>OY728125.1:1399571581-1400771581 GCA_963277665.1 Viscum album
TTTGATAGAATATCTTTACTGTCAATTTTTACATTATTCATGCACTTTAAATTGAAATACATAAATAAAAAGGGTTAATTTGAATATAATTCCTTTAAACCTCCCTAATATGTCATATAGATCTATATAATTATTTTTTCACATTAAACTATTCAAATTATATAAATTTTAATATTTTAAAAATAATTTATTATATTTTCTTTATTAAAGAGAGACTTACTGCATTAGTGTTGCATAAGAAATTAAGGTTATTATATAATTAATAAAAAATAAAAATAATTTTATATAATGAAAATAATTTTATTTATCTCAAAACAAAAAATTATATTTGTCCATAATGTAATATTTTCCCTATTTGGATGCATAAAAAATATTAACAAAAAATATATTGACATTTTGTAACTTTCTTTGATTTAAAAAACATATATCATTTTCATGGAAAATTTTACATTAAAAAATTAAATTTCAAGAATAAGGTGTTAAGGGTTAAATTAATTTCATAAAATAAGAGTTTGGATGAATAATTATGGCCTTATCACTTATTTTAAATCTATATTAACCCGATTTACCTTTTATCTAGGTGTTAATTTTTACCATGGTCACTATTCATATTAACCAAAAATAAAATGGCCATATTTTCCAAATTAGAACATCATAATTATAAAAAATTAATTAATTTTATCTAATTTAGTACCTATATCTAGATTAAGTTAAAGTTAAAGTAAGTTCACAAAATTTTACATAAACATCTTTGTTAGAAAATACATTTTAAGCATAAAATGGGATTTATTCTTATCTTATGCCGTGAAAAATATTTTTTTATTGTTTAAAATATTTTATCACGTAAATAATATTTAAATTAAACTAAAATCATTTATCAATAGAGACTAATTTAATATATTTATATAAAAACACCTTATGTGAATAAATATCTTTTTGAGAAAAATATTTATTTTTATTTCAAATGTTTTTTATTATCATTTATTATAAATTGATAGCTGGTGAATTAATTTTATAAATATATAACCATATTTGTTTCATAATTTATTTAGTCTTATTCATGTCCTCTAATATAATGTCTAAGCGATAAATTTCATTTTAGATAATAATAGTTTAGTTGTAAATTACAGTTCGTTTAAATTTAATGTTTTGTGTAATGTAAGATATTAAATAAATAAAATCACATAAAGAGAATTATTTCATAAAAATATAGGGGTGTTAGAACCAAGTTTTTGGTGATGAAAGAGGAGGAGATGGATCTATAGAGGGAGGATCTGCTAGTGGAGGGTGATGCTATGAGCTACTTCCCCCACCACCACTAGGTGACCGACACGAGTCTTAGAGAGATGGAAGTTGAGGCTGTGAGAAACTTTAGGCTATGAAGGGATATGACTAGGAATATCATTAGATAATTTTAGGTACTATATGTGTATTTTCTAGTCTTTCACCAATCCATTTAGATATATGCACGAGTCATTCCTTCATCTCCTTATCCCTTATGAGAGAGTCATAGCTTCCCCTTGAAACCTTATCCCAGTAACTTATTCTAGAGGTTCTAACTAGGAGGGAATATTTTATATGATGTATCTTCTAGAAGTGTAAGATGACACTCAGTGAACTGAGTTTTTCATGGGACCTCTTGGTCATTATGATGAAACACTATGACATCATCTAGGGTATGGACTCGTTTTCCAGGTTGTGTGATTAGATTGATTATAATCATAGGCGAGTTATATGAATTTAGTTAGATGTGGGGAGATTATACTTTGTGGGAAAGAGAGATATCATAGATGAGTGAGTTGGTTTTGTGATTAGAAAGCTACAACCATCACCCAACATTTGGTGAGTTTATCCCTTGGTACAACGGGCCCTTCAGGCACTGAGATTCCTTCACTAGTGGAGGACTACATGGATTTCTTCCTTAAAGATGTTTCAAGACTTCCTCCAATGTGGGGTATGGACTTATATATCGAATTTCACCCCAGTAACACACCAATATATTAAGTGGAATTTTAGTTTTCCCCTATCCATATGCAGGAGTTGATGGTTTAGATACATGACCTTCAATATAAAGGTTTTTTTGACCCAATGTGCCCCCTTGGGAAGCTCCTATTTTCTTTGTGAAAAATAAGGATTGAAGCCTATAGATTTTTTTTATTATCATTTATTGAATTAGGTAATGGTAAAATTAACCTTTTATAAGGATAAATGACCTCTTTAACTAGTTTATAGGTGTATGTTTTTTCCCAAAGATTGATCTCAGGTATGGTTACCACTAGTTGATGGTTTGAAAGGATGAGTTCCTGGTGATTCCATTAAGCATGATAAATACCCTTTCTATGTTCATGGTTCTGATGAACTGGATATTTTTTCCATACTTGGACCATTAGTTATTTTATTCATCGATTACATACTCATTTACTCTTCATTATAGGAAGATTATACAAATCATTTATGGATGTTCCTAGAATTACTTTGGTATAAACATCTTTATGATAATTTCTCAAAAAGTTCCATTTTTTGATCCAAAAAGTCAACTTTTTTGGGTATTTCATCTCTGATCATGGTTTAGATATAGTCCCAGTGAAGATTTATGTGGTTATTTCTTCATATCCACTTAATATCATGAAATATGTGTAGATATTCCTTGGATTTATATGGTACTACATGAAGTTTATAGTAGAATTATCTATCTTAGAATCCCCTTTGTCCACCTTGATAAGGAAAGTGTAGCCATTTACCTAGATTGAGAAGGTTCAATGATCCCATGAGGAGTTGAGGCTGAGGTTGACTGGTGATCTTTTGTTAAAACTAATGGATGAATGAATGGAGTTATTTGTGATTTGAGATGCCTCTAAAGTTGGGATTAGTTTCATATTAATGAAGAGGTAGTTAGTGATAACATATGGTTTGAGGTAGTTTATATCCCATGAGTAGAACTATGTGACTCACGACATTTAGTTGGTATTGGTATTCATTGCTCTAAATATGTGGAGGCATGTCGTCTTGGTGAGTGTTTTTTAGTTACTTAGACTAATGGAGTCTTAGGAACATCTTCACAAAGAGAGATCTTAACCTAAGATAGAGGAATTGATTACAGTTCCTACAAGTCTCTGAATTCAAGGTAGTCTATACTCATGGGGAGGGAAATGTGGTGGTAGATTCTGAATGTAAGAATTCCCATTCGCACTTTGTATAGGAGGCATATGAGTAGTTGGCTTTCTTAAAGCTAACCCTGGTAGAGGAGAGGGTTGTAATTTTTCTTCAGCTGATGATAACAAATCCTCTACTTCTATATCATGTGAGGGAGTCTCAGTTGGGTGATATTGAATATGAGGTTATACATGACTAGACATCCTTTGGATAATCACCAGATAGAGTTTATGAAGGATGAGATCACATCATTCTTTTTTAGGTATTTTTTGTGGTTCTGATCATGTAGTTAGGGGAGGTAATGAGATATTTTCCCTTTACCCTTATATATAACTACCAGTGTGGCAGGGATGTATAAGGACATTCATTGGTAGTTTTGGTGTGACGGAATGAGGTGGATCATTGCTGAGTTTGTCTCTCGATGTCTCACAAGTTAGTAGGTAAATGTTGAGTACTAGTATATGTTAGGTTTAACACAACCTCTTGAGATCCTAGAATATATTTGGGATGAAATATCAATAGACTCTATGACTAGGCTCTTGTGGACAATGAGAGGCCATGATTACTTCTGGGTGATTGTTGATTGACTTACCAAGCCAACACACTTCATTTCCATCAGGTCTAGAGTTTAGTTTAGTGTTTTTAGGAAATTTTATATATGAAAAATCATCAGAATTCATAGGTTACCTATGAATATTGTCTCTAATTGTGATTCTGTTTTCATGTCATGGTTGTGGAGAGGTAAACATGAGGATTTTGGGACAAAATTTCAGATAAGAACAACATTTCACCCTAAAAAGGATGGGAAGACTAAGTGGACTATCAAAAAATTGGTGGATATGCTAACATCCTAGGTTTTGGACTTTGTACAGATCTATTAGTATCACTTTATCTTGGTAGATTTTTCTTTTTAATTATAGATATCACTCTACTATCAACATTGCACTTTTCGAGGCCTTATAAGAAAGAACATACAGGTCACCATTATGCTAGATTGAGAGTGGTGATACCTATCTTTTTAAGCTAGAGATATTATAGAATACAATGGGTAAGGTACACATGATCCTCAATTGTATAGGATAGACTAATGTGGACATAAATATTACATAGATTGACATCATAGGCCCTTGGAGTTCAAAAAAATAGACCATTTTTTCCTCAGAGTCTCCCCATGAAGAGAATTATGGGGATTTGTCCAGGAAAGTAAGATATCCCTAAGGTTCATCAGGTGGTTCAATATAATAATGAGGGTTATTAAGGTTTATTACATCTTATACTTACCCCTAGAGTTTGGTTGAGTACATGGAATCTTCCATGTGTTATGAATAATGAGATACATGCATTACCCTACACACATTATTGAATGGGGAGAGCTGGGCATCGATGATAGATCCACCTTAGTGAAGTACGCAATAGTGATTGAGGATTAGTAGGAGTGGATATTGCATGTATGGACCATACCTTTCTTTAGTGTGTTTTGGCAGTACAAGAGCGTGAAAGAGAGCTCCTTGGAGTGTTAGTGTAATATGAGAACTCAATAACCCCACCCTTTTATTTAGCTTGTGATTTTCAAAGAAAGAATCAATAAAGGAGGGGAGAACTTAATGAGTCTAGTTTTGTATAAATTAGTCCTTTAAATATTTCTATTTATATATTGCGTGTTTTCTTAAGATTTTGTGTGATGATTTGGTGTATCAGGACCCCAAAATTAATATATTAAAAATAATGATATATTTTAATAAACACATGTGATTTATTTCGGTTTAAATGTTTTTTCTATTTTTTTACCTTGGATGAAAAACCATAGACCAAAGTTGACTTAAAAACATGGTTTTTACCCTAATCATGACTTAAGGTTGGTCAGTGTTGGATGTTTTATAATAGGTGACCCTTGGTGGGGTTAAAAAAAATACATAAATAAATTATTATTTTTTATTAAATAAATCTATACTTATAAACCGTATTTAAATAAATTGTTATGGAAAATATCTAGGGTCATTTTCATAACCACGAGATATTAGAGATGAGAAGGGAATCATTCTTCACTGGTTGATCAGGATTAGAGAACGATGACAATCAGAATGTGGTGAATCGAGAGGCAGGAATAAAATAAAGTGGGTCTTCTTCATCATCAGTGAACATGATATTCACCAATTATTGATCTTTAATTGATGAAGGACACACTATATTTTGTTTTACACCCTCGTTGATAATTGAACATGAATTTTTTATTATCTTCTTAATTTATCATTGATCCCATGAATCGTACAACCAGATTTATTCTTATTGAAGCATGCTTATCAATTGAATAATTATTTTCCCAATTATTACCCCTTTATTTCCCTATATTATGATAATTGGACATGATAAAATCATCCGAATAAGGATTTATCTTGTTAATACACATTTCCACCAATGTTAGTCACATATTTCTCCATTGTCCCTTGTCCTCGATGTTTGAAATTGTTCAGGCTTGTTTCAACATGATTGAACCCCGAGATTCTTGACAATTTCATGAAATATATATGGATCAATGGTTTTTGGATGGATTGAGGATATATGTTGGATATTTGAAATGACTCTGTGGTTTTTTGATATGGATCAAGGACATGAGGTGACAAGAGGTTCCATAGATTGATTTTAGCTGAGAAGATTACCAATATCTAGCCATTGGAAGATAGAGATAAACCTTTAGAAACAACCCCTTCAATTTTGTGATATCAATCAACATCATTTGCAGTAGAGATGGATGATGTAGAGTCTTCATGAATTCTCAGCTTTTCTACCAGTGAAAAACTTGAGTATACACTATGTGGTGCATAATAACGCATGATGTGTACTTTGGTTTCTATGGAGGATAGGGTTTTGGATGAGTTAATGATCACACTACATGTGTATGGACCCACACTCCAACTGAGTCGTGTGCTCATTGTATATGCCCAGGACCCCAGATAGACATACACATAGTGTATCCTTGAGAAACATTTGTGTATTTTGACATTGATTTTCAAGCCGTGTCTTGGGGAGAACATGACTAGGTGATGAGGTGAGGTTATACACTATGTGACCCCATGTACATATCGTGTAATTCTCCCCAGAACTTCTACATTCAATATCTGATTCTCCAGATATATGATGTGGGGTGTTATGAGAGTGAATCATCTTCCAGTGATGCTTGAATGATGGTAGTGATTGGGTAGGATCGTCAGAAATATTTTGGGGTCATTACTCGTCTAACGTATATGGCATGGGTACCTTATACTCTTTACAAAGGTTGATTAGGTACCCCATTATAATACAGTGTGGAATGGGTCTTCCGTCTGTAGAGTTTCACTCCCCAATCTTCACACTATGTAAATGAGAATGTCCTCTATGAGACTGAGTGCCCCCTCAGTCGTGGAGAACAGTAGTGAGAAGTTCCCCCCATTTAAATTATTCCAAGATTGTGAGTGATTATGGGTATCAGAGATGGACCATTGGAGCTTCAGGAAGACTCATCATCCTCGACTGGGCTGTGGGGATATAGATATCATTTCTCTCTTTTCTAGGTTTCTTTATGTTCATATATGTATGTTTTTATTTCAATATTTCTATTGGTTGATATAACTTTGGGGTATCTTTCTATTGTTCGATTAGTAGTTTTAGGGATGTCCTAATAAGGATGTATATAGTCATACTTACATTGAATTTTTCCACATGTGTCATGTTTTATACAGATGAAAGGAAGATCAGTGATGAAATCAATGGATCATACCTTGGGTACATTGATCATATTTGGTAGTTATAATTTGAGACAAGGAGTCAATATCTCTTCAGTTATTCTATTATACACTTGTTTCCAAGTTGGTACATCATTTCTGGTTTGGCATGTATTTTTTCTCCTTACCCTTTGTTTTGTTTTTTCATAATCTTATTTATTACCTATAGGTTGTTTCATTCATGGTTTTACTCTATATGTTTAATTTTTTATTAATATTTCATAATTTTTTCATGGAGACGGTTGTGTGGATGTGTACATGTACATTAGGCAAAGGCCTCCCATTTTAATTTATTTCTTCCCAATGCTTATTATCATCACCTAGCCTATGCGATGTAGGCTTGGGGTTGTCACACCTATCTTGCCACTGGCTAGGAGGGCACCAGTGGGTCGGGTCATGACACTAGTGGATATTTATTATATGTGAAGAATTTGGTGCTGTTAAAGGATTTGGAATTAATAGGCATGTAATCTCATGTCTCTCATGTATTAACGCAGTAACTACTTCGGGTCAAATTGTGTGGTATATTTTCAATACCTATCGTAATGTCTATCATTAGGTTATGTTACTTTTTTGAATCCATTTGTAGAAAAGTCATGGTTCTAAATTTGTTAGATATATTATAGAATGAAGTTTCCTTCATATTTTTTCATCTAGAAATTCATTTCCCACCTTTTTTTGATATAAAGGTTCATGTGGCTATTCATTTAGTGAAGGATATAAGAATATATTATCCTGATTATTTATGTCATCTGATTAATTTTGAAAGATATATGAAAATTTTAAAAGCTTATGCTAAAAATCCTCATCATCCAGAGACCACTATTGTTCAAAAATATATATATCAAAATAGGTGATTGAGTTATATACTAATTATTTATAAGAAGTATAATACATTAGTCTCCCTATATATTAATATTTGATAGTTGATAGTGAAGTTATCGGGATTCACATCTTTATGGTAATGTTAATTCTACGTGATAAAGTGATGTTGGAACATTTATACATTTTGAACAACATAGATGAGGTTTAACTATATATATCATCACATATTGGGGGATCAAAGGCCATATATCCTTAATGAAATGAAAAGTGGTTGAATATTGAGCATAAAAAAACATTTGTTTAATCGTTTAATGATAAATAAAACACCAATTCATTTGCATTAGAAACATTGAAATGGTTAGCAGGGGGAAAATCTATTAATGTAATGACATGGTCTAGTGTTGATATTAATTCTTACACATTTTACACAAAAAACTAGGATAAAAAGATTAACACTCAAAATAGCAGACTAATGTTTCACGCTAAGGAACTTCATTTTTCCAGTGAAAAAGATAAAAACCCATTTTTTGCATCAATGAATTATTTTTTAGTTGTTGCAGATATAAGAGAAATTGATTATATTAAAATTTAAGTAGTAATACTTTAGTATAATTGGGTTGATAGTAGTATTGGAGTAAATCATAATGATTATAGATTAAAAAATTTTGATTTGAAAGGATTTAGTGTCTAAGAGGAAACATTTGTCATAAAAAACCTTTGAATCAGATAGTTTATTTTATTCAATCATCGAAGGATTAGTGGTTTTTCATTTTTCTAGGAAAAATAATTTTCTTGGGTGATGAGGATAATGATGTTGTTATGGATATTTGTGGGGTTTCTATATCTATTATGTGATTTCTTGATGATAATAATGACTTTAATGTAGATATAGTATTTTTTATATGATATTATCATATTGAATAAATATTAGAAAACACTAGATACTCTCCTATTTATTCAGGTAAATGTTTAATTTTTTTTTTGAAATTTACACATATATTTTTTATATTAATATATATATTGATCATTTATTTGATTTTTTATATTAAATTTTATATTCAAAAGTTCCAATTATACTTTTTTTGATTGAAAAACATAGCATCATTTTTGGGTGAAATTAACACATATAAAAACACTTTTTTGTAACTATGATTTTTAAATTTATAAATGTTGATCATTTATTTCATTTTTTAATTAATGTTTGTATTTATTAGTTTATGTTACATATTAATTGTTTATGAATCATGAAATCATTATTTTTTTAAAACATAAACATGTATTAACATTGTTTTTTTTACTTTTATATTTTTGTATTCATTGTTTTTTGATATTCAATTTTATAGTAATATGTAGGTACATAGAATATCATTATAGTCATATATTTAAATGACATTCATAGATGTAGAGAAACATTTATTGAGGCATGTGTACATTGTTTTTATATTAATAAATCTTTAATTATAATTTTTTAATGAATATATACTTTTAAATTTTCAAAATTATTTACAGGACCACTAGTGAGCCTCCTATGATGAAGGATTCATATTTTTTATCCATAGAACTCGATTCTTGGATTTGGTGGATGTGGGATTACACATTTAATGAATCTTTATCTTTCTAATAGAGAGTGGTGGATACATATTAATGATAAAAATAAACCTAATAGCCCAAATGAAACATTATTTAAGAGATATATCTCCATGTAGTGTAACACCCCAAGGTTCGATGATACACTTATCTTTGAATAATACAATAGCTTTTCTTGTACTCAATTTCGAGTTCTAGCACACAATGACCAATCAGACTAGTCGTTTAAAAAATAGTGATGAATTGTATTACCCAATTTTTGATGTTTTTGAAATTTTATTTTTAAAAATGGACATCATTTTTGGATTCGGAATATCAAAATTATCTTAGGGTGAAGTTTTGGTATTTTTTAGAAAACATTCAATTTTTGATAAATAGTGAAAAACACTGTGTTATTATTTAAAACCGACTTTTTATTTAAATAATTATTTTTAAATTTATTTTTATTTTAAAGTCAAAATATTCACATAATACTTATATTAGTACAATTTAACTCATTAGAGTCATTTTATAATAAGAATATATATAAAAATTTTATTGAACTTTTTAATGTCTTTTACCCACCTTCTAGGCACATTTGTAAATTTGCATAAAATGTAATTTTACCGCTTCTATGAATTGAATTTTAAAAATCCAACACACAAAGTTTTAATCAGTAAGTAAAACTTAGTTCAATAGGATGAAAATAATTTTTCATGAATAGTAGTTTTTGAATTTTATTTACCACGGTTAAAAGTAAATAGGGTAATTAGAGGTAAAAATAATTTTATAATTACACCAAAATATGTCCTAATATTATTTTATAAATTTATTTCGACTAAAATCAGCTTTAGAAAAAAAATAAGATCATTTTCTATCCACTTGGATTAGATTAGGATATTTATTATATTTTATTTAAAGAAGTGTTAAAAGTGTTAAATTAAAATTTTACTAACTAAACCATTTGTAATATAGAGTCATTCATAAGATAAATTCGACTATAAATTTTAATTAGAAACATAAAAATATTTCCTAAATCACAGTATTATATTTATAATTTTTATACATTAAATAATTAAATTTATTTATGACACAATGATGATGCAGTAATTATCTTATTAATGAAAGATAAAAATAATTGATGTTATAAATGTTAAAATAAATGTAAATTGAAACTTTGGATGCCATCCAAGAATTTTATTGGTGAATATGAAATTTTAGTGTTGATTCAATGAATTTTTTCTGAAGTAATAAAGTTGTGATGACTTTCATAAAAACCAAATACTAAATAGTGTCAAAATTGACATAAATTACTTTTTCAAAAAATATACTATTTTATTAAATGATATAATATTCCTAAAAATATAAGATTCAACCAATGGAATTATATAATGTTAAATATTTTATTAATGAACCACTTTATGTTATCTTGGCATTATATAGTAACTATATTAACTATTTAGTATAAAAATACAAGAATACATGCTAAATGTTAAACTATTTAACTAGGGGTACTTCCCCTTATCTTAAATTCACACCTCCAAATCCATTTGGATCGACAAAAACCTTCTCATATGTCCTCCAAAATACCCTCAATTCAACCTATAGGAATTAATTTGATCATAAAGCCAACCTATGGAGCCTTTTTTTTAAATCAAAATGAAGCACCTGAAGAAGATGTTATTATTTCATTTTCTCTTTTAAAGTTCTTTTCTTCTTCCAATTCCTCTTTCTTTGTTGTTTGGAAACTAAAATGATAAATATAGTTCCTTATACACAATGATATGTTATTATAAATATGGTACAACCATATTCATTATTCTATCAATCCTATGAATGACAAAGTCACCATACATGCGTACGTACAACTTACCGTCTCCATGTCGTGGTGTAGTTTGTTGTTCACCACTTCGTTATTTGGATCGGTATAATAATGAGTTTAATTTATGTAAATAATAAATATAATATGTTAATGATTCTTTATATTTAATATACCATCCAAATTCATATGATTTCACCATCAATAGAATGATATTGTCGTTCGTGCGTACATACTACTTACTATCTCTATGACGCGATGAGATTTCATTCTCCATCATAACCATTTAAGAATAAATTTCATTTGATGATTAAAATTAATGTTTTAGAACTCAATATCATTCTAGATATGAATCAAATAAATCCTATCCATAACAAACATGACTTACATATAAAAAAATATAAAGGAAAATGAACCAGTTAACATTTGAAATACTGATAATACTAAAATATTATTAAAAACACAATATTAGAGGATAATATATGATATCATATTTATGTATGTGGTTTTGTTATAATTTAATAACAATTATTTAACCATTATACAGGAGGATAACATACCATTGACTAAGGAAACGTACAAGATAAGGGTTAATTTTACAATCTCTTTATTATCTGAGGTTGTTTATACATAAGTATCTATTGGGACTTCTTTATCATCCATATTTGAGTTTCTTAAAAATTAATTTCAAACCAATTTTAATATTTACTAGACTATGGGTTAAAGTAATTTATACACTTTTTTGACTTTTTAATTTTTTTTTGAAATGAATCTTTCCGTCATTTTCTAAACAAGGTACTTTATGACCTTTTCGAAAAATTAAGGTAAGTATGTTTTTTTAAATTATACAGTGGGTGAGGCTATTTTCCTCCATTATAACACCTTCTAATCTTACCTTAAAATCTTAGAAGAATATTTTCAAAATAAATTTTTTCATTTAAAATTAAGCGACTGTTAAATGATTTCAAAGTTGAAAGAGATATTTATCTCAAATAGTTTTTGGATTGATTTAATATGTGTCAGCATCTATTGTTGGATTTTATTTTTAATTTACGTTGATTTATTATGATACAATATTCCATATTTTATTGATAGTTTTATGATATTCTTGAATGTAGATGTTCTATTTTTATGTCATTCATGGTTTGTGGTAAAATTATTAACATTTCGTAGGCTAGTTTAATATGAATGATTTTGTTATGTTTCACCATTTTCATATGAGGAATGCATTAGATGTAGTAAGTGACAGGTGGGGCCTGCTATAGCCCCTCGATGCATCGGTAGGTTTCATTAGACAAACTGGTGTCTTGGCATAGGGCCATGACAATATTTTTATTTATATTCTTGTCATGAGGCCTTTATTATGTGGTTATGATGTCCGACATTATGAGTTACATCATTATGAGATTTTCTATTGATATTACATGTGATTATTTGTCTAGTATAATATCCATGTGAATAAGTAAATGACATTATTTGATTTATCTTTTCCATATTATTCTGAATTGTTTGTTTAAAAGGCTTGGGTTTTAGTCTTACACATTGGCTTAAATTTTTATACTTATTTATGATAGTTTCCACTATATGGTTATCCTTACTGAGCATATGAGATCACCCCTTTCTTATGTTTAATTTTTCCTAGTATACAAATAATTATATTATGACTGACCTATAGGGATAAGCTTTGGATATGAGTGTATTAAAAGGAGACACAATGTTGATGTGTTTTTCATTTCATAATGTAATGTAAAAATTATGTATGTATCTAGTAATTCCAAGGATACTAAACTAATTAGTCTTTCTGGACTTGATATCTTGTGATCATGCCAATGTTATATAAGAATGCACTGACTCTGGGTAACGAGGGTCGGGGAATTACAGTTGGTATCAAAGGAAGTTTAGTACAATCCTTAGAGACTAGATTTAGAAAAACTCCTTTTAGAGAACATTACCCTAAGATATAATTTGAGGATTTATATAGATAAACATCCAATTTTTTTGGTAATTTAGATATTATGTGGGTTTTCCAAGAAATACATCCCTGTCTATATACTACAATTGTATGTGGTTCTGGTATAGATGTACCTAGGAGTAAAAACTCTGACAAGGAGTTTTGGGCTTGACCTTGGGTATCCTGGTACACGACAATGGGCCTTACTGCACACCTGGTTTGATACTCCAAGGGGATATGATTAGGATAATTCTAATTTTATTTACAAACTTTTATGAAGGATTTATGAGTAAATACTTCCTCAAAGAAAACTTTTTTTACGATTATAGATTTTATGCATAAACTTTTCAATTTATGTTAAGTATTTTACATGTTTAGAATTATGTATTTTGATTCATAAACTAATCTAGTGTATGCCATTGTTTAGAAATAGTGCATAGTGGAAGGAATGGAAACTATATCAATGCACGTAATCCATGTAGATATTCCCCTCCAATTCAAGATAATTATAGTGGAGTTGGTGATGCAACTAGTACGGAATAGATTTTAACCATATTGGGTAAACTCACTCAGGTTATAAATAATAACCTTACCTATATTGAGCTCCATAATCCACAATGCAGAGGATCAATGTTAGACTAATTCATGAGGCATCAATCACTAAAATTCAATGGGACAACAAATCCATTATTAGCTGAACAATGGATAAGTTCCTTAGAGAAAATGTTTTATTCTTTGGGGAGTAGTGAAAGGGAAAAGGTAATCATGACATTTTATCGCCTATCAGGAGATGTAGATCAATGGTGTTCATTAATTCCAAACAAAAAGAAGGATGAAGAACTATCAAATATGGAATGGAGAGAGTTTAAATACCTTTTCATAGAAAAATAATTTCTTCATGAACATTGAGTTAATATGGAAAGACAATTTCTGAGTCTGAGGCAAAATGAAGATGAGAATATCCCAAAGAATGTGGCAAACTTTACAAGGTTAGAAAAGGCATGCTGTATATTATATACATAACCAAAGAAGTAATATTGATCGATTATTTTATGGGTTAAAACCATTTCTCCATCGATAATTTGTCTCGCAATCCTTCTCATCATATGAAGATATAGTCTCATGTGCTATCAAAACATAAAAGGAATTCTTTATGTATTATGACTTTAAAGTGAAACAAGAGAAGAAGAGATCTGATGAACACTCTGGAAAAGGAAATAAAGGGAAGAATTGAAAAGTTGACTTTCCATCCTACAGTAATTGTGGAGAGAAACACCTTGGTACATGACAAAAGGGCATGGGAGTTTATTTCAAGTGTAGAGAAAATGCCACCAAGCTCGTGATTACAAGGGGAAGAAAGAGGCTGTCAAAGTTCAATGATATAATTATAAAGAGATATGGAATTATTCAAATGAATGTTTTAAGCATCAAGGAAACTTACCTCCGAAATGGACAAGGGAGAAAGGCCAAGATTATGCGATCACTACTACTGAGGTTGAAGTTCCAAATAATGTGGTGGAAGGTACTTTAATCATTTACTTGAAATTAGGAAATGATTTATTTGATTCTGGATCATCACATTCTTTCATATCTTCCCAGTTTTCCAAGAAAATTAGATATTTTTAATTTGACTTATTAAGGGATTTTTTATTCAAAACTCCCAAGGAATGTATCATTACAACAATGTTTTGTCAATCAGTTACCATTGTGGAATATAAATGTGCATTATCTTCTGATTATATTGTCATAACCATTATTGAATTTGATATAATCCTTGGCATGGATTGGATTTCAGACCATTATGTGAAAATTTATTGTAATAAGAAGGAGGTTACAATTTTTGATGATGATAAGGAATCCCTTATATTTAGGCCTAAAACATCACCATCTGATTCTCATATATATCCAACCCCAGTAGCTATAATAAATTCAATTATTAAGGAGGACTGGAGTGAAATAACTATGGGTGAGGAAAGTAATGTACAAATAGATGATGCAACTATTGTTCATTAATATGTTGATGTGTTTCTAGAGGATTTACCTAGACATCCTCTAGAATGGGAAATTGAGTTTCCCAATAACTTAATTCTTGGTTCAAGGCCCATATTGAAGACCCCATATAGAATGGCCACAGTGTAATTAGTGGAACTGAGGAAATTACAAGAGAAATTGTGTAATAATGAATTAATTCACCCCTGTGTTTCTCCATGGGGATCCCATATTCTTTTTATTAAGAAGAAAAATGGATCTATGAGGTTATGCATTGACTATAGGGAGATCAATGCTATAACAATAAAGAACAAGTATCATCTACCTCACATTGATGATTTTTTTGATCAAACTCTTAGAGATCAATATTTTTTAAAGATTGAACTTTGATATGGATACCATCAGTTGTGCGTGAAGAAATAAGAATTATAAATACATCATTTCAAACCAGGTATGAGCATTATGAATTTTACAGTAATTATTTTTGGAATAACTATGCACCCTATGTTTTTATAGATATAATGAATAGAGTTTTCAAGGAATATCTTGATGAATTTGTAGTGGTATTTATTGATGATATTTTGGTATACTCTAAAATCTACAAAGACCATGAAAATCACTTGCGCACTATTCTAAAGACTCTTAGAAGAAATGAATTATACAGGAAGTTCAGAAAATGTGAATTCTAACATCAGGAGATTTCTTTTCTTGGCCATATTGTCTCTAAGGATGGAATCTCTGTTGATCCTTTAAATACAAGGGTAATCCAAGAATGGAAAACATCGATGAGTATAATTGAGGTACACAATTTTATTGGTTTATTAGTTTATTATCGGTGTTTTATACAAAATTTTTCCTGATTGTCTAACCCATTAACCAAGATCACACGTAAAGGGGTTAAATTTGTTTGGAAAAAAGAGTGTGAAGAATGTTTTGAATAATTTAATAGAAGATTAGTAAATATTCATATCTTGAATCTACCATCTGGGAATGATGGGTTTGTTATTTATTGTGATGCATCAAAGAAAGGACTTGGTTGTGTTCTTATCCAGAATGATTGAGTTATTTATTATGCATCACAATAGCTAAAAATTCATGAACAAAACTATCAAACTCATTATCTTGAGTTGAAAACTGTAATATTTGTTCTGAAGATATGGAGACACTATCTACATTGTCAAAAATGTGAGATATATACTCATCAAAAGAGTTTGGAGTATATTTTCTCATTGAAATAACTCAACATGAGGCAAAGGTGATGGATTTAACTATTCAAGGATTATGATTTCACAATACACCAGCATCCGGGGAAAGAAAATTAGGCGGAATATGCTTTGTGTTGAACCCTATGGAATTATGTTGCTTTATTGTGTTTTGATAATCCCAACCATTCTTTCTTTATATCTTGATTATTCTTAATACATTCCAAATATACTTTAATATATGTTGTTACCTTCATTATGCTTAAATTAAGTCTTTTGAATTATTCGATATATGTTTACTATGACTTAACTCATTCTGCCAAGTGAATGCTAAAACAGTTTTTCAGCTACCGTTACAAACTAGCTACCGATACAGAGTAGAGAAACCGTTAGACAGTAGATACCGTCAGAAAAAATAGCTACCGTTACAAGCTAGCAACCGTTACATCTCACATCGACCTATACAGTTAAGTCTACTGATATGTTGGAGCTACCACTACAAGAGAGATACCGATACAGCTACCCGTATAGCTACCGATACCCTACTGATACCCAAAGTCCATCGCTGCATTAAAGTCTACTGATACAGCTACCGATACAATGAAGTCGATAGTTACCGCTACATCAAAGTTGACAGTTACCGATATGCTTAAGTCCACCATTATGCAAAGTCTAACGATAGAGAACTACCGCTACTGTTACAAGGCAGAGCCACATCTACCGATAGAGAGTTAGCGCTACTGGTAAAGTCAGAGCCACCGCTACTGTTACAAGTCCACCGCTACCGATACATCAAGTCTACCGACAGACAAGCCTACCGTTACAAATGTCTACCGATACTCAGACCTAAAGACATCTACTGTAACACAAGTCTACCGTTATCATGAGCAACCGTTCAGAGACAGAACCCCGACATGCTTTAATTCTTTATTATTGTTTAACCTAACCAACAGTCATATTGTATATATATTAATGCACTGACATATTAGTAATGTCTGTTTGTTGGATGTTAGGAAACTGTACCTCGTACCTGCAAAAAGGAAATCATATCTTTTGCCGGAGCTCGTGCTTTAAAAGAAGGATGTTGTTGACGAGCTGAGAGACACACACGTGCGTATACACACGAATAGATCAGAGAGTTGAACACGTGCTGTGAATAGGTTGCAGCCGCGCTGAACAAGTGAAGAATACTCAAGCTGGTGTACATGAAGGGAGATGTCTGAGCTTACAAGAAGATCACCTAAAAGCATGCTAACCAATGAAGAGATGAGAACGAGGACATAAAACAAGAACTTCATCGACTACTTCTTCTCTATCTCTGAACCTGGAAGTCAAGGAAACAGACGATACTCTGTTTTCTAGACAAAAACCAGAAAAGGACTCAGAGCGAATTCTGATCAATCAAAGGAGTCCAGAACTGCACGAAAATCACTAGATCCATTTCTAAACTCTAAATATTTGCTCTGTGATTTATCTTTTTACATATTGACCAGTGTGTGTTATATGCTCTATTTTACACACACACTGTCTCCTGTGCCTTAACTAGAGGATTTTTAAATCCTCAATAAACTCTCTTACTTCTTTTATTTCCCACTGGGATAGTGGTAGAGGTCGTGTGACCTGGACAGCTGGTTGCTGTTGTTTCTGTTCCCACGAATAACAGTGGTAGAGGTCTTGGACCTGGACAGTTTTATACTGTTGTAATCCCCAATCCAGGGTGTGGATCATCTTTATAAAAATTGTTGAGAGGACTAAGTATCGGCTTGAGACTGAACCTATTGGTTATATCTGCTGTGCTATAGCTTTCAAAGTTATTCTATATTCCGCTGCTAATTTCTTTAAAATAAAAACTATTTTAAAGTCACTTTGATAATTAAATTCTCAAGTGTTTATATTAGTTGTAAATCAGTAAGCTGTTTTCAAAAGTTAATCAACCTTTCTGTTTTTATTAACTGGGAAATAATCAATCCCTTGAGAACCCAACCGAACCTTTACTTTTATATAAATTCACTACAGTTTAATTTAGTATTTTATTAGGGGGATTTTAAGACAGTGTTTTAAAACATAAATTTTAATTGGAACTCAATTCACCCCCCTCTTGAGTATCCACTCCGACCAACATTTGGTATCAGAGGCTGTTAAAATATTTTCAAAAGTACTCTTTTTTTCAACTATGATTTTAGTTGTATTTTAAATTTCTTAAAATTTCTGTTATTTCTAAATTTTTATCTCTTTAAAACCTTTGCTTTAATTTAGTTATCATGGAAAATAGAGTTGAAGGTGTTTCTACCAATAGAACACACTTTTTCAATGGCACCAACTATGCTCAGTGGAAAATCAAGATGAAAATTCATTTAGAGAGCATGGGTTTTGATATTTGGACTACTATAGAATCTGAATACAAAATACCAACCACTGTTAGATCTACTTGGAATGAAGCTACTAAGACAACCTATAATAATAATTGTAAAGCTATGAATGCTTTATACTGTGCTCTAGGAGATGAGGAATTTAAAAGAATATCTGCTTGTAAAACTGCATATGAAATTTGGGATACCTTAGCTGTTTCTCATGAAGGAACAACTAATGTTAAGGAGATGAGATTGAATACCTATACTATTAAGTATGATAATTTTAAGATGAAGCCTGATGAACCCATTTCTGAAATGTATCTCAGGTTTAATGAAATTTTCAACACAATGACTTCTCTGGGAAATGATGTTCCATCAAAGGAACAAATTATGAGAATTCTGAGATGTCTACCTGAAAGATGGAGGGGAACTTCTATCTCAATTAGAGAATCATGTGACATTGGAGAACTACCAGTCAAATAACTAATTGGAAAACTGATGATGTATGAAGAGGAACTCAAGGTGAACAAAGAATAAGATGATGAACCTAGGAGGAAGTCTATTGCCTTCAAAACTACAACCTCAAAGAATAAGGACAAGAAAAAGCTTCAAGGTATCAATGAAAGTTCAAGCTATGAATACAGTGAGAGTGATTCTGACAGAGATGTTGAGATGACTCATATTGACAGAAGGTTTAAAAACTTTTATAGGAAGAAGAAGTTTTTCAGAAAGTCAAACTACAAAGGTAAGTATGACAACAAAGGACATTGGAAAAAGGATTGGAAGAAGCCGGATAAATCAGATGAAGTTGTCTGTTATGAGTGCAAAAGGAAAGGACACATAAAAGCAGACTGTCCAAAGCTGAAATATAAGAAGAAGTTTGAAAATAAGGATAAAAAGTATAAGAAATCCATGAAGGCTACTTGGAGTGCTTCTGAGGACATTTATAGTGAATCTGAAGTTTCTGAAACTGAACACAGAAACAAGGAGAACATGTGTTTTATGACAAACATTTCTGAGGTAACTTCAGAAACTCCTGCTTCCAATTCATATTATTCTGGAGATGATTCTGAATGTGATAACATGTCTAAATCTGAACTGTTTGAATATTGTGATATGTTAGAAGAAACCTGTAATGAGATGAAAGAAAAATACAAAGGTTTAAAGAAACAATATGCTTTAACTGTTAAATATAAATCTGATCTTGATATTGAAATGGAAAAGAATGCTCAGTTACTTAAAGAGAATACTGAACTAAAATTTTCTAATGAGCAACTTAAGAAAGACTTAGAGAAATTTACCAATGGTAAAGATACTCTTACTCAAATGATAGGCAATCAAATATCACCTAGATACACTACTGGTATAGGATACCAACCTGGACAAAGGAAAATTACCAAAACTAGATTCATTCCTAAATCTGGACAGAATATAGCTAGCTCTGGAACTTTATATGCTTCAACTAGTTATATTCATAGTTATGGATCTAATAAGGTTTATCTTTCAAAATCTATTGATTCTAGAAATTTTATGAGACCCATTAGACAAATATGGGTACCTAAAGTGTTATTGGCTAACCTGTCTGGACCCAAGAAAATCTGGGTACCAAAATCATTTCCTGTTTAAATCTATGTTGTAGGAAACCTACTTAAAGAGATCCTGTAAAAAGACTTGGTACTTGGACAATGGATGTTCAAGACATATGTCAGGATACTTCTCATGCTTTAAAATCTTAGTCAGAGTTGATGGAGGGTTTGTCACTTTTGGTGATAACTAAAAAGGAAAAATCATCGGCTTAGGCCAGATTGGTAACACTGACTCAATATTAATTTCTAAAGTTTTATTTGTTGATAGACTTAAATACAATTTTTTAAGTATTTCTCAGTTATGTGATGATGGTTTTTATGTTAAATTTGAAAATGATTCTTGCAATGTTTTTAATTCTAAAAATGTTTTAATGTTTGCTTCTTTGAGAAATGAAAATGTTTATGCTGTTGATTTAAATTCTTTAGCTAAGCAAAATATTACTTGTTTAAATGCTTTTCATAAAGATTCTTGGCTTTGGAACCGATGATTAGGACACTGCAATGTGCATTCACTTAGAAAACTTTCTAGGAAGAACTTAGTTAGAGACCTACCCAAACTTGAATTTCCAGCAGACAAAGTTTGTAATCCCTGTCAAAAGGGAAAGAAACATAAAGTTTCTTTTAAATCAAAGAAAGAAGTGTCAACTTCTCAACCTCTCAAGTTGGTTCACATGGATTTATTTGGTCCTTCTAGAGTTTCTAGTTTAAATGGGAAGCATTATGTCTATGTTCTTGTAGATGACTATTCTAGATATACTTGGGTATATTTTCTAGCTCACAAAAGTGAAGCTTGTTCCTGCTTTGTAAAATACTCCAAGTCTGTAGAAAACCTTATTGGACTTAAGATTAAAACTCTGAGAAGTGATCATGGCCGTGAGTTTGAAAATCATGAGTTTGAATCTTACTGCTCACACAATGTCTATAGTCACAATTTCTCTGCCCCTAGGACACCCCAGCACAATGGTGTAGTAGAAAGGAGGAATAGGACCCTGCAAGAAATTACTAGGACTATGCTTAATGAGTATGACCTACCTGTTTATTTTTGGGCTGAAGCTATAAATACAGCTTGTTATGTTATTAATAGAGTCTTGATTAGAACCGTTCTTAAGAGGACCCCTTATGAGTTGTGGAACCATAGGAAACCTAAGGTTAACTACTTCAAAGTTTTTGGCTGAAAAGTCTTTATTCTTAATACTAAAGATAATCTTGACAAGTTTGCATCCAAGAGTGATGAAGGAATTTTCCTAGGTTACTATATTTCTAGTAAAGCCTATAGAGTGTTTAATAAGAGAACCAAATGTGTGGAAGAATCTGTTCACATCAAATTTGATGAAACTGATCCACATGAACCTAAGACCTCTCTTGAAAATATTCAAGATGATCTCTCTGTTTTAAACCCTACTGATAAAAACATTGGACCTGTAGTTAAAACATCCAGTTCTGGAAATTTTCCAGAACCTGCTTCTGTTGAACTTCAACCTGTTGATGAACCTGAAATCTCTAGCCCTACCTTTTCAAGACCAACTAGGATTCTAAAGAACCATCCTTTAGATGCTATTGTAGGAAATCTAGATAGAGGAACACAGACTAGAGCTTCTCTTAGAAATCAGGCTGAACATCAAGCCTTCTTGTCACAGCTAGAACCTAAAAATATCAATGATGCTATCAATGATGAATTCTAGGTAATGGATATGCAAGAAGAACTAAGTCAATTTGAAAGAAACAAAGTTTGGAAATTAGTAGAAAGACCTAAGGAAACAATCACCATAGGCACAAAATGGGTGTTTAGAAACAAAGTTGATGAATTTGGAAACATCATTAGAAACAAAGCTAGGCTAGTTGCACAAGGTTACAATCAAGAAGAAGGAATTGAATATGAGGAAACCTTTGCACCTGTAGCTAGATTAGAGGCTATTAGGATCTTACTTTCCTATGCATCACATCTGAATTTCAAGTTATATCAAATGGATGTGAAAAGTTCTTTTTTAAATGGTTTTTTGTTGAAGATGTTTTTGTAGAACAAACACCTAGTTTTTCAAATCGTCATTTTAAAAAATCATGTTTTTAAACTTTCTAAAGCTTTATATGGTTTAAAACAAGCTCCAAGATCTTGGTATGAAAGACTTTCAGACTTTCTTATTTCAAAAGGATTTACAAAAGGAATAGCTGATCCCACTCTTTTTATAAAAATAATTTCAAAAGATGTATTAATAGTACAAATCTATGTTGATGATATTATTTTTGGATCTTCTAAAAATTCATTATGTACTGATTTTTCAAAGGCTATGCAGAATGAATTTGAAATGAGCTTAATGGGAGAGCTTAAGTATTTTCTTGGTTTTCAAAATTTTCAAACTAAAGATGGAATTATTTTAAATAAATGTAAATATACTAAGGATTTATTAAAATGTTTTGGTTTGGATAGTATTAAAGAAAGTGATATACCTATGAGTACCACCTGTAAATTGGATGTTGATGAATCTGGGAAACCAGTTGATCAAACTAATTACAGAGGCATGATTGGGAGTTTACTTTATCTTTCTTCTAGTCGACCAGATATTATGCTCAGTGTATGTATGTGTGCTAGATTTTAAGCTAATCCTAAAGAATCACACTTGCTTGCTGTTAAAATAATTTTTAAATACCTTAAGTATATTGTAAATTTAGGATTGTTTTATCCAAAAGGACAATCATTTTACTTAACAAGTTATTCAGATGCTGATTTCGCTGGCTGTAAGTTATATAGGAAGAGCACATCTGGAACATGTCACTTAGAAAATACCTAGTATCATGGTGTAGTAAGAAACAGAACTCGGTTGCATTGTCTGCTGCTGAAGCAGAATACATCGCTGCTGGTAGTTGCTGTGCACAGATTCTATGGATGAAACACACACTACTGGATTATGGATTTGACTTTAAACATGTTTCAATCAACTGTGACAACACTAGTGTGATTAATATCTCTAAGAATCTTGTGTCTCACTCTAGAACTAAACATATTGATGTTAGACACCATTTTCTAAGAGATCATTATCAAAGAGGTGATATAACACTTGAGTTCATAGGCACTGAACTTCAATTATCTGATATTTTCACTAAGCCTTTAAGTTCAGAAAGATTAAGTTTCATCAAACATGAATTAGGAATGATAACTTACCCTTGAAACCGTTAGGGAGACCTCACCGTTAGGGATACCTCACCATTAGGGAGACCTCACTGTTAGAGAGACCTCACCGTTAGGGAGACCTCACCATTAGGGAGACCTCACCGTTAGGGAGACCTCACCGTTAGGGAGACCTCACCGTTAGGGAGACCTCACCGTTAGGGAGACCTCACCGTTAGGGAAACCTTACCGTTAGAAGAATTTACTGGTACATTTGCACGCTGCATTTTTCTGTAAAGTCGATTCATCAAACTGTTTTATTTTATTTATGATTTATGTGATTTATGAATCCTAAATGATATTAAAACTCGAACTAGACTCACTCAATCTCACCGCGAACCTGTCTGCTCGAACTCTCCTAAACCTAAACCTCTCGACCTTCAGAACCCTAGACTCATATCCGTAATGGACCACGTCAAGAGACCCTATAAGACTGATGGAAATGAAGCACCAGCAGCGAAGAGACAAAAAGTAGCTAGTACTGATGCCAGTGGAAGTGGCAGTGGAAGTGTAGCTCAAAGAAGACCAGTAAACCCACACCTATCGAAGCGCGAGATAGTTGTTGAAAAAGAGGTGTGTGCAGAATGGCTTATGGAAAGCAAGTCATTGGTTCTTAGAGTGTTATAAGAACAAGGTTGGATAGAATGCTTCGCGAACAACAACAGACCTTATTATCTAGGACTAGTGAAACAGTTCTACAAATTTGTTCGTTTTGAAAAGTCTGAAGAAGAAAGAAGAATGGTTTCATATGTGAATGGTCAGGAAGTGTTGTTTACTTCAAGAGAATGGGATGAGAACCTGAGAGTTCCTCATGAGGGCGATTTTACTTATTATTCCATGTCTGTACCTTTGACCAGTGATGTGTTTCAATATGAAGATGCTTTGCTGAAACTCACAGGGAATGGGACTCCTAGAAAGGTGATTGCCATAGAGATGGCAGGAGAAGATAAGCTGTTATTTAAATTCATTCAGCATGTTTTTAGTCCGAGAAGAGGAGACTTTGCCACTTTAAAATTCCAAGACATATATCTGTTACATTTGCTGAAGCATAGTGTGAGAATTAATCTATGTAGATTGATTATGGTTTAAGTGGAAGAGATGACTAGACCGAAGTCAAAATCAAATGCCTTGTTTTTCTGAAAGCTAATTTCTGTGATACTGAAAGCGAAAGAGATAGCTGGACCTCAAGATGAGATGGTAGTGGTTATGGATAACTTCTGTATTACAAGAACTATCTGTAAATACATGAAAGTCAGCTGGAATCCTTGGAAGAAATCATGGGTAAATGATGATGGAAGAATTTATGACAAGTTCACTCCTGTGGATCATCCGTCTAGACCAAAGGATGTGAGAGATCCTGGTCTTATACCAGATGAGCCAGAACAATTCTACAGTGATGATGAAGCTGAGGAGGAAGAGACTTCAGTTGAGGAAGGAGGAGACCCAGACTTACCCCCTAGTCCTATGCATCAAGTTATTTCTTATGGAGGAGCTATCCCTCCAAAAGCACTACCAAAGAGAGAAACTATCTTGAAGGACAATGATTCAGAGACTACAGAAGAAGGAGAAGAATCATGCCAATATGTTGTCAAGGACAACTCTGAGGAGGATGAGACAATCGAATCTGATCATAAAGAAAAGGAGGCTAATGATGAAGCAGATGATGAGGAAAATGTTGAAAAAGAGCTCAGTTTGAGTCCTCTAATAGTCAGTACAGTCAGGATAGAACCTGATCAGGAAGACATAGCAACAACACCTATTGATGAGAGAGTCATTAATGACTCAGAACAAATGGCTACTGGATCTACTGTAATTGTCGAGGAGATTTCAGAATTACCTCAGGAATAAGAGTTGGAAGAGATACCTAAGGAAATTGTTCCAAATGAGGGAGAGAATCTTGGCTCATTATCAGTATCATATGACATTTAAGGTTGGACATCAGATCCTGGATATATGATTCTTGTACTTTCTTATGACGATTCTGATGAGGAAGACCAACCCCAAAAGGAGTCAATTACCTTACCTAATGTGGCTGACAATGTGGCAACCAAGGAGGATATTAAGTCTTTTAAAGCTGAGTTGATAGAAGCAATAAGAGAATCAATGGCAGATATAAAGAAAAGTATGGTTGAAGAGATGAAAAGCGTGGAGTAATCCCTTGAGTTATCCATTGGATGTAGTGTGTCCAGTCCTGTGAAAGAAATGGTGGATGAACTTAAAGTGTGCCACACTTAGATTGAGAGTTGGACAGGATCTATAGTTGCTCTTAGACAATCAATTGCTTCATTGACTGCTTTGAAAAGTTCTCAAACCCAAGTGCACACTGACATTCGATATATCAAAGAAGTGGTAAAACAGTTTGTGGAAGTTTTTGAGGCCTTTAAGAAGTCAATTAAAGAACATCTGAACAGTCAGGATGAACTTGTTCATAAGGTGGTTAGTAGTCTGACTCACTCTTTCAAGGAGACAGTGGCCTTCTCAATGAAACCTCTTCCCTCATCCAACACAAGTGTGAACCTTGATCAAATACGCACTATTGTTCAGGAAGAATTGGCTAAGGCCAGTCTCAGTGGTGCATCAGATACCCAGATTCTTGCTACCACTAGGGAAGTTAGTAGTTTTGTTCGTGATCACCTGTGGGAAAATATTTCTTCTCAAGAGGTAATCAAAAATAAGGTGGATGCTTATTTTGATAAAGTTTATACCAAGCACCAAATGAAAAACCATTTCAAGCTTTTGATTGAGAATATGAAGTTACCTCCAGTTACCCAATCCTTCAGAGAACAGGTTAGTAATCTCAGGGAGCTTACTCCTGCTTTAGATAAGTTTATTGAGAACAGAGATGATTTTGTATCTGCTATGGAGAGAGGTGTAAGCATCATCATGGATTTCAAGAATCTCTTACTAACTTTCCTACATGTGGATGCACGGCTAGTTATTGTACCACCTGCCCTTCCACCTTCTACCTCTGGGAGTACTCCTCAACTGACTCCAATTCAAGCCATCAGGAGCTTGACACCTTTGATCCCTCAGAGAGAGACAGATTAAAGATCTGGTACTGTTTCAGTTGCTGATCCACCAGTAGTTCTTTCAGGAATCCCCAAGCCTGCTGACTCTACCTCTGCACCCTCTGCTGATACCAAGGGAAAGACACCTGTTCAAGAGGATGATTCAGTGCTTCTAGCTATTTTTTTGATGGGTTTCAATGTATTTTTTGTACTTTTCTGACTTTCCCAAATGTATCTTTTGCTTATCAATCCAATACTTCATTCCTCTCTTCACTGTCTATTTTACTCTGTATATTTTCTTTCCTAGTCCTTCTCTTTTCTCTGATACCCTCCTTTTTGTTAATCAAAAAGGGGGAGAATTTTTTAGAAATTGTACCGAGAGAGCGAGAAAGAGAATGTTGTTCACCTAAGGGGACAAAGGGGGAGAAAATCACTACTTTGGAGGAGAATCCTGTAGTTAAATTGATAGGGGGAGGAATATGCAAACCAAAGAATCTTGTTTGTGTTTTCCTATGATACTACATTATTTCTTGATATATTCTTGTTTTCATATTTTTCGTCTGATATTTTTTTTGATATCAATTCCTGAGATTTTTTTTTCTTTCTCTCTGATACTATACTGTTGATATCATACTTTGATATATATATTCTTTTCTCTGATATTACTTTATTTTGGTATAAGTTGTGATTATCAAAAAGGGGTAGATTGTTGAACCCTCTAGAATTAAGTTGCTTTATTGTGTTTTGATAATCCCAACCATTCTTTCTTTATATCTTGATTATGCTTAATACATTCCAAATATAATTTAGTATATGTTGTTACCTTCATTATGCTTAAATTAAGTCTTTTGAATTATTCGATATATGTTTACTATGACTTAACTCATTCTGCCAAGTGAATGCTCAAACAGTTTTTCAGCTACCGTTACAAACTAGCTACCGATACAGAGTAGAGCAACCGTTAGACAGTAGCTACCGTCAGAACAAATAGCTACCGTTACAAGCTAGCAACCGTTATAGCTCACAGCGACCGATACGGTTAAGTCTACTGATATGTTGGAGCTACCACTATAAGAGAGCTACCGATACAACATCCAGTACAGCTACCGATACCCAACTGATACACAAAGTCCATCGCTAAATTAAAGTCTACTGATACATCTACCAATACAATGAAGTCGACAGTTACCGCTACAGGAAAGTTGACAGCTACCGATATGCTGAAGTCCACCGTTATGAAAAGTCTAACGATAGAGAACTACCGCTACCATTACAAGGCAGAGCCACAACTACCGAAAGAGAGTTACCGCTACTGGTAAATGAAGATCCACCGCTATTGTTACAAGTCCACCGCTACCAATACATCAAGTCTACCGACAGACAAGCCTACCGTTACAAATGTCTGCCAATACTTAGACCTACAGACACCTACTGTAACACAAGTCTACCGTTATCATGAGCAACCGTTCAGAGACAGAACCCCGTCATGCTTTAATTCTTTATTATTGTTTAACCTAACCAACAGTCATATTAGGTATATATTAATGCATTGACATATTATTAATGTCTGTTTGTTGGATGTCAGGAAACCGTACCTTGTACCTGCAAAAAGGAAATCATATCTTTTGCCAGAACTCGCACTTTAAAAGAAGAATGCTGTTGTCGAGCTGAGACACACACACGCGCGTATACACACATATAGATCAGAGAGTTGAACACGTGCTGTGAATAGGTTGCAACCGTGCTGAACAAGTGAAGAACACTCAAGCTGGTGTACATGAAGAGAGACGTCTGAGATTACAAGAATATCACCTAAAACCGTGCTAACCAGTGAAGAGCTGAGAACGAGGACATAAAACAAGAACTTCATCGACTACTTCTTCTCTATCTCTGAACCTGGAAGTCAAGGAAACAGACGATACTCTGTTTTCCAGACAAAAACCAGAAAAAGACTCAGAGCGAATTCTGATCAATCAAAGGAGTCCAGAACTGCACGACAATCACTAGAGCCATTTCTAAACTCTAAATATTTGCTCTGTGATTTATCTTTTTACATATTGAGCAGTGTGTGTTATATGCTGTATTTTACACACACACTGTCTCCTGTTCCTTAACTAGAGTATTTGTAAATCCTCACTCAACTCTCTTACTTCTTTTATTTCCCGCTGGGATAGTGGTAGAGGTCGTGTGACCTGGACAACTGGTTGCTGTTGTTTCTTTTCCCATGGATAATAGTGGTAGAGGTCTTGGACCTGGACAGCTGTATACTGTTGTAATCCCCGATCCAGGGTGTGGATCATCTTTATACAAATTTTTGAGAGGACTAAGTCTCGGCTTGACATTGAACCTCTTGGTTATATCTGCTATTCTATATCTTTCAAAGTTATTCTTTATTCCGATGCTAATTTC
Source organism: Viscum album (assembly GCA_963277665.1). Classification (NCBI taxonomy): domain Eukaryota; kingdom Viridiplantae; phylum Streptophyta; class Magnoliopsida; order Santalales; family Viscaceae; genus Viscum; species Viscum album. The sequence continues at coordinate 1,399,600,362 of OY728125.1, forward strand.
TTTAAAACCAAAACTGTTTTAAAGTCACTTTGATAATTAAATTCGCAAGTGTTTATATTAGTTGTAAATGAGTAAGTTGGTTTCAAAAGTTAATCAACCTTTCTGTTTTGATTAACTGGGAAATAATCAATCCCTTGAGAACCCAACCGAACCCTTACTTTGATATAAATTCACTACAGTTTAATTTAGTATTTTATTAGGGGGATTTTAAGACAAAGTTTTAAAACAGAAATTTTAATTGGAACTCAATTCACCCCCCCTCTTGAGTATCCACTCCTAACAACACTTTGATTAGAAAGGATCATGGAGTTTTGAACAATATGAGAGTTAAAAGGGATACTATGTTCTTGGATATAGTAAAGATTTATATGGGAATAATCATGGAAGGTGAAACATCAATACTTTTTTAAATGGTTGCAAATCCATATTTAATAGAAAGGATAAAAAGTTATCAGACTGATTATGAGAAGTTTCAAAAGGAAATTAAAGATGTTAATGAAGGGAGACAGATTGAATTCGTATATAAATATGTAATTTTGAAATTTGGTAAGAGTCTTTGTGTTCTCAATATACGTGATCTAAAAAGGGAAATGTTCGATGATGATCATAACTCTAATTTCTCTATACACCCTGTTAGCACTAAGTTGTATAGAGATTTGAAGGAACATTTTTGGTGGGACAAAATGAATAGGGAGATTTCTGTTTATGTGTCAAGATATATGGTTTACTAATAGGTGAAGGCTGGAAGAAAACATCCTAGAAGAGTCAAGAAACCTCTTACCATACCTTAGTAGAAATGGGATGATATTACAATGTAATTTTTCATGGGGCTACCAAAGACTCCTAGAATGAATGATGCAATATGGTTCATTGTTGATCATCTTACAAAGTCTTCACATTTTATTTCAATAATAGAAAATTTACCACTTGAATGTTTAGAAAGACTATATATTAATGAAGTTTTAAGACTTCATGGGGAATACTTATCAATTGTTTTTTATCGTGATCTCCATTTTACATCAAGATTCTAGAAAATTCTTCAGAAATCCATGGATACTGAACTTCGTTTGAACATTTCATACTATCCTGAAACTGATGGACAATCAGAAAAGACTATTCATACCATAAAAGACATGTTGAGATCTTTATCACTTAACTTTAAAGGTATGTGGGATTAGTATTTACCTATGGTATAATTTTCCTATAAAAATAGCTTCCATTCAAGTATTCAGATGGCACCATATGAAGCGTTATATGGAAAGAGATGTTTCACACCAACCTGTTGGGATGGTGTTGGTGAAAGAAAACTCGTCGTCCCAAAACATGTTGATGAAACAATGGAAAAGGTGAAGATTATCCAAACCCACATCAAAGCAGATCAAAGTAGGAAAAAGAGCTATACCGATAACCGAAGGAAGGATTTGGAATTTTAAGTGGGAGATCGTGTTTTCTTAAAGGTATCTCCATGGAAGGGTGTTATAAAATTCAGTAAGAAGGTTAAATTAAGTCTCTGGTACATAGGACCTTTCAAAATTCTGGAACGAATTGGAGTTGTAGATTATCGTTTGAAAATGCTTCCATGTCTCTCCAAAGTTCATGATGTGTTCCATGTATCACTATTGAGAAAATACATGCCTCACCCAACAAATGTACTCACCTATGAAGAAATATCACTGGAACCTGATCTGTCTTATTGTGAAGATCTTTTCAAGATCCTTGATACCAGAGAAGAAGTGTTGAGAAATCAGACGACTCATCTGGTAAAAGTTCTTTGGAGAAACTATAAAATGGAAGAGGCAACGTGGGAACCTGAGGAACTTATGGTGAAGAACCACCTGAATATTTTTATGCAGTAAAATTATAGAAATTTTGAGGATGAAATTATTTTAAGGGGGGAAGAATGTAACACTGCAAGCTCCCACGGTACGCTTCTCTTTGAATAATATAATACATTGTGCTGTATGCAGCTTCGAGTTCTAGCACACTACGACCAATGAAACTATCCGTTTTAAAAAGCAGTTATGAATAGTAATACCCACCTTTTGAAATTTTATAAATTTTATTTTTCAAAATGGACTTTATTTTTGGATTTGGAATATCAACATTTTCTCAGGGTTAATTTTTGGTACTTTTTGGAAAACTTTCAATTTTTGATGAATAGTGAACACTGCATTATTGTTTAAAATAGATTTTTTATTTAAATAATTATTTTTGAAATTTAAATCTATTTTAAAGCCAATATAGACAAATAATACTTATAATAGTACAATGTATTTCATTCGATTAATTTTAGAATAAGATTAGATATATAAAATCTTATTGAACTTTTTAACGTATTTTACCCACCTTCTAAGAAAATTTGAAAATTTGCATAAAACATAATTTTACCGCTTCTGTGAATTTAATTTCAAAAATCTAACGGACATGGTTTTAATAATTAAGTAAAATTTGGTTTAATAGAATGAAAATATTTATTGGTAAATATTAACATTTGAATTTTATTTACCACTATTAAAAGTAAATAGGGTAATTAAAGGTAAAAATAATATTATAATTACCCAGAAACATGTCCTAATTCTATTTAATAAGTGTATTTCACCCAAAATAAACCTTAGGAAAAAAATAATATCCTTTTCGATCCACTTGGATTAAATTAGGTAATTTATTATATTTTATTTAAATAAGATTTAAAAGTGTTAAAATCAAATTTTAATAACTAAACCTTTTTTAATATAGGGTTATACATAAGATAAATTTGACTATAAATATTCATTAAAAAGATAAACATATCTCATACATCATAATATTTTATCAGAAATACAACCTCAGGATCCCTTTTGGCTCAGCCAAAACCTACTCAAATTTCCTCCCAAATACCCTAAATTTAACCTAAAGGCCTTACATTGATCAGAAAGACAACCTAAGGATCCATTTTGTTCAAATCAAAAGGAAGCACCCGAAGAAGAGGTAATTATTTCATCACCTCTTTCAAAGTTCTTTTCTTCTTCCACTTCCTCTTTATTTATTGTTTTGATACAAAAATAATAACTCTATTACCTTCTACATAATTATATTTTATTATAAATATGGTACAATCATATTCATTATTCTATGAATCCTATGAATGAAAAATTCACCATACGTGCGTACGTATGGCTTACCATCTCCATGTCATGGTTTAGTTTGTTATTCACCACTTCATTATTTGGATGCGTATAATAATGAGTATAATTGGTTTAAATAATAAATATAACATGTTAATGATTCTATATATATAATATACTATCCAAATACATATGATTTCACCATCAATATAATGATATTGTCACTCGTGTGTCCGTACGACTTACCGTCTCCACGACACGATGAGATTTCATTCCCCATCATAGCCATTCAAGAATAATTTTCATTTGATGAATAAAAACAATGTTTAAGAACTTAATATAATTTTGGATATAAATCAAATAAATCCTATTCATAACAAACATGACTTACATAATAAAACATATAAAGGAAAATGAACTAGTTAACACCCGAAACATTGATAATACTGAAATATTATTGAAAAAGAAATATTAGAGGATCATATATGCTATCATATTTATGTATGTAGTTCTTTTATAATTTAATAACATTTCTTTAACCATTATACAGGATGATAGAGTACCCTCAACTAAGGATAAGTACAAGGTAAAAGTTAATTTTACAATCTATTTATTATCCAAGGTTGTTTATACGTAAGTATCTACCGGGACTTCTTTATCATCCACATCTGTGTTTCTTAAAAATTTATTTCAATTTATTTACTATTTTCTATACTATGGGTTAAAGTATTTTATACCCTTGTTTAAAATTTTAAAAAATAATTTGAATGGAATCTTTCTGTCGTTTTCCAAACATGGTACTTTATGACCTTTTCTAAAAATTAAGGTAAGAATGGTTTTTTAACTTATACAGAATGTGAGGCTATTTTCTGCCATTATAACACCTTCAAAGCTTCCCTTACAAGCTTATAAGAATATTTTCAAAAAATATGTTTTCTTTTAAAATTAGGCAACTGTTAAATTATTTCAAAGTAGAAATATATATTTCTCTCAAATAGTTTTTGGATTGATTTCGTATATGTCAACATCTATTGTTGGATTTTATGTTTAATTAAAGTTAATTTATTATGATACAATATTAAATATTGTATGGATAGTTTTATGATATTATTTACTGTAGATGTGCTATTTTTAGGTCATTCATGATTTTTGGTTAAATTATTAGAATTTAGTATGCTAGTTTAGTATGAATGATTATGTAATGTTTCACCCTTTTCATATGAGGATTGCATTGGATATATTAAGTGATTGGTGAGGCCTGCTATAGCCCCTCGATGCATCGGTAGGTCTCATGAGACAAACTAGTGTTATAGCACAATGCCTTTACAATATTTTTATTTATAGTCTTTGCATGAGGCTTTTACTATGTGGTTATGATGTCCGACATTATGAATTCCATCATTATGAGATTATACATTGATATTAAATGTGATTATTTATCCTGTAAAATACCCATATGAATAATTAAATTGAATTATTTGATTTATCTCTGCCATATTATACTGAAGTTTATGTTTAGAAGGCTTGTGTTTTAGTCTTATACATTGGATTAAATGTTTATTCTTATTTATGATAGTTTTTGATATATTTTTATCCTTACTGAGTATCTGATCTGACCCATTTCTTATGTTTAATTTTTCCTATGATGAGAATAAGTATATTATGACTGAACTGCTAGGATAATTTAATGGATATGAGTGTGTTTAAAGGAGACACAATGTTGTTTTTTTTCATTTCATAATGTATTGTAAAAATTATGTATATAACTAGCAATTCCAAGGAAACTAAACTAATCAGTCATTTGAGACTTGATCACTTATGATCATTCCCATGTTATGTATTAATGCACCGACTCTATATAACTGGGGTCGGGGCATTACATGCAGAGCCATTTCATGATTAACATTTTTTATCATGATTGGAAGTCTGGTTAAAAGATGATGAAAGTGCAGCTGTGGAAGCCCTTAAGGCTAAAATATCTATATTATTTTATTTATATTTAATTATTAAAATATTATATATTTTATATGACTAATATTTAATTTTTTCTGTTATAGTTGACATTTCACATTTAGGAAACAAAATAAATTAAGAAATGGTGTCTATCTTTAGTGGTAGTTCAATATTGATATTTTAAAATAATATTGAAAGAAAATTATGTTTTAAAAAGTTAAAAAATGAAAACCTATTCTTCAAGTATGGGTTTTTAGATGCATATATGTGGAATAAATTTGTTTCCATATAACATGATAAAACATTAACAGTATGATAATTATTTTATATTATATGTTTTTTAAATTTCCAATTTAATTATTCATATATTTTTATGTAACTGGACTCTTGGTGATCTCACTAAGAGATCTTGTTAAAATATGTATATCCCCATACTTTATAACATATAGGGTATCATTTACTGGAGGAGAAAATGATTGTATGAATGTTTGATGCATTAAGAGGTAAATCTAGTAGTTTCTCAGACGAGGTCATGTTCAATCCTATATATTCCCCACTCGCCTTGATAAATGGAAAAGGGTGAGAATAAAAAAATGAAAATATTATTATGGATGAATCTAAAGAAGTAGTTGATTGAATTCTAAGATATTAATATCTATTTTTATTTAATGCTTTTATTTTTTAATTTAATAGAAAAAATGTTCCATTTTAATATATCATTTTAGGATGAACATCAAGGGTAATCGATATGTAGGGGACATTAATCAGTGAGGGTAGAATATAAATTATAACTTATTTTTTAGTGTAAGAATATATGAGGTGGGTGACTGTATTATTAATGTTTGTTTTTCATCCATGTACAAAATCAAAGGATGATAAAATACATTCTATAAAATTATATGTATAAGAAAAAAACATTTGAGGGGTGATCAAATTAAATCCGCCATGAAGAATTTATTTGAAAAAAATGATGAGATAGTCACAACCTATGTAGTGTTCCTACTCTGATCCTCCACCTCCTCATTCATACCCAACCTAGTACTGTGAGTTGTATACTGGGGATCTTCATGTACATATTTTATCACATGTATTAATTCATATTTTGGGGGATTATGCACATCATATAACTATTTAGTTTTGTCAAGTAAGTGTAATGTTACCTGAAATTATTGATATTAATTGTCTATTTTAATTTTATATAGGGGTGGTTACTAAATTTGGAGATTATGTGGGTCATTTTTAACTCCATATAATTAGACTTCTTCACAACCTAACATAAAAAGTTGTATTGTTTTTAAAATTTTATTTAATTTTGATTGAAATTTACTTCTAATATTTTATTATATTAAATTAATATAAGAGTATGTAAAATACAATTAATTTGTGTAAAATAAATAAGAGGTTCATGAACTAACATATTCATATACTTATGAGATTTATAATGGTCTAAAAATATTATCCCATATTTATTATTTCTTAGAGCCTTTTTATGTGTTTTCGATGATGGACCATATATGTATTAGAGACTATACATTAAGAATATTAAAAATGATATGATGAAAGCTTTTTATTTTTAATTATATCATGGTACCTATGTTCTAGTCATTTTATATGTTGGAGAATTTTAATTTCAGTTTATCTTTCTTTAAATAAATATAACTTTAGGTGACTTAATTTATTACTTATTTAATTAGTCATGTTAGACTTATTTTCATTAAAAACTATAGCACTTTTATTTATGATTTTATAGATCTAGAATATATTTCAATAGCTATGCTATATCTGAATGATGATTCTATAGTTACATATATATGTGAAAAATTAGAAAATATTGTTATTAGGTATTGATTTTTTCTATTCCTTGATGGGTAAGAAGACCATTATAACTCTGAAATAATATTTATTATTATGTCATTAATTTTAAACTTTTTATATCATTACTATCATTGGATATTAGAAATATTCTTCCCACATGAATTCTTGATATATTAATGTTTCTATTTATTCTGTATAGTTCATAAAACTATTATAAAATTGTCAAAAAAAAAACATTTTATAGAATCTTTAATCTTAAATAAACTTGTTATATATATTTTTAATTGACATATGGAAATAAATTTCATGGGAAATTTTTTGAGATGTTCAATTATCAATACAGATTCCAAATAAAAAGAAATATTTGAAAATTTTGGTTAATAAATTTTATATTAGATAATATTTGTTTATATATATATATATATATATATCTGTGTGTTTTATTATCAAGTTCTTGTTTCATAACCACAATTTTGTCCCCAATAAGAAAACCTGGAATGTGGTTATAATATTTTAAGATTAATATTTGAGATCACAACAACATGGATGAAGACTGTATTTAATAAGGTTAGTTCAATTATGAATTTTAGATTTTATATCAAGATATTATATTTTTTAATCATATATTATTCATCACTGTTATAGGTCTTAAATAATATTTCATTGTATACAAATAAATACCTTACCCACCTTTAAAATTTGTTTTAGAAGTTTATATGGTATGATTACTTTTTATATTGGGTATCATGCATGTCTATCTTTCAATTAATTTTTAAAATATGAGTATTTAGAAAATTAATTTCTAGTTTATGAACATTTTTTTATATTTTTATACTTGAAATTGTTTTTACAGAATATTAGGGAATGTATTTTTTTAAATTTTTTTTACTTCCCATGTCGATTTATACCCAAACTGACATGGAATGTGAAAAAATTAGCTTTCGATGTTTATTTTTAAACAAAATCAATGTTGAAAACATATTTCCATGATAAGTTTCCAAAATAGTTGACATGGGTAGATAATTATTTTTTTCCATATATTTCCATATCGATTATACGATAAAACTCATGTGGAAAGATTTGAAAATTATGTTTTAAGTATTTCTATGTTATTTTTTATCCAAAATCAATGTAGAAAGTCCACATAAATTCATTTTTTTGATGTTTCTATGTTTTAAAAAAAAATGACTATAAAGACCCATACTTTACATACATTGTTAATACTTCAAAATTGAAGTACACTTATTACAACATATAACAAAACCATGAAAGGACCATATAGGTATAGTGTCTTTGGAAACTGGGAAACATAAACAACTGGTTCATAAATCATCTATGTTGTCTCCCATTTATTTCATCATATCTAGAGTACCTTTTTGGAATATCCTACTTAATATCCTTCTTCCTGACCTGGGGAAAAGAAAACATACAAAAGGGTTAGCTCAAATGCTCAGTAAGGGTAAACAAAATAAAAACCAATCACATCATATTCATAAGAAAATAACATTTTAGAAATCTTAACCTGCAAAAGAAATCATAATTTCATAACATGGGATAAATCATTGTAGTGAAATGTAATCCCAATAACCATAACTTAAAACATGAAACTTTGTGGCATACACACATAATCATAGAGATTCATTTCTTAGTAGTCAAGACTCATTACCAAGACTATCTTAGCGGACAAAGTCCATTTCTGAACCGAGTTCACTCCTCGTTTCAGTCCTGTTTTACTGAACCGGTTTAACCTGTCATTCCAGTCATGTCTATCTCATGAGATATAAATATTTACCCAATGAATTGGAGGGAGATATAGGTCCCACCCATCTCATAATGAAACCATTCTTATGTTTTCCACATAATCATAAATCATACATCATAGCATATCCCATGTAATAAAAATGGTAATCTTAAACATCATGCCATCATAACATAATCCATATAAGATAAAAGGACATCATAAAAATAATTCCATCATAACATAATCAAATAAATGTAAAAATAGGTATATAAACAGAAACCTATATTATCTTATATGGAAAATAATTTTGATAAAACACTTGAACTCCATTCTTGAGGAAAATATCCTTTCTACTTCAAAAAAATTTTTCCTTTCTTAACATGTCATAAAATTTTAAACTAAAAGAAGTTGATTAAAAATAAACTTGAAAATTTTTAAAGGAAGCTTCATTGAAATAAGGTTCTATGAATCCATTCATGTCGTATAAGTTAAAAAAAACATTCTTCCCATACTCTGGTCAGAAAAGTCAAAAAGTACCTCGTACTAAAAACGACAAAAGATTACTTTCATATATTTTACTAAAAACTCACCAAAGGGTAAAATTGGATTTAAAAAATTCTAGGTTGATGTAAATAATATTACGTATTGAGGAAACATGGATGTGGATGATAAATATTCCCCAGTAAATTCTGAAGTATAAACAATCTCGGATAAAAATGAGATTGTGAGATTTTCCCTTACCTTAGGTCCGATTTGCTTCATAAGTGTCCGAAACTCCTGTATAATGATTTAAATAATTTCATTGACTTATTATAGAATCATACTAATTGTTATGATATCATATATGGCCATATTCTTAGCTTCTTATTAGTAATATTTCATTGCTACTTGTTATTCAGGTGTTTATTGCTTTTTGTTATTATGCGTGTTTTGTCGAATAAATTCATATTCTTATTTTTAGGTTATAGATACCTCATTTACAGAATGTTATTAGTGTAATACATATCATATTTATTCACTCAATTCATTTATGTAATCATTATTCAATGAAAATAATGAAGAACGAGTCGCATAACATCGTGGAGACGGTATTCCGTACGTACGCACGAGCGATGATATCGTTCACATGATCGTGGAATTGTATTGGAGTGTATGTATACAATTTCAGAATCAATATCAATTAAAAATAATCATATATAGTTATTATTTACACCATTATACCCATCCAAGTAAGGTGGTGGTGGAAAATAGATTACACCACGGCGTGGAGACGGTATTCCGTACGTACGCATGCGCGGTGATTTCATTTTCCGTAGGATGGATAGATAGTGAAATAGGGTTGTTTCATACTTATAATAACATATCAGTATATGAGTGATACTGATTTTATTACTTCATAATGAAACAACTAAAGAAGAAGAAGTGGAAGAAGAAATAAAGTTGAAAGAATCGGTAATGGACATTACCTCTTCTTTGAAGCGCCTCTTTGAGACCTCCTTTTAGGGTACTAAAATTGGTCTTTGAAGAAGACCAGGACCTCTAGTATATTTCTAGGGAATTGTATAAGATAATTTTTCAGGGGTTTCCCAATCTTGAAGGATCAATGTGGTGTGAGGAAGAGAAGGAGGAGGTGACCTTTTATAAGGGAGGAGAGGGACACCTTTGGAAAGACTAAAAATATTATTTTATTATAAAGTCATATTCGGGTTTTAATAGCTCCAAATTGATTTATTTCGAAGATAAGGTGGGGATGGGTCGAAATTATCTCATACAATAGAATTTAGACAAGTTTAGGTTTCTATTTTAACTTTATCATTTAGATTTAACTTTAAGTTAGATAATTTAACTTTTACCGTGTCTTCTTGTTTTCTTACACTATAAGGTTAATAAACTTACTATAACAAGCCAAACTAACCCCAAGTTGTTTATTATTAACATATATAACCTTATATAAATAATTTGGCGGAACCTTAGATTTTTAGGAATAAAATAACAATTAATAATATATTATTTGTTTTAAAAACTATTTTATGTCAATTTTGACACTATTTGGTAATTGATTTTTGTGAAAATAATAACAGAAAGAATTGTTCGAAAAAAGTTAATTAAATAAATACTAAAATGTCATATTAACTTAAAAAATTATTTTAATTAATAAATGTCTCAAATTTTATTTATTTGGGTATTTATAACATCAATTATGTCAATATTTCATTAATAATATAATTATTGCATCATCATTGTGTCATAAATAAGTTAAATTATTTAAAGTCTAAAAATTCATAATAAAATACCATTATGTAGGAAATATTTTTATATTTCTAATGAATATTTATAGTCGAATTTATCTTATGTATAACCCTATATTAAAAATGATTCAGTTATTAAGCTTTGATTTTAACTATTTTAACCCTTATTTAAATAAATTAATATTAAATGTCCTAATCTAATCCAAGTTGGGATAAATGGTCATATTTTATTCCTAAGGTAGTTTTTGGTCGATTTACACTTATCCAATAGAATTAGGACATGTTTTAGGGTAATAATAATATCATTTTTACCCTTAATTACCGTATTTACTTTTAACCGTGGTAAAAAAATGTAAAAAGATACTATTCACCAAAAATTATTTTCATCTCATTGAACCACATTTCAGTCCTTGATATTAACCATGTCTCTCATATTTTTTAAATTCCACTCACAGAAGCGGTAAAATTAAGTTTTATGTGAATTTGGAAATTCTCCTAGGAGGTGGGTAAAAGACTGTGAAAAGTTCAATAAAATTTTTATATATCTAAAATTATTATAAAATGACTCCAATGAATTGCATTGAACTTATATAGGTATTATGTATGAATTTTGAACTAAAATAAATTTAAGTAAAATAAATAATTATTTAAATAAAAAGTCAGTTTTTAAATAGTAACCCAATGTTTTCACTATTCATCAAAAATTGAAAGTTTTCAGAAAAATACCAAAATTTTACCCTAGGCTAATTTCTATATTCCGAATACAAAAATGATGTCCATTTTGAAAAATAAAATTTAAAATATTTCAAAAAGTTGGTATTACTAATCATAACGGCTAGTTTTAATAATATTTTAATAGCATATCGTTGTTTAGTGAAACTCGGTATTGCGTAAGACACAAGCTATCGAGGAAGGTTGAGATTGCGTGTAAAGAAAGACAAAATAGTGTTGTGTGTAGTGAAAGATTCCTTTAATGATTTATATAAAAACAAAATATTTCTCAGAAAAGTCTCGGGTGTTACATTCTACCCCCCTTAAAATGAATTTCGCCCTCGAAATTCGTCACTTTGTAACAAACAGATGAGGATACCTCTCCCTCATCATATCCTCAAGATCCCATGTAGCTTCTTCTAATTTGTGGTTCCTCCATAAAACTTTCACCAAGCGAGTGGTCTTGTTCCGTAGGACTTTTTAACTACGATCCAGAATCTCTATCGGCTGTTCTTCATAAGAAAGATCTTGTTCCAGCGGTACAAATTCTGAGCTGAGTACATGTGAAGGATCATGTATGTAATTTCTCAGGAGAGATACATGGAACACATCGTGAACTTGAGAGAGATTCGGTGGAAGAACCAATCAGTAAGCTACCTTGCCAACATGATCCAGTATTTTGAAAGGACTGATATACCTATGGCTCAGCTTTCCCTTCTTTCCAAATCTCATTACTCTCTTCCAAGGAGATATTCATAAGAAAACTTTATCACCCACTTCAAACTCTAGGTCTTTTCTTCAGTTGTCGGCATAACTTTTTTGTCGAATCTGAGCTGCTCTAATTTGTTGTTGAATAGATCTGACCTTTTCTACTATCTCATCAACAAGATCAGGTCCTAATAGATTTGTTTTCCCAACTTCATCCCAGCAAGTTGGAGTCCTGCATTTCTTTCCATAGAGAGCTTTATAAGGAGCCATCTGAATACTAGAGTGAAAGATATTTTCATAAGAAAATTACACCAAATGTCAGTGTTGATCCCAACCACATTTGAAATCCATAGAGCAAGCTCTCAACATATCTTCTAGAGTTTGAATTTTCCTCTCAGACTGACCGTCTGTCTGAGGATGATAAGCAGTGCTGAAACTCAACTCTGTTTCTAGAGTATACTGAAGACTTCGCCAGAACTTCATGGTAAATCATGGATCTCGATCATATATAATAGAAAGTGGTACTCCATGCAATCTTACCACTTCCTTTACATATATCTTGGCAAGATGATCCAGAGAGAAATCCTCTCTAATAGCAATGAAGTGTACAAACTTTGTAAGACGATCAACTATGACCCAGATAGAATTATTTTCTTTGGATGTTTTAGGAAGTCCGGTGACAAAGTCCATAGTGATGTTTTCCCATTTCCATTCAGGTATGGGTAATGGTTGTAACATCCCCTTAGACTTTTATCTCTTATCTTTAACTTGCTGAAAAACCAAGAATCGGGAGACATATTCAACAACATCTCTTTTCATGCCATCCCACCAGAAGTACTCTTTCAGGTCCCTATACATCTTCGTGATTCTAGGATGAATAGAGAATGAAGAACTATGAGACTCATCCAACAGATCCTTCTTTAATTCTGGGATGGGAGGAACACAAACCCGATTCCTGAACTTTATTATCCCATCACAATCAAGGTTGAATTCAGGAACATTTCTCACCTTATTTTTTAACTCTACATCTTCTTTCCACGCCTCTTTAATATTCACATGTATAGATGGTTGAACATTCATTTGAGAAAGATACGATTTTCCCCTTCCATTATAATTCCAAGATCCATACTTTGTAAATCCATAAATATTGGATCTTTTATGATCCTCATCATGTATAAGCTAGCATGGTCTTTTCGACTTAATGCATCTGCCACCTTGTTTTCTTTCCCATGGTGGTAATGAATTGAGCAATCATAATCCTTAATCAGCTCCAACCATCTTCTTTGGCACATATTCATCTCCTTTTGTGTGAAAATATACTTTAAACTTTTATGATCAGTATAAATATCACACCTTTCTCCATAAATATAATGCCTCCAAATCTTTAATGCAAAGATTACCGCAGCTAACTCCAAATCATGAGTTTGGTAATTTTGCTCATGGATTTTCAACTGTCGTGAGGCATAAGCTATCACCATATCATTTTGTATAAGAACACACCCCAGCCCCTTCTTGGATGCATCACTGTAGATCACAAACCTTTCTCCACTACAAGGAAGTGTGAGTGCAGGTGCACTGGATAACCTTCTTTTCAACTCCTTGAAATTCTCTTCACATTCCTCCATCCACACGAACTTAACTCCTTTTCAAGTCAACCTGGTGAGTGGATTAGATAATCATGAAAAATATTTCACAAAACATTGATAATATCCATCCAAACCAAGAAAACTTTGGATCTCAGTTACTGTTGTTGGTATCGACCATCTTTTGATAACCTCTGTTTTTGCTGGATCCACAGATATCCCCTCTTTTGAGATCATGTGACCCAAAAATGAAACTTTTTGAAGCCAAAATTCTCACATGGTAAATTTGGCATAAACCTTCTCCTTTCTTAGGGTCTTTAATATAATTCTCAAGTGATCTTCATGTTCTTCCTTTCTCTTTGAATAGACAAGAATATCATCTATAAAGACTACCAAAAACTGATCAAGATAGTCTCTAAAGACTCTATTCATCATATCCATGAAGATAGCAGGGGAATTAGTAAGACCAAATGTCATCACTATAAATTCATAGTGTCTATACCTTGTACAGAAAGCTGTCTTTGGTATATCCACCCTTTTGACCCTTAATTGATGATACCCTGAATGAAGATCAATCTTGTAAAAGTATTGAGCTCCACGTAGTTGGTCAAATAAGTCATCAATGCGCGGGAGAGGATTTTTGTTCTTGATAGTGATCTTGTTAAGTTCTCGATAATCAATGCAGAGCCTCATTGATCCATCTTTCTTCTTAACAAACAGAACAGGTGCTCCCCAAGGTGATGCACTAGGGTGTATGAATCCTTTATCAAGATTCTCTTGGAGTTGCTTCTTCAATTCCTGCAACTCAATTGGGGCCATTCTATAAGATTTCTTTGAAATAGGAAAAGTACCCAGTATGATTTCTATTAAAAACTCTACTTCATGATTTGGTGGAAGACCCGGTAATTCCTCCAGAAAGACATCGTCAAACTCCCGTACAATGGGCATATTCTTAATCGTGAGTTTCTCACCAACCATTTGAGATAAATAACCTTCATTTAGTGGAATCAAGACCCATAAGATGGAAGAAATTTCTACTGGAAGGTTATGTTCATCCTTTCATCGATAGACGATCATAGATTGATCTGGAATATGAAATGTAACTTCCCTTATTTGGAAATTGATATGAGATCCATATAAAGAAAGCCAATCCATGACAAGAATCACATCAAATTCCACTATAGGAAGGATCACAAGATTTGTAGGAAGCACTTTCCCACAAACTTCAATCAGAGAAGAATTATAAACTTTTGATGCAACTGTTGTGCCATTAGGAGTTGTCACAGCTAACTCAACATCTAATTGTTGAGGTAATATGGTGATACCCTTAGAAAATTATTCAGAAATAAAAGAGTGGGTGGATCCAGAATCAAATAAAACATTTTCTACATTAGAGTGGATGGTAAGTGTACCTTTCACCACTTCGTTATCGTACTCCACATCGCTAATAGAAATTGCATGTGACTTTCCTTTGTCTTTAGCCTTAAGAGTTTATTGACGTCGACCGTCATCATCAACCCTTAGATTAGGGAATTTATTGGCATAATGTCCCATCTCCTTGTACTTGAAACATTGAAGTGTAGTAGGTTCATTCTGTGTAGCCATTTCTTTGTTCGCATCTCTAGACATCTTATTCCCATCATTTCAGCATTCAAATGCCTGATGTCCTTCTTTTCCACATTTGAAACATTTACTTGTCCCTTTAAGACAATTACCCCCATGTTTCTTTCCACACATTGAGCATAAGGGAAAACTCATTTTTTTTTCAGTGTGCTCTTTATATTTTCCTTTGAATTCCATTTTCCTCTTCTTATCAAATGCATATGACTGATGGGTTACTCTAATATCCATCTCAACCTTGAGAGTACATCGAACGATTTCCTCATAGCTATTGAAGTCCCTTATGGATAACGCCCTTCGAAGACTTGGTTTTAAGCCACTAAAGAATTGATCGATCTTACTCTCAGTTTGGATAATAATCCCAGAAGCATACCTTGCAAGTATTGTAAAATTTGCTTCGTAGGTACCAACAGATTCATCATCATTTTGCCTTAGTTCAAGGAAATCCTCCATCTTTGTTTGGAGAATACGAGGGAAGTACTTATTGAAAAATAAGTTCTTGAACTCGTCCCATTCCATGGACTCAATTTCACTGCTTTGCCTCGTATTCTTGATAAGATTACACCATTGATCAGCTTCACATTCCAAATGATAAACTGCTAAGATGACTTTGTTATATTCATAACATTGAAGAATTGAAAATATCTTTTCAGTAGTACTGATCCATTGTTCATCCACTAATGGATCAGAAGACACACTGAATGAAGGTGGACGCTGCCTCATGAAGGATTCAACAGAATGTTTCTCCTTCATTTGCTCTTTTGGAAGTCCTGCATGATTCATAGCTTGAGAAAGTTGTGTGATCATGGATACAAGATTTTGCATTCCATATCCCATAACGTTTGGTTGCTCAGGGGTACAATCATTTCATTTCCCATCACATTCCGCATTAACACGGTTCCTTCGGGTTCCATCCATTGACTAAAACCAAGAAGAATAGTGTGAGAAACACTAATTATAATAGAAAAAACACATAATCAAGAATAAAAGTTTACACTTAAGGTCTTATCATAGGTTATTCATGTCCATTTCTAAAACACTATGATTGTGTTCTATGCTTAGACTTATCCTTAGGGTTCTTACTAAGGCTTTCACATCCTAGTTTCCAAAGGTTGACTATACCTTTCCTCTGATACCAACTATAACGACCCATACTTTACATACATTGTTAATACTTCAAAATTTAAGTACACTTATTACAACATATAACAAAACCATGAAAGGACAATATAGGTATAGTGCCTTTGGATACTGGGAAACATAAACAACTGGTTCATAAATCATCTATGTTGTCTCCCATTTATTTCATCATATCTAGAGTCCCTTTTTGGAATATCCTAATTAATATCCTTCTTCCTGACCTGGGGAAAAGAAAAAATACAAAAGGTTGAGCTCAAATGCTCAGTAAGGGTAAAAAAAAGAAAAAACCAATCACATCATATTCATAAGAACATAACATTTTGGAAATCTTAACCTGCAAAAGATATCATAATTTCATAACATGGGATAAATCATAGTAGTGAAATGTAATCCCAATAATCATAACTTAAAACATGAAGCTTTGTATCATAAACACATAATCATAGAGAATCATTTCTTATTAGTCCATACTCATTTCCAAGACTATCTTAGCGGACAAAGTCCATTTCTGAACCGAGTTCACTCCTCGTTTCAGTCCCGTTTCACTGAACCAGTTTAACCTGCCGTTCCAGCCATGTCTATCTAATGAGATATAAATCTTTAGCCAATTAATTGGAGGGAGATATAGGTCCCACCAATCTCATAATTAAACCATTCTTATGTGTTCGACACAATCATAAATCATACATCATAGCATAACCCATGTAATAAAAATGGGAATCTTAAACATCATGCCATCATAACAAAATACATATAAGATAAAAGGACATCATAAAAATAATTCCATCATAACATAATCAAATCAATGTAAAAATAGGGATATAAACATAACCCTATATTATCTTATATGGAAAATAATTTTGATAAAACACTTGAACTCCATTCTTGAGGAAAATATCATTTCTACTTCAAAAACATTTTTCCTTTCTTAAAATGTCATACAATTTTAAACTAAAAGAATTTGATTAAAAATAAACTTGAAAACTTTTAAATGAAGCTTCATGGAAATAATGTTCTATGAATCCATTCATGCCGTATAATTTTAAAAAAACATTCTTCCCATACTTTGGTCGAAAAAGTCAAAAAGTACCTCATACGAAAAATAAAAAAAGATTCCTTTCATATATTTTACTAAAAACTAACCAAAGGATAAAATTTTATTTAAAAATTTTTAGGTGGATGGAAATAATATTACATATTTAGGAAACATGGATGTGGATGATAAATATTCCCCAGAAAATTCTGAAGTATAAACAATCTCAGATAAAAATGAGATTGTGAGATTTTCCCTTACCTTAGGTCCAATTTGCTTCGTAAGTGTCCGAACCTCCTGTATAATTATTTAAATAATGTCATTGACTTATTAAAGAATCATAATCATTGTCATGATATCATATATGTCCTTATTATTAGCTTCTTATTAGTAATATTTCATTGCTACTTGTTATTCGGGTGTTTATTGCTTTTTGTTCTTATGCATGTTTTGTCGAATAAATTCTTATTCTTCTTTTTAGGTTATAGATACCTCATTTACAGAATGTTATTAGTGTAATACATATCATATTTATTCACTCAATTCATTTATTTAATCATTATGCGATGAAAATCATGTAGAACGAGTCGCATCACATCGTGGAGACGATATTTCGTACGTACGCATGAGCGATGATATCGTTCCCATGATCAGGGAATTGTATTGGAGTGTATATATACTATTTCATAATCAATATCACTTTACAATAATCATATATATTTATTATTTACACCATTATACCCATCCAAGTAAGGTGGTGGTGGAAAATAGATTACACCACGGTGTGGACACGGTATTCCGTACGTACACACGCGCGGTGATTTCGTTTTCCGTAGGATGGATAGATGGTGGAATAGGGTTGTTTCATACATATAATAACATATCAGTATATGAGTGATACTGATGTTATTACTTAGTAATGAAACAACTAAAGAAGAAGAAGTGGAAGAAGAAATAAAGTTGAAAGAATCGGTAACGGACATTACCTCTTCTTTGAAGCGCCTCTTTGAGACCTCATTTTAGGGCACTAAAATTGGTCTTTGAAGAAGACCAATACCTATAGGATGTTTCTAGGGAAGTGGAAAAGAGAATTAGGCAGGTTTTGTCTAAGCTTGAAGTCTCAAAGTGGCGTGAGAAAGAGAGGGAGGAGGTGCCCTTTTATGAGGGAGGAGAGGGGAACCTTTGGAAAAGCAAAACATATTATTTTATTATAAAGTCATATTTGGTTTTTAATAGCTCCAAATTGATTTATTTAGAAGATAAGGTGGGTATGGGTCGAAATCATGTCATCCAATATAATTTAGACAAGTTTAGGTTTCTATTTTAAACTTATCATTTAGATTTAACTTTAAGTTAGATAATTTAACTTTTACCGTGTCTTCTTGTTTTCTTACACTATAAGGTTAATAAACTTACTATAACAAGGAAAAAGAACCCCAATTTGTTTATTATTAACATATATAACCTTATATAAGTAACTTTGCCAAACCTTAGATTTTTAGGAATAAAATAACAATTAATAATATAATATTTGTTTTAAAAACTATTTTATGTCAATTTTGACACTATTTGGAAATTGATTTTGGTGAAACTCATAATAGAAATATTGGTTAGAAAAAAGTTAATTAAATCAATAATAACATGTCATATTAACATATAAAATTATTTTAATTCATAAAAAGTCTCAAATTACATTTATTTGGGTATTTATAACATAAATTATGTCAATATTGCATTAATAATATAATTACTGCATCATCATTGTGTCATAAATAAATTAAATTATTTAGAGTCTAAAAATTAAAAATAAAATACCATTACGTAAGAAATAATTTAGATTTCTAATGAATATTTATAGTCAAATTTATCTTATGTATAACCCTATATTAAAAATTATTTAGTTATTAAACTTTGATTTTAATTATTTTAACCCTTCTTTAAATAAATTAATATTAAATGTCCTAATCTAATACAAGTGGGCCTAAAAGGTCATATTTTATTCCTAAGGCTGTTTTTTTGTCAATTTACACTTATCCAATAGAATTATGACATGTGTTAGGGTAATAATAATATTATTTTTACCCTTAATTATCGTATTTACTTTTAACCGTGGTAAAAAAAAGGAAAAAGTTACGATTCACCAAAAATTATTTTCATCTCATTGAACCACATTTTAGTCCTTGATATTAACCCTATCTCTCGTATTTTCTAAATGCCACTCACAGAAGCGGTAAAATTAAGTTTTATGTGAATTTGGAAATTCTCCTAGGAGGTGGGTAAAAGACGTTGAAAAGTTAAATAAAATTTTTATATATCTAAAATTATTATAAGATGACTCCAATGAATTGAATTGAAATTATATAGGTATTATGTATCAATTTTGACCTAAAATAAATTTAAATAAAGTAAATAATTATTTAATTAAAAAGTTGGTTTTTAAATAGTAACCCAGTGTTTTCACTATTCATGAAAAATTGAAAGCTTTCAGAAAAATACCAAAATTTCACCCCAGGATAATTTCGATATTCCGAATCCAAAAATGAAGTCCATTTTGAAAAATAAAATTTAAAAAATTTTAAAAAGTGGGTATTACTATTCCTAACGGCTAGTTTTAATAATATTTTAATAGCATATCGTTGTTTAGTGAAACTCGGTATTGCGTACGACGCAAGCTATTGAGGAAGGTCACGATTGCGTGTAAAGAAAGCCAAGCTAGTGTTGTGTGTAGTAAAATATTCCTTTAATGATTTATATAAAAACAAAATATTTCTCATAAAAGTCTCGGGTGTTACATTAACTTTGATACACTTATTTGTGACATCATATATATTAAAATTGGTAAAAAAAATTAAAATTAAATAAATATAACATAAAATTATTTTTTTTCCACATATTTAAAATTTTATAAAACAAATCATAACTCGTTATCATTGTTGAATATTTTCCATTAGTGATTTTGATCAAATTGCCTAAGTAGAAACCAATATGTTCTCTTCCCCAAAGGTATTCACAAGACACATTAATCATGGAACACTTTGGTAGGAATTATTTTCATTCAAATAAGTGTTGGAAACTCTTTCATAAGGGTGAATTGATAAAAGAGATTAAATATTACTCTACATGAATAATCCCTAGAATCATTTAATGAGATCCACAAACTACCATAAATAGAACTATTCATTTAATGAACTATTCTATTGGATTCAAAAATTCTATGCATTGATAAATGTATAACTATTTTCTTTTATCAATGGCAACTCTTATAATAACCACGACAATACTTAAGTGACTTTCTAAATTTTTTTTATCACTCTCTTAATCCAGACATAATCATACGATGTGTTAAAATATGAATAAACATGATAATCATAGTTTAAATTTTGGTTGAATAAAACCCCATATCATTCTAACATGAACACAGTGATATGTTACTAAGAAGCATAACCCCAAAAAATATTTTTCAAAATCTATATCATCCAGTAAAGTGTCAATTGTTTTTTAAAATACATTTATATTATTTTTTATCTATTTAAACTAATTTAAAATTTATTATCATATATACTCCAAAATTTTGACAAAAACTTTATAGCAAAATTAATCCTCATTTCAGGTTTTATTATGTAAATTCAAAGGAATTTTTAGAATTAATAAAAATTATGAATTAACTTATACATAATTATAAAAAAATAATTACATTTATAAAAGCTACATTATTACTATAGTTACAAAGGGGTATGTAATGATATCAATAAAAAACACACAAAACTATATATGAAAGTTTTTGTTAATTATTGTTTCTTTATATATGAAAATCATGGTTGTGTAATTAATGTGACTAAGACATCGCACGACCACTAGATCTGGAACATGTCAATGTAGTATAATTTATCTCAAATGATTAATATTTTTTGAAATATACCAATTAAATTAAATGAATATATCACATTTCATTCATCTAAATTTTTGAACACATCACATGATAATAAACTATTCATGGCCACACCTTTTCTCATTTTAGTTCAATAGAGGGTCCATATTTTAAACATTTTACACAAAATGATAAATCAAATCTTTGTTAAACATTGATGACAATGTGATAAGTAACATATTCATTGACACATGATTAGGAAAAAATTAAGGATGATGTGATAATGGTATAAAAGTATAAAATTTCACATGATTAGTATCTTTTCAGCCTCAGGTAATGACTATTAACATGATTTATACACCCCTATATACATAAATGATTTTATGAAATCACAAAAGATATAATTTTTCATTTATATCCAGATAAAATAGTCTATAACTATTACCTTTTGAATCTAATTTTTATTATATTCGATATTCCACTTTTGTAAATTTTAACAAATAGTAAATTCCCAAAACATTCCATGATAATCACTGATTAAGTATAACTCAATGTTATACATTGTGTGTAATTTTTCATTCAAATATTAATATAATATATTATACAAAAATTAATGAATGAATAACATATATTCTTATTATTTTAAAATCTTGAAACATTTACATTGAAATTAACCATGACATCAAGTTCATCACGAATCCATACATAGAAACATTAGTTAACCATCATGATTGTTTTGTATTAATAAATTTTTTCTATTAAATGAATAAATTATCCTCTTTACCCACCTAATATATCTTTACATTTTCCCTCTCAAATATTTTTGGACTGAAATAATCTTTTTAAAGGATATGTTTTCTCTATTGTTGAGTCAACTATCCTTGTCCTATGAAATACCTTCAATATTGTCATAGTAAAGTTTAATTTATCCCAAAATTATAAAAACCACCATAATTTTGGGGATTATTTTCTTGATCTAAGAATATTTCTTCATAGAATATGATGAAGTGATGTAATATCCCTATATTTTCAATTATACCACACTAGCTTGTTTGGATATGTTCAAATTGGTAGCTCTAGCATTGAGTAAAAATTTTATAGTAGATTGAGAGATGATATCATCCTAGTTGGTTTTGAGAACTAGAATATTTATAACCCCTCCCAATGAGTTCTTAATCACTTTAAAATACTATGGACATACCCCACTACAACATTAATAGCTTTTTGCGGTGGGTTTTTAGCTGCGATTTAGTAAACCACTACTAAAAACTTTTTTTTCAACCCCAACACTTCCCCAACCCTCATGACCCCTCTTCTCTCCCTGACCTCCACAAGACCACCCTGGAGACCCCTAAAACCCTAGCCCCTTGCCACCTCACCGCCTTTCCGCGCCTCGCTGCCTCACCTATTCTCATCTCAGGTAGTATTTTATCCTTAAAATTTATTTGAAATAGATCCACCAATCCTAATGGTATGTTTAATTATTAATAATGTGTATTATAAAAATTTTCCAGCACAATGTTGACATTAATTAATTAAATGATTAATGGTTATAAGTCAGGGGTGGGATTATTCCTTTTATCTCTTTATATTAAATGCTATTGTGGATGAACTTGTGGCTACTCGTGGGTGTGGATATCATTGATTAATTATGAATTGGAAAATGGATTAAAGTTTATTTATCATGATATAAAAACCTAGGTGATTTCATGATATAACATGAATTTGGTAATAGATTATTGTTAATAGATATTATTGGAAATAATTTTATATGAAATTAAATGTTTAATTGAAATACATATGGTAATTTTTAGAATTAATCATTTAGTCTTATGACATAATATTGTGATATGCATATTTTTGTGACCTATTTTTAGTTTCATGTTGTAATTATTATGTACATGGCTAGGAAAAAATTCACTCTTTAATGACTGTATAGAGAGATTGGCCCAGTTTAATGCTGTAATGATTATATAGGGGTATTGGATGAATTTCCTATTGTAATGATTAGATAAAGGGAAATGACTAGATACCATACTTCTTATAGAGACGGATATGTTCGGGATGGTGAAATGATTATCTAAAAGGATTAGACATGATGTTGAAATGTATATACAATGTTATTTTCCTAGTCATTTTATCATTCAATTGTTCTATGGTGATGGTTGGAATGGATATCATACTTTCTCAAAGATATTTTGTTAGATGGTTCTTTTATTTGTATTAGCTTTAGTTTTCCATTTTAATAAATTTTATCATTCGATTAAATGATTTATTATTAATTGCTTATTGGTTCATCCTTTTTCTTCTAAGTAGTATGTCGTACTCTTTCATATATTTCCATTAAAATGATATTTATTTATATTGTTTATTTCCATTTTATTATAACTATACATAAAGGGGTATAGTATCCATGATATATCATCACACCCTTGCATCTAGTTATAAGCCTATGTAATATGAGGAGGCATGATTGACATTCCATAAGTGACCTGATTTCACTACATGAGAGAGTTCAAGATCAGATAAAAATACGGGATAAATCCAATAATAATTTTGTGTCTAATATTATCAATTTATATCATAAAATTAGAAAAAATTCGGATCCATACATTCAGATATCAATCCTTAATTAATTATTTATTATTTTAATAACTATTCTAGATTAGCATAACCTTTAACATGGCCATCGATTTTCTGATGGTATTAATATTATGGTCAATTGTGACCAATATTTTTGTTCCTTTACTCAGAAGTGAGAAATTAAATTTTGATCTACCAATAAATTAAAGAACATGGAAATGGTATAGAAAATTTACTTATTATTACCACTTTTATTCACCCGTGAATAGATTATCTTGAATACCCAAAAATAATAATACATCAATTTGAGAAGAAAACAAAACAAATAAGTAAATTTATCAATTTGGAATCCTTTATTGAATTCATATGTATTGGTTAATCATGACTATTTGAAACACAATACACTATATAGGATATTAATTTTGTATTTTAAACCATAAAATATAACATATGTTCTAAATATAAAACCATATCACGTTAGTTTTATCTTTCTTATAAAGTACGCGTCTATATATAATTACATTTCTGTGACCTCTTATGAAACATAGTCAATTAATTTGGGGATTTTTATTGAATGGATATATTTTTCCACTTAAATAACATAGACAATATAATCATCAAATCATTTGATGGTATTTTGTTAGGCATTTTATACAAACTGCATTAAATCACCAAAAATTGGCCTACTGAGTATACTACCGAAATGGATGTCTTATTCTTATAAATACACAACATGAAAATCTATATTTAACCATTTATTTTGATGTATATTAATCTAGTAAATAAGATGGTTATGTTAACCTAAAATTTTCTTTATAACTCTATGATAACATAAATTATTCTTACAAGTGATGGATCAATACATTTGGTTTTATTTTCATTCTTACATAACTAATATATGGTGTGATTACAAATGTATAATTTTAATTGGGTTACTTTTCTAACATATGAAAAAATATTCTATATCTTTCTACCCATGTTCATTCCTCTAGCACCACCTTTGATACTTTCACAACACCCCAACATCTATTTACCTACCTCCAGGATTCCTCCATCTGTATCCTTTATCACACACGCATATCATCAAAAATATAATATGCCTATATTTTCTCCACCTCATTTGTATTTATTTTTATGTATCTATTCATCTATGAAATCTTTGATCTATTTAAAAACCATATAATATGCCTCTTAGGAAGGTTATCTTGGTTGGTTTGTGAAAAATTTGTATCAGAGGCATTCATGCCTCTTCTTTGAAATTTCTATATAGTTTGGGATGTCTTGGTAGACATGAGATAGTATTTTTGAGACTTAATAAGTATATTATGAGAAATTTCTTGGCTAGATATCATCTTAAAGTTCCTTAAGTTACCATATGCTATTGGAAAAAAGTGTCTTTGGGGATTTTTTTGATCTAATCCTAGAATATTTATAAATATTTAACATATTTATATATTTTTTCAACTTGTTTATATGAATATAATTATTTATTTATTAATATTTATGTGTTTTAATTTTTGTTAATATTATGTAGTTATTTTGTGATATATATGGATAAAACTGGATCACATTACCGAGGAACACACCTCAGTATGTTAAGGGTCTAGAAGAGTTTTTATATTTTTCAATTTCCAATCGATCCGTTGAATGAAGAATAATATTTCTATGTAATAAATGTAAATTTAGAATATGTTTGAAGAGAGATGAAGTTTATGAACATTTAATATTGAATCAATTCCCTGTTCAATATTTGTGTTGGATTTGACACGTAGAATCGAACATTATTGAAAGGTTGAGAACTAATGTCAATCCACAGAATGAGATCCCAACTTCATAGCCAATGGGAAATGAAATAAAAAACCTTATTAATGATGCATTTGGAACTACAAGACACCACCATTAACATCAAAACATATTAGAACAAGTATATTAGGGTGCTCCTAATAGCAACATGACAAGTGATGTTTTTGAGCCTTTAGTAAAAATAAATAAATATTGTAACATATCAGTGGATTATCCTATTGATTATGTGGAGACTAATGTAAGATAAAAATTCAATGAGGAAAATACATTTCATAATTCAGTTGATGATGGAAATCAAGAGTTGTATAGTGGATATTTGAAATATTCAAAACTCTTTTTGCGGAAGTTGTACCATATCAAATGTTTATGTGGAATTACAAATAATGCAATGTCCATGATATTGGAATTGTTGCGTGATGCATTTCCTGAAGAAAACATCCCAGATTATTTTTCTGATATGAGAAAAGTTCTTAACAAGCTTGGTTTGAATTATACAAAAATACAAGCGTGTCCCAATGATTGTATGCTTTATTGGAGAGAGGATTCAAGTAGACATGATTGAAAAAAATGTTCTTCTTCTAGATGGAAGTCAATGGGTGGTGTTGGAAGTCTGAATCAACATACAACTATAAAGAAGAAGAAAAGGAACATACCTAAAAAGGTTTTTTGTTACTTTTCTTTAATGCCTAAATTGGAAAGATTATTCATGTCATCAAAAACTGCTAAAAACTTGAATTGGTATTCTATAGATAATAACAATGATGGGTTAATGAAATATCTACAAGATTCAAAATTATGGAAGATATTTTATTCATTATAGATAGATTTCTTAGATGATCCTAGGAATGTTCGATTGGGATTTTCAGTCGATGTATTCAACACATTTGGGACTTTAAGTACCAGTTATAGAATTTGGCTAGTTGTTTTGATCCCTTAGAATCTTCCTCTGTGGATGTGTATGCAAAAAATGTCATTTATAATTTCGATGATTATTCCTAGAAATCAAATTCTTGGAAATGATATTTATGTATACTTTTAGCCTTTAATTGAAGAATTATAGGAGTTATAGAGCAATGGTGTTGAGACATTTTATGATTCTTCTAAAACTATGTTTAAAATGCATGCTGCTTTAATGTTGACCATTGGTTACTTCCTTGGGCTTGAGAATTTATTTGGTTAGAACACATACATAAGTTTGTCTTATCCTATTTTTAAATTTGATTTTGAGCCTAAATGACCACCTCATAGTAAAAAATGGTTCTTCTTGTACCATCGAAGATTTCTTGATGCATTTAATTGATTTCGGCAGAAAAAAATCGTAATTTAATAGTTTCATTGATCATAGACCACCTCCAAAGTTGATAAATGGTTTTGAAATATTGAGACAACTTGGAAAAGTTTAAACAAAAGTTGGGAAGTTTTATCATTTGAATGATAGCAGGAAATGGGTTCGAAGTACATCGTCAAGTGAAATCGGAACACAAAAATAGAAGAAAAAAAGTATATTCTTCAAACTTCTGTATTGGGAATTTAATTTCTTATGGAATAATCTTTTTTTGATGCATATTGAGAATAATTTATGTGAAAATTTGATCTCACATTTCTTAATGAGCATGTAAAGTCTAAGGATCATATCAATGCTTGAAAAATCTTACAAGTAATGAACATAAAACATGATCTATATCCAGATGAGAATGAAAAGTAGCTCCGACAAATTTTGTAATGAAAAATAGTTATAAATATACATTCCTTCATATTATAAAGAATTTGAAAGTATCTGATGGGTATTCAAGTAACATATCAATGTTTATTGACTTAAAGAATCATAAGTTACATGGATTTAAAAGTCACAATTCAAATATTTTGTTATAGTAGCTATTACCATTGGCATTGTAAACATTATTACTTTAAAATGTTACTACTATTGTACTTCAATTCTGCACATTTTTTAGTAAGATATGTGAGAATTCTCTACATCCATTTGATCTTGAAAACCTTTAGGAGAGGTTTGTATTGAAACTTTGTGCAATGGATATGATCTTTCCTCCGTCGTTTTTTACTGTCAGGATTCATTTAACTGTGAATTTGGTTGAGGAACCTAAATTAAGAGGCCCCATTCATTATCGATGGATGTATCCAATTGAGAGGTACTTTATTTATATTTTTTTTAGTTATGTAAATTTTTTTGGCACCTAATTAAATGAATAATTATGTTTGTTTTTTTATTTCACAGTTATCTTAGGCATTTGAAATCATACATGAGAAATAATGCTCTGCCAAAAGGCACTATTGCTGAAGGATATTTAGAAGAAGAGTGTCTTACCTTTTGTTCTAGATACATGGGTGATATTGAGACAAGATTTAATCGTGTTGGACGTATTGGGGAAACATCGAATCAATCTTATATACATGGGAAATCAAAAATATTTCCTGCTATTGGCCGATCAGTTCAGAGGAACTCAAATTTTACACTGACAAAAATGGAATTATTATAGGCACATAGATATGTGTTGATGAATAGTGAAATTGAAGATCCATTTATTGAATATTTGAGGATATAAACAGAAAGACGAATGAGAGGCCGAACATGAAATTAGAAAGATATAACGAAAGCTTTCAATAAAGAGCTTGTATAATGGTCTGTATGACATGTATGTTAATAAATATTGTAATACATATGAATATTATGATGAAACATATATTTTGTAATTATAATAAAGTATATTTATTTTTTCAGATTATTAATACTGATACTTGAGTAGGGTTGTTAGAATATTTGAAGTTTCTTGCTCTAGGTCCTCTAAAACAAGTTAGAAAGTTCGATGCTTATAACATGAATGGATTTGGATTTCGTATAGTAGATCAAGAAGATGGTTTGAAAACATAAAATATTGGTATATTTACATTTTTTAAAGTGGGATAATATGGAAATATGACCAATATTATTGAATTAAACTACCATGAGTTTTTTAGTGGTTTTATTCAAATTCAATTGGGTCGATATTATTAGAGGTGTTAAAATAGATTCCTTGCAATTTACTTCTGTGAACTTCTCTCACTTGATAGATGTTGGTGATCATGAACTGCATGATACATATATCTTATCATCCCAAGAAAAAATGGTATATTATGCGAATGATGTTGTGGATGAAGGGGGGAGTGTAGTTTCTCATGTTAAACAAATAGATTTGTATGATTTGGGTGATGAAGTGGAGGATTTGACCTCTGACATTGAATCTCATAAACAACAAGAATCAGAATTATTTTTCCACTATGATACTGAAAATATTAGTGTAGAAAGGATGAATGAAGTGTATGAATTAATGGATTAAGAAATAGACATGATTGATGGAGAAAATGATTGTATGTACAGTTATGCATTGATTTAGAAACCAATTTTTTCATTTGCGCAATCATTCATTATCATTGTTATGTATATTTTGTTTATTATTATTGTGCATCCGTTATCTTTATTAATTTTTTTTATGCATAATTTTTTTGAAATATATGTTATGAACTTAATTTTGTTTGATTAAATGACAGGAATGATAAGGAGGAAGCGATATACTATTTCATCGACCACTACGATAGATGACGATCCATCTATCTCCCTCCCTACGACATCTGAGCCACTATCCTCTTTCCCCACTACACCATATCCCTTTGCTCCATCTCTCACACCCTTTCTGAGCTTCCCTTCACCATATTAATCGTCTCCTCCCTCTTTAAGAGCCTCGGCAGTGGATGAGCAGCACACCACTTCTAGTTCTTCGTGGGGATACTAGAGGGTGACTGTTATAGGTAAAATTTATAATATGAATAAATTTATTTCACTTTTTTATACTAACTGTTTGTTTATTAAAGATTGAAAAAATTAAACTGTGGAGAAAAATATAAAAATTTAAGATGTATGGAATCTTACTAAAGAGAATATAGTTGTCCCATTTTATTTATATAGGGTCCCTACGGATGACGCCGTAGGATTACTTGGCCAGATTTTTAGCCAGTTGGCTGCGAAGCTTGTTTCCCTTCATATTTCATCTAATGATTGGAGACATATGCCTACAAGTAAGAAAAATGAAGTTTTTGATTCCAAAATAAAGGTAATTTTAATACATTAAGGTGATTTAATGTCATGTTATTAATATTTTCAAAATGAATTTCCGTGTACAGATGTTTTTCCACTTTACGATTGCTGATGTGAAAACATGAAAGTGGACATTGAAAAATCTTATCAAAAATGGAAAGGCTTTAAATGGAGATTTTGGGGCGATGTCAATGATAATTTTTTGACCTCCAAACATATGTAAGGAAAGATATTGTATGGGATACCCAAAGTGAAATGGAAGTTTTTTGTTGATAGACATAATGATGAGAAATAGATGGTATTTAAATATATATTACTATAATAATCTCATTTAAGATTTATACATGTATATGAAGAGGAGATGACATTGAATACCTTACTATTAAATTGAATTTTATTTATTTCAATATCTTTCAAGAAAGAATGCATCAAGACGGGCTAATAAGGCCATCCCTCAAACTACTGGGTCAAAGATTTTTTCTAGAAACTGATATGCTCTAATAATATTTTAATTAGTGTAAATATTTATAAGACAATATTATTTAGTTAATATATTAAATTGTTGATTTATGTTTGTTTAATTGAGTCACATAGTTTATGGAACAAAGCATACCAGAAAGAAGTGTGGTTGAATGTTCACCAAAAATCTGATGGAAGTTTTGTTAATGATCCTACCAAAGAAGTTGTGGTATGGACTCATTTTTCATTATAATAACTTATTATTAGTTTTTACTATGTTAATATATATATTTCTTGTATTATAAATTATATTTGATTTATAGGTAAAAATTAAATAACTGTGAGATGACAATCCTGTGCAGTCCTACTCATTATCACAGGATGACCCGGTTGCTAAGGTCCTTGGGAAGGAGCATCTTGATAGAGTGCATGTGAAGGGTTTAGGACCTGTACCATATACATTATTTTAAAGGCCATCGGGGATTTCAACTATATCTACTTTTGGTTGTAGTAAGTCTATACCCCAAGATTCTCAGAGAAATATTGTTTCTTTATGAAACACAGTTCATGACCAAGGAGCTCAGATATCTGCACTATTGAAAGCGTTGATTGATTTATATTAGAAGATAACTGGATTTTCCCCCGGTGGTATTGTATCGACTGGTGGTGAGCAGGTAAATCAAAAAAGTTCAAAATAATTTTGTTTACAAACTTTTATTGGTTTTAAGTTTATATATAAATATACAATAGTATTTAATTTTTAAGATAATGTTATTTCAGGTGGTAGTAGAAAGTAGAGATGAAGGTGGAGAGGGTGACGAGCTTTGTTCATAATCGAATCGTGATTAGTTTTTTTGTTAATATGTTGAAAAATATGGTAACTATAAATTTTTATACGTATCATGTGTGGAATATAGTTGCCACCAAACATTTTCACTACCTTACATTTTCTTTATTTATTATGTTTTATTTTATGTATTTTATTGATTTCTGATGTTTCCTTTTATGTCTTGATTTCTCAAGTGTGGTATGCACTATATATGTCGATTCTTTTTAGTCATGAATAATGTTTTATGATTTATTTTTCCTAAATTTGTTATGTCTATTAACCATGGATGAATGATAAAAAATATATCCTATAGTAATAGGAATAAATCCATTCATAGTTCTTAGAAAAGGTCCCCTATAAAAATTTGTCTCATGTATAGGAGGAGAATGATTAGATGTATGGGAACCATTATATGAGAAAAAAATAAACAAATTGATGTGAACGAGGAAGGGTCTCTCCTTATGGGTATAACCAATGTGATTATAATTTTCACCAAGGCCTGTTATAAGAGATCCCAACATCATTACATATATTGAAACATCATGAATTAATACACATATCGTTTTTATATAATAACCTTATGAAAATTATGCTCTTTCCCAGGGTAAGAGTCATTTTTTTCATAACATAGATTTATGGATAAAGAACCACATACTAAGGATCCTTATGTAGATTTGGATAATATGTATAGGAGGACATGTCTTACTAGGTAGACTGCTCTAAGAAGTTTCAAGTATTACAAAATTGACCATGCATCACATGGTTTAACATCTTTTTAAAATGACTAAAATAATCTACAGTTTAAGATCATATAAAAAATGCCTTATTATATGAGGTTTAATGTAGTTTAAACTAATGTTTAAAATGAAATGAACTTGTCTTGATGCCATCCCTATGGATGGAGAACCAAGGTTAGTGAAGAAACCGAGTCACTAAGATAAAGTGGGGGATTTGATATTGGTGTTTTGGTTGGGTTTGAGATTGGAGATCTAGGAATCATAATGTATATCATGAAAATAGGAATCAATCCACACCTAGTTCTTATAATTTTGGGGAAAATATGATCACCTTGAATTATAATTGAGAAATAATAGATGAAACAAAATAAATAGAATGAGTGTAATAGTAAATACCCTTTATGAACTTCCCTTTTTGCATTATCAAGTCTTGGGGATGACTAGGGAGAGTTCTGTGGTGAATTTTAGGTTTGAGGTTTTGTTTTATCCTTTTGAAGGCCACCACGACTTGTGCAATGACTTGTCTGGATATGAAGGATGTAGTTTTATATTGGGTGTGCTCTTGTGTAAAATGGGATATATAACCATGAATTGGGGATGACATGGTGCTATTCGTGTTTCCCTATTGGTTTTCCTAAGCACCATGAGAATATTGAAATGCCCTTGGGTGGGCATGGACTATCAGAGAACCACCTACCCAAAATAGGAAACCCAAGATCACTATATTTTAGCCTTGGGCATTGTGAGGGTAAAATGGTTAGGAAATGGGAACTAGGTCATGGATTCTATACATATAATAATATAGAAGAACCACTCTGGATTATACCACTCCATGTTATAATATTTGAAAAGATTATGATTTTGCATTTTTTTGGTTAAATGGTACATATCATCTTAATAAAGATAATGAACAAGCTTAATTTAATTTTAAGGGAAGGGAGAAATCACATGATTTTTACTAATTCTTGTTATTTATTCTTATATGGACCCACTTACTTGGTTTTCCAAGTATATATTATTTTGAGATAGTGTGTTGTTTTTGTTTTTATAAAAATTTATATGTATATTTGTATAACCTCACCACATATGAAAACAACTAAGAATATATATCGAACTATTAAATTTTTTCCCACGCAATATTGTATTTTTTTGTGAATATCCTTAATAATATTTTAGTAATTATGATAAAATCCCTTATTGAAACTAAATTATGCGTGGTGGTTGTGATGTGTAGTGGTTATGATGTGTGGTGGTGGTAATATTGGGTGGTTGTGATGTGGGGTGGTTGTGATGTGTTTTGGTTATGATTTGTTATATGTTATATCAATTGGAATGGTTTTTTTCCAGGGCAATGGTAATGGACCTGTAGAATCAACTACATTTTGTTTTGTAAATCTGGATTTAGTGGGGGTTTTAACTGCCACTACAATTAGGTAATTTGGTATCCGAGACAATTAGAACTGTCGCTACGAACAATAATTTAGCGGTGGTTTTAACCGCCTTGACACAGTTTCATATTCCTTTATTATTCTGCAGTAGTTTTTATATATTTAATGGTGTTATTTCTTAG
Source organism: Viscum album (assembly GCA_963277665.1). Classification (NCBI taxonomy): domain Eukaryota; kingdom Viridiplantae; phylum Streptophyta; class Magnoliopsida; order Santalales; family Viscaceae; genus Viscum; species Viscum album. The sequence goes on from OY728125.1 coordinate 1,399,633,955, forward strand.
CGAAACTGATATTTTTTTAGAGGAGGTTATAACCACTACTAAAAAAATATCAGTTTTGCTAGAAAAAACCACCACTAAATCCATAAAGTCCGCTGTGAAATACACCCACTATGACAGTTACCATAAACCGCTGCTAAATTAAGGAAACTACTGCATGTTGTATCCCAACACACACTTAAGTGGAGGTATTTGGAAACCACCTTAGAGACATATAGCAGCGGTTAAAATGGCTTCCATTTAAAAAAACAGCCGTGTAATGTTCATTTTCCTATAGTTCACTTACATCTTTTAAACTAAATAAGGATATTCATTGCTAAAATCTAATGAATCTATCTAGGATGGTATTGGAATATAATTATAATTAAAAATAATAAAGTACATCAAGAAAAGTACAAAACATGAAAAACATGATATATATTAATAGAGATACATAAGGAAGCCCATATATGATTTTACATTCTAATTAATTAAAAGGAAATTGAGTCTTCATAAGACTCATACCATGAAATAATCATAAAAACACTTTTTTTTGGAGTTCTCTATGATAAAACAATTTAGAAATTTTTTAATATATATGGTGTGACTCGATCTAAGAAGCTTATTTAATATATATTTATTGATATTTATACCCAATATGATGATTGTTTCAACCATGTATTTCTTCATGAATAATTTTCATATCATACATTTACAAAATGTTATATTGGGATATTATTTATATTGAGTAGTATTTCATCCATTTAAAGTAAAAAATACAACAATGCCTCGACTAATACACTTATTTATAAAAGAATTTTTTTTATTGATGACAATAAACTCTTTGATCGTATCCTAAAATTATATATTCCAAATTTTAGAATCATACTTTAATCCTTAAAGAGACCATTTTTACTTTAATAATTTTTCCACATCATTTCACACTTAAAACCATTGAGTTTTGTCACATACACATCTTAAAATAAATAAGTCTTAAAAAAATAGTTTTTACATCCGTTTGATATATCTAGTAATCATAATGGGTTATTTTGGAAAGAAAATTATATTTTGAATTTATCATTACTACTAGTGAAAATGACCTTTCATATTTAATACAATAAATATTTTTATAACCCTTTCTGACTAAGTGATATTTATAGGTTGATATTCGACAATACAGGTAATTTTTCATATAGAAATATTAATTTCACCTTATGGGTAACACATTTTAATGTTCATATACCATGTTACAAATATGGTTAGTGTATAAGGGGTCCATATCATTTCTCATGGACTTGAAATACTTCTTAGATTTAGAAATCTGAATGGATTCTCTTTTGTTAGTAGTTTTATCATCTATAAACATTATTTCTTATAATTTTCTATAATGAATCCATATCTCTTAATATTATTTTAAATACTAAAATTCCATTGAGATTCATTCATAACCTGATTTAGTTCTATTTTGACACCCACTCATAGAACCAATTGATTTTTTATCTTTTAAATCATTCGAAGAAGTTGGTTTTAAACATCTAAAAATTTAAAATTCCTCCCTTTGACACGTTGATTCATGTAATTTCTAATAATGAAAACACCAAATCCATCCATGAAATCTTTTTATTTAGTAGTATGATAGAAATAATATCCCATATTTTTCATTTTGAAGACCAATAAATAATAACATTTTTTTATTTAGGTTAAACTATTTTTGAATTTAGTTGTTGTACATATTACCTAAAACCGTAAATACATATAAATTATAAGTTTGGATGGATTCATATAAATATCTCAAATTGTGTACTCACAATGGTTTTATATAGAATATAGTTAAGTATAAATAATGTAGTTTCCAAATAAAATCACCAAAATGATATAGAATGGTCACATTGACTAATAATTAATAAAACCATGTCTATCAAGGTATAATTTATCCTATTGGACACAAAATTAATGTTTTTATTATTATTACCATGGGATACTATAAAATAACTGAGAGGGTGCATGAATCAATGGTTTCTAAAAATAAAAACTCTAAATCTATATGATTCCCACAATAAATTAGTGAGAATAAATCTCGATCATGGAGATGAGAGATTTTCTAGAGAAATAACACACATATAAAAATGGTTTTACATGGATTAATTTTACTTATTATCATGTGTATAATCATTTGTGTATAGTGGTTTCAATTTCACTACCCACATTACAAATTATTATTAAAAAAATAAGCAATGGAGCTAGGGGATTATACTGAAGTCTGGTAAACATTAAGAAACAAAAACATGAACAATCATTTCTTACCATATGTGAAAACCAAGGTAATAATAAAAATGAATAAATATTATGAATTATAGGTAATAATTTTATGGAATTATATTTATCAAATTTTTATAAATAATTTTATTAGAATTTTTCATTCAAAAATAGTATATTTATTATTTTAATTAAAAAGTTTTTCCATGTATTACACGGTTTTATTTAGATGTTAAATTTCAAAATTTTAGAATTTGAATTTGATATAATGGAATTAATTTTTGGATTTATTATGTAAATTTTTTCTTAGGGTGAAATTTATAGATTTTTTCAAAGTATTTAATAATTGGTTCAAAAGCTAAAAACAATATTTTTAAAAAATACTATAACATTTATCACATTGTTATGTTGTAATATGGATTAAAAAATTACTAAAACAATGGTATTGACCAAATATGAGTTTAAGGAGTAAAAATATCATTTAAAAATATTTTATATAATTTATAAAACCATTATTGACATTTTAGAGTTTAAGTTATATTGTATTCAATTTAAAAGATTTTTTTTTGATCTTTGCATTTAATAGTCTGGTTGGAATGAAAAATTAAGTTTTATCATTATAAAAATGTCATTTAATGTTCCATTGTTATATTATAATCGAATTAAAGTCATGGGAATCAATTTTATTTAATGTGTTAGTCTAAAATCATTTTTATGCCTAAAATGGGTGGTATTCAAAAGACTTTTTTCCTTGTGTTTTGTGTACTTATATTAAAATTAATTTATCACATAAAAATTTTATATAATAAAACGTATTCCATATTTTCATTTTTAATTTAAAAATTTAGTTACAAATAACCCTTTATGTTTTGGACATGTAAATAAATTATCTACTCAAAAATTTAAATTTTCTCAGTAAATATTAAAAAGGGTTGATGGAGGTTAAACTAAGAGATAATAAATAAAATATATCTAAAAGTTATTTATATATGATTTTTTGATTTTATTTAGACTGTAACTTATCTTATCTCATAAAATAGGTTTCCTTTGTGCCATATCCCAATGAACAATGCTTTTTAATTTTTTTAAAATGTTGAATAATTTCAAGAGTACCACTCCCCCACTTATAAAAAGAAATCTCTTCTCCTAAAATCTTCACACACATTGAGAAAAATCTCTTGAAAAAGATATAAAAAATTACTTATACTCTCTTCTCACCATTTCCTATATATAAAAATATTTGTAGAAGACAATTTTATACCTTCCTTCCATCATATGGGAAATAAAAATATCGCTCGTGTTAACGTGTGGACTTGCATCTCCATGAAGCATTGTGTTTCGTTTTTAATCACGCCGTAAAATGTATGGTTATAAATATATAGTTTAGGAATATATATTATATATATAAAATTATAATTATTCTATAATTATAATATATTATCTACCTTCTTACCCACCTAACCTTTGGAAAACAATAACTTCACTCATGCATATGTGTGGGCTATCACCTCCACAGAGAGATGCGATTCTACTTTCATTTACACCTTATGTGGATTATTATATAAAAGGATTTAATGAATTAATATTATATTTATAACAGAAATATTATTTTTTAAAGGCAATCCTTTATTTATTAGATTTTCCTTCATTCACTTTGAAAAATGAAAATGCTGCTTGTGTGTGTGTGCAAACTACTACCACTATGAAACAACATGATTAATTTTTATTAACTTAATTAAATTATTCGATTTAAAAGTGTATTTATTATATAAATATAATAATTATAAAACTATTAAAATTCTAAAACCATGATCCCATGACCATGGTCAACCTATAATGGTAGTTTTAAAAATTAAAGATCAAATGACCACAAAACATCTGATGTAAACTTAGATAATATTGTTACTAAATAAAACCTGGTAATAAATGAAATAAATGAAATAAATGAAATAATTCTTATTTAATGAACCTAACAAATGTTCAATTTCAATTAAATAACAAATATAATTTTATTATTTTGGATTTTTATAATGTTTGAATCAATACACGACTTAAGGAAATGGATTTTTTTATTAAATCCAAATTTAATGTTTTCCTTCCAACTTTTCCCCCTCTAAATCCACATTTTTTTGAGTGTTTCCATAATTTTATTATTTATGATTATAATTTTTATAATTTTTGTTGGTCGGAGTGGTTTACTCAAGAGGGGGGTGAATTGAGTACCAATTAAAATTTCTGTATTTAAAAAACAGTGTCTTAAAGACCCCCAAATAAAATAATAAATTAAACTGTAGTGAATTTATATTAAAGTAGAGGTTCTGTTAGATTCTCAAGGGATTGATTAATTCCCAGTAAATCAACACAGGAGTGTGTGATTATCTTTTGAAACTAACTTACTAATCTACACTTAACATAAACACTTGCTAATTTAATTATCAAAGTAACTTTAAAAACAGTATTGGTTTTAAAGTGATTAGTAGCGGAATAAAACTTTGAAAGAGATGGCACAATAACGTAACCAAGAGGTTCAGTCTCAAGACGAGACTTAGTCCTCTCATAAGTTTATATAAAAATGATCCACACCCTGGATCGGGGTTCAACAGTTTACAACTGTCCAGGTCCAAGACCTCTACCACTGTTCTTCGTGGGAAACAGTACAACAACAACCAGCTATCCAGGTCACACACGACCTCTACCACTGTTATTCGTGGGAAAGAAAGAATGAAAGAGTTTGGTAAGGATTTACGAATCCTTCAGTTTGAGTACAGGAGACAGTGTATGTGTTAGATACAGCAGATAACACACACTGCTCGAAATGAATGATAATAAATCACAGAACAAGAGATGTAGAGTTTAGAGATGGTTCTGGTGATTTCAGTGTAGCTCTGGACTCCTTTGGATTTGACTAGAAGTGAGTCTCAGTCCTCTTCTCGTTTATGTTTGAGAAACAGAGTGTCGTATGCTCCAGGTTCGCAGGTAGTGAGAATGTAGTCGATGAAGCTCTTCGATATTCTTTGGTATGCACTGAACACTTCTCGAGTATGCTTGATTGCCTATGAGCCAATCTGTGTTCTTGATGGAACTAGTTTTTCTCTTGATTCTTCTTGTTCTTGTGTTTCTGGTATCTTTCGTCCACCACACGCTTCTCTAGTTCACTTCTATTTTGGGCAGCGTAGTCTTCTCGTATTTATCTCCCAACAGGGGACAGAAAAGATTTCTTTTCAGCAGGTACGAGGTATGGGTTCCTGAAATCCGACAACCATTATCAGATATTTGACAAATCATTAAAATGTATGATATGACCGTTAGATAGATTAAATATAGGAAATAAAGAAATTCAAACAGTGAGTCGAGTGATCGGTAGGTAATCAGCATCGGTAGCTTGGACATCGGTAGCTTGAACATCGGTAGCTTGAACATCGGTAGCTTGAACATCGGTAGCTTGAACATCGCTAGCTTGAACATCGGTAGCTCAATGTCATTAGTTGCTTTGACTCTCTATCGGTGGCTCTATGCGTCGGTTGGTACATGCTTGTATCGGTGACTTTGTTTATCGGTAACTCCATGCGTCGGTGGCTCCATGCGTCGGTAGCTCCATGCGTCGGTAGCTCCATGCGTCGGTGACTCTTATTCCATCGGTAGCTATTTATACTTACACCGGTAGCTCTATATTTGTATCGGTAGCTGTCTGTAAGTCAGTAGCTTACATTTATAAGCACATCGGTAGCTGTGTGTTAAGTCTATCGGTAGCTCTGTGTTAAGTCTATCGGTAGCTCTGTGTTAAGTCTATCGGTAGCTCTGTGTTAAGTCTATCGGTAGCTGTCTGTCGGTAGACTAAGTCTATCGGTAGACTGGTTACCGGTAGCTCTTTATCAGTATCTATAGGCAGATTACTTATCTGTTTTATGAAGTACACATCCAATTGTGTTAGAATCAATTTATAACTTGTATGAACATGGATAAATGAGGATTAACATATTCCAAAGACTATTTTAAAAATTATTATTGGTTTGATCACAGATTTGAAAGAATTAAAGTATAGATCAATGATACTTAAGAATATCATATAGAATGAAAACATAATTGGGATTTTCAACACATATGAATACATGATTGAGATTATCAAAACAGGTGAGGTCAACAATCTCCCCCTTTTTGATAATCACAATTTATGATATGGGCATTTAACATAGTGAAAATATAATGGTAAAGAGTATAAAATTGAATTCAATTTTCTTATTGAAAATAACATCAGAAATAATAGAAATAGTATGATATAGACATAAGTTATCAGAGGTAGCAATCATAAGGTACTAAATAGACATAAAGTATCAGAGGGAAAAATGAAAAGAAGGGTAAAGTGTCTCCCCTTATTCCTTATTTTTCTCCATTGAAAATATTTTTCATTCTCTTTGTTCTCCCCCTTATTCTCTCATTTTGTTCTCCCCCTTATTCTCCTTATTATTCTCCCCCTTTGTGATAATCAAAAAGTGGGAAAGCATATATATAGGAGACAAATAAAACATGAGAAGTAAAAAGAGTACCTCTGTATTAGATCAGTCAGAAAGTACATAAAACAGAATACAAAGGAATTCCTATCAAAAATCCTGGCCACTGGATCAATCCACATCTTCCACGTGAGATTTTCCTTTGGGATCAGAAGAAGGCTCGGGTGGTGAGGATTCAGGTGAAGGTTTGGGAATGCCAGAAAAGATCAAAGGAGGCTGGGCCACTGACACAGAGTCAGGCCTGTAGGTTGAAGATCTCCGGGTGATCATTGGTGTGAGGCTTCGAATAGCTTGAGCAGGAGTCAGTTGGACTGTGGAAGTAGCTGAGGCAGAAGCAGGCAAAGCAGGAGGTATAATGACTGGTCTGGCATCAACATGCAAGAAGGGCAGCAACAGATTTCTAAAATCCATAATAATTCCTCCCTCCCTTTCCATAGCAGAGATGAAATCATCTTTGTTCTCCATGAATTTCTCCAAGGCAGGAGTCAATTCTCTTAGCTTGCTCACTTGTTCTCTGAAATCTTGAGTGACTGGAGGGAGCTTCATGTGTTCCAACATTAGCTTGAAGTGGTGTTCGAGTTGATGCTTGGTGTAAATTTTGGTGAAGTAGTGGTCCACTTTGCTCTTTATGGCTTCCTGAGAGGCAGAGGCTTCTCTCATATAATCTTGAACAATCTTCATTATTTCTCTGGAAGAATCTCTTGTATAAAGCACCACTCGGCTCAACTCTGATGAGTCCACATAGCCACTAGTTGAAATAGAGCCAATCTCCTCCTTCAACATTGCTCGAACTTGATTCAGGTCAACTGATAGTTTGGATGTGAGAGGTCCAAGAGAGAAGGAAACAGTTTCTTTAAAACTCTTAGACAAACCACTGATTAGGCTTTGAACTTGAGAGTCTTGTAATTGAACATGATCCTTCACTGAGGTTTTGAAACTTTCAAACACCGAGACAAACTGGCTTACTACACTCTTCACATAAGCTAGGTCCTTGTCAGCTTGAGACTTGGAGCTCATATAAGAATCCAAAGCAACAATTGATGTCTTGAGAGATTCAAGATCTGCTTCGATTCTAGAAGACTGAGTCTGGCACTCTTTCACTTCTTCAATAAGCTCAGACATAAAAGAAGATAAATTACAAGCCAGAGATAGCTCGAAGGATCTCTCTAACATTTTCATTTCTTCATAAAAGCTTTGCTTCATCTCAGCAATTGATACACTGAATGATTCTTTCAGCTCATTCTTCATGGATTCAAGATCAGATTTAGAGACAAAATCATTTGAGACAACTGCAGCAGATCCTCTTGCTGAGGCCAAACTAACTACCGAATCAGTCATTATTGAATTAATTGAGGAAGCAAGAGAGGTTTCCATTAACTTCACTTCTTCAACAAAACTGGTTTTGAGGTCCTCTTTCAGCTTATTCAAATCATGAAATCTGACCACATCATCTGGAAACAACTCAGAAGCAAGATCATAATTGGTCTTCGGTCTATTCATAGACACCTCATTGTCAGAATCCGGATAATCCAATCCACAGACTATAAACCCTGGGTCTTCTACCCAGTCTCCAAGCTCAACAGCTACTGTAACATTTCCAAGCACAGACTGATGCTCCCCCTCAATGGGTGCATTCTCATGTATCACAACAGCATTTTCTGCTGGCCTTTCTTCATCAGAATCTTCCACAACAAGTTCCACCGGTGCAGCATCTAGAAGATCTTCTGATACAGGTACAACTTCTTCTGTAACTCTTTCTACTTCATCAGCAGGCATATCAGAGTTTCCAATCAAAGGAATCATACTTAACCTACCAGAAACAGGAGATTCAGATACATTCTCCTTTTCCTCTTCTTCTTGGTGAGGTACAGACTGGTCTTCATCATAAGTAGACAAAATTTCTTCTACCTTCCCTTTCCTAGAATAAACCAATTCTGCAACAGGACTTGGGGGAAAGTCTGGATCTCCTCCAACATCCATAGGAGTTTCTTCTTCTTCTTCTTCTGTTTCATCACTATAAACAGGTTCCTCTTCATCAGGTCCCAGACTTGAATCTATCTCATCCTTTGGTCTTGAGGGATGATCCACAGGATTAAACTTATCATAGATCTTCTGATCATCACTCACCCATTCTCCTTTCCATGGGTTCCAGTTAATTTTCATGTACTCACAAACAGTCGAGGTGATGCAAAAATTGTTCTTGACTACAACTGTCTCATCCTGAGACTCAGCTATTCCTTTCACTTTTATCATCACTGAAATCATCTTGGCAAAGAACAAAGCATTAGTCTTTGACTTTGGTCTAATCATGTCTTCCATTTGAAGCATTAACAATCTGCACAGATTGATTTTTACACCATGTCTTAGAAAATGAAGAAGATAGATATCTTGATATCTCAGATTTTTAAAATCTCCTCGCCTTGGTATCAACACATGCTGAACAGACTTGAAAAGCAGTCGATTCTCTCCATCCATTTCAGCAACAACCACTTGCCTTTGATTCCCATTACCAGTCAGTTCTTTTAAGGCGGTTTCATAATCAAAGATGTCACTGATAGGTGGCATTGCTCTTGATACATACCCAGAAACACCTTCATGTGGTACTTTCAAACTCTCATCCCACTCTACTGAAGAAAAAGACATCTCTTTTCCATTTACAAAAGAGCTTACCCGATTCTCATTTTCAGATTTCTCGAAGGTTACAAACTCGTAGAACTGTTTTACCAACTTCGGGTAGTATGGGCCATTGTTATTCGAGAAACAATCCACCCATTTCTGGTCCTCCAGAATCTTGAGTACTAACGATTTTCTAGGCAGTAGCCATTCCACGCACAGTTCCTTCTCGATTACTATGTCTCTATTCTGCAAGTGAGGATTCACTGGTCGCCTTCCCGATCTAGTTCTAACTTCACTAACACTGGATTTATGCTGTGTCTTCTGCTTCTTAGCATTTGGTTCTGCACTTTCATCTCTGACGATAGGAAGCTTAGTTTTTGCCATCGCGGGTTTAGGGTTCTTGGCCGATTTGGGAGCTAAGGTTCGAAGGTGAGAGATTTTGAGCTTGGTGAGGTAAGAAGTGGCTTAGACTTAGTTTTATCATTTAGGAATTCCAAATAAATGACTAAAATAGAGTAATAAAATAAAATAAAACGATTAAAATAGAGTAATAAAATAAAATAAAACGATTCGTATTCTTGGCGGCAGACGGAAGTTTTAAAACCTTGCATCGGTGTGAGTTAATCATCGGTGAGAAAAAAAAATCGGTGAAAATTGTACATCGGTGAGAATTTCCACATCAGTGAGGATTTTCACATCGGTGAGAATTTTACATCGGTGAGAGTTTCACATCGGTGAGAATTTTCACATCGGTGAGAATTTCACATCAGTGAGAAATTTTCACATCGGTGAGAATTTCTACATCAGTGAGAATTTTCACATCGGTGAGAATTTCTAAATCAGTGAGAATTTTCACACCGGTTGTGATTAAACATTCCCAATTCGTGTCTTATGTAACTTAGCCTATCCTAACTCAAAGGTTTAGTAAAAATATCAGCCAATTGATTTTCAGTGCCAATAAATTCAAGAGAAATATCACCTTTTTGATAGTGATCTCTTAGGAAATGGTGTCTTACATCTATGTGTTTGGTTCTAGAGTGAGATACAGGATTCTTAGAGATGTTTATTGCACTGGTGTTATCACAGTTGATTGAAACATGTTTAAAAACAAATCCATAGTCCAAAAGAGTGTGTTTCATCCACAAAATTTGTGCACAACAACTACCAGCAACTATATATTCTGCTTCGGCAGTAGATAATGCAACTGAGTTCTGTTTCTTACTACACCAAGAAACTAAGGATTTTCCAAGAAAATGACATGTTCCTGATGTGATTTTTCTATCTAACTTACAACCAGCAAAGTATGCATCTGAATAACTCATTAACTCAAAGTATTGTCCTTTTGGGTAAAACAAACCTAAGTTAACCGTGTGTTTGAGATATTTAAAAATTCTTTTGACAGCAAGCAAATGAGATTATTTTGGATTACCTTGAAATCTAGCACACATACACACACTAAACATAATATCAGGTCGACTAGCAGTAAGATAAAGTAAACTACCAATCATACCTCTGTAATTTGTTTGATCAACTGGTTTCCCAGTTTCATCTGCATCCAATTTACAGGTAGTACTCATAGGATTTTCACTTTCCTTGATACTATCCAGACCAAAACGTTTTAAAAGATCCTTTTTATATTTACTTTGATTCAAAACAATACCATTTTCATTTTGAAATACTTGAAATCCAAGAAAGTACTTAAGCTCTCCCATTAAGCTCATTTCAAATTCATTTTGCATACTTTTTGAAAAATCAGTACATAAAGAGTGTTTAGAAGATCCAAAAATAATATCATCAACATATATTTGCACAACTAAAACATCTTTAGAAATTCTTTTAATGAAAAGAGTTGGATCAGCAATCCCTTTAGTAAAACCTTTTGAAATAAAGAAATTGCTAAGTCTATCATACCAAGCTCTTGGATCTTGTTTCAAACCATACAAAGCTTTAGAAAGTTTGAAAACTTGATTTGGAAAATGGGGGTTTGTAAATCCAGGTGGTTGTTCTACAAAAACATCTTCAATTATAAAACCATTTAGAAATGCACTTTTCACATCCATTTGATATAACTTGAAATCCAGATGTGCAGCATATGCCAGTAAGATTCTAATGGCTTCTAGTCTAGCTACAGGTGAAAAAGTTTCCTCATAGTCTATACCTTCTTCTTGACTATATCCTTGTGCAACTAGTCTAGCTTTGTTTCTAACTATATTTCCAGATTCATCTACTTTATTTCTAAAAACCCATTTTGTGCCTATTGTCAAAGTGTCCTTAGGTCTGTCAACTAATTCCCAGACTTTGTTTCTTTCAAACTGATTTAATTCTTCCTGCATATCTATTACCCAGAATTCATCATTGATAGCATCATTGATATTTTTGGGTTCTAGCTGTGAAAGAAAAGCTTGATGTTCAACCTGGTTTCTTAGAGAAGCTCTAGTTTGTGTTCCTCTATCAAGATTACCAACAACAGCTTCTAAAGGATGATTCTTCAGAATCCTCGTTGATCTGGTAAAGGTTGGACTAGAAATTTCAGGTTCATCTATAGGTTCGGGTTCAACAGAAGCAGATTCTGGAAAAAGTCCAGAACTGGATACTTTTATAACAGGTTCTTTAGATTTATCATTAAGGTCCAGAATAGACAAATCTTCTTCAAGATTCTCAGGAGAGGTTTTAGGCTCATGTGGATCAGTTTCATCAAACTTGATGTGAACAGATTCTTCCACACATTTGGTTTTCTTATTGAATACTCTATAGGCTTTACTTGAAATAGAGTAACCCAGAAAAATTCCTTCATCACTTTTGGAAGCAAACTTATCCAGATTATCTTTAGTATTCAGAATAAATACTTTGCAACCAAAAACTTTAAAGTAATTAACCTTAGGCTTTCTATTGTTCCACAATTCATAAGGGGTTTTCTTAAGAACAGGTCTAATTAAGACTCTATTAATGACATAACAAGATGTATTTACAGCTTCAGCCCAAAAATAAATAGGCAGATCATATTCATTGAGCATGGTTCTAGCAATTTGTTGCAGGGTTCTGTTTCTTCTTTCTACTACACCATTCTGTTGGGGTGTTCTAGGGGCAGAAATATTATGAGTATAGCCATTGTGTGAGCAATAAGATTCAAAATCTTGATTTTCAAACTCACGACCATGATCACTCCTCAAGGTTTTAATCATAAGTCCACTAAGGTTCTCTACAGACTTGGAGTATTTGATAAAGTAAGAACAAGCTTCACTCTTGTGAGCTAGAAAATATACCCAAGTATATCTAGAAAAGTAATCTACAAGAACATAAACATAGTGATTCCCATTTAAACTAGAAACTCTTGATGGTCCAAAAAAATCCATGTGAACCAATTCAAGTGGTTGAGAAGTCGAAACTTCTTTCTTTGATTTAAAAGAAACTTTGTGTTTTTTTCCCTTTTGACAGGGGTTACACACTCTATCATTTGGGAATTCTAATTTAGGTAGGTCTCTAACTAGGTTTTTCCTAGAAAGTTTTCTAAGTGAGTGAATGTTGCAATGTCCTAATCTTCTTTTCCATAGCCAAGATTCTTTATGAAAAGCATTCAAACAAGTAATATTCTTCTTAGCTAAAGAATTCAGATTAACAGCATAAACATTCTCATTTCTTAAGGCAGAAAATACCAAAACATTCTTAGAATTAAAAACTTTGCAAGAATCATTTTAAAATTTAACATGAAAACCATCATCACATAACTGAGAAATACTTAATAGATTGTATTTAAGGCCATCAACAAATAAAACTTTAGAGATCAAAATTGAATCAGTGTTACCAATCTGGCCTAGGTCGATGATTTTCCATTTTGAATTATCACCAAAGGTGACAAAGCCTCCATCAACTTTTATTAAACTCTTGAAACAAGAGAAGTCTCCTGACATATGTCTTGAACATCCACTGTCCAAATACCAGGTCTCTTTACAGGAGCTCTTTAAACAAGTTCCCTACAAAACAGATTTAGATGGGAGATGATTTTGGTACCCAGATTTTCTTGGGTCCAGACAGGTTAGCCAATAACACTTTAGGTACCCATATTTGTCTAATAGGTCTCATATAATTTGCAGAATTGACATGCTTTGAAAGATAAACTTTATTAGATCCATAGCTATGTATATAACTGGTTGAAGCATATGAAGTTCCATAATTACCTTCATTCTGTCCAGATTTAGAAATGAATCTAGTTTTGGCAATTTTCCTTTGTCCAGGTTGGTATCCTATACCAGTAGTATATTTAGGTGCTACTTGCTTTCCTAGAATCTGTGTTAGTGTATTTTTTCCATTGGTGAACTTCTCTAAGTCTTTCTTGAGTTGCTCATTAGATAGTTTCAGTTCAGTGTTCTCCTTTAACAGTTGAGCATTTTTCTCTTTTTCAATAGTGAGTTCGGTTTTAACTGTAGTGGTGAGAGCATGCTGTTTCTTTAATGACTTGTATTTATCCTTAAGTTCATTACATGTCTCTTCCAGCATATCACAGTATTCAAACAGTTCAGATTTAGACATTTTATCACCTTCAGAATCATCTCCAGAATAATATGAATTTGAAGCAGGAGTTTCAGCAGTTACCTCAGAAGTGTTTGTCATAAAGCACATGTTGGATCGATTCCTTTCAGAGTCTGAAGATTCAGCTTCACTTGTGCTGTCTTCTGAAGCACTCCAAGTAGCCTTCATGGCTTTCTTAAACTTATTTTCCTTATATTCATATTTCTTTTTATACTTCAGCTTTGGACAGTCGGCTTTAATGTGTCCTTTTCTCTTGCACTCATAGCAGACAACATCATCTGATTTGTCATTCTTCTTCCAATCCTTTTTCCATTTACCTTGGTGATCATACTTACCCTTATAATTTGTTTTTCTAAAGAACTTCTTTTTCCTATAAAATTTCTTAAATCTTCTAGCAATGTGAGCCATCTCAGCATCACTGTCAGAATCACTTCCACTGTCTTCACAGCTTGAACTTTCAACTACAGCTTGAAGCTTTTCTTTGTCCTTATTCTTTGAAGTTGAGGATTTGAAAGCGACAGACTTTCTTGCAGGTTCATTTTCTTCCTCTTTGTTCACTTTAAGCTCTTCTTCATACATCATCAGCTTTCCAATTAGTTCCTTGACAGGCAGTGTTCCAATGTCACAGGATTCTCTAATTGAGACAGATGTGCCTCTCCATCTATCAGGTAGACATATCAAAATTCTCATAATTTGTTCCTTCGATGAGACATCCTTTCCCAGCGAGATCATAGTATTGAAAATTTCATTGAACCTGAGATACATGTCAGAAATGGGTTCATCAGGCTTCATCTTAAAATTATCATACTTGATAGTATAAGTGTTCAATCTCATTTCTTTAACATTCGTTGTTCCTTCATGAGAAACGGCTAAGGTATCCCAAATTTCATATGCAGTTTTACATGCAGAAATTCTATTAAACTCTTCATCTTCTAGAGCACAGTACAGAGCATTCATAGCTTTACAGTTGTTATTATAAGCAGTCTTTGTAGGTTCATCCTAAGTAGATCTAGCAGTAGTAGTCATTTTGTATTCTGCTTCAATAGCAGTCCAAATATCAAAACCTATGCTTTCTAGATGAATTTTCATTTTCAGTTTCCACTGAGCATAATTAGTTCCATTGAAGAAAGGTGGCCGGTTAGTAGCAGCACCCTCAAGTCTATTGTCCATGATGAGAAAATTTTAAAGAGATAAAAATTTAGATATAACAGAAATTTTAAGAACTTTAAAATACAACTAAAATCACAGTTCAAAAGCAGAGTACTTTTAGAAAGTATCTTAACCCTCTGATACCAAGTGTTGGTCGGAGTGGTTTACTCAAGAGGGGGGTGAATTGAGTACCAATTAAAATTTCTGTATTTAAAAAACAGTGTCTTAAAGACCCCCAAATAAAATAATAAATTAAACTGTAGTGAATTTATATTAAAGTAGAGGTTCTGTCATATTCTCAAGGGATTGATTAATTCCCAGTTAATCAACACAGGAGTGTGTGATTATCTTTTGAAACTAACTTACTAATCTACACTTAACATAAACACTTGCTAATTTAATTATCAAAGTAACTTTAAAAACAGTATTGGTTTTAAAGTGATTAGCAGTGGAATAAAACTTTGAAAGAGATGGCACAACAATGTAACCAAGAGGTTCAGTCTCAAGCCGAGACTTAGTCCTCTCAAAAGTTTATATAAAAATGATCCACACCCTGGATCGGGGTTCAACAGTTTACAACTGTCCAGGTCCAAGACCTCTACCACTGTTCTTCGTGGGAAACAGTACAACAGCAACCAGCTGTCCAGGTCACACACGACCTCTACCACTATTATTCGTGGGAAAGAAAGAATGAAAGAGTTTGGTAAGGATTTACAAATCCTTCAGTTTGAGTACAGGAGACAGTGTATGTGTTAGATACAGCAGATAACACACACTGCTCAAAATGAATGATAATAAATCACAGAACAAGAGATGTAGAGTTTAGAGATGGTTCTGGTGATTTCAGTGTAGCTCTGGACTCCTTTGGATTTGACTAGAAGTGAGTCTGAGTCCTCTTCTCGTTTATGTTTGAGAAACAGAGTGTCGTATGCTCCAGGTTCGCAGGTAGTGAGAATGTAGTCAATGAAGCTCTTCGATATTCTTTTGTATGCACTGAACACTTCTCGAGTATGCTTGATTGTCTATGAGCCTCTCTGTGTTCTTGATGGAACTATTTTTTCTCTTGATTCTTCTTGTTCTTGTGTTTCTGGTATCTTTCGTCCACCACACGCTTCTCTAGTTCACTTCTATTTTGGGCAGCGTAGTCTTCTCGTATTTATCTCCCAACAGGGGACAGAAAATATTTCTTTTCAGCAGGTACGAGGTACGGGTTCCTGACATCCGACAACCTTTATCAGATATTTGACAAATCATTAAAATGTATGATATGACCGTTAGATAGATTAAATATAGGAAATAAAGAAATTCAAACAGTGAGTCGAGTGATCGGTAGGTAATCAGCATCGGTAGCTTGGACATCGGTAGCTTGAACATCGGTAGCTTGAACATCGGTAGCTTGAACATCGGTAGCTTGAACATCAGTAGCTTGAACATCGGTAGCTCAATGTCATTAGTTGCTTTGACTCTCTATCGGTGGCTCTATGCGTCGGTTGGTACATGCTTGTATCGGTGACTTTGTTTATCGGTAGCTCCATGCGTCGGTGGCTCCATGCGTCGGTAGCTCCATGCGTCGGTAGCTCCATGCGTCGGTGACTCTTATTCCATCGGTAGCTATTTATACTTACACCAGTAGCTCTATATTTGTATCGGTAGCTGTCTGTAAGTCAGTAGCTTACATTTATAAGCACATTGGTAGATGTGTGTTAAGTCTATTGGTAGCTCTGTGTTAAGTCTATCGGTAGCTCTGTGTTAAGTCTATCGGTATCTCTATGTTAAGTCTATCGGTAGCTGTCTGTCGGTAGACTAAGTCTATCGGTAGACTGGTTACCGGTAGCTCTTTATCAGTAGCTATAGGCAGATTACTTATCTGTTTTATGCAGAACACATCCGATTGTGTTAGAATCAATTTATAACTTGTATGAACATGGATAAATGAGGATTAACATATTCCAAAGACTATTTTAAAAATTATTATTGGTTTGATCACAGATTTGAAAGAATTAAAGTATAGATCAATGATACTTAAGAATATCATATAGAATGAAAACATAATTGGGATTTTAAACACATATGAATACATGATTGAGATTATCAAAACAGGTGAGGTCAACAATGTTCATTTGAGCATATTTATTTCCTTCTTTACAATTTTTAAAATGGAATATTTCAACATTTTTTATATGTTTTTTTGAATTTTTACAAAAGTGAAAAAGTATATTTATTTAATGTATACAACATGAACGAATTTTGATACCTTAATAGAAATTATTTTTTATTAATATTCCTATAAAAATTTACATGAATTTTTAAATAAGATTATATTTCCACTATTCTGATAATTTTTCATTTTTACATGTTTTCAAAGGAAAATGACTTTTTCCATTATTTTTTTATGAAAATGTAAAGTTCTTTTCTTATGGTTTCAAATGAGTTTCAAGGGTTTTATGATGAAAAGTAAAAGAGAAAAAATGTTTTGTTAATTATATGGTACATTATTATTATAAAATATAATAAGTTATCCTGATCTAGATTACGATGACAAGAGAGCTTAATATATATCTATAATGCATTGCATAATGATTTGAACATAAAAAGAGAAAATGGGGGAGATATTTGGGTAGATTAATCTATTATAATTAACTAGGTTTTAGTTATTTAAAAAATATTTAGAAATGAGTGATCATGGGTTTTGAATATGATTATCCAAGATACCTATTTTATTCTACGGGTTTATATATATTGATTTTTATTTAATAAGGAAAGAAATATTTGTGAACTTCTAAAGGTGGAAGGATTTTTATTATTCCTTAAGATGACTTAATTTTTTCCTATTATTTATATTGGATTTTAAATATTTTATTTCAAAAAATATTTATTTTCACACAATAAAATTTTTTATTTATGCACTAAAAATTTTATTATTTAAAAGGTAAAAATTTTAATGGATTTTCATGTTGTTTCCCTAGACTAACTGGTTTCCTTTACCTTTATATCCCTTACTGAGTTTTATATTTTCATCCCACATTTTCAAATATTTTTTATATGATTTGTGGAAGAGTATAAAATATATAAATGTTAAACTTTCCTCTTAGGAATTATCTTCAAATAAAAAAACTTTATTAAATGAAGAGGGGTATAAAATTAATGCCTTGTTTTGTGGAAAAAATGTACACAATATGGATGTGTTGAATTTTTTATGATTTTTTATTAATTATCTAAAACTGTAAAACTAAAATATAATTATTAGGAAAGAAAATGAAATCAATTCTACTAAAATCATATTTATAGGTTATTAAAGTAATTGGTTGTTATAGTTGTTTTTAGAGAAATGTTTATCTAACTTTATAGGTTAATAGGATATTAAAAATCGTATTAAAATATTCAGATTTATTGTTGTATTATCATGAGATACATTTTTAGGATTAAAATTTTACTTCATATTCTCAATGTCTATTAAAAATGGTGTTATATAGAGGAAACATGGAAGCTGAATTAGGAAGGTGTAAAGAGGATAATAAGTTTCCAAATTATCAAGCTATAATCTTTAATACATAATAGTTTGTATCATTATTAACTCAGTCAATTCAGGACATTAATAGTGAAACCATTAAAAGATAATGACCAAATTCTCTATAGAGGATCATGTATAAAGTGGAGGATTTCATGAAATTTCATCCTCTATCAATCAATAGATCATCAAGCTTGGTGAATAATTTAGGAAGGATAAAATAATCGTAGAATATATTTGATGTTTGGTGATACATAGAACATTAAAATACAATTGTTTATTTTTATCATTTTAAATGTAAAGCTGATTGATGTTGGTATATGATTAGTAATACTAAGTAAATGGATGATATTGATTCCCTGGAGTGAACTATCTTTAAAGATTGTTTTCTTGAGATGTATTTCTATAGTGCTTTTTTTACATAGAATGAAAAGGAAATTTCAAGAGTTTAATTAAAATAAGAATATTTAGTGGTTACTTATGAAGAAAATTTTGAAATATTATCTTAGTATGGAAAAAATTTCATTTTGGACAATGGATATAAAATTGACAGATTTTATATATGTTTGAAAACATGTTTATAAAGAGTGTTAACCTCTTATGAATTTAAAATTTTTAGGAAACTTTTCTATGCAATGAGAAATTTGAAATAGAGTTTATTGAAACTTATATAACTTATGAAAACCACTGTAATAAGTAGTCTAGGTCGAAAGAAATAAAGAATTAGACAATAATGAGATTTAGAGGTAAGATCCCCAAACATTCCAAATATGGAGAGAGAAATTTTATGGAATGTTTTATAATATCCGTAAAGTGTCACCAAGGTGGTAAGCTTAGTAACGTGACTTGTGACTATAAGGAGAATAGTTATTATTAGATTGTTAATGTGGAAATATCTTGTCAGCTAGTGGTTAGTTTTTTAATTGTAAGTAGTTGGGTCATTATGTTGAATCATGTCTGATAATTTTTAGAAAACGTGGGAATCATGAAGATCGAAAACTGAAAGAAGTTTTAATTTTTTTCGACCACCATAACATATGTATGAATCTCAAGTGAAGTGGGGATAAGTATATTATTTTTTTATTTATATTATTTCAATGTCTTGTTTTATTTGGGATCTACACATTCATTTATTTTTTAGGAAATTTTATTTTAAATAGAAACATCATATGAATAAATTAATTCATATTTTTTAGTAAAAACTATTGGGGTAGTATGAAGGAAATAATAATTTATATAAATAATACTATTATCATCTATGGAATGGATTTTACTACAAAACTCATTGTATTTTCCACTGTAGATTATGGTGTTATTTTCGATATGAGTTAGATTCTAGTTTATCATTCTATGTTAGATGGAATATCTAAAGAGTTTAATATTTATAATTATTTTTAGTTTTTATATAATAAAATAATCATACCTTTGATAGAATATTAAGAATCTGATAAATCGATTAAATATGGGAGTGACAGGTATTTTTCAAATATTATTTAGGTAATGAATTGTTCAAATTAGTGATGTTATTGTATTAAATGAATATATTGATTTATTTTATGATGATTTTTTTAGTATCAAACCTAATTAGGAGGTTGAGTTTAAAATTTACTTAGTAAATGATGCTAATATAATTTTAAAATCCTATTATCAAATTGCTCTAACAAACTTTTAGAATTGAAAGGTGAGTTACATGAGTTTCTTTATAAAGTTTTCATTTTTCCTATCACCTTACCTTATGGTGATCCTATTTTTTTTGTTAAAAATAAATATGATGACATGAGACTTTTAATTTATTATAGAGAACTCAATGACATATTTGTTATGAAAAAGTATATATTAAGGCATATAAATGACTCATTAAAGAAACTATTGTGTGTTTTTTATTTTTATTAGATTGATTTCAGTTTCAAGTATCACCAGATAAAAGTAGAGTAATGAATTATGAGAATTTTGTTTTATACTAGGCATGACTATTATGATTTTGCGGTCTTGACTTTTAGGTTGATGAATATACCCACTGTATTTGTGGATCTTATGAATAGAGTTTTAAATGGGTGTTTGGATAATTTTTTAGTGTTTTTCATTGATGAAATTATGGTACATTCCTAAAGTTATTATGGTAATGAAATACATATAAGTATTGTTATAAATACATTAAAAGAAAATAAATTTTATAGAAGATTTTATAAAAGTGAATTTTTGGTTAAAATATATTTCATTCCTTGGGAATATTTTTTATAAAGATTTTTTATAATAAAACTAAACTGCTAAAAGGGTGGCGACAACATTCCAATTTTACTAATATTCAACTTTTTCTTAGATTAGTAGGTTACTATTGATATTTTTTAGAAAAAATTTCTCAATTATATATCCCATTGACTAAGTTAATTCGAAAAATAGATTAATTCACCTTGATGACAGAATTTGATGAATGCTTCCATGAATTTAAAAAAGGTTGGTTAATGCTCTATTGTTATCCTAAAAAATAAGAAATGTTTAATTTTAATTTATATAAATTCTTTGTTTATGGGACTTAGTTGTGTTATGATACATAATGATTTACTAACTACCTATGCATTATTTCAATTGAAACCTCATAAGCCGAACTATCCTACACATGAACTTGAATGGGAAGTTTTCATTTTTTCATTAAAAATATTTTTCAACATTTATATGGGTAGAAATGATAAATACAAACAAAATATAAAATTTTGAAGTATATATTCCCTAAAAATTAATTGAATATGATATATAGAAGATGGATGGAATTGACAAACTATTTTGATTGCACGATTTACTATCATCCTGGTAAATATAACAATGTAACTAATGTATTGAGTGAAAAAGATTGTGCATAATTATTTATTCTATATATGTGTCATATAAAATTCCTTTACAAAAGATAAATCAAATTAAATTAATTATAAAAAAATATATTTATATTTTTCGTGTAAAATAATTTTTAGGCCAAAAATTGTTGTTTTTATAAAAGCTATTTTTGATGCGTTCTTCATACATATATTAAAATTAATTCCTAAAACATTTAAAAATTGATTATGATAAAATGGAATCCATATTTTTAATCAAAATTTAAAAAAATTAATGTAACTTTCCTTTTAATTTTGGACATGTAAATAAATTATCATGGTAAAAAGTTAACTTATGTCAGTAAAGGTTAAAAAAGTTTCAAATAATAGATAAGGCATAAAATATTTATAATACATTATTAAATAAGATTCATTATTTTTTTTATAATTTAAATCATGGTATTTTTTTTAAAAAATTCTTATTTTAAATTTTCAATGAACAAGACTTTATATTATTTGAAAACTTTAAATAATTATAATATTTTCACTTCCCTCACTTAAAAAATAACCCCTCCTCTCTTAAATCCGTGAAACATGCTGTGAAATATAAATAAAAAAATATCTACCCAAATTCATTTTAAACTGTCCTCCCCACATATAAAAAGTCATGGTATTCTGATAAACTCATCCTAGAAGGCTTAAAGTGTAAGATAAAGGAGGTTGTCCAATAAGAATGTATAATCCCTAACTTAACTCTTTCATGTTTGTTTTTTTCTTATACCTTTATATAACTAATGAAAAAAATTTAAAATAATTTAATTTGAATATTTTATATACATAAATGTTATTATGTTTATGTAAGTAATATTTTTACCACATTTTCATCCTATGGGAAAAAACATCTCTTCTGAATACATGTCAACTACCACCTCGATGAAGCGATGTGTTTTGTTTTTCATAACCAACTAACATAGACGGTTAAATATATATAATTATGAAATATATATTATATTTATGAAATTATTATGATTCTGGAAAGATATTATATTATCTAACTACTTTCCCTTCGGTCTGTTGGAAAATGAAAACATTGATAATGTATATGTGTGTACTACCACCTCCATGAAGATATGTGATTTATTTTTCATTTAATCCCTACATAAATGGTAAAATAGATATATATAATGAATTAAAGTGATAATTATAATATGAATATGATTATGTAAAGTTAAAACATTATCTATTTTATTTTATTTTTATCAAACATAACTCGTGTGTACGTGTGGACTACCGCCTCTATGAAGCGACACAATTCATTTCTTTCATGACCATCTTACATGGTTGGTTTTAGAATTATATTTAGTGGATAAATATTATAATTATTAATTTTATAATATTATGAAACCTTGAACTCTTATCCATGGAAATCCTATAAAATTTGTTCTAAAAATTAAAGACCAAATGACAAAAAAACATCCGATGTAAAATTAACTGATTTTCTAACTAAATAAAACATGGTAATAAATGAAATATAAGTAATAATGATAATGGAATATATTTGTATTTTTTTATTAATGTAAATAATTAATATAATTTTATTATTGTAGATTTTGATAATGTAAAATGTTATACAAGATATAAGGTAAGATATTTCTCTCTAAAACCAATTTTTATAGTTTTGATTCGAAATCTACTTCCTACAAATATATATTCTATTAAATACTTTATGAATTTTCTTATTTATGATTAAATTATTATTAAAGGTATTTTTTTACTAATTTTTAACTTTATGTAAAATGTTTTTAGAAGGAAACTTTTATGTTTTTATGTATCACTTATTTTTGAAATTTCACAAAAGTGTTGAAATAATTATTTTTAATGTATACATCTTGAATTTTTTTACCACTATCATTGATATTATTCATTATAAATATTAAATTTATTTTTTACTTATATATTCAAAGAATATCCTATTATGTATATTCTTATAGTCATTCATCTATAAGAGTTTTCAAAATAAAATAATATTGCTTCTGATTTTTATTTGAAATTGGAAAGTGATCAGCTTATGGATTCAAATAATTTCTTTCAAGGATTTTATAATGAAACAATGAACTATTATTATTTTTATTCATGATAAAATAATTTATAACTATATATTATGATATGAGATCCATATATTTCTCATGACTATTAATGATCTTGATATATACCTCTAATATAATGGGTAATGATTTAGTCTTTGAAGAAAAAGATGATAGAGATAACTAAAAAGATTAATCATATGGAATTAAATAGAACTCTATTATTATAAAAAAAGGATAAATATAAGTTAAAACATGATATCAATATAATTCCCCAAGATACCCATTTCATGCATGTTAAGGGTTTTAGGTAAATATTTTGATTTCATGAGAAAATAAAATTTTTAAAACTTATAAAGGTGAACCGTTTGTTTTTCCAAGAATGTTTTCTTAATTTTTGATGTCCCTTAAGATGATTTAATATTTTTAATATACCTATTAATAGGTTTTAAATGTTTTATTTCAAAAAAATTTGATTTTAACATGTTGAAATTGTTTATTTACGTGTATAAAGTTTTATTATGGAAAATGTAATCATTTTAAAAGGTTTTCATGTTTTTTACTAGATTAAATGGTTTATTTTTTTATTTATATCCCATAATAAGTTTTTCTGTGCTCATTACATGTTTTAAAATGTTATTAATAAGATATAAGGATCATTAGGAATAATATAAAGGTCAAAAATTTCTAGTTTGTAATTGTTTTAGAAGAATACAAACTTTATTTAATGAAATAGATGTGTAAACTTAAAGCCCTCTTTTTGTGGAAAAAATATAAACTATGTGGAATTTTACAATTTATTATGGATTTTTTCAAAACCATATAATAATCTAAACATAAAATATCATTTTAACATAATTATTTGAAATATATTCTACTAAACTCACATTTATGGGTTGTTAAAGTAATAGGTTGTTGTTGCTTGTATCTGGTAAAGTTTTAATCAACATAAGTGATTATAAATATGATAAAAGACACAATTATGAGAAAACAATTTATGGTTATATTATCATGAGATATATTTTTAGGATTTCCTAATATCTACATCTAATCCTTGTATATTTTGAATTATTTTCTATAGAGAAAACATGGTAGATGAAATAATTAAGTGGATAATATCCATACAAAAAAATAAACTAGAATGTTTAGAATAGAAAAGTTTATATAAATTTTAACTTATTTTATTTATCCTATTAATGGTGTTACCCATGAAATGTAATGAATTAATTCTCTATATATGAACAGGCCTATAGTGGATAATTTCATGAGATATCACCTTTTGAATTTTAATGGATCTTCTGACCTGATGAAAGTTGAAGGATGAATAAATGAATTGGAGAATATTATTTAGGTATTTTTATTAATGGAAAACCAAAATGAAATTATTTTTATTTCTCATTTTTAAGGTTTAGCTGCTAATTGACGTCTATGATTGCTAATACTAAGTAAAAAGATGATATTTATCCTATATAGTATACACAATTTAATGATCTTTTTTAACAAAAGTATTTTTCCAATGTCCTTTAACATGGGATGGAAATGAATTTTTTGGAGTTAAAGAAAAAATAAGAATACCCAATGGAAACTTATGAAGAAACATTTACTATATTATCTAGGTATGAACCAAATTTCTCTCTAGGCTAAGAAATTAAACATAATATATTTTATACAAATATAAATTTGTAGAGATATTTTTTTATGTGCTGAGAAAGTTTAGATGATGTTTTTCCACAACTTACATACCTTTTTCCCCAAGGGTAAAAATTGTATAGGTGAAAAACAAAGATGAATCTCTCAACTAATATATATATATATATATATATATATATTGGTAAGCCCCAAAAATGTATCAAATGCTGAAGAAGTTATCTCCTAGAATGTTTTACTAGATCAAAAAAGTGTTACTAATGTGGATATTTTGGTCATTTGAATCACGAGTATAAAGAAAAGAGTTTTAATTAGACATATAATGTGAAAAAATAGTAAACCATAAATTACATATTCTAATTGCAATGAGTAGGGTCATTGTTATAGTACATGCAGAAAGTTAGTTACCCAAGGTGGGAATCACTAATATCAAAAACCAAAAGCTATATAAAGTATTTTGATACTACTATAAGAGATACATGACCCTAAAATGAAGTCAATATAGGTATATTACATGTTTATTAATATTTTGATAATGTGTTGCTGATTCAGGATCTACACATTATTTTATTACTTGCTATTTTCAAGTAAAATTTAAATATTATTTTAATAAATGATTTCAGAACATTGGGTAAAAAAAATTAGAGGTAGTATAAAGGTAATGGAGATTTATTGAAATAATTATGTTACCATACATGCAATTTATTTTTATATAAATTATATTATATTTCCCATTATGTATTAATATGTAATTATGGGTATGAATTGTATCTATTTTTATCACACTAAGTTATATTATATAGTTGAATAAGTTATTTTACAAAATATGTTTCAATTTTTATATAAGAATAAATTCATAACTTTTATAACCTATCAAGAATATGAGAATATTATTAAATGTGGGAGTGAAATTTATCTTAAACATATTATTGAAAATATAGTAATTCTTTAAATTAGTTATGTGGTTATAGTAAATAAAAATTTGTATTTATTACCTGATGGGTTTCATGATGTTTTTCTTAACCAGGATGTTGAATTTATAGTTGACTTAGAGACAAATGATAAGAAAATTTCAATACACAATTTTTTAATGTCTCCAATGGAACATTTTGAATTTAAAAATTAGTTATAAGAGTTTATTTTTAAGGGTTTAATTCTTCTTATATCACCAAATTTGGGTTACCCAATTTTATTTTATTAAAAGAAATACGATTACGCAAGAATTTAATTGATTATAGAGTACTCAATAACATCACTGTTAAGATTATGTATTCATTTCCATATATTGACTAATTATTTAAATAGATCCAGGGAACTCAGTATTTTTTAAAGATTGGTCTCAGGTCCTGGTATAATCATCTAAAAGTGTAGGAGGAAGACATTCATATAACTAAATAAAAAACTTGGTATGACCATTATGAGTTTTTTGTTATGCCTTTAAAGTTGACGAAATAAACCATTGTATTTATTTATTTATTAAATATAGTCTCCCATGATCGTTTGGATAAATTTTTTGTGGTTTACATTGATGAGATTTTGGTTAATTCTAAAAGTTCAAAAGACCATTACAGACATATAAGGTTTTTTCTACAGACATTAAAAGAAATGATATTTATATAAAATTTATCCAATATAAATTTTGAGCATATAAAATTTCATTCTTTAGGAATATTGTTTCTAAATATGGAATAACTATTGATCTTACTAAAACTAATGTGGTATAATAGTGTCTAAGACCTACAAATTTCACAATGTTTTGAAATTTTGTTGTATTATCATCTCATTATCGATGGTTTCTTGAAAAAATTTCTTGGTTATCTAGCCCAATAAAGAAGTTAACATTAAAAAGAGTTAAATTAATTGGGATGAGTAAATTTTATTGATTATTCTAGGAATAAAAAATAATAATGGTTAATTTTATAGTTTTAACCTTTAAAACAATAAATAGAAAAAATTTCATTCGTATCAATGTTTTATTTAAGGGAATTAGTTGGGATTTGATGTAGAATAATCTGCTGATTTTGTGTGCATCATTTAAATTAAAACCACATGAGCTTATCCTATGTATGAACTTGAATCAGAATTATTAGTTTTTTATTTAAATTTATGGACATATAATTTATATTTTGAGATATGTTATATATAAAATAACCATAGAAGTTTGAAGTATATATTCACTCAAAAACAATTGAACATGAGGCATAAAAGATGGATATAATTTATAAAATATTATTATTTTATGATTCACTATCATCTAATTAAATTTAAAATGTAATTGATTCTTTGATTCTAATATATAATTCATTATTAGAAATTCCATGTTTTGAACATGATCCCTTGTTTAATGATTTAATGAATGTTTTCCTTGAAATTGTGTATACTAGATATCAAATTTTTCTAGTTTAGGTGTTAGTGAACTCATCATTTTTATAAAGAATAAATGATGCTCATAAAGAATGTAATTATTTGTAAGAAAGAGTAGATTATATTATGAAGGGAATTCTTCCTATATTTTTTATTTAAAAAGAAGGTGTTATAAGATATCTAATGTAGATGTGTGAACTAAGTGATCCCTAATTGAAGAAGGAATTGTTGAGTGAAGATAATAACACTCTTTTTTTAGTTCATCTAAAGAGCATTAGGATATATAGAAACCTTAAAGAATATTATTTTTGGGATACAATTATCAAATATATTGAGGATTTTACCATGAAATGTTTGAATTTTGAGTAGGTTAATTCTGAGAGACAAGTAATAATGGGGATGTTTTAGCTTTTACTAGTTCACGGATGGAAGTAGGATAATATATTCCTATTTTTCATTGTGGGATTTCCATCTACATATCAAGGTTATAATATAATTTTGTTTATTGTTGATCGATTGAATAAATATATGCATTTTATTTCAATTCAAGAAAGTACGTCTTTGGATAAGTGTGACACCCCGAGATTTTAATAAGGATACACTATGTTTAAATGTAACTATTATAACCTAGCTATTATAATTGAAGGTGTGAACATTATTAGATAAATTATGAAAATATTGATTACACATGCATATACAATTAATTATTTGGTAACCAATTAATTTTAAATATAAATAAAACAATTTTGAAAATAGAAATAACTTTTTTAAAAAGTATTTAAAGGCACACAGGTGTGTTTGAAATAGATATAATAAAAAAATCACTCTTTTTGGATTATATTAATGATATATATATATAATATTCATTATAATGTTTAGCATTCATCATATGTGTTGTCTCAACATGATATAAAAATAAATACAATTTTACTCATAAAAGGTATATTTTTATAAATGTAGTTTTTTCACCTTTTGATGGCGCACTTGTTTTAAATTTTTTTTTTGAAAATTTTAACAATTTTATTTGAAAAAATAAAATTCATTTTTTAAATTTTAATTTCAAAATTATCTTATGGACAATTTTTGGTAATTTTTTTATAAATTTGATTTTGGTTGACTAGTGAAAAATAATTAATTTTAATTGAAAACTAACATTTAATATAAATAATTTATAATGTTAAATTATATTTTAAATTAGTTTTAAAGTAAAATTTCATCAATTATATATATATTAATCTAATTTAGTTCATTATACTCATTTTGATATTAAATTATTATATTAAAACATTTCAATCTTTTGAACATTTTCACTTTAAAAACCCGCTTTCTCGTCACGTCAACAGGAATAATTTTGAATTAAATTATTTAAATTCTATAAATTGAATTTGAAAAAATGGTTTTAATATTTTTAATAATAAGTTGAAATTAATTAAATTCATCCCATTTATTTTTTTCCAATATTAATAGTAACTTTAGTAATTTTATTTATTATGGTAAAGGGTAATCGGGTAAATAATTTTAAAAATAAAACGAAAAGGAGTAAAAAATGACCCTTAAATTGCCCCAATTTTATTATATGATTTATTTTAATCCATAATTAGTAAATATTTTAATATATGACATTTGGGATTAATTTGAAAGTGATTATGATGTTTATGATATATTATTTAAAGAAAAGTCAAAGGTGTCATACTCATGTGTTTAATAAATATAAAATTTATAATATTGGGTTATTTTGAAGATATATTAGACTATAACTAGTAATTTTAAGGATAAAAGATTTATCTTAATCATTTTTTTAAATTTTTAGTGAATAAATAATTACCTTAAATTCTTACACAACACTGATGGAGTAATTATTTTATTAATGAAAATATCAAATAAATGTTATAAAAAATATTAAATTAATATAGTTGTATATAATTAATGTGATAAAATAAATTTTTAGCTGAATTTAAAATTTTAGGGATGTATTAAATTTTTTTTTTGAATTTATCATTTTGTTTTTATATTTTTAAAAGTTAAAGTAATTAATAGTGTCAAAACTCACATTAATGATATTTTGAAATAAATAATATTTTTCTAAATGATATAAAACTAATATAAATATTATATTAGTAAAAATTACTTTTATAAGGATTAAAATGTCAACTATGGTCCATTTATGGGTTGTTTATTATTTTATATTAATTATATTAACCCTCAATGAGTAAATATCCATGTTGTCCTGGTAAGAATTAAATGTGTTAAAAAAGGGTTTATAAATTAAGTAAAAACTAATATGAATTTTATTAGATGAGGTAATTTAGACCAAAAATCATCTTATATTATAAATTAATATGTTTGGATCCAATTTTAATTGAAAACTAATTCATATTAATTTAATATATTGGGAAATTCAAAGGGTGCCCCTCCCCTCTCTTATAAAAGGGCTCTTATTATTCGTTTTTCTTCACACTTAAAAACCCTTTTGGTGAAAAAAAACTGAAATAATAACTTAAAATAATTCATCAAAAAAATTTATAGGTATTTTTCTATGAATAATAAAAACATTTGTGGTCTTAAGGTGTTAAGAAAATAAGATCATTTGAAGAAGAGGTGTCATTTTTAATCAAGAGTTTCTATTTTTTTTATTCTTACACATCCTTAAAACATTATTAAAACATGATAAAATAAAAAATAAATAATAATAAATATAACTAGATTTTATTTCATAAGTTTAAGGACCCATATCTATCTCTACCTTCATGAAATTGGAAAGGAATTAATCATTCGTGTGTACGACTGATTATCATCTAATGAACTGATATAATTCATTTTCCATTACTGTTTCTCAAAACTAGTAATAATGATAGAATTATGGTTTATATATGATATTAATTAAAAATTTATCATTATTAAAATATAATAAATCATTTATATTATTATCTTTCCATCCATAAAAAAATGATAACATCGTTCGTGTGTACGTGTGCACTATCACCCCCATGATGCGATGTAATTCATTTTTCATCCCCAAATCACATGGATGATATATATAAGTATATTAAAATGATAAATTTTATATTAATGATATTATTTTTATTCTGAAAATATGAAATTATACCTACCTTATTTCCATAATGATCATTGAAAAATGGAAATGTTACTCATGTGTTTGTTTGGCTTACTATGTCCATGATTATAACATAGTTAATTTTTCATATCCATATTTAATGGGTGGATTTAAAAATACAATTTATGTATAAAAATTATCATTATTTCATTAATATTATTTTGTATATGATGGAATGATAAACTCTTTGACCATAGTCGACTTACATAATCCATATTGGACTTAAGTACCGAATATCGTCAAAACTTCTGATGTGAACTTAAATGACTAATTAATTGTATATAACATAGAAATGAGAAATATAAGTGGAATAATTAACTTTATAAAGATTGAAAATAAATTATAAATAAAACTAAGGTTATTATTCAGGAATATAAACAATTTACCTGATGACTCAAACTCAAGGTAAGATATTATTTAACTAAAAAACATTATTTTAGATGTTTTAAAGATATATTTTTCTAAATCATTCTCTTTAATGTCCATATTTTTAATTTTTTATGAATATATTTATATGCAAATTAATGTTTTAAATGGTGAATTTTAAAATTTTTATCAAATTTTTTCCAAAAGGCTTTTTTTATGTTTTTTGTAAGGGACTCTCTTTAAAAACCCCAATGATAAAGTTACTCTTTTAACTATTTTTAAAAATTCAAAAGTAATGTTTATTTAAAATATACAAAATGAATGAATTTTGAAATTTTTTTAAGCCTTATTTTTTTGAATCTTACTTTACAAGTTTATAATTTTATTTTAAAATAAAATGTTTTCATTTATGAGTGTGTGACTTTTCAAAAATGAAAAGTGATTTCAAAATGGAAAATTTATTTTCCTCCAGAATGTTTCTTTTATTAAAATATTTATGTTTCATAATTATGTTATGGGTATTGAGGATAATATTTGAGGATGGTTGGTTCAATTATAATCCAAGGGAGGGGGAACTCGGTATAGATCTCCAATGCTTTTGGTAATGGGACAGAGTTGACCGATTAGGCTTCTCCTAAGAGATTTTAAGAATATTCTGTAGTACTTATTCAAAATAGAACTATGATGGTTACTTACTATGAATACAAGAGAGCTACAATATATTTATGAGAATTTTGAAAATGATTCAAAAAGTTACGTTTATGATTTATTCTTACTCTAGATTTTATAGGAAACTTATGATTTCATAAGGTAAACTAAAGAGCTTATATTTTATTTGTGAAATTTATTAATTTATGAAAATGTTTTCATGGGGTTATAAGTATTAACGGAATAATAGTTTATTTGTTTATTTTTATATCCCTTAAGGATATTGTTTTCTTATCTTAAGTTTTAAAATGGTTTTTACATGTCATAAAATTAGTAAGGACAAAGAAGATACCATGATAAACGTTTTGATCATGTGTCCTGAAAAGAATGTAGGTTTTATTTTAAAAGGGTTTCCATTGGTGAAAAATAGATACTAGTTATAAGTTTCCACTAGTAATGCATGGGTTTAATATTTATGTTTTTTCTTAATTTTCTATAACTCCAAACCTAAAAGATCTTTTGGTAATAAAAAAAGTCAATTCTAGTCTAAAGTCACTAGAATATTAAATGTTTAACGACATGTCCTAACAGTTTGTATCAGAGTAGGGTTTAGAAAACATTAAATATTATTATTTTTTCTTAAGAGTTCTGGATATATTCATGGTTTTATAATTTTTAGATTTATTATAAGTTCAGTGTCATTGAAACCTTTTTTGAGGCTTTAAGTTATAAAATTTTAAGGTGACTAATGGTATTTTATGAGACATTCATTTTTGAGGTAATTATGGGTTATTACATTTTGCGATGAAAAATGAAAGGTATGAGATATAATTTGAGGCTAAAACATACTAAGGTTCTCATTAAGAATATTAACATTTTTTTAAATGATATAAGAATTGTATAGTTTTAGAAAATGGATAACTTGTAGACTGCGTGGAAACCCATCACATTCAGAAAGGCTATGAGAATTGAACCCAAAATTGAAGGGTGAAAATGGTGCATTACCTTCCAGTGGTATACATGAAGTACATGTCAATATGAATTTTTATTTTTGGTTAAAAAATTTGATGAAAGAGAAATAATCTATTGTTGGTAAGATATTTTTTATCGAATATATGACCTTGGTATTGAAGAAAGATTTGGTGATTAAGTGATTAATTTTATTTCGAAAGACGTTTGATATTTTGGGAACTTTATATGATTAATTTAAATTTAATAGTATAATATATTGTCATATTTTGGAAGAATATATTATTTTATTATATATTTTGTGTGATTTAGGTTATTAATGGAAATGGTTAGCATATCATGGAGAGAATGTGTTTTAGGAAATTAAATTTTTGGTATTATACATTAATAATGATTGATTTTATTTAGAAGAATATGTGATAAATACTTGTTATTTTTGGGTTTTAATCTTATTATACAATAGTTTTTTGGAAGGATAGTTATTTTTTGAATAATCTATTTTGAAATTTTGGTGTTACTTTTTAATTATAAAGATTAAAATTGTTTTTCATCACATAATTTTTTATTAGTTTTAGAGAATCTTATTATCTTTAACGAACAATTTTTTTTTATGTTTTAATATTGGAGAAATAAATATTTAATATTTTTTTGATAATTTTTTATATAGAAATTGATTCTAGGGCTTTAGGTGTGAAAAATTCATCTTGAATTCTCACCATTTAGATAAAAAGATGAGTTTATGGTGGAAATCGATTTAAGGTTAATACTATACTTTTCAAGTAAGTATATTTGCTTATTTTCTTAGTCCAGGTAGTGAAAGAATTCCTCAACACTCTAAAAAGGATCTTAAAAAAATGTTAGCCGTTTACTTTTCTTACAGAAAAATAAATGGGTTTTAACACATCATAGATTTATGGTTTTGTGATGGTTAACTTCATAACAACCATTTTCTCTATCACTATATATCAGTATTTGATAGTTATTTTTATCTTCTATGTTCATATTTTCCTACATGGAACCCTAATATGTGTTACCTCAGGTGACCTTCGTACTTTCCTTTCTCTCTTTTCAAATAAATGTTTTATTGACCCTTGTTCTAATGTGGGATTTCAATAAATGTTTTTTGAGTAGTCGAACCCCAGTTACCAAGCCTAATTTCAAATTTTGAGGAATAAATTTATTAATGGGGGATGTAACATCCCATGATTTTAATAAGGTAACACTATGTTTGATATCATACATGATATAACACATTGAGTTTAAACAAACAACTAATATTATTATTTAAATGTTTCCATTATAGCCTAGCCATTTGAATGGTGGGTATGAATAGGATTAACTAAATTATAAAAATTTGTTTTACACATGTCTATATAATGAATTATTGGGGAAATAATAAATTATAAATGATAATAAAACTATTTTTTAAATAAAAGGAAACATTTCTCGGAAGAACTATTTAAATTTGCACAAATGTGTTTTATACCAATAAAATAAAAAAATAAAATTTCTAGATTATATTAGTAAAATATATAGATAACATATTTAATATAATGATTAATATTCATACAATTGTTTTTCCTTACATTATAAAAAATATATCTTATTTTACACATAAAAAACTATATATTCCTAAATAAAGTTTTTCCGCCTTTTGATGACGTACTTATTTTAGAACTAAAATTTGAAACTTTTATAAATTTTATTTGAAAAAATAATCTTCTTTTTTAAAATTTTAATGTATAAAATTACTTTAGGGTGAAAATTTTATTATTTTTATGATACGTTTCATTTTTTGTCGTACAGTAAAAATATTGTATTTTAATCGAAAACTAAATTTTCATTTAAAACATTTCTAATGTTAAATTAAAATTAAATTTATTCTTAAAATAAAATTATATAGATTATATATCTATTAATCTAATCTATTTAATTTTAATTATTTTCATATTGAGTTGGGATATTAAAATATTTTAATCTTTTTAACATTTTCACTTTAGAAACTCGTTTTCTCATCTCATCTGTAGGACCAATTTTAAATTAAATCATGTTAATTATGTGAATTGAATTTGGAAAAATGGATTCATATTTTTAATCGTAAGGTCTAAATTATGTAAATATGTCCCTTTTATTTGTGTTCAATATGAATACTAACTTCAGTAATATTTGTTATCATGGTAAAGGGTAATCGGGTAATAAAGGGTAAAAATAAAAGGATAAGGGCTAAAAAATGACCCTCAAACTTGAAAAAATATTTTTGTATAATTAATTTCATTCTTTAATCAATAAAAACTCTAATATGTGGAATTTGGTTTCTATTTTTAAGTGATTATGATGTTTATAATATTTTATTTAAAGAAAATTCAAAAATGCCATACTCATTTTTTTAATAACTATAAAATTTCTAATATAAAGTTATTCAGAAGTTATATTCAACTATAAATAATAATTTGAAAAATAAAAGATTTATATTAATCATGTAAATTTCTTTTTAATTTCTTGTGAAGAAATAATTTCCTTAAATTCTTACACAAAGTTGATGTAGTAATTATTTTATTAATGGAAATATCAAATTAATGTTATTAAAAATAATAACATAAATAAATTTGATGTAATTAATGTTATTGATTAATTTTATAGATTATATTGATATTTTTTGGATTTATTGAAATATATTTTTTCTAATTTATTTTATTTTTTTTATATTTTTAAATGTCTAAGTATTGAATATTGCCAAATTTGACATTAATGACATTTTAAAATAAATAATATTTTATTAAATGATATAAAACTCATAAAAATATTTTATTTCTAAAAAAAATTGGATAAGGCTTAAAATTACATCCATGATATATTTATGAGTCTTTTTTAATTTTATAATAATTATATTAACCTTTAATGAGTAAAAATCCATGTTGTCACGGTAAGAATTTAATGGGTTAAATAAAGGTTAAAACCAAAATATTAGGGTATAAATTTAGTAAAAACTTATATAAATTTTATTGTATGAGTTTATTTAGAGGAAAAAATAGATTATATTTGAAATTTACAATTTTTTTCCCACTTTAATTGAAAATTAATTTATACTAATTTAATATTTTGAGAAATTACAAGAGAGCCCCTCCCCTCTCTTATAAAGCGGAACCCCTTATTCCTTTTTATTCATAATAAAAAATAATTCTAGTTCATAAAAGACCTAAAAAATCCCTTTATATCATCCCTCAACACATTTTAAATTCGAAAATTTAGGTATAACATAAGCTTCAGTGGTTTTAAGGTGTTAAGAAAAGATGATCGTTCGAAGAAGAAATATCATTTTTAATCAAGTGTTTCTATTTTTTTTATTCTTAAATAACCCTAAAACTTTATTAAACCATGATAAAATAATAAATATGGTATAATAAATATAATTATATGTTATTATTTTAATTTAATGACCCATTTTTATCACCACTATGATCAAATGAGAAATAATTAATAGTTCGTGTATACGGTAGAATACCGCCTCACCGACTAATATAATTCATTTTCTATCACTATCTCTCAAGAATGATTGAAATGATAGAATTAAGATTTATATATGATACTTATTACATATTTATCATTATCAAAATATAATATATCATTTATGTTCTTATCTTTCCATGAAAAGAAAATGACAACATCGTTTATGCATACATGTGAATTATCACCTCCACTAAGCGTAACATGGATTATACATATAAGTATATTTAAATGGATAATATGATATGAATAATCTTATTATCCTTATTTTAATATAAAATTATACTTACCCTCTTTCCATAATGATTATTGAAAAATGGAAACGTTACTCGTGCTTACGTACAACTTACCATCTCCATGACTGTAACATTGTTCATTTTTCATATCCATATTTAATGGAAGGATTTAAAAGTAAAATTTATATATAAAAATGATAATTATTTAATTATTATTATTATGGTTATTATTGAATGATTACCTCTTTAACCAGAGTTGATTTGCCAATTCTATTTTGGACCAACTTATCGAACATCATCAAAAGGTTTGATGTGAACTTTAATGAAAAAGTAATTGTATATAATATATAAATAAAAAATATAAAAGTTATAATAAAAGTGAAAAAGGTTCTTAGAAATGTATAAATTAATCTACATTTATTATTTAAAAATATAAATAATGTTCATGATGAGTTAGATTCAAGGTAAGTGACTGATTAACTGAAAAACCTCATTTTAAATGTTTTAATGATTTATTCTTCTAAATATTTTTGTTTAATTTACTTGTTTTCAAAATTTTTTTATGAATGTGTTTATAGGTAAATTAATGTTTCAAAATTATAGTTTTCTAATTTCTCTCAAATTTTTTCAAAAAGTGTCTTTAACAGGTTTTATGTAATATAATTTGTTTTAAAAACCCTCTTATAAAGTTTCTTTTTCAACCATTTTTAAAAAAGTCAAAAGTAATGTTTTTTTAACTTATACGGCATGAACATATTTTTCTGATTTTATTATGCTTTATTTTTTTTAAGATTCTTGTACAAGTTTAAAATTTAATTTTCAAATAAAATTTTTTCATTTATGAGGGCATTACATTTAAAAAATGAAAATTGATTTCAAAATAAGAAATTTATTCTCCCCAAGAATGTTTTTATTATAAGATTTATATGTTATGATTATGTTATGGTTCTAGGGAATTGTTTATGAGGATGGGTGGTTCTGTTATAAATTGAGGGAGGGTAAGTCTATTATAGCTCTCTAATGTATTGAGTAATGAGACAAAGTTTACCAATTAGGTTTATCCTAAGAGATTATAGGAATATACTATGGTGGTTATTTAAAATGTAACTACAATGGTTACTCCATGTGTATCCGAGAGAGCTAAAGTATATTTTATAGTGATATTAAAATTATTTCCCACATTACGTTTATAATTTATGCTTCTATGAGTTTTATAGGAAACTTATGAATTCATAAGGTAAACTAAAGAGCTTATGTTTTATGGGTGAAAAGTATAAAATAATGAAAATGTTTTCATGGGTTTATAATTATTCATGGACTAACATATTATTTATTTATTTTTGTAGCGACACAGGTTTTTCCCTGTAAGACTTTGGAATATTCCTACGAATAAGTCCAGAGGTAAGCTGGTAGACGGTGTGCGATTCCAAGTCCTGGTGTGCCCAGAATTAATTTTATAAAAAATATTAAGTATTTATATACTATGAATATGGTGAAGATGATTTTTATCCTAAAAGGTACCTCAAATCAGAAATATATGGGCATGGTTGCGTCTGGAAGGTGTCATTTACCCATGGTAGGGTTTAATCTTTGCGGGCACAGGCTTGGTGTAGAAAAAGGTGACTAGTGGAATTTTCATAAATAAATGAATAAGTGTTTTATGGGTTTCAGCTCAAATAACACCCGAACAGATCCTCAGATCATTTTACTGAGCACATGGTTGAGTTTAGAACGCCATGTTTACCCTATGCGCAACATAATCTTTGTCAGCACTGGGTGTCGAGTTGGGGGTGTGTCTGATTGGGAAGTAAAGTGAATATTTGTTAAAACAAATATCTCCTTTCTCCCCCATAATTCCCCTTTGATGAGCATGAATATCCCCTCCTCATATTCAGAATGAACTAGAAAATCAAGAAAACATGGTGTCGTTAAGCTCTGATTTTGATGGTGGTCGCTCCGAGATCGAGCTGTGGCAATAGTCCAGCACTCAAAGCGTCGACGATCTGCCAAAATGAAGGTGGTTTGAGTTTTAAAATATAGGATCCTGTTTATGCATTGTTTTTATTCAATTTTCATAAGAGTTGTGTACTTTGGGTCCTGAGAATTCTAAAACATGTTACAGATATGATTTTGGAGCACTGGGGTGCTCTTGGTTGGTTCCCGGAAGGTTTCCGATGAAAAAACATGATTCTTTTGGCGGCCATGGTGGAATCTAGTGAGGGAAGTGGCGACATAGGGGTTTTAGGATCTGGTGTGGAGGTTTCTGGTGGTGGCACTATAGTTTTAGGTGAGACAAGCGGTGGTCCGCCCAGAATTTTATGGGGGTTCTTTAAACACCCGTAACTCGCAGACCAATAATAGGATTCATAAGTAGTTTGTGGTGACACATTCCTTGCATCAAGACGAACCTTTAGAGTTTTTTTCTAAATTTTATGTGTTGGGTGCGTATCTCGGGGCTATAAAACGTTGAAATAATAATAATATTTTATTATTAATCAACTTTGACCCACTGTTATGTCAGCACGAAGCGTCTGAATGTCGCACCATTATTGGCATTGTGATCCTGATAGTAAGGCGGATATTTAAGGATAGTTTCTAAGAATTGGGATGGAGATTAGGGTGTGGGCCCACAAGGTTGGTTTTTGGCGTTTACAGAGAAACATGACTTTTTTATCTGGTGTCTATTTTGAACAAACAAGTAATCAGTCTTGTGCATTTTTCTGGGGGTATCACGATGACATGGTCCATTAGATGAGTTTTGGGATCGAGTTGTGGGCCCCACCCAATATTTCTATGGTTAATGCAACCCTTTTCACTAGTTTTCCATTTTGGGCGATTAAATAAACTATCCTGCATGTTTTTTCCTCGTAGAATGCGGTGGTGGCCTCGGTTTGGGCTGATGAGGTGTGTAGTGTGGCGATGTTGCTTGTTGATTGGTATCGAAACATTTAGACCAATAGTGGTTGAGTGTACTATCTTGGTAGTATTTCTTCCTAGTAGAGCTGTGGCGTCCCTCCAGTGGTTTCGGAGTGGGATCCTCTAGCTTAGCTTCCCTAGATTGGGATCTTTGAATCGTTGTGATCGCTTATACACAAGCGATGATCCCCTATCTAGCAGGTTAACTTTGTAGGGTTTGAGGCATCATTGGGAATATGATCCCCTACGTAGTGGTACATTTAGTAGTGTTGTGATATCATTGGTTATTTGATCCCCTACTCAGAGCATTGTTTCAGTTGGGTTAGTGCATCATCAGTTCAATCCCCTACATCGCGAGTTATACCAGATGGGGTTTTCGACATCGTCATGACCATCTTCACATGGGATATGATCCTCTATCTAAGTGATGTGCGCTATGGAACGTCAGATCGAGTTTCTGTATTCCCCAATGGATCCTAGGAGTGATCCTCTATCTATGAGATCTTGGAGATACCAGAGTGGGTTCCTATAACACCTAGCGGACCCTAGGAGTGATTCCCTATCTGAGAAGTTTGTTGTTTCCACTATTTTAGCATCATTTTTCAGTGACGACATCCGATGAGCGTGATCTCTCGGAAGGGAATATGGGATGTTGGTGTGAGACCCGATAGAGTGTATCTCTCGGATGAGTTCCATCTGGGATGACAGAGCTCGTAGAGTGTGTTCTCCTGGTTTTGTGTAGTACCTGTCACTGGTGATGGGTTGGAACCTCATGAGTCTTGGTGCGTGAAATGATTATATATGGATGTTCATGGTATATGTATGGTGATATACCTGTGCTAAGATAACTAGTCATGATTAGACGAGGATGGCCTCAAGATGGTGTTTCTCTTCAGCTTGGGTTCCCTATGGTTGGGATGAGATGACTGTTGACTTTCAGTTTATCTCTTTTATTTTGGGGTTTTTGGGGTGCCTACTGAGTATTTTTATACTCACCCCTGCAAGGGATTTACCCTCATATGTTTTGTGTATTGTGTAGACCACATTCCTTTCAATAGAGTCCCAGGAAGACCTGGATCAAGTGGATCTTAACTGAGGAATTTTCCATCGGGTACGTTTGAGAGCAATCCCCTCCTTCTGAGTAGGTTGCACGCTTTTTTAGTTTTCTTTTGGCAGGTCCTGTATTTTCCCTTTTGTACTTTTCACAGTACTCTGGTTTGGGAGAGCTGTATGCATGCATTTTACTTTCAGTTTTTATATATCTCTATACTGTTTCATGGAGGTGTATGTGGGTGCGTGTGTACATGTGTGATAGGATAAGGCCTCCCATGTGTGTGATATCCAACTCGGTGCTAGTCACCATCCCGTGGCCTATTTGAGGTGGGCTTGGGGAGACGTGTATTGAGCCCTGTTGGGTGGATGGTGATAGAGTGGTATTAGAGAAGGTTCAAAATTTGGGATCTCTGAGTGTAGGTGGTCTGGCTGTGAGCTTGGTTTGGGTTGCATAGCGATAATGTTAGAATGTTTTCAGTTCGGCTTTCAGGCTAGGGACTCCAATGTTGGTGCGATGGCTGACGTATCTATTCAATATGACTCTAATAACCTGCCTTCTGACTTGGTAAATTAAGACACTGGTCATAGGGGAATAATGATACATGTATCATATAAGACTGAGTTTTGTGTTTTTCTTGTCCTTCTTGCATCAACTCCCTAGATATACTCTTTGACCGTGGTGCATCTTTATTATATATCAGGATGCATCCATGATGAAAATAAACAAGGGTTCCTCAACAAGATTTTGGTGACGATCTTCTCTTATTAGAGGCTTTGGACCATGGAATAGGTCCTGAGGCTGGACCGCCAAGTGGGATTCTCGTGGAGCTACCACCTGTTGAGCAACAAGTTGTGCCGACAGTGCAAGATGAGGATGCGCGCAGACCGAGTGTGCTCCACGAGTTTCAGAGGTAGCGACCTCTTAGGTACCGGGGTGATCTAGACCCCAGGTAGCTGATGACTGGTTAGAGGTAATCACCAGAGTTTTCTGCCTAGTGATGACCCCTCCAGATCAGATGGTGGTCTTAACGGAGAGCCTACTTCATGATTCAACCGGGCGATGGTCGATTCTAGTGACACAGTTATACTATTAGGAGACACTCACATGGGAAAAGTTTGAGGATCTCTTTAGGAAAGAGTTCTTTCCAGTGATGTTGAGGTTAGTGCAGATCTAGGAGCTTTTTCAGCTTCAACAGGATGACATGTTTGTGTCAGATTACTCAACAAGGTTTGTTTAGGGCATTGGTAGGACCCTATGTTTGTGTTGTTTAATGTTCTTTGAATTCGCAACGAAGAGGGATCCTTCCCCCACCGAGATGCGTTTTTGTGATGCAATTAAAACCGT
The DNA here is from genome assembly GCA_963277665.1 of Viscum album. Taxonomy (NCBI): domain Eukaryota; kingdom Viridiplantae; phylum Streptophyta; class Magnoliopsida; order Santalales; family Viscaceae; genus Viscum; species Viscum album. Next base: position 1,399,675,549 of record OY728125.1, read on the forward strand.
GTGGGTGAGTCAGTGCCGCCAAAAGCGGATACTGTCGAGGAGTGGTGGATGAGTCCCTCTGACTTATGTGTTCGGGCAGGATTGTGTTTCAGGGATTTAGTGCGAAAGGTTTTTGGTTCCATAGAGTTTTTTCTAGTCGGCAGCATAGGAACCCTTAGAGGATTTTGTTATTATTTTAGGTGAACAAACTAGTATAGGAAACCTAATTCAGAGTTAGTTTAGTTCACTCATGCTTTTGGATTTTTGGGGACAAAAATTCCTAAGGTGGGGAGATGTAGCGACTTGGGTTTTTCCCTGTTAGACTTTGGAATATTCGTACAAATAAGTCTAGATCTAGGCGTGAAGACGGCGTGCGATTCCAAATCTCGGTGTGCCCAAAATTAATTTTATAAAAATTATTTAGTATTTTTATATTATTCACATGGTGAAGATGATTTTTCTTCGAAACAGTAGCTCAAATAAAAAATCTAAGGGAACAGTTGCGTCGGGAACATGTTGTTTACCATAGGCAGGGTGTAACCTTTCCGGTAACAGGCCTGTTGTAGAAAAAGGTGACCAATGAAATTTTCATATATAAATGAATAAATATTTATGGGTGTTGGCTTGAATAACTACTGAACAGAGCCTCCGATTTTTTTTTCTGAGCACGTGGTTGAGTTCAGAATTTCGTGTTTACCCTAGGAGCGACATAATCTTTGTCAGTTTCAGATGTCAAGTCATGGGCATGTCGGGCTGAGGAGTTAATAAGATATTTGTTAAAACAAATATCCCCTCTCTCCCCCATTACCCCCTTTTATGTGCATGGACAACCACTCCTCCTCTTCATAATGAAGCTACAAAATCAAGAAAACAAGGTGTTGTTGAGCTTCGATTTTGACGATGGTCACTCCTAGATCAATCAACGACAGTAGTGCAACATTAACAGCATTGGCGATCTACCAAAAGGTAGGCGGTTTGAGTTTTAATATCCCAGATCCTATTTATGTGTTCTTTTTCTTCAAATAGTTATAAGGGTTGTGTAGTTTGGGTCCCGAGCTTTCTGAAACATGTTTCATATATGATTTTGGAGCACTGAGGTGCTCTCAGTGTTTTCTGGAAGTTTTCTGGCAGAAAACCCATATTCCAGCAGTGTCCATTGTGGAATCCGGCGAGGGCGGAAAAGGTGCAGTGGTTTCCAGCTCCAGCGTGGCGGTTTCCGGCGAGACATGCGGTGGTGAAGACAAAATTTTCTGAAGGTTCTTTAAACCCCCGTAACTCGTAAACCTGAAGTCTGATTCACTAGTCGTTTGCGGTGACACGTCCCTTGCATCGAGGTAGAAATTTTGAGTTTTCTTAAGAAATTTTTTGAGTCAGGTTCTTGACCCGAGGCTATGGAACGTTGAAATAATAATAATATTTTTTATTATTCATCTTCGATACACCGTAATGTCTGCATGGAGCATCTGAATAATGCACCATCAGTGGTGTTGAAATTCTAATAGTATGGTAGATATTTCAGGATAGTTACTGATCACTAGGAGAGAGATCAGGGTTTGGGCCCCATGAGGCTGGTTTTGGGCATTTATAGAGAAACATGACCTTTTTGTCTGGTGTCCATTTTCAACAAACGAGTATTCGATCATGTGTGTTTTTCTAAGGGGATCGCGATGGTGTGGTCCACTTGATGAGTTTTAAGATCGATGTTTGGGCCCTACCAGGGCTTTCTTTGGTTAATAGTACCTTCTTCACCGGTTGTCCCTTTTATGTGAGTAACTAGCCTATCCTATGTGTTTTTCTACATAGAATGTGGTGGTGACCTCGATTAGGGTCTAGGAGGTGTACAGTGTAGTGATGTTTCTTTTCATTTAGTTTATCAATGTTTGGACCAGCAGTGGTTGAGTGTACTCTCTTGGATCATTCCTATGAGGGTTTGTGTGGAATTACTACCCTATTATAGGATTTTTATCCCCTAGATATTATGTTTTCTTTGTAGAGTTGTGGCATCCCTCCAGTGGGTCAATAGTGGGATCCTCTATCTTCGCTTCCCTAGATTGAGTTGTTTCTATTCCTGTGACAACTTATACACTGGTAGCAATCCCCTATCTAGCATGTCAACTCTGTAGGGTTTGAGGCATCATTAAAAATATGATCCCCTACACAGTGGGCCATTTAGTATGGTTGTGATATCATTGGCTGTACGATCCCATACTCTGCGAATGGTTTCAGTAGGGTTGGTGTATCATCTGTTTGATCCTCTACGTCGTGAGTTATACCAGATGGGGTATCTGGCATCATCATGACCATCTTCACACCATCGAATATCCTCTATCTGAGTGATGTGAACTGTGGAATGAAAGATCGGGTTGCGGTATTCCCCAGTGGATCCTGGTAGTGATCCTCTATCTGTGAGATCTTTGAGATATCCTATTTAGTTCTTGTATTCGCTAGCGAACCCTAGGAATGATCCCCTATCCATGAAGTTTGGTGTTTTTGATGTTTCAATGTCATGTTCTCAGTGATGATATCCGATGAGATTGATCTCTCGAATGGGCGTTTGGGATGTTAGTGTGAGACCCAGGAGAGTGTATCAGTGTGAAGAGTGTCATATGGGGTGCCAGAGGTCATGGAGTGTGTTCTCCTAGTTTTTTGTAGTACCTATCACTGGTGATGGGTCATAACCTCATGAGGCTTGGTGCGTGAAATGGATATATCTGGATATTCATGGTATATGTATGGACATATACCAGAGTTGAGCTGACTAGTAATGATTATAAAAGGATGGTCTCGAGATGGAGTTTCTATCTCTTTTGGGTTCCCTCTGGCTGAGATGAGATAACTATTTCCTTTCAGTTTCTCTCTTTTATTTTGGGGTTTTTGGGGTTCCTACTGAGTATTTTTATACTCACATCTGCATGGGATTTTCACGCACAAGTTTTGTGTCTTGTGCTGACCACATGCCTTTCGACGGAGTTCCAAGAGGACCCGGAGCAGGCAAAGCTAAACTGAGGAGTTTTTTTGAAGGTACTTTTGACAGTGATCCCCTACTTCCAAGTAGGTTGGACTCTTTTGTAGTTTTCTTTTGGTAGGCCATGTATTTTCCCTTCTGTACTTTTCGCTATAATCTGGTTTGGGATAGATGTTTTCATGCATTTTACTTTTAGTTTATATATATATCTGCAATGTTTCATGGAGGTGTATGTGGGTGCGTGTGTAGAGGTATGATAGGATAAGGCCTCCAATGAGTGTGATATCCTACTCAATACAGGTCTCCAGCCCCTGGCCTATTGGTGGAGGGCTTCGGGAGACGTAGCTCAAGCCCCATTGGGTCAGCTCATGACAAATTTTATGTTCCTTATTGATATTTTTTTCTCATACAAAGCTTGAAAATGTTTTTTCATAGGTCATAAAGAATATCAAGGAAATATAATATGTCACGATGAATGTTTTTAATATGTGTTATGAAAAGAAATCATGTTTTGTTTTAAAAGGGATTCCTTTTATTAAAAACTAAATACTGAGTATAGGTGTCCACTTGTAATGTATGGTTTCACTATGTAAGTGTTTTTCCTTATTATCTAAAACTCAAAACCTAAACGATCTTTGGTAATGAAATAAATTCAACTTTAGCCTAATGTCACTAGAATATGAAATGTTTTCAGAATGGTCCTTATAATCAATTTCTAGACATTAACTTAAAGAGATTGTCAGATTATATAGATTCCATACATATATTGTATTTGATTGTTATTACAGATTTAACTCTGTTTTTTATAAAGGAATTCATAATTTATTAGGTATTGAATTAATTTTATGTACATATTTTAATACTCAATATGATGGATAGTATGATCAAAAAATTTAGGATTTAGAATATATGATTTATGTATGGACATTGGATTATATAAGATTCTACATCACATGATGGAATATTAGAGAAGGCAGAAGTGTTATTATAACAACAGGAGGAATGGCCACAAATTTGAGTTAGGTGACCATGTATTTCTTAAAATATCTCTATGGAAAGATGTTATATTTTTTGTAAAAAGGTAAATAATAAGTCCAAAATTTATTAGAACAAAAGAATTATGAAGAATTGGGATCAATTTCAAACTGATTAGACTAACCTTTGAGTGTATCTTAGGTATGTGACATGTTTCAATTATCATTGTTAAGGAAATATATACGTGATACATTTCAAGTTTTGAGCCTTTAGGTGGTACCGTTGGAAGAGAATCATTCATATAATGAAAATATAATTAAAATTTTTCATAATATAGAGAAGGTATTTCATAATAATCTGATTCAACAGGTAAATTATTTATTGAATAATCACATGATTGAGAAAACAACATGATATTTAGAAAAATATATGAGCATAAAGTACCCTCACTTGAATTTGTAATGAATAAAATTGTGAGGAGAATCTTTTCTAAAGGGGTGAATTTAATAATATATGTAATCCCAGTAATGAATCCATATTATTATTTATAATTAATGATTATATGGATTCATATGTATAATATTTTTATAAATATGTTTATTTAAATTATTCAATTTAAAATGAAATTGTTATTATTTTATCTAAACTGCTTTTTCTTGTATTAAAAAGTCTAATTTAAAGGTTGAATATCTAAATTTTATAATTTTATTTTTATAAAAATTAATTCATTTTTGGATTCATTATATTGAATTTATCTTGGGGTGATTTTTGGGATTTTTCCAAAGTAGTTGATATTTAGGTGAATAGTGAAAAATACCATTTTTTACTAAATACCTTAATTTTCATGGAATCATAATGACATATATTTGATTTATATATCACTAAAACCTTAGTATTAACCAAATAAATATTTAGGGATTAAAATTTATTATTAAAATTTATTTTTTAAAATTTGTAAACTTTCTGGACACTTTCTAACCTAAGTTATATTATATTTTATTTAAAAACATTTTTTGGATATTTGGGTTTAATATTTCCATTGGAGGGTTACCTTAAAGTTTTGAATGATCCAAAATTAATATAACATTAATTTTTTAATTATAATAAAATTAAATTAATGTAAATTAGTTACATTCATAATTTTGGGGAAGTATCTTTTTTATTCTAAAAATGGATTTTTTTTAAAAACATTTCATGCATTTTTCCTACTTATATAAAATGTAATTTTTGAAACCTCTATAAATATAATCTAATAAAATATATTTATTATTTTTAATCATAATATAATTTTTTATAAGGCCTATTTTATTTATATTCAAATAAATAAATAAACTTGGTAAAAAGTTAAGTTATTTCAATAAAGGTTAAAATGGGTTAAAGAAGGTTAAACTAAGAGATAAGTATTAAAATATCTGTAAAACATTTCTAAATATGATTAATTGAAAGGATTTAGACCCTACCTAATCTTATCATCTAAATTGGGTTTCCTTTTTTCCACTTTCCCATGAATTGTTCTTTATATTATTTTAAAACATTAAATAGTTACAAGAGTGACACCCCCTCACTTAAAATGTGAACTTCCCATACTCAATTCTTAACAAATTATGAGAAATCTAGATTCACTAAAATCTACTCTAATCCATTATAAACTCTCTTCCAATGTTCTATATGTCTCGTTATTATGAAAATATCAATCCTATAAGGCTTATGTTGTAAGCCAAAGGAGGCTATCTAAGGAGGAGGTATAATACCTAACCAAAGTCTTTCAAGTATATTTCTTATTCTCTCTACATATAATTTTTAAACAAATGTAATATAATTAAATAATTATATTATTTATATTTAAATTATATTTTTTATGTAACTCCTATTTTATAACTCCTTTCCATCCTATGGTAAAGAAAAACATTGCTGGTGTGTACGTGTGGACAACCATATCCATGAAGAGACGTGTTTCATTTTTCTCACCAGAATAGATGGATAGTGGTAAATATATAATTAATAAATATATATTATATTTATGAAATTATTATGATTATTTAAGGAAAATATATTATTTACATTTTTACCCTTCCATATGTTTGAAAATTATTATGTCACTTATGCTTACGTGTTGATTACCACCTCCACGAAGCGATGAGATTGATTTTTCATTTCCACATTATGTGGTGAGAGGAACAATCAGGATACTTGTGATTAATGGGGGGGGGGGTGAATTAGTGAGATTCTATTTTTTAGGTTTTATTACTTAAGAAATAACCTTTACATCCTATTATATAGATATAATTTTTTTAGAAATCATGTAAATAACACCACCACATGAACAAAATTATTTAAAAGGTTCACTACTAAATAAGAGTTTCTAGAACATGGAATGGTTTGGATATGATCTATTACCACAAAAACCACTAGAAAAAAAAATCCTTTAATATGTTTAAAAAAATTAGGGAGTATCCTTATACTTGATTATCACTATTGTCAATAGATAGTGCATGTTCTCCTTACATAGATAAGTGATATACAATGTTTTTTTAACAAATGTAATAACCTTTACCAATTGGTTTTAGTATATTGTTAATGTTATATATATTCTTTATTTAAACTTTATTTTCATGCAAGTAATTATTATTCATTGATTTCATTCTTAGAAGTTGGAAGTAACCTACTTTAATCCGACAAAAGTTCATCCGATGGGTTTTTCTGGCATACTCCATCAAGTTTCCATCCAATATACTATGTCTAGTGCCTTTTAGTAAACTAAAAATACTTCTAAAAATCTATTTGTCCAAAAAAATTGGAATTATTTCCATTTGATACCAAATAATATAAAAATCATACGGTATATTTCTAATAAACTATTTTCCCTTTTCAACCTGTTTGATGAATCACCTTTTCACACCATCTGTCTGATACTATATTGATGGAAAAATCTCTATGGTATCCCTTTGACCGATGATTATTCAATCTATTAATATGATCATTTCAAATATTTAGAAATAATTTACCTCACTTCATAAATCTTCAACTCCAAAACCTTAACAGATCCTCCCCATTTATATAGGAATGGTTCCTATAATATTTTAGTTGAAAACAAAGAATCCAAATAAAATTTCCCACTCAAATATTTGAGAATTACACTTAGAAACTTTCTTTGTTTGACTTTGTTCATCTCTCCTTTAAGGTAGGATCTTTCCTTAACATAAAAGTTCAAAGAGATTCAGCAACCATCCTTATAACTTGTAGATAATCACAAATATTTCCTCTACTATATTAGGAACAATGAATGATCAATATAGAATCATCATGTTTTATATCTTTATGATATCTTTGAAAATACCTATGAACTAACAGTACTTTATACCACTCATTCATCTAGTTAAATATTATAGAAACACTTATGAATGATGAGAATCCATCCTATGATCAAAAAAAATATCATAGTAGTGTATCAAAAGACTTATTCTATACAATTCCTCCACACAATAAATTTAATAACAATTCTTCATCTTTTGATTTCACACAACATCCTCTGGCTAATGAACTTTATAAAAAAACATCTAACAAATGATGTCATCCAAAACTATATGAATGATGTCTCAGAAAACTCATTTTGATCATCTTGAAACAAAATAAATTTATAACTCCATATTTATCCATCCAATAGTCATTCTATATAAGTAAGCATTATTCAAAAATTCAAGAGGTGCATCCAATGGACTCTAACTAATGACATTGTTAGAGATCATCTAATGAGACCCCTGAACAAATTCCATTTGTGATTTTTTGAAATTCCTATGATCATAAAAAGTCAAAAATGATTTTCCAAAAAGAATAATACTACCTAAACTTCCAAAACACTACAAACATAAAAAAACTCTACTCATCTAAACCTCTAACAGATCACTTCTGTTATGTAATCTCTAAAGAACTTCATTGTATCATTTTTTTACATACAAATAACTTTATACCCCTTTTAAATTAGATCATATCACATGGAATTTAAGTAATAATGATGTTAGAAACATTAATTACAATAAATAAACACCATATTTAGTCATTGAACAATCTATTTAATGGAAATTATTAGTAATATAGGATAAGAATTCATCACAACACTCATTATGATTACCTCAGACTGGAAATGCTCATTTGATAGAATCAGGATGGTAAACTCAGGGTAATCATCACCATACAATAAACTTTGTTGTAATGATTACCAAATAAGGATATTTATGTTTGAAAACAAAATACAAAACATTTGATCAACCCATCGTCATTCATAACAAGCCTAGCAATATCATCTAATATCTTACATATTATTCTAAATACTTCAAAAATTCCTAGTCCCAACAATCACTCCCATTGTTTTTTTATCAACCAAGGAACATAAATCATTGAATCATTTTAATTCCTGAGATGGATTATTTATTCTATAATTTGAAGCCTATGTGAGTGAACTCAGTGTAAGAAAAATAGAATCATTGAATAATATTACCATGATTACCATAAGTAATGACTTAAGAAACATTTCTTACACCACAAAAGAAAATTTTCCCACAAAAAAGAACTTAAACCTATAAGATTTTTTTTCATCCACTAAAACATAATTTAGTAATTATCACACATGCTAAAATCAAACCTTACCATTTTCAAAAACTCACACACTATATATATATATTCTATTACTTAAGAAATTTGAGAACATACCAATGTATATATTTATGATAATTACCCCCTTTTAAAGAAATATTAAAAGAAAATATGGGAGAGGGGAAGAAATTATATACCTTATCCTTGAAGGGGGTGAGTTTTTACACCCATGATAAACATCAGTTTCATAAGTGTTTCCTTTAGAAATATATTTTTGAAAATATCAACAACTTGATCTGTTGTAGGAATGAACACCAATGTTAGTTCATTTCTTTCCACATGAACTATGATGATGTGATATTGATTATACAATAAATTAGGATAATATTAATTTTTAATGTTTCAATATTAATTCATTTTAATGTCTATAAACACTAGTTGTGGTGGATTTTATTAATTTAATTTCTTTTATCATCATATGTGAAATTCACATTTAATGTGTTCCAAATTGGGCCTAATAAATAATCATTTTGTGGAATAAATTATTTTCATTATTTTAATTTGATATTTTCGGATATGATTGATCAATTTTTTGGAACAATTTTCCTTTTAGTAACAATGGAAGAATCACAAGGTAGGATGAACATTTTTTCACCTGAATGTAGAAATTTCGGGACAAAGCATGATGTGTCTTTGGACCATCAAGTAAAAGTGGAGCCCCCCAAATCAAGTCTAATGAAAATAAAATTTTATTTATAGATAGAAAAATTTATGGGGATCATTTCATTAAACTGTGGATAGAGGTAATTCTAAAGTTCTCAAGAATATGTAGGGATCCAAAGTCAACATCTAATGTGTGGGCCATATTTGAAGGCTCATAAAGTCATTCCACAAATTTAATAATAACATATGAATGGATGATCCTATTGGCATAAAATTTTGAATTATATTATAGGAATCCTTGATTAATATATTTCTCTTCTACTACCACTTTGTATCCATCCATCATCAATGTCTAATATTCTAGTGTAAAAGGGGGAAGAATTTGGTCCTATTTTTGTTGTCAAAGATGAAAAATTTCCGTTCCTTTTATTTATAACCCACCTTTGACTATCCAAATTAATGGGTATAGAATTGATTTATTGGGTCTAAAACCTATAATCCTAATATGCCTGCATAATTTGGTGGTGGTGATGTAATTATAGAGTGGATGTTTTATTCTTTGAAATGTAATTTCATGCTTTCATTTTGTAATCGCATCATCATTTTTTATCATGTAAGTTTTTCATTCACCTTTGTTTCGTAATAAATGTTCTTCTTGTTTTTATTTTTTATTTGTTATTCCAATTTTATTACCATGTTTACACTACTAAATCATGGTCTAAATTTATTCATACCAAAAATTTTGACATCCCTCACAAAATGGTGGGGTGTTTGTGTTTTTTTTTATTAATTTTTCTATTCTACCTTTATAAGTCAACATCCTCCTTAAATTGATAGCCTTTCATTAATGGTAGGATAAAAATTTTATTGTTTGATTATAGGGAGTTTCTTGGGTGTTGATTGGATGTTATTTGATGTTATTAAATTCTTAAATTAGTTCTATATTTTGATAGATTCTTTTTTTTACTTATTTTCTTCTTTATCTTCACTAACTTAACGACTACACATTTTGATTTCTAGTCTGATAAAATTCCTTGGACTGTTCAGAAAGTGATCCTCTAATTGAATTGGTGATTATACTTGGTATAGTGTACAGATTAAATCAAGGAATTATATTTGTGAATTATCTCATTGATTGAATATCTCTTGAACTGTTGAACGAAAAATTCATAGAAAAACATCACATCCATTATAGCCCTAAAAAAAACCTTGGATAAAATTATATTCATCAATTATTTTCATTAAAATTATTAGGTGTTTCATTCATATATTTAAAATAATTCTCTTATGAAATTTAGTATTTTAGTTTCAAAATTTAAATCAACACCACAGTTGTCCACTTCATAGACCAACCTCCAACATCTTTGATTGTCTAAAGGTTACTTCTTCGGTCCCTGTGGATTTGAACCCTACATTTAATCCAATGACATCCTATATGAGTTGGGTAAATTTGGAAAAAAAAATTGGAGCAGTTTTTAGGGACCCAAGTAAATATATAAGACAATCACCTTCTTTTATCACCCCAAATTCTCTTTTCTTACCCAAATATCTTTTATCTTCCCCCATTTCTAATCATGCAAGTCCTTTCACACCCCAGATCATTTTAACCATTCTACTAGGGTTAAAAATATTTCCATATGGGGAATAAGAAAACCTTGGGGTATTCTTCCATTTAGTACTAATCTTCTTGAAACATCTAAGACAAAATTTGAGTCTTCTCTAATGGAGTAACATCTACAATATCAAATCATAAACCCGAGATAGAATCAAATGGAAAATCCACATTGAAAATCTTCAAAACATAGGGAATTTAATTAATCAAACCTTTAATGATTACCCCATGCCTAGAGATAAAAACAGTCATTTTGAAAATGAATGTTTTAAGGATAAATTTATTTCCCTCCCAAGGATGGTTGAATATATTAAACTTAATGAAGTCTATGATGTACAAAATCTTATCCAACCAAATACCCAACAAATAATAGAAAAATTGTGTGAAAAAATGAAGAAAATGATTTCCAAAATTTCATCATTGAGATCATAGTGAAAAATCATTGAAACCATTATATAACCCATGCCTACTCATGTTTTCACATCCTTAACATTGATAGAAGAATCTTGTTAGACCCAAAACTCTCTTGAAAAAAACACAACATGTGAATATTTCTATGAGTAGGAATAATAATAGGAAACTTGAATTAATGATTCCAAAACCATTATAGGATAAAAAAATAGATGAGAATTTTGAAGAAACAACTTTAGAATATGAGCAATTAGAGAATGAAAATTAAGTGATTCTTTTAGAAAAAATTGATAGTTTTCCTGAGGAACCAATGTGAATTGCTAAAGGGTGTATAAATAATTATGAAATAAATTTTATATATTCACATGAGGGAAAATTAAATCCATGGATTGAATCCCAAACTTAGATTCCATACCCATTATTGAAACTAATATGTACATTTTTTTGTTTGCATCTCCTGCTTAAAAGAAACCAATTCTATTAACAAATTTTGAAAATGAAATTAAATATGATTCAAAGTATCTACCTATGTCTGAATGTACTAGTCAAACTGATATCAAATTTAAGGTCCATACATCATATCTCATGCATTCAATTACAAGAGATAATAAAAAAAATTCTACAACCATTTAATCATCTCTTGAAGCTAATAAATAGAAAATCCTCCTTGATGTTTTAAGAAAGACTAAAAAATAAATTTAATGTACCCTTTTCAATATTCATAGGATTATCACATTAAATGGGACCTATATGATTTTACATGAATTAATTTAAAATCATTCCCAAAAAACTAATGGGTACTAAATCTAAATCTTATAAAAGTGGTAAAAATATAGTCATTAAAATGTTGAAAGTTGTAATTGGATAAGTTAGGGGTTCCAAGTCGAGATAACGACGTTAAAATAAGTTATTTATAGGAAAAAACCTGGATTTTGTCTTTATTTTATTTTATTTTATATTATTTTTTGTGTGTTTTTGTCAAGGGACCCCCTTGGGATTTATAATGTGATATAATGTATCTTATGTGTGATATTTAGTAGCTAAACCATTTTAATTTTTCTGAATGAAACCAATTTATTCTATTTTTCAGACCTATCCAACAATATTTCCAGAGAAGTCTACCTGTGACTTGAAGCTAAATTTCTAAATTTATTATTTATGGGTCATCAATATAATACCAGGTTATTTTGTTCCTTGATTTCAATTCAAATCACATATCCCCCTATTTTTTTCCAATTATAATCTATCTCTTTTTTTATTTCAAAACTCAAGGAAGTTTCATTCTATGTTGGGGAGTGAAAATCTATTATTTTGAAAACATATTGGGATTTTATTACAAAATAATCAAATCAATGAAAAAAATTTAATTTATTATCCTTTCATTAATTAATTTAAATTTTGAAATAGAGAAACCGAATGTCAAATGATTTTTAATGCACTGACTATTATTTTAATGCACGTTTATGTTTATGAGAATTATTTTTGGAAAGTAAGTTTATTTGATGTTATTTTTCAATGTTTAGATTTTCATAATTTTAATCCAAATTCCACAATGAAATTATATTGAATTTTGGTTGTATGTTTGAAGTTCTTGGGTCCCTTTCATCATAGCATAGGTTTCGGGGTAATTTTTAGTTTAATTTTAGTAACCAATAAAAAAATTGGAAAATATCATATAGAGAAATGTTTTGTCTAAATGCATAGTGTTCAGTGCTTTGGGATCATGAATATATATTTTTATTTCTCATATATAGTCTTTACAACTCTATTTTGAAGCATTGAATTGAAAATATGAATGGTGTTTATCACTTGGGGATCAAGACTCTACAGTTGTCTTGCCCAATGTTAGTTTTTTCATCCCTATTATGGTTAAAAAAACCAATGATACAAAAAACAAAAAAAAAAGAAAAAAAAGAAAAAAAATATAAAATTGGATACTCATCTTTAGGTTTAATGTGACTCTTAGCTAGTTCTTCCATTTCCCCCCTATAACAAGAAAATGGACCCCATGTCTTTTGTGATTCACAACACAAAATTTTGCTTAATAGAAATTAGATGTAATGCAGAGATGAATTTTAAGAAAGGAATAAAATTTGTCTTGGGATATACTTGTGAAACTATATAGTGTTAAATTATTTTGGAATTTTTCCTGATTTTTTGGAATGATGTGTTTTTGTGATCGTGGTATGTTAAAATGTTTTTGAAAAATGGGAATCAGATTTCACATTCTTGAGAGAATTGTTACTCAGGACTTGAAAAAAATAAAGTTGGGGGTGTGATTAGCCACTTAAAGAGGCTAATATTCATAGCTTATTTTTAAATATTTATTCATTTAATTTTCCATAAACACTAATTTTAGTGAATTTTATTTATTGAACTTAATTTATCGTCATATGTTTAATTCATTTTAAATGTGTTTCAAATTGGGCCCAATTAATCCTTAGACTGTAAAATACATTATTTTCATTATTTGAATTTGATATTTTTGGAAATTATTGATAATTTTTTTTAGAAATTTATTCATTTTATGATTAATTAAATAATAAAAGGTAAATATAGAAATTTGTTTCTGTGAATACATGAATTTTTGGACAAATAAAAATGGGCCGTAGGCCCATCAAGTAAATGTGGAGCCCAAAAATCAAGACCAATAAAGATTTTTTTTAAATTCTTGGAGATGAAATTATAGGGATAATTTAGTTAAAATATTTATTCATTTAATTATGGTGTTTTCATGTATGTCAATGGATCCATTGTAGACATTTAATTTGTGGTCCATATTTGAAGGCCCATAAAGTCAACCCACCAATTTCATCATAACGACCGAATTTAAGATCCAATTGGAATGAAATTTTGAAAGAAATTAGAGTAAATAGAGAAGAATATATATATATTCTATAAACCATTTATATTCATCAATATTCAATGTCAAATTCACATGTTTATAATGAGGATGAATCTGGTCACATTTTTATGGTCGAACTTTAAAAGTCTTCTCACCTTTTATTTCTCATCCACCTTTTACTCTCTTTATTAATGAGAAAGGAATTTATTGATGGGGGAACGAAACTATAATCATAATATTAATATTTATGGTGTTAGTTATTATGGAATTTTAGAGTGTATATTTTATTCTTATAAATATAATTTCATGCTTTCATTTTGTAACCGCATATTCAATTTTTCTCATGTATGTTTTTCTTTCACCTTCGTTTCTTAAGAAAAGTTCTTTTTATTATTTTTTCCATTTTTTATTACCTTTTTCTTACCACTTTGATATAATTTAATCAAGGTGTGGATTTATTCACACAAAAAAATTGTGAAATTTCTCACACAACAGAGAACTTTTTGTTTTTTTATTAATTTTTCATTTCTTCAATTCTACGATTATAAGTTGACTTTCCCCTTCCGTTGAGATCCCTGCATCAGTGGAAGGATAAAAATTTAGTGGATTGATTATGGGTAGTTTATTAGGTGTACATTGTATGTTATTTATGTTATTAAATCCTTAATTTAGTTATATGGTTTGAGAGTTTATTTCATTAACTTATTTTCTACTTTGCCTTTACTGACTTTAACAACTACAGATTTTTAGTGTTAATACAATCCAATTCCTTGAAGTAATCACGAAATTGATCCTCTAAGTTAATTTTTGGTTATATTTATTATTGTGTGTGGATTAAATATTATAATTATTTTAGGTAACTATCTCGTTTATTGGATATTTCTTGAACTATTGAATGAAAATTTCTTATAAAAAAATTACATCCATTCAAGTTCTAACAAGAACCTTAGATCAACCCATTTTATTTAATAATATCCATTAAAAAAATTAGTTTTTTCCTTAATAAATTTATAATCATTATATTATGATCTTTAGTATTTTAGTTTCAAAATTTAAATCTACACCAAAGTTGGCCACTTCAGGTACAAACCTAAAACATAATTGATTGTCTAAAGGTTACTTATTTGGTCCCTATGGATTCAGAACCTACATGTACTACAATGACCACTTATACCAGTTGGGTAAATTTGGGTGATAACAAATATTTAATATTATTATGATTAAAATGAGAGTGTTTTACAGTTTTTATTGAGATTTATATTAATTTTATTATCACATCCCAAGAGAAGGGGAAACTTCATGACAATAAATATGCCATCTAACTCTGTCTTCATCTACATAAGTTGTGTTGCATCCTGGGTGGAATATATATACTCATATTCTATTATGATGTGTGTTACTGAATTTTTCTTCTTTTTATGCAAACTCACAAATATTTATCCTAAAAGTAAATCTCTTTATGATGTGAATCATCTATCCTCAACACATCCCGACCAATATAAATTTATATAACCAAGAAAATAAATATTTTTGGAGATGTCATATTTCATTATGAAGTTACTTATGCCTTTGATATATGTGGGAATTATTTTTCCTTCCTTGATATGTGATATTTTGTATCACTTTGATACCGAAAACACAATATAACAACATAAAAAATATTTGGTCTTGAATATGTTAGATATAACAAGCTTCTAAAAACATCATAAACACTTTAGGATCAACCTAATCACAATCTGTATCTTTTGATAACATAATTCCTAATAAAATAGATGTAGAAAATATCTTTGAATCCTCTATTCCAAAATTCATGAGAAGATTCTTATCATAATTATCTTGATATAGTGAAATATATTTCTTATTTTGAGTGATTTTTAGTCCAATAAATTATGTCATTTTTCCAAGAATGGAAATTTAAAATAACTTCTTCATCTATTTAAAAAAAAATTCACATGTTTATTTATCTTTCCATGAAAATATGAAACCATCAATACAAATAATCACAATGAGGGAAACCTCTTGATTTTATTTTATGTAGAAGTTTACATCTAGTCAACTTATCATGAATTTGGACTTCCTTAAGTTAGTATATAACTAATAATACTAATATCTCAATGATTTCTTCAAACCATAAACATAATTGTTTATTTTTCACACATATCTCTCATATTTCTTAAGAAAAAATCCACATGGATGACTAATATAAGAATCTACATCGAGATCATTATTAAGAAAATATACATCCATTTGGAAAATATTATTTCTCCCTTATGAAGTGATAGGATGGATGATTTTGAAAGTCAATAATCCTAACACTAGAAAACAAGTTTTCATAAAATTAAAAACATTTAACTTATGTGTAACCATTACAGATCGATCCTGCATTTTTCTTATGACTCATCCTTTCTCATTAAACTCATTTAGAAAGAAATTTTTTTTACCAATCACATTCTTATTATTTTTTCTTGGTATAAGTTCCCACATATAATTCTTCTCAATCTGATTTATCTATTCATTCATAACATCCATACACTCTAGATTCTCCAATACTTCATTAATATAATTTAGATAAACTAATGAATATAAGGAATAATGTGATACTAACCTAGATGTTATTATATTTTGAACTTCTTTTCAATGACCTCCAATGATAATTTAGACTTACACATATTTACTTATCCTAAGATGATACAACAATACTTGTTCTTCATCACTTGAGATAACTGAGTTAGAATATTAATCTTGAGAAACTACAATATTATTACTATCATTAATAAATTTTTCACATTTTTCATCTACAACCAATTCATCTTCACTTTCATCCCCATATATAATCATTTGTAAAAGATTATTATAAGAATATTTACAAATTTTTATATCATTAGAGTTAAAATTATTGCCTATTTTTTATTATATCATTTATATCCTCTACTTTAGGAGGGTATCCAAGAAAGATTTCGTCGGAACCTCTCTGATTAAACTTTCCATTATTTTGATCTTTTATTTTAATAATTTAAGTATTTTTAAACACCCTTATCTATTTAAAACATTGGGTTTCATTGTAATACATATTATAAGGATTCATATTAGAGTTTATGATATGAATACATATATTCTGAATATGAATTACTTCTTAAATATCGGGTATATAAAAGTTTCAAGAAATATCACATTTGATCCATATTTTTTTGGGACATCTCATCTAAACTTATATGTATTCATTCAGAAACACCACACTACTTTGGTGTGTATGATGCAATAAATTATTGACGAAGGCCATTCATTTCAAGATAATATCTAAACTTCTCATTCATATATTCATCATTATTATTGGTTTTAATCTTATTTACAAAATATCAATATTCTTTTTTAGCACTTCTCTTAAAACTATTAAATATTTTGAGATCCTATGACTTATGTTTTATTAAAATTATATAGGTAATGTGGGTAAACTCATCAATAAAATAAATAAAGTAATTATATTCATTTTTTGATTTTTTTTCTCATAAAACCAATAATTTCACAGTGTAATATCTCCAACTGACATGTAGAATGTATCTCAAGATTATTTTGTGCTGATTTTGTAATATTCTATTTATAGAATATGGAATAACTACAGTACCTTATTCTTTTCATGTCATAAGTATGTTAGTAAAATTTATTCTATGTGATATTTATTATATTTCTATAACAAAAATTCTCCAACATTTTATTCCATATATTATTTTATTCAATCATTATCAAATAGCATAAACTCTACACATCAGCAACTTGAAACAAGTTTCGCTTGTTTTTTCCTTTTTTAGAAAAATTTTCTTTATAAATCCATTTTAATAAAACAATATCTTCTAAAAAAATATTTTTTACATTCATTAAAATGTTTCAAGACACATATTTTTTTTCAACCCATTAGTAGACAAGGCACTTTTGGATTTAAAGTTTACTTCCCCAATGATAGTAGATTGAATGACTTTGATTCCGAGGGATTCATCATTTAAAAATTTTATTATCCCCCACTTGTAATCATTCATATTCTTTACAAAATTCAAATATCTGGTCATGTGTGAAGATAATACACTATTAAATATACATGGTAACTCTACTTATATATTTTTGGGAGTAGTTTCAATAACTAATTCCTTTATTACATTATTTTCTCTTCCTTCTCATATAGATTTTGTGACATTTTATATATATTTTCTGTTCTTATATGATGATAAGACATAAATTTTCAAGATTTCTATGATGATTTCGTCATAAAAATATAGTTTCCAAGGGATGGAATCTATTTTCAATCTTTAAAATGACTTTCTTTGGTTTTCATATTTGTGTTGGTTGAATCCCAATCAAATGCTACCTTTAGTTCCCCTTGGGTTCATTGTAGTGTTTATGATTGAACCAAAAAAATTTAACCGTATAACCAAAACTTCTACAATACTAGTAGTAAACATAGAATAAATATTTACCTTTTTAAATTTCATACTTTCTTGAGTTGTATACATTATTTTAAGCAACTTTATCACCATTCAAATTGATACATTGTTGTGTAAAAATGTTTTTGTAACATATTGGAATATTTTTATTCTTCTTGTATTTATTCTATGTTTTATAAATATCTCTATTAGTAGTAGATTTTGTTTTAAACTTTGAACCCTTATAAATTTTAGGATTTTTAACTCGGCCTATTTTGGATATATATAAGGTCTTCCTGAATTACTTTTTATTTTGAACATATTTATCCATATTATTATCCTTTGATGATAATTTTTGTTCATCCCAATTAGGTTTACACTTATTATATGATTCATCATCTACATTAACTAAATTTTTTAAATTTTTAGTTATTTGCTTAACTTAACAAGAATATGTTGAATGATCCTTAAATATTTCTCCTTAATCCTTATCTTTTATTAAATATTAATTTTGAGGATCTTTTCTTCATTAAGTGAATGTTTTAAATAATAAATATTTTTAAAAAACTTTCATATTTCTTCAAGATAAGATCTTGGACTGTTTGATGAATGATTTTTTTTCTTCAAATTCTTGTTCTCTTTCTCAAGTCTAACAGTCATTTGAAGAAATTCTTTCAAACCAAAATTTAGCGTAAAATCATAAAGAGTATCTTAATAATAATAATAATATTATTATTATTATTATTATTATTCATAAAATTTAATAGTTTGATCCTTGGTGAACTTTTCATCATTAAATTTTCAATAACCAATTTTTCAGTAGCATCATCACATTAGTTTTTACCTTCTTCTTTAATGTCATCATCTTCCTCATACAAAGACAAAATGTTTAACTCTTTATATTTTGGGAAATTCTTATAATTTCTATCAGAATAAGACTTGTATTTTTATGCCTTCTTATTAAGGCACTTATTAATAATATATCATCTTCATTACTTTATTTATCATCCTTACATGTTCGAAGATTTTCAGAAAAATGTCAAATAAATCCATAAAAAAAATATAGATGTAACATACAATTTTTACTTTAATGTGCCTATTTTCACATTTTTAGAACAAAAAGACATAAATTTATCAAATTTTTGACTATACTCACCTTCTATGTTAGATTCATTAGCTTCTTACTCAATAACTTTCTTATATATTCCTTTTTTGGTAGATTTAATTTTTTTTTATTGATTAACTTTTTATTTGTTCCTAATAACATTTTATATTCTTATTTTCTAATTGATGAGTGTGTTATATAGGTTATGTAATGAAATAGTTTTTGGATATATATCTTCCAATGATGATACCATGGAATAAAATTTATTAGGAACAATTTATAAGATATTTTGAAAAATGAGTTAATCTTCCAACTTCTCACCAAGACATCTTATGGTGATTAAAATGCTATTCACCCACATATAGAAGTTGTTAATAGATTCATAATATCCTATATTAATATATTAATACTTAAATCTCAATATTTGTACCTTTTTTTCTTTAATTCTTTATTTCCATTATATATATTCATCATCTTTTCCTTGATTCATCTATCTATTACAATTTCATTAACTATAAGAAAATAACATTTAGAAAGTATAAAATTCATATAATTTCTAGGTCACCTCACATTCTCTAAATTTTTCTTATTAGAATATTTAAATGGAACAAATTTAGTAAGATGAGGGGAACCATCTATAACAACCTTAAGAACATCATAAAAAAATGTAATTTTTTCTTCTAGAAATGATAGTTCTTACCATACAATATTACAATCCATTTACTATTCATAGAGTTCTGAACTAATATGGAAGATTATATTTTATTATAACTTTATTAAAGATTATATTTTGACAAAATCCCTTTGATTCAACTTGAGAGGTCTAATCAAGAACTATGTGATCATTGAGAGAGTGAGGGGTGAATTAATGATCTTCCTTTTTTTTGTTATGATACTTAAAAAACAACCTCCGCCTCCTGTTATAGAGATATAACTTTGTTATGAAGTAATAAAACAATAAAAAATATAGGAAAACAAGTATTTACTAGTTTCATTACTCAATAAGATTATCTATTTCGTAGAATGGTTTGGAAGTAATCCAATGCCACATAAACAACTAGAAAAAAGTCCTTTAATTTGGTTAAAATAATTAGGGAGCATCCATACACTTGTATAACATAACGAGAAATAGAATATTTATTTTTTAATCACATAGATAAATTATATATAAGGTTTTTTAATAACTATAATATCCTTCACCAACATTCTTCATTACGTTTTCACTATGATACTTATCCTTTCTTTACACTTTATTTTTTTGAAATTACTTATTCTTCTTTAATTTCTTGCTCTGAAGTAGGAAATAACCTACTTAAGTACAATAAACGTTTATGTGATTGGTTTATATAGTATACTTCATTAAGTTTATATCTCATGTACTATTTATAGTTCCTTCCAGTCAACTAAAACCACTTTTGATAGACTACCCGTCTGATCACTTTGACTTGTTATTCATCTGATACCACATGAATTGAAAACTCCATATGATTTCCCCTATCAATGTATCTTCATATTATTCGACTGATTATCATTTCACACTGTATTTCCGATTCCAACTTTTTGGAATAATCTGTTTGGTTTCCTCATTACTAGTTCTTATTCAATCTATTCATCTAATCATCTTATCACTTCTCGAATGCTTCTCCTCACTTAATTTAACACAAAACCCTTGAAAAATCCCCCTTTATATAGTAAGGGTTCATATGAGATTTTAATGTAACCTATAGTCTGTTATTAAAAATTCAGACTAAAACCTTTGAGTGTATTACTTGGAAACATTATTTCTTTGACCATATTCAAACCGCCTAGAAAGTTGGAGCTTCTCTTAAGAATTGATGTTAAAGAGATTTGACAAAATTCCTTACTACTTAGTGAAAATCATGAATCTTTCCTCTATGATGTTAATCAAATTTAATGATAAAATTTTTATCATCAATTTTTATATCTTTACAAAGTTTCATAAATGCATTTGAACCTATATAACATTATAACACTCATTCATCTTGTGAATATTTATTTCTTGACTTATGAATAATGGGACTCCATTATATTTTCCTATACTACTTAATAGAAATTTATTATAAGTCTTCCAATAGAAAGCTGCACCATTTGATGACTTTAAATAAAAATATTTGACCGTTTACTTCATAAACTATCCTATGACTAATGAACATCATATAGAAACATCTGTTTGATGATTTCAACCAAAACTATCTTCTTGATGGCTCATAAACTTCCATTTGATCATCCTGAAACAAAAAAATATATCATAAATTCATAAATATCTATCCAATATATATTGTATATAAGTAAACATACTTTAAAAATTTAAGTGGATCATTTGATGGAATATTAACCATGACATTGTGATAGATCGACCGACAGTCTTCATCCACTGATACTCCTTGGCAAACTCCCTTTGTGACTCATTAACTTTACTTTGATCATATAACAACACAAATGATTTTTTGAAAACACTTATTACTTAAAATATGTCCAAAACATCATAAAAATTGAACACAACCTCTACTTATAAAAACATCTGACTGATCTCTTATGTCTCGTGATCTCTACATGACATCATATTTTTAAATTTGAACATATGAACAATTTTATTCCCATGTCAAATCAGCTTGGATCACGAGGTATTTTAGTACCCATGATGTTTGGAACATTAAAAATTGTATATAATCACCGTAATTAATCATCAAACATTTTATCTTATAGAAATTTTTTGTAATATATGATAGGAATTCAACAAAACACTCATGATAATTACCTCAGAATAGTAATGTATGTTTGACCGAATTGGTATAGAAAACTCAGTTCAATTATCCATGTCCTCTAAAATTTGTTGGAAATATTAAAAAATAAGTTGATTTATGTTTTACAAAAAAATAAAACCTTTTAGAGAATTCTATATTCATTCATCAGAAGCCTAACCAACATCTTCTTAACATCTTCCAGCTTCTTCATAACACTTGAAAACCTATTGACCCCAAGATATAGATGGTTATAAATATGAATTTAATTGATGAAAATGATACCTATAATAAATATATGATTTTTTAAATGTAAAAATATATCTATTTTATTTATTTTCCATATATTATAAAAATGAAAATGATACTCATGTATACGTGTGAACTACCGCCACTATGAAATGATGTGATTCATTTTTCATATCTTAATTAATTGGTTGGTTTTAAAAGTGTATTAAGTGTATAAATATAATAATTATGGAATCAATAAGATTATAAATCCATGAACAATGTTTCACATTCATCCTATAAAATCCATTGTATAAACTAATGGCCTAATGACCGAAAAATTCATAATGAAAACATAACTGATTTAGTAATTAAATAAAACATAGTAATAAATTAAATAAGAGTAAATATGATAATGAAATGAACATGTAAAATGTAATTAATCAAATAAATAACTAATATAATTATATTATTTAGGAGTTATAGATTGTAAAAATCTCTACATATAACTCCAGAAGGTTTAAAAAATAAATTGAAATTCATGAAACCCTGAGTCTCTACATAATGAATTTTTTTAAAGGAGATAGTTAAAAACTTGCCATTAAACATAATTTTTTCACTTCTATGATTTTGAATTTCCAAAAACAGACATCTACGATTGAGATCAGTAAGTTATTTGGAGTCTGATAGAACCAAATTGTTTTTCAGTGAAAAATAACATACCCTTTTGAATGGTAATATAAATATTAGTATGACTCTTATGAATAGTAAATCATAATAATATTTTATTGTATTGAGGTTATAAGATAATGAGATCCTGATTAATTTATCAAGGTGATATTAAAAGATTAATTTTTTAAAAAAAATTAATTTTATCAAATTTAGAAAATTATTTTGATAAAATGGAGTTCATTTTATTATTCTACTTGTTTAAAAAATGATAGACTGAATTTTTGTGATTTTTTTGATATACTCGAATTTTTGATGAATGGTGAAACATGGTAAATTACCATATATATACATTATATGTTAAATACACTATTCTTAGTATCATGGAAGTTATAATTACACTTGTTTTAAAATCACATGATCTCTTTACTATTTTGTGTCACATGAATAAATAATATTCATAGTCTTGAAAAAAATTATTAAACTAATGAGAAAATAATGGAAACCCCTCCTATCCTCCACTATAAATACCACCCCACCTCCTCTTCCTCTCACACCTCTCAAGCTTTGAAAATTTTCTAAATTATACCCAATAAACTTACCAAGGATATTCCCCATGTCCAAGACAATCTGGTCTCAACAAAATTCCAAAACCAAAGGCCTAAAAGAGTATCTCAAGGACAAGAGATCAAGGGGTAAAAATCCTCAATCATTTTCTTATGTTTTATTTTCAATTCTTTTCTTTTCTTATAATATATTCACTTCCCCTTATCCAAGAGGCATAACAGCTCCATTATTATATACATTCTTTATGTTTATCATTTTTATGGAAAAATTCATCATCTTTATTTCTCTCCCATTCTTATTATTCAAAAATAAAAACACCATTCGTGATGTGTTGATTTACCGACATCATGGGAGATGTGTATTAAATTTACTTTTCTTCCTGAAAAGATGGGTTTAAAACCATATTCATGGTTTAAAAACACTTTAAAATGAATTATATTACCTCTATTATGTTCTAGAATTAATTTATATTCATAATATTAAAATTATACGATGAAACAAGTTCGTGATTATTGAAGAACCACCAAAATGATATAAAAAAATATCACTTACAATTCATCTAATGATTCATCATAATAATTTATAACAAAAATTATTTATGGAATAATTTAATATTCTAGTAACATATTAACACAATTTTGTCCACTTATTGAGCTTCTATTCCATTTTATAAGAAAATAATTAATGAACCAACCATGAGAATCATGTAAAGTGTGCATCTGAATCAATGGAAATAACAAAAACTTATTAATAAATGGGTATAATGATGTCATAAAATAGTTAAATAAGGTGTTATAAACATGAATATGTTTCTATAAAATATAAAGTACACTATTTTAACCATTATACAGGAGGTTTAAACAATTTTTAAGTAAGACGAACCTATGGTTAGGGAATTTTTAACCCATTTTCTATTCTTTGGGTTAACCTTATACTTCATTAATTATGTGGTACTAAGATTATTTTATGTATTTAATTTTGTTTATATTATGTTTTATTATGTGTATTTAAAGTGTATACAATTATTCCTTTTTTATATTAATCCTTACTTCAAATTATATGATATTTTAAGTGATTTTATTCAAAAATCATCTTTTAATATTCTATTTTACAAAATTCAAGAGCTATGTTTCTATGAAATTATTCATGTATTATGATTATGTAATGGTTATTGGGAATTATTTATGATTAAGTATGGGGCCTCTATCTCCCTCCAATGCATTCAGTATGTGTAATTTGGAGGTCGTCTGTGTAGCTACTCCAAGCGTAACTGCGATGGTTACAACATTAGGTAGCCATGAGGGTTACATTGTAAGGTAGCTATGAGGGTTAAAAATCATAAGGTTTACACAAGGAATAAAATATAAGTATATAATTTCCCAAGACACCTTTATGGATGTTTTTTTTTTGTGTTTATTGGAATCCCTTGTTTCACAAAGTAAGTATATATAGGTGAGAAGTATATCTCTATGAAAATGATTTCATATGTTTATAAGTATTCATGAACTGATGGTTTATTTCCTTCTTTTTATGGTTAATCCATGTTTAATTTTTTTTTTCAGAGGGAGTAAGGATGGGTAAGAGAAAAGGAGAAGTCGAAATGAATGTTGTGAAGAATTTTCTTGAAACAATTTCATTTTTTATTAAAAACTTTTGTATCATGAAAGAAATGGATACTATTTTAGTTATACATAATTTGTTTACTGGTGGGTTGATATGTATGATTTATGTTCAAACTTTATAAAACTCTAAACCTAAAAGATCTTTGGGAATGTAAAGAAGTGTACTCTAGTTGAATGAATTGGATTTTGTAATGTTTAAGTTCAGGTATTTATTGTTGGTATCAGAGCATGGTGTAGATAACTTTAAGGGTTAAAATGATGTAAATAGAATATAATAACTTTAAGGGTTAAAATGATGTAAGATATGTCTCTTCATAATAGTTTTCCACATAAGAAATAGAGAAGATGAAGTTGGAAGGAATAGAGAGGCTGATATCTTTCCAAATCCACAACTAGGAATGGTAGGGATTGGAAATAAGTAGTTTGTGACAAAAATTTCTCACATGTCACAAATAATAAGTGGCAGTGGCATCCATGAAAGGGAATAACCAGAGCTACCATAAAGGAACATGATGATAGTGGAAGATTTTATAAGGCAACACCATCCTACTTTCAGTGGATATTGTGACCCAATAGTAGCTAAAGGATGGATCAAATCTCTTGAAAATATATTAAATGTTATGGAACATCCATATAAACAAAAGTTTATGCTTTCCATTTATCATTTTGAAGGTGAATATGATCAGTGGTTGTTAATTGTCAAGAATATTAGGGATTGAGAGAAGATTGAAGCCTTAGAGGGAGATGAATTTAAAAGTTTTTTCCTTGAAAAATATTTTTCTAAGGTGGTCTGACTTAGGATGGAGAATATATTCCTTGAATTGAATCAAAAGAAAGAAGATTTAGTGGCCATGTATGAAGAAAGACCACCCAACTGGTGAGGTATACTTCAAATCTTATTGTGGATCTCGGTAGAAAAATCAATCTTTTTTACTAAGGATTGTAGCCAAGATATCAAAGGTTATTAGCTTCAAGTGAGCTCAAAATTTATGAAAAACATGTTTGATGTGCTGATCGGGTATAAATGGAGTTTTCTGATGATCATGTGTACATTGAAAACAAGCATAACAAGAGGTCTTGATAGAAAGTGATGGGTAATAATAAATCAAAGAAATAAAAAGGTAATAAAGTTCAGTTTCTAGTTTGTGAATAGTGTGGTAAAAGGAATTATGGGGAATGAATTACCAAATTTTGAAAGTGTTTTTGAAGTGGTAATTTTGTAAATATTTCCCAATGTTGTAATGAAAATGATCCTAAGTCTAATCCTGATAAGAAAAATATAAAGTGTTTTAAATGTGGTGAGATGGGTCATTGTGAAAATACCTTCCCAAAGAAAGATCTAAATGATGGAAAGCAGTTAGACTATAAGAAAAAAGGATTTGTGAGATCCTTTATGATTATGTCAGAATATGGAGGGCCATCCAATGAAGTGATATCATGTACACTTTTTACTCATATTTTTCTAATGTCTTGTTTGATACGGGGTCTACACATTCTTTTGTTTCTGAGAATTTTTTTTATTAAATTTGAAATATCACCTCAACAAATGAGACTAGAACTTAGTGTTAAAACAATTGGGGGGGAAATGTTACATTAAAAAAGGAATTTTAATAATCTTATTATTGTTACATATTGAAATATATTACCTAAAAACATTTCTTTTTTCCCCTGGTATGGTTTGATATCATTTTGGGAATTAATTTTCTTTCTGTTTATCATACTAAGATTGATTGTAAAGTTAAAGATGTAATTTTTTAGAAATAATTTCAGTTTTTATAGAAGAAAAAACCCATACAATTGATAACATATCAGGAAGATGTAAAACTTTTTAAAGATGAAAATTAATGTTATATTTCTTATATTGTTGAAAACAAGTGAACTGTTCAGATTAATGATGTTATAGTGGTAAATGAGTAGTTTGATGTTTTTCTTGATTGGTTATATGGTGTTATACATGATCAGGAAGTTGAATTTACTATTGACTTAGGTCCTGATACTAAGAAAATTTTAAAACCTCGTTATCAAATGGATCATATAGAGATTATTGAATTGATTGCCGAAGTTTCTCGATAAAGTATTCATTCTTCCCAGTACTTCACCACGAGGAGATACTTTTTTGTTCATTAAAAAGAAAGAAGGTTCCATGAGAATTTTCATCTATTATAGGGGTTTAAATAACATTAATTTTAAGAATAAGTATCCTTTGACTCATATTGATGACTTTTTTAATTAGCTCTAGGGATCTCAATATTTTTTCAAGATTGAATTGATATTTTCATACCTTCAATTGAAGGTGAAGGAGGATGAAATCTCAAAAAACATCTTTTTTTACTAGATATGGGAATTATGAGTTTGTTGTTATTCCCTATGGGTTAAAAAAATTCCCCTACTATATTCATGGATCCTATGAATAGAATATTCTTTGAATATTTGAATAAGATAAATATTGTTTTTATTGATGATATTTTATTATTTTCAAAAAGTTATGATGATTATGAAAAGCATTTAAGGATTGTCTAGAAAACTATAAAAGAAAATAAGTTATATATAAAGTTAACCAAATTTGATTTTTGGTTTAAATAGATTTCTATTCTTGGTAAAATTGTAAATAAGGATGGAATAATATTTGATCATGCCAAAAAAAGTGGTTGATGAATAGAAAACACCTAAAAATGTTACATAGATTTTTAGTTTTCTTGGATTAGTAGGATATTACTGATGGATTGTTAACAACTTTTCATGGTTATCCAGCCCACTGACTACATTAACAAAAAACGGGGATAAATTTATTTGGATAAAAAAATGTGATATTTATTTTCAAGAACTGAAGAAGAGATTGGAAAATGCTCTAGTTTTCACCCTGCCTTACAGAAATGGTGAGTTTGTTATCCATAATGATGCTTCATTAAAGGGACTTTGGTGTGTTTTGATATAGAATGATCAGGTAATTTTTTATTCTTCAAAACAACTAAAACCTAATGATTTAAATTGTCTCACACATGAATTTGAATTAGCAGCTGTGGTTTTCACTTTGAAAATTTTAATAAATCTTTTATACGGAGCCAAATATGAAATATATACCAATCATAAAAGAATAAAGTATATATTCACATATAATTAATTAAACGTAAGCAGATAATATGGATTGAATTGATAAAGGATTATGATTTCATGATCAATTACCATCCTGGAAAAGAAAAAAAGTGGTAGATTCCTTGAGATGAAAACATCATGCATAATTAACCGTGTTATGTATGGAACACGACCCCTTGATTAATGATTCGATGAATTTTGGATTAGAAGTTATTGGTGAAGGGAATTCCTCTAATTTGTTTTAGGGTTCAGTGTAGTCATCTTTTTCAGATAGAATTAAGAAATAACAGAAGGAAGAAGTTGAGTTATAGAAAAAGGTAGAATTGGTTAAAATAGGTAAGTTTCCAGAATTTAACCTTGATAAAGATTGCATTTTAATATTTTCAAAGAGATTTTGTGTGCCTTGTGATTCAATTATAATGAAATAATAGTTGTGTGAAGCCCATAGTTATCCATTTTCAGTTCATCCTAGAAGTACTAAGATGTATAGATACTTTTGAGAGTATTACTGGTGGTATAAAATAAAAAGATATATTACTAATTTTACCTTGAAATATTTGACAAGTCAATAGGTTAAAGTAGAGTGGCAATATCCAAATGGGATACTTCAGCCTTTTCTAGTGCCAGGAGGAAATGGGAAAACATATCCTTATAATTCATGCTGGGACTAACAAAGACTTCTTGAGGTAACAATGTAATTTGGGTTATTGTTAATTGACTGAATAAATCTACACATTTCTTTCCAATTCAAGATTCTTAGTATTTGGATGAACTTTATTGACTTTATCTCAAAGATAGTGTTAGGTTAAATGGAGTTTATCTTTTCATTGTATCTGACCATGATATATGGTTCACTTATAACATTTAAAAAGGCCTTTAGATGTAATTAGGTATAGAATTAAATATTAGCACTACTTATAATCCTTAATCTGATGGAAAGACTGAGAGAACAATTCAGATATTGAAGGATATTCTTTGAGCTTGTTCAATGGACTACCGAGGAAATTGGGATCAAAATCTTTCTTTAGTTGTGTTTTCTAATAATGACAGTTTTCATTGAAGAATACATATGACATTGTTTTAGGAATTAAATGGAAAGTGGGATCGAACTCCAGATTTTTGTGATGAATTTAGGGAAAGGAAAATGATGGGGCCAAAATTAGTAGAGGAAGTGGATGAGAAAGTGAAGATGATAGAGAAACACATGAGGAAAACTCAGAGTAGGAAGAAACATTGTGTAGATAATAGGAGGAAAGACTTTTCTTTTGAAGTAGGTGATCATGTTTTTCTTATAATCTCACCATTGAAAATGTTTTGAATTTTGGTAAGAAAAGAAAGTTATGTCCATTTTTCATGAGACCTAATGAAATCCTAGAGAAAGTTGGACCAGTTTCCTACTGAGTAGATTTTTCTTCGATTTCATCTCAGGTGATTTCTTTTTCATGTTTCAATGTTGAGAAATTATGTTCTAGATTTATCTCGTGTTTTGATCCTAGAAGCTGTTCATCTAGAAGAGAATCATTTTTATGGAGAGAAATTTGTTCAGATTCTTGATTGAAGAGAAATATTATTGTGGAATAAGGTAATACACTAGGTAAAGGTTTTTTTTTGAGAAACCACATGGTTGAAGAAGCAACATGGGAATATGAAAATTCTTTGAGGGACAATTACCCTCACCTTTTTAATAAGTAAATAAAATTGTGAGGGTGCAATTTCTAGAAGGTTGGGAGAATGTAAAACCCCAAGGTTTTAAAAATAAATTGAAATACATAAAACATTGAGTTTTTACATAATGTAACTTTGTTTTAAGGATATAGTTATAAACTATCCATTGAAAATAATTTTGAAAATTCTTTGATTTGAATTTTGGAAAACATACATCTACAGTTGCAATTAATAAGTTATTTAGAGTCTTATAGAACCAACTTGTTTTTTTGGGTGAATAGTAACATACCCTTATAAATATTAATATTAATAGTAACACGAACCTTATAAATAGTAAATATTATTATTATTTTATTTTTAAGGATTGATGATAACGAGATCTTAATTAAATTTTCAACGTGATATAAAATTAGTAATAGTTTAAATTTTTTATTTTTTGAATAATTTTTGATTTTATTTAAAAATTAATTTTCTCATATTTAGAAAATTATTTTGGTAAATTAGAGTTCATTTTTTAATTCTAATTTTCAATAAATGGTTAGGGTGAATTTTTGAGATTTTTCTAAAATACTCAATTTTTTTATGAATAGTGAAATACGGTAAATTGCCGTATATATACATTATATGATAAACAAACTATTCCTAGAATCATGGATTATATAAGCACAATTGGTTCAAATTAACATGATCCCTTTACTATTTTGGGTCACATTAATCTAGACTATTCACAGTCTTGATAAAAAATATTAAACAAATAATTAAAATAATGGAAAACACTTCCTCTCCTCCACTATAAATACCACCCTCACACCCTATTCCTCTAACACCTCTCAAGATTTTATAATTGTATAAATTACTCTTAGTTACCTTACTAAGGATCTTACCCATGTCCAAGACCAATTTATCTCACCAAAAGACAAAAACCAAATGCCTTAAGGAGGTTCTCAATTAGAAGAGATCAGGAGGAAAAAATCCCCTTTCATCTTCTAGTGTTTTCTTTTCAATTATTTTATTTTTGTATAATCTATTCACAACACCTTATCCAAAAGTAATGAAATATATAGTAATATAAATATATTCTATATTAATAACATGTTCATATAAAAAACTATCATCATTATTCCTCTCTACTTCTTCTTATTCAAAAATTAAAACACCACCTATGATGTGTCGATTTATCGACATCGTGGATGATGTGTCTTCAATTTCATTTAATTTGTTAAAATCTTATTTTAAAACAATTTTAATGGTTTAAATATATTTTAAAGTGTATTATATTAGCTTTATTATGTTTTATAATTATCTTATATTCATGATATTAAAATTATATGATGAAACAAGTTTGTGATTATCGAAGAACTGCCAAAACGATCTAAATGAATATCGTTAATGATTCATCTAATGATTAATCCTCATAAATTATAACCAAAATGATTTAGGGAATAATTTAATATTCTAGAAACATATTAACACCATTTATTTCCACTTTTTTAGTTTCACTTCCATTCGACAAGAAAATACTTTAGGAACCATCCATGGGAATCATGTAAAGAACGCAACCAAAGAAATGTAAATAACAAAATATTATTAATAAATGGGTATAATGATGTTATAAAATGATAAAATATGGTTTTATAAACATGAATATGTTTCTTTTAAAAATTAATAACACCGTTTTAACCATTATTCATGAGGTATAAACATGGTTTGAGTTATAAGAACCAGAGGTCAGGGAATTCTTAACCCAATTTACATTCTTTGGGTTAACCTTCTACATCATTAATTATGTGGTACTAATATTATTTTGTGTAATTAATTTTTATATATTATTTTTTAGTATTTTGATTTATAGTTTATACACTTATTTCTTTTGTTCTATTAATCGTCACTTCAAATTATATGATATTTTTATGTGACTTTTCTTCAAAAATCCTCTTTTAAAATTCTATTTTTACAAACTTCAAGAGCAATGGATCTTTGAAATTATTAATGTTTTATGATTATGTTATGGTTCTTGGGAATTTATTATGATGAAGGTTGGTACCTATATCACCCTCCAATGCATTGGTTATGTGTATATTTTAGGTCAGATTTATGGTTACTCCAAGTGTAACTATAATGGTTACACCATAAGGTAGATGTGAGGGTTACAAATAATAAGGTAGATGTGAGGGTTAAAATATAAGTAAGTAATTCCCCAAGATAAATTTATGATTTTATTTATGTTTTTATATGTTTACGAGATCTATTGTTTGAAAAATTATGTATATATGGATGATATGTATGTCTTTGTGAAAATGATTTCATATTTTTATAAGTATTTATAGACTAATGATTTCTTTATTTCTTTTTATATCCCTTACTGAGCATTTTATGCTCATCCCAAGTTTAAAAATGTTTTTCATAGGGGGTAAATAATGGTAAGAGAAAATGAGAATCCAAGATTATATTTTTGAATTCTTTTCAAGAAAATATTTTATATTTTATTAAAAAAAATTGTATTATAAAATAAATGGATTCTGTTTTAGTTGTACCCACTTTTTATGCTTGTGGGTTGATATATATGATTTATGTCCAAACTTTATAAAACTATAAACCAAAATGATATTTGGGAATGTAAAGATGTGGAATCTAGTTGAATTAAATAGATTACATAATGTTTAAGGTTGGTTCCTTATAATGAAAGACTTAAGGTAAGATATATTTCTTTAAAACCATGTTTTAATGTTTTCTTTCCAAATATGTTTTTCTATATCCATATTATTTTAAATGTTTTGAAAAATATTATTTCATTGTTTTTAAATTATTTTTTTATTATTTTAAAATTATTTACAAGGGTTTAAAAATTTTATTTCAATATTTTATATATGGGTTATTTTCAAATTTTTATAAAAGTGAATGTAGATTTTTTTTAACATATACAACTTGGCCACATTTTCCTGCCAACATAAGTATTTTTTGTTATAAAGAATTATTTATTTATTTAAAATGGGTTTCAGTGAATATCATATTCCTTATATTCTAGTGATTTTTATTTTTTAAGGTCTATAAAATCAAAATGATATTTCCCATTAAATTTATATAAAAATGGAAAGTTCATTGATTATGAGTTCAAATGAGTTTTTAAAGTGGGTTTTTGTGAAAAAGTGAAATCATTAAAATATTTTGTTCATAATTTAATGATTTAGAATTATGGATAATGAAGGGTCATCTTGAAATATATCCTGAAAATGGGTGATCTTGATATAAATATCCAATTTAATGAGTAATGATTTAGTTTTCATGGTGAAAATATGGGCGATAACCACATAAACTTCACCTATAGAATTTACTATGCATAAGTTATTGCAAAATAGGTTTAACATAAGTAAACTTGGTTTATGAATATGATTCTACAATATAATCATTATTTATAAGGTTTTATATGGAAATAATTTTATTTCATAATAAATAATTTTTTATAAATATATGATGGAAAAAGGTTTTTTTTCAAAGAAATATTTCTGGAGTTCTCATTTTCCATAACAACCCTTCTAGTTTTTACCAATCATTAAAATTTGATTCAATGTTTTTCTTTAATAAATGATTTATTTTTAAACCCAGGACTATTTAATTTTTGGGATTAATGTTTTTTTTGTGGAATGGTAAATATTTTCATAGGTTTTCATGTATTTCACTAGAATAATGAGTTTCTTTTATCATTATATCAGTTAATGATCCTTTTGCACTCATCCCATATTCTTAATTGTTTTTCACAATACATAAGGATGAATATAAACTATATTAAGGTCAAAAATTTTAATTTATAGTCCCCTTATAAAATAAAATAATTCTTGAATGATATAGATGTGTAACATTAAATCCTTATTTTTTTTAAAAATTGTACATTATATGAAAGTTTCAATGTTATTTTAGAATGTTTTTTCTTAATTATATTAAAATATAAACAAAAAATAAAACCATATTTTAACAATATGAAATCATTTTCATTGAAATAAAATTTATTGGTTATTAAAGTAATGTGTTGTTATACCGTAGATTATATTCCTTTGGAATTTGGACTTGGTGTTCACCCTTGTTCACCTCTGTAATTGTCTTCCAAATCCTTCTTGTAATTTTGGATAATTATCTTGGAGTGTCATATATTTTTCACACATTAATATTTTCATTCCTATCAATATATATTTATAAATTTAGTATGAAATTTGGAATTATTATCTTGGAAATGGCCTGACTCTTAGATCCTAAAGACATGGAAGACAACAACCAAAATCTTTCGGAGTATTTCATAAATTCTTTGAATAGTGTTATAGTGTGACAAGTATATTATGGAATGGAATATTCTCTTTTATAGTAATAGTAACTTATATAAATTTCACAACAAGTCTCATTGTTTCATGGTAACAGTATTGTTTTTGTCATGAATCAAATCTACAAAAACCAAAAAAATCCTCAAAACAAAAATGTAATTGTGGTGGGTCAGATGCATTATAGTCTTCTCAACTTCACCACACATTTTAGTTTTAACCATTATCTTATGGAATAAGGTCACTAGACTCAAAAATGACTTGAAACCATATTATCCTAGATGGTTTTAATATCATATTAATCCCATCAAAATTTCCTTAGATGAACCCTTGTATTGCAACTAGTTTAGTTGCACTTTGGTCTTTATAGTATTAGAATAATTATTTTCTCACGGTGGATTAAATATGAGATACAACCTTATAAGTTTTATTAAATAATTAATTCACTAGTATCATTATGACATTTCTAAAACTACAATGTTGTAACCACTTCCTACATAAGAATATCTCAAGGAATTTCCTTCTTATATAAGATATATTCACTTATAAATAAAGATAAACTCAATAATATTGTGGAATGATCACCACAATTCAAAAAATGGTTTTGTTATATAAAGTACAACGTTATCAATTTAAATATTTTTAATCTACACACAAATATAATGAAATTATAATTGATCCATGAGAATGTTTCCAATGAACAGAATATGAAAAAATTTCCAAAATCAGGAATGAATTTCCTCAAGAAATAACTCATATAATTTATCTAGTATGAAGTTTTTCTGAACACCTCACAATAATATATAATGATTATTGTGAGAGAACTCCACCCATTTTTGAAAGATAAATTCCACATTAACCATTCCTCAATTGAGATAAACTCATCTATTTATTTGTTAATTTAATTTATGTGGGTCTTCTATCTCTCAAAGGGCTCTTTGATACCCCCCTTTATATTTTGTCAAAACATGAAAATTAGTACATGAAATATTATCCAAAATTAATCTATTGACACCACAATATACTCTATGATTTAAAGTTATTATCAACTCCTCTCCCATTATTGATCACATAGTAAAGACACTAGAGCATATCTGTATTTTAAAGAAAAGATAATATTATATTCTATTGATTAGTAAAAATATTTATAGGATTTAAATAGTATAAATAAACAAGAAAACATACATGAGTTTTGGGAATGAATAACCTCTAGAAAAAAATCTCATGTCTTAGAAAGAATACTTTGAAATAAGATTTATAAATTTACCCATGACATTCCATTTAGTTGAAACATATTCTAATGAAATATCATATTGATCCATATTCAATTTTTTGATGTGGTACTTGATGTAAATATGATTTGACCATAAATGTGTCCTTATATTTTTTTTTTCTAAGTTTATTGCACTATTATTGTCACACCCAATCAGGAATTGGTGTCAAACATCAACCATTATGCCTTCATGATTTGATTTCATACATATCATTTTAGTTATGGAATGTGATTCCAAAACATACTTAGCTTCTATTGAGGTAAGAATAATAAAATTATACATCTTAGAGTATGAAGAAACATATCTTCTCCCAAAAAATAAATAACAACAAGTTATAAAATATCATATTTTAATTTGTTATTTCCAATAATATTTATCAATATATCCACATTGAAATAATGATTTTTATTTTCTATACCATAAGAAATAATCAAGATATTATTTATATAGTGAAAGATATATTTTTATTTTATAAGATGAAACTCCTTGGATTTATTTAAGGTATTTCAAAAATTATAATTACAAGCACAATGTGTAGTGTTGATGCTACTAAATAAAAACGGATTATAATGACGATTATAATGCCTGTTTGGTCCATAATAATTCTTTCATGATCATACATTCCCAGTGAGAGAATGATAAAACTAGCTGCATTATCGAAATTTAGTCCCAAAAATAATTTCTTCTGACTAATCATTGACATATCTAAGAGGCTCTTAATTTTGGTAGAAAATTCCTCACATTTTCCTGATTTATTTCAAGAATAAAATTATGTTATTGATATAAGGAAAAAAAATACTGAGTATCTATCATCTCACTTAAAATAAATATTTTAATCCAATTTTACTTTCATGAATTTCATTCTCATTAAGATATATTTTAGATTGTAATACCATGAACAAGGTGTCTTTTTAATCCCATATAGTGTCTTATTCATATTTTACACTCAAGAAACATCAACATATTTGGTAAAAACTATTAATTATTTAATGTATACCTCTTACTCAAGCTCTATATTTAGAAATAGAGTCCTCATACCCATTTGGAAAAATATATATTTTCATCAATTATAAACTATAAAAAATATTTGAATCGATTCAAGAATTGGGATTGGAGAAAAGGTTTATAAAAATTAATACCCTTAATTATAGATTATCCTTTTTACACAATATGATATTTTTTCCTTCCCACTTCACCTTTATCATTAATCTTATTAAAAAAACACTTTATCCAAATCAAAATTTTAATTCGGGGACATGAAACCAATCCAAATTCATTATTCACAATTTAGTTAAAATATTACTCCATCATTGAATCCAAATGAAATTTTTTAATGATTAATCAATACTCATTGGTATAATCTATAAAAGAAAAATTTCACCATCATAAATTTTCAATTTTATTTAGGTTTATATTACGTTGCTATGAAATCTAATAATTTTTTTGTTAAATGTGTTTTATATATATTTGAAAACTATAACATTCTCAAATAAAGTCTTCCTCATTACATTAATTTTTATAATTAATCCAAGGGTCATAAAAATATTCATATTTATCTAGAATAATCACCTGATATCTAGTTTGATTTACTTTAGTGTTACCATCAATGAGAAATGATGCTTGTGAAGGATTTTTTTAAACACAATCACATAAAATATTTTGAAAACATTCCTTAGTTTCTTATTCTAAAATAGATAAATTAATCTAATTGGTGTATATGAAAAAAATATTCCTTTTTTAGCACTCTCACCAATATATTAAAAATGTATTCTTTTTAATTGATATTACATGGTATATAGAACACATTCAAACAATTCATTAATGTATTAATTAAACCATAATTCATATATTTTACTGAATTAATTGGTTTGGAGTAAGAACATGTTCAAAATATGACCAATCAAAATTGTGGCATATATAAAAAAATATTTTGAAGTTCCATTCTCTGATACCATTGTACTTCTTATATCCACTAAAATATGATTATTCCTATTAAAAAATACATTTTTATAGGATTTTTATAGATATCCATATTCATTTCAATTATTGTACCTTTTATTCTATTCCTTAAACTATTAATTTTCTAATCAGATCAATTATTAGATCAAAACAATTTGATGGAATTCCCTATTTGATTCTCAACATCCTTTAATAGTGTTTAATTTTGTCAAGATATTTTTATTTATTTGGAATAAAATAGATATATGTTATCTGAGTTAAATAATTAATAAAAGTCATGAAATACTTATCTATATTGGTTAAATTAAAGTTTATCATTCCGTATACATTTTAGTGTTCATACTTAATAGGTTTGTTCATTTTTTTCTGATGTCTAGTGACTTGAACACCTGTGGGGCATCATTAGTTTCCTATAGGGAAGACCAAATTTAATTATTTATATAGAATTAAAGATTTGAAACTAATTATTAAAATATATAGTATACAATACATTCAGGATAAAACCTATAATAAAGTGGAATTAGTTCTTTTATGTTTTTTTTAAAAAAAGTATTTGATTTTAAAAATAGAGAGAGAAAAAAAGATTTTGATTGTTTTTAAGAAAGTGAGAGAAAAGAAAGTGAATAAGGTTTGGGTTTTGAGAATTAATTGTGAATGGTTTGGTGTTGTTTAGTAGATTTATGGTTTAGTTGAAAACATAATTATAAATTGATTGAATTAATTCTTGGTTTGTGTTAGAGTTTTGATAAGGAGGATCTGATGGCAGGGAATCCCTTCCTTAGTGAAAAATACCCTATTTCATATTATCAATCAATTCAGTGTTTTAATGAATTTATCTTGATAACGTATTTAAAAATAACTAAACTATAATATTAAATAATCATGAAATAGTTTTGAGAAATTAGTTTCACAAATTAAAAATTTTATGTGCAGATTCATCAATCAATGGTTATGATGAAAAGAAAAATAAAGGGATTGGAATTTTAAATTAGAAACTACAAGGGCCCAAAAAAAAAATAAAAAAAAATATAATCTAGAAAAACCTACCCCATTTTTTGTACATTATACTAGAATAAGGAGGGAATTACCCCTTATTATAGTAATTATAAAGCAAGAGGTAAGGAAAAAATAGAATTAATACAAGAAAGAAAGTAGAGATAAGAATTGTGGAAGTCTCTAAAAAAACACTACACTTCACCCCAAGATTTGGTCTCTTGATGTGACCCCTAGTAGTAACAGCTTTATCTTATATTTTTAGATATTAAAGGTGATCAAGTTGAATTAATTCACCCATAAATTCGTCCAAAATTATTATTTGGTCTTTAATGGGGAATATACTCTATTTAAAGTAAAAATGAGTGGTCTCCCATTGAAAATATCATCAAATATGATGGTTTTTAGCCCCATCATAGTATTTTTCATCATAAATAGTGATTTTACATCCTCAGTTTTGATGAACCAGCTCCCCATAAGTGATTTAGTGGTGAATATTTATGTTTTAAGACTTTCATGGTGCATTCTATCATGGAACATATGTTTCTTGGTGTGAAACATGTTCTTCTTCTCCCAGGTGAGTTTTATCCTCGTGCCTTGGTTTTACACCTTGTTTCTTGACAATTTTACATCATAAAATAAAAATTCACAATGTAAAAATTACGCTTGTAGCCTTATAATCTCTCTTTAATTCCAATTATTCAATTTTAACCACCTTGAAATCTCCAATGGTCATCCATTGTCTTGGAAATACATATTTAAGTGGAAATAACTATCAATTTTTCTCCATTGTCTTATTTTACGTAAATTGGTTCCACCTTACATAGATGAACAAATCTATTAAAAAACCATGTAGGGATTTATCCTTTAAATCATAAAATTAATGTACTTTAATTTCCAAAATTATTCATGAAATGTATGTATCAAATCCCCCACACTTGAATTTAGAATTGTCATCAAGGTTGAAATTTCAACATACTTTAAAGGATGCTCACCTTACCACACTAGAAATTTAATTTCAACAAATTTTATTGATTAAATAAGAAATTAAAATGTTTAGCCATCACATATGAAGATTTCATCAACACGTAACTATCCAAATAAATAAATCAACCTTGTATTTTACTTTTCTTCTTTCTCTAAACAACCACACATTTTCATTAATCCATTTTAATTTTCCATTCATTATTATTATTCATTCCACTACAAATTTACCTCACATTGAATCTTTTCCCTCATCATCAAGGAAACTATATGTGAAATTAATTTCACACCTAAAAAACATGTTAATTACAATAGAATTTCAAGGCATATGACATCTCTAATATGTTAAAAAAAATCCCAATTAATCAGGAGGGATGCATCATTAAGTTTAAATGAAATTGAGTATTAGGGAAGGTAGGTAAATGATGTAAAAAAAATTAAATCTAAATAAGATCATGTATTTAATGTAAATTTATATATGATCAAAAACATCTTAATAGAATATTTATTTCTCCAAAAAATTTACCCCTTACCAAAACTCAAAGCAAGATCCAAAATTAATGTTAAATAATGAATAAAAAAACCTCTTATATATATATATGTATTTTTTTTAAGAATTTTTGGGAAAAATATCACATCCACTACCTAACCACATGTGATCAAAATATCAATAGAAAAACAATGGTTTTTTATCATACCAAGATATAATCCATTTTAGTAGGGTTTTCAGTGAATACAATGAATTAAATCCTTCTAAAAATCTCTTGGAAATCCTCCCACCCTTACCTATTACAAAATGTGAAGCCCTTCCAGCAGTTGTGTAACACCCATAGATTTTGTGAAGTTATTTTTCAATTAGATTTTATATTTTACATATTTTTTGTAACACAAAACACTCATTGTATCTTTCATTACAAATAATATCATTTTATATTACGTCACATGCAACATTGAGTTTAAAGAAAACATGTAATATAATAAAAATACTATTATTTAATATGATTTTTTTCACCTAGATATTGGAATGGAAGGCATGGATAAGATTAAATTAATTATTAAAATATTATTTAAACATGTATATATAATTAATTCTTTGGTAACAACTTAATGATAAATAAAAATAAAGATCATTTTAAAATAAAGGAAATCTATTTTTTAAAAAATCTATTTTTATAAAAAAAATGTGTTCTACCTTAATAAAATAAAAAAAACTACTTTTGGAGAATTATTTTAATAAAATTTATATAATATATATATATTAAATCAACTATTTATTAGTCATATTATGTATTTTCTAGACAATAGATAAGAATAAATCCAATTTTACACTTAAAGACCATATTTTTTTACAAGGTAGTTTTTCCTGCTTTTTGGGGAGCACTTATTTAGAAATTTTTTTTCAAACTTTTATAAAATTAATTTTATGTAAATTTTTTTTAAATTAGAATATCAAAATTATATTAGGTTTAATTTTAGTGTTTTTTTGGAAAGTTTCATTTTTTGATTAATAGTGAAAAATAATGAATTTTATTTGAAAACATCTTTTTCATTTAATTTATTCAAAAAAGTTAAATTATATTTTAAATAATATTTAAATTAAAATTAGTTAAACTATACATAAATTAATAAAATTTTGGTTATTTGAATCAATTTAATACATAAATAGGATATAAAAATGGTGTTAACTTTTGAACATTTTCTCTTTAAAAAACCACTTTCTTATCACGCATATGAGATTAAATTTAAATTAATTTGTGCAGTTTTATTTTTGAAATTTGGAAAAATGGATTCCATATTTGGAATAATAAAAATATATATTATCTAATAAGGTTAACTTTATTTTTGACCAAAATGGATAGTGAATGTAGTAAAAAACTTTTACCACAGTTGAGGAAAAAATGAGTTTATCAAGGGGTGAAACAAAAAAGATAAGGGTAAAATTTACCTATAATATTGAAAAAAAATATTGGATGAAAATATTTCAACCTTATTATGTATAATGTTATAATTTAATCCATTTTTACCATTTACATATGTGAAAAATGTGTGAGAACATATTTCTTTTCAAAAATAGCTGATGTGTCCGCTACCCAACTTATAAAAGTCCACCCCCTTTTCTATTTTACTCACACATTCATACCTATTTGTTGCGGCCAATAACTGTAAAAATAACTTCCCAAATTCCCTCCCCCAATCCTAGAACACTACAAGAAAAATTAACTATAACCACAGTAGTAATCTGTGGCTATAGACCCCAGACACATGCCTATAGGTAATTGCCACAGTTTCATTAGGCGTGGATGGAAATGGCCTAGATAAAAGGAAAAGCCTATAGCCATGATTCCAACAATAGAAATAGGTATATTTAAATAGTTATAAACCATGGTGTTAGATACTTCCACTTATATTTCTTTACATGGTTTGTAACCATGGTACTAGGTTAATATCCACAGTTCAAACCATGGAGGTATTTCTATTTCCATGGTTTAAAACCATGGATACATACTTCATTTTATAGAAAAAACACCATCTTATACTACCATAGTTTTTAAATGTGTCTACATCCTCCATCTTCTATAAAATAATACCTTTTACTGCACCCATACTACACACCCACTGCATTACATGACACCCCCACAACACCCCACTGCACACCACCCCACTACATACCTCAAAAGCACCGCACTATACCCCACTGAACCCCAATCCCTTTATACTCATATAAATAAGTTCCCACTCTATACCTAGATCACATACCCTTCTACCCACATTAATTCTACTAAATCATGCAAGGTGCAGTCTAAAATAAACCACAAAACAAAAACTAAATTCAAAATAGATCATAATAAAAAAATGTGGAGAACTATAGAGGAATAT
The DNA here is from genome assembly GCA_963277665.1 of Viscum album. Taxonomy (NCBI): domain Eukaryota; kingdom Viridiplantae; phylum Streptophyta; class Magnoliopsida; order Santalales; family Viscaceae; genus Viscum; species Viscum album. The sequence continues at coordinate 1,399,718,106 of OY728125.1, forward strand.
TGAATGTGTTGAATGGGACTCTAACCAAACATACTATTAATACCAATACCACATGGATTTAGAAAAACTAAACACATACCAAATCCTAGATAACCCACACAACATCCCTCATCTGATCATATATCTATCATGATTAAAGTTCTAAATACAGATATTCATGTCAACTCTAATAATTAATTTTTATCATAGGAATAAGTGAAGACACATTAAGTCCACTTATTGCACTTGAAAATTCACAATGTATTAGACTAACCAAAAGGGGAAGTGGAAAACAACACCACTCAATTTAACACTGTGATGATATTATATCACTTACATTGAAAAAAATAAAAAAATTTTGGGTGAGGTTTATTTTATATATGCACACTATAGTGCCTCCATGATATTGTTTCCCATATCAATTAACTACATAAAACACATATTCAAGGTTTTATTCATTTTCAAAATTAATATACATGTCTTCCCAATCATGTCTTAATGAACGGAGTTTGTGAAGTATAAGAAAAGATAGAGGTGTAATTAGTGTAATACCTCACTGAAAGACAATCAAGGAGTTGAATTCTTAGCATGTATAAGGTTTTTAAAAGACATAGGGCTAGATAATGTTATATATAATGAATTGGGTGGTGGGTGGGTAGGCTTGGTCTTGCACTACTTTGTGTTTTTATCCACTAGATTCTTGGTTTGTTAGAGGCTGTTTTCATTTTCATGTGGGTGGTTTAATTGTTTTCTAGGATCCCTAGATAGGGTAAAGAGTTAGAGATTATATAGGGGTTTGGGAAAGGGTTATCAAGATTTGTTAGTGTTTAAAAATAAAGGCAATAGTTTGAGGGGATATTAGGGGTTTTTGGGTGTTAGTTGGGAAATGAGGCAATATATGGCTATGAAGAGATGAAAAGAAAGATATAAATCAACTAAAGTAGAGTTTGGATGGGTTACATATTTTATTCAAGGTCTTATTAGTGGATTTTTATGAGGATTGTGTGGATTAAAGGTGTAACCATTTTAGGGAGATAGGATGAAGCTTAAGATTAAAACTAGGGTATATTTTGGGTATTTAATGACATTTAAAAATTTTATGACATGAAACCATTGACTGTGATATAAAGTTATTTGGTTTCCAGATCCATGAATTTGGGAAAATTATTTTCTATAAAGTGTTGCATCGAGGGATGAGCCATCACAGTGTAACTTCATAAAGGAATTTTTGTACTTTAAATATTTTTGGGAGGCTTATAGCATGGAGTGACCCTTTGAATGATTAGTTACATTATGTTTATCTATACTTTTTTTATTGTAGAATGACATATAATAGTGCACCATGATTTATCATGGAACAATCAAGTAGGGTTCCACAAGGTGTTATTACCATGTGATATCTTCTATATAATTTTTTGTTCCCATATTTTCCGTGAAATTAAATTTTTTTGCTGTGGTTGTGAATGACGAACCATTATCCATTATTCACTACCCATGGTTGAGGTTGTGGGGTATAATTATATATATAATAGTTTTGAGACCTTGAATTATTAATACTCTTATAATTAGCTTCACTTTTAATTACAATATATGGTCTACATATTGATTAAGGTAAAAATGAAACATACGAGAGTAAATCATAGTAGTCTAAAACAAAGATTCAACAAATATAAACCAAAATATACTATTATATTCATGATAAAATAAATAATATTGTAACATTAAAATTAATGAAACAATTTTATGTTTCCATGTACTAACTTACTACCATGAATCATAACCTTACCATGTTCAATCATCATTGGTTAAGTATAATAGTTTAATCAAGCACATAACATTATCTAATAACGGGGTAATGGTTAAAAAACTAGTTTATCATATTTATATAATAGTATGGAGTCCGTGTGGAACTATCAATATATCTAAGTAATATACTAGAAAATTGTATTGTTAATAGAACTATCCAATCTAATCCATATACCGAAAAGGATTTATAATTAGAATATTTTTCTATGGAATCCTTTTATTAGAAGGGATTCATTTTAAAAAAGTCTATATAATTGATGGAATAACATAGAGTATTGGTTACACAACCATTTTATCTAATTATTGAAGCTATAAAATAGCAATTAGACTCAACATAATATGAGTATGTCCAATCCTCTTTTATAGAGAAATATATAGGCAATGGATCATTGAAAATCCACCAAAGAAAATATATTCTGTCTCTTTAGTTTTCCATTGGTTTTAAAGTTTGTGAATTACTGTCCTAAGATATGTATCATCTCAAAGTAATGTTGTATAACAACATGATAGTAATAAAAATAACATATGGAATATAGAACCCAATCCTAGTACTCTACTAGTTTCTAAAATATCCAGTATGCTTGTATCCTGATTGAAATATATCTCGTAGGATTCATCCTATCACGTAATACGTTAATAATAATAATATAACTAATCACTCACTAATAAACATAGTATTACCCTTAGATACAATTCCCACTAAGACAATAAAGGATTTACAATACTAGTCATACCTTAACATTCATTATATCTTTCTCAATTGAGAGATCATCTATCAAGATTATCATTATTTCAATATGATATTATTTGTTCTATAAAAATTTTAAATTTTATGAAATTATAGGATAAACGGTTAGGAAACACCATAGTTAATTATACTTCTCACTCAATTCTAAACCCATTAATCCTTATTACTTGATCACTTGAACATTGAAACTTCAATCTAGTATGTTGAAAACAAAGAAAACTAAATAAGGTGATTCAAGAAGTTTAATGAAAACCAATTACTTAATTAATAAGTAGTGATTTTTTCTAGTAAGGTAGTTGCTTTTATCTAGTTCAATTTCATAGTGATTTTTTTTAATACAGTGTCATATTTTCAAGAATGGTTATTTTTGTTTGATGAAAAAAAAAATATTTTATTTATGTTTTATATTTTTATGAGAATTATCAATTCTTGTTTTCTCAAAATGATGATACTATTATCTCTAAATTGAAGGAAATTTCAATTTCTAATTTTGAGTTGTCTATATTTTTCTACTGACTAAATAATGAGATATTCATGTTTATGGATAAGATAGATAAATATGAGTTTTTTATTCGAGAGGATGATATATTCAATTCCTTTTATTCCCATGAAATCATGAATATTCTTGTAATAGACCTAGAAATAGAATAGAGGGTCTTTTTTATATTAATTTTCTTAGGATTTCTCAAAGGGAATGGGATATTGAAAAAATTTTATTTGTAGTCATGTTTTTTATTTGTTTTCTAATAAAATAGAAGAAAGTAAAATTAAATAGATATATGTTGAGATGCATGTATCATTTCTCATTTAAATCATTAAAAATAAATTTTTATCCTTATGTTTGGGTGATAGTCATCCTATTTAACAAGGTACATATAGATTAAAATCATCTAATAAAATTTCACCATAGTTTCATTTTATTCGCTGATAATCTTAAAAGCTTTATATTCTTCTTAAATTATTCCTTAACAAAGATTAAGGTTATTAATAAGAAATAAGTGGAGGAATAAAATGATTATTAAATCCCTATAGATTCTCTGGGAAGAATCAAATGGATGATTCCCCAATCCTTGCATTTCCTATAGTAGCTGAGGTAGAGATACATTACTCACCTATTGATGAAGTAAGATATAATGGGGTTAAAGTGTCTCCTCATGAGGAGAAACCGACTGTAAATGACAATATTTAGGCTGCTATAGTTGTAGATGATTATGTTTAGGGGATAGACGGTGAAGAAGAATGGATGTCCAGTCTCTTTTGGAGATTGTGATTGAGTCTATTTAAGATGTTATAAATAAAAGGTTTGAGTATGTAGTAAAAGTATTTTTTTAAGTGCATATTCTAATTATTGATCTTGTATAAAATTTAAGGGAAGATACTGAGGATTTTTAGGTTTTTATTGTTGAGATTCCATTAATAAGAAGGAATGATGTTGGTTGATATGGAAATATCCCCTATATTATTGTTAATGAAAGTGAATAAGAAGCACCATCTGTTAATATAAATGAAATTACTTTAGATACCTATGAATAGGTTTAGATATCATGTTGGAAACTAGTATATATTTAGGTCTTAGAAAAATCATGTAAAATGGGTGAAAATTCCATTTAAAAGTGCCAAAACCAATTTTCATAGCTTATACACTTATATAATAATGAGAAAATTTTGGTAAAATAATCAAGAAATTATGGAATTCAAATTAAAGTGTTAGGAATAGGGAACCTAACTCAACCTAAAGGTGCACTACTTTTGACAACGACAACTCGAACCTTCCTTTTTTTCCTCTTGCATGCATATGAAACTTCACATATATATAAGGACAAATATCCACTATGTACATATATTCAATTCCAAATATGTATAACGATGTCCTTATATATTTTTTATATTTTCATATAATCTTATACACTTACACACATATGAATTTTTCATGTATATATATATAAGCACACCTAGCCCCAATATATATTCATACTACCAGGAGTGAATATATATAAAGGGGGAACTTATATATGTATATTCCAACCTATGTATACACATGTAACTCTCCTTCAACAATGGAAGCAAAAATCCACCTCAATGAGATCCAAAACGTACTATAAAAATATAGAGAACCCAAAAATCCAAAAAGACAGTATTAAAATTAGTCTAAAGATTAAAAATAGAAGAAACCTTACCCAAATCTAATTTCAAACTCCCTACATTCGGTAGAAGTGGATATAACCTATCTCATCATAAGTAAGCACCTATAAAGAAATATTGAAAAATTAAGTAATATATAATGACTTATTATATATATATGTGTGTGTGTGTGTGATTAGTGTGTCAATTGTACATGACTAATAAAACATGACTCCATAACCGACAAGGAAAAAAGAATATTCATATTGATATATACATCCCAATAATAAATACAATGATCATTAATAAATTCCTTTTGTTCAAATGATATTCAATGTCATTCAATACATATGTCACAAAGTGGTATCATGAATCACCAGAAAACACAAAACACAACATGATTAATTTTACTACATAATGCCTTATACATTGGTGTATATTTACAATAATCTACCACATTCATGTATTCATCATATGATCTATTCAAATCATTTAAAATCATTATGAAATTATTCTAAATATTTTTGATATGATTTTTATATAAACACCCTCAGATATTAAGAGAAACCATTATACCAAAATTTATCCTAATTCTATGACATGTTATATAACACTACATACCTTTGTAGAATTTAAAAAATTAATAATTACCTAATAAATAATTTTATGGAAAGGGTATCCAATAAAAAATCCCATTTCTACTTAAGATATAAAATATTTTATAGTGATCATAGTCAAACAGACTCATATATTCCAATGAATGTTTCCACCTTATGATATATCCATATACTTCATTTGAATTCTCTTATAATATTTTTTTAAGGAACTGGGTAAAAAATAGACAAATAAAATGTTATTGTATTATATAACATATCATATATTTTCAATACTCCAAAATAGATTCCCCAATTTGAATAAAAAAATACATATTCCATTAATCTAAGTATATCAGTACTTCCCATGTCACTCAAATAATATGTGTTCAATAAATTGTTAAGACAAATGTTTATTATCATGGATGGTTATGTAATAAATAATTTATACTTACCCTACTACATATAGAATTTACAATATCAAATAAACAGTATGGAACAAATTATAGGAAACTAAACTCTTTAAAAAAAGAAAGGAAATGAACGTAACACTGTTAAATTTATGTAAGAATTAAAAACTACATGATGAGAGTAGTTATCTATAAAATATACTGATATCATGTAAGGGTTTCTTCTATAATTATATATAAAAAAGGAATAAAATACACAGTCTTAATTTATGTTGATGTCAGAAAGATATCTTAAGAAGATGATAGAGGTGATGAAATGAAATTGATGATCGTGAATAATTAGATGTAACTGCAATATGGAAGGTTATAAGTAATAAAAAATTAATTAGTAATTGAAAAATTAGAATCTTGAAATAGTGAACAAAGAGAAAAATTCAAACCTTATAATGTTAACAATTCTAAATGTATCATGTCGGGATAATATAGTGGTGTAGAATGTACCCAACATAATTTAAAGTATCAAATATAACTAAAATAATTGTAATGTTAGTTATTAAAACAATATGATAACATATATTAAAAACGTATCATTGAACTATAAACAATTTCAAAAAACATAATAATTAGGATATACATTGTATAATACATAACCATTACCAAATTATGAAAAGTATCATTTATAATGGACATTTTTAGACAATAATTCATTAAAAAGGGTTATTTTGGTGTAAATACTAGAGACACACATACAATTTAAATATACAATAAATAGAATTTCTACGTCATTGTTCCACTTGGGTAGGTGCCTCATGATCCAATAATTATTAACATAAATAATTCCTCAAGACAAGAACTATGCAATAACGATTGCATATTCAATTCGAAAATAAAAAATATTTATTAATCAAGAAAATGGAATATAGTTTAACCATCTCTCAGGGAAAAATGATAAAATCAAGAAATATTTATTTTGTAATTGAAGAAACTCTTAATAAGGAAATGGATACTAGCCCATAGAATACATTAAAGTGAGTGAGAAATTGGTAGGATCACCATCAGGAGAGGAAACCTTCATGGACATCGAAGGTTAACATTACCATTTCCATTTCTCTTTAATTGATATCAAATAGAGTCTTGAAAATGTTTAATATGAAACAAAGAATGAAGCATAAAATGAGACATCATATAAACCGTTTTTATTAATAATAAAGCACTAAATCATTCTCTATAAAAATATTGTATACAAGTTATTTATTTTATTGATTAATTTATGCATTTCCTGATTTTTTTGGAGAAATTGGATATATGTTTTATATATATACACAAATTTAAAAATATATATATTAGAATATACACATTATGAAATATTTATTCTTAGATAAAATATAATATGAAAAATTTATGTTCTAAACAGAGTAACTGGAAAAAAACCTTTTTTGAATTACAATTTGTTATAATGGATAATGTAATATAAATATGTAAAACAAATAAAGTGATATTTATGATACATAAAATATATTGTTTACTTAAAATGAAAATTTAAAAACATAATGTATGACATGATTTAAATGGAATTTCAACATTATGACCTTATTCTATTAGAGTAAATATAATACTTCATAAGTATACTAATGTATGGATTAACGGAGAAAAAAATAGGAAACATCATACAATCATCAATAAAATAAACAAAACATCTAAATTTAAAATGTGTCTACTATAATGACGATAAAAATTATTCTTATATTTAAAGATATGACTTGTTATAGTACACTAAATAATGAAAAATTTTAGATATCAATCTTTTATGAAACTAATCTAATAGTAAATAGAATTAATGTTTGAGTTCATGATATAAAATTTTTATGAGCTCAATCATATATCACACTTGTGAACACATTAGATGTTGGACTTATCCTCTCAAAAGTCACTTTATTTGAACCTAAAATATAACAGTCAAATATGAAAAATATCAATTAAATCATAAAAAATAACAAAAAAAGTAAATAAAATAATTATATCATACCTTACCTTTCCCATGTATACGTGGTATAATATATAACCATTAAAAAATTATGAATTGTCCCATTGAAAAAATGGTAGGATGAAAAACAAACTCAAACATTCATAATGAAAACTAAAAAATCATAAAAATAGTCAAAGAAATAGGTAGATTATAAGAATTAAATATAAATTCATGATAGAAAACATAAAGATTAAACTGTCATCGAGTAGTTATAGCTGATGAACTCAATTAATAAATTAAAGAGTCTATCATAATATGTTAATCTAAATCAGAAGACATTCCATATACAAAAAAATCAGTGAATCTATTGTTTAAAATTGAAAAATATTCTGTATGTTTTGATAAAGAAAAAAACTCACCAAACAAATTCAGGAATAAGATCAAACTCAGTTATTCTTAATCAAAAATCAGAAATCATATTAATAATAAAAATGCAATAAAAGTGTGATATGAATTAAAAAATGGATTTATATTAATAAAAAAATAGATTCAAATACTTTTGATTAGTTACAGCTGATTAAATTGGTTTAGAAATTAAGGAGGAGAATTTCAGATCAATATCAAAATCAAAATGAATTCAATATACTAAAATATCAATGGTGTTCAGAATGGTGATGAATGTAATGTTAAAATTAAAATAAAAATCTATATATTCGAAAGTACATACCTTTAATATGGTGGTTGTGGTGTTTAGATAATTTTAATTATCAGGTAATTGATAGCCAACAATATCCATATACGGAACAAATGTTCATTTTCCAGATCAAATTTCTCCACCCTAAAATGGATACTGGTGGAAGGATTGAGAATGAATTTGCCTATGGTTTCAGAGATAATATTTGAAAAAAATAAAATATGAAATGTAATATCTTGTAAAAAATATAGTTACTAAAGGATATATAGTGATGTATATGGTTGAAGATTTGAATGGATGAATAATCCATGATAGGGTTTGGTGATGCGAATACTGCAATGCGCGATGACAACTTGACTAGATAGAATAGAAATATATAGTGAACTAAATTTCTTTGTAATCGTGGTAGGGTTTCGCAAGTATGGATTGGTTGGTGTACCAGAGGAGGATGTGGAGAGGCCACCTAAGAGCAGCATTGGTGGGGTTTGAGGAGACTGTATTGGGGGGAAGCATCTGGGGAGGATGATTTTGGAGAGGAGAGGACATGTTGGGGTGGCCACATTGGGTGGTATCATCAGGGGAGGATGGTTGCTGAGAGGATATCTCTCAAGGGAGGAGGATGGTTGTAGAGAGGAGAGGACACTAATAGGAGATCTCATAAGGGTGTAGTAGCGGCTGTGGAGAGGGGAGGTGGTAAAGAGGATATCTTGAGAGGGTGGAGGAGGGTTTTAGAGAGGAGAGACCATGAGGGTAATGGGAGGGGGTTGAAAAGATGAGTATATTGGCGCGAGGGAATGAGCCCTACTACCACAATTTTTATTAAATCGTGGGTTAAAATAACTATATATGCCTGATTTAAATAAAACCTTGGTTATACATTATGCTTTAACCACGGACCTATAAATTTTTTTTTATAGGTCCATTGTTATAAATAACTTTTCTATTAGTGGAAGTATTATTTTGTGCATAAATCTAACCTTGTAATGCTTCATTGCAAACCAAAGGAGAAAAACTGAAGAAGAGGCAATGTTCTTCAATGAGTATCTTTATTATATTTCCTTCTGCATATAATTCAATTTTTATTATATAATGATTGTATAATAACCTAAATATATTTTATATACTAATATGTATTTATGTTAATGTAATTACCTAAAACCATCTTCACTTCAATCAAATTGGTTATGAAATCATCATTTGTGGGTACGGTGGACTACCGCCTCACAAACCGATGTTGTTCCTTTTTTCAATTACCACATATCAAGGATGGTTATAATGATGGAATTTTTATTTATAAAGGATATATAGGAAATTTATGATGTTATTAATATTTTTTAATTTTTATATGACACATAACTTTATACTCTATTTTTTGGGGAATACGATAACATCGTTCGTGTGTATAACAAATTGCCAACTCACGCAGAGATATGATTTTTTCATGCTTTACATGGAATGTATTAAGGATGGATTAAATTAAAATTTGTGATCTATTTGAAATATTTTTTTAATTATAATATATATCATTTAGTCTCATTTATTTTAACTCAACAAGAAAATGAAAAACAATGTTCATGAGTATGTACGACCTACCATCTCCATGAATAGTGTATTTCATTTCCTATCACTAAATTTTATAGATTAATAAAAATAAAAATATACTTAATATATATTATATTTATATTATAGTTATCATTTTTTATATTATGGAACCATGATCAAATTAATAGAATAAAAAATAAAACAAATGTAAACATATATGAAAAACAAAGCGGTTATGACCCGAAATGTAACTTTAACATTGAATTGTTAATGAACTGTTAATAAAATGGTATAAGTAAATAATATATGTTATAATTTATATGAATATTGTTCTATAATTTGATTTTAATAAATATCTATTTATTATATTGTATGTTTGAATGAGTATGACAAAAGTCAAGACTTAAGGTAAATGATTTTCGCCACACTTTTTACTTCCATGAGACACATGTCATATTAAACACCTATTTATTTTATGTGGTGTATGTACTAACCATGAATCTATATTGTTATTATTTTATAAAAAACTATTTAGGTTTAGATATCCATTTTATGTTCTATCTTTCATGGGTTTTACAGTTCAAAAGTTAACCAATCATTATGGGATTTTTGTCTCAATTTGTCTTCTTGGAGACACACATTATGGTATGCTCTTATATTCTTTAATGAGGTTTATATTAATACCCATTGAAAATTAATATAAATATTTATTTATCTTCATGATATTATAAGTTCAATTTTTTTTATTTATTTCATTTTTATTATGATTTAATGTCACTAAAGTGGTAATGGTTTTTTGTTACAATCTCATACTTTACCATAATGTTTTATGATTAAGTCTACAATATTTATATCTCATGGTCTACCTCTCAAGAATTATCATAAATTTTTATTATCATTAGTTTATTCTTTAATAATAATCATTTTATCTTTGTTTTCCTCTCTTTGTGTACTCAAGATTTCAAAAAGAATGTTTTTATGAAAAATTATCTTTTAGGTCGAAAATCCATTTTCTTCCAAAACCATGTCTTCTAAAAATGTTTTCAAAAATGATTTATTATTACCCAATGATTTTTAAAAGAAATTTTGACCCATTTTTTTATATTTACTAAATGTTTTAAAATTAATCTTAATATCATTTTTAAAAATAACGCTCATTCATATTTTACTAAAAATGTAGAATGATTTTTTAAACATGTACGACATGAACAAAACATCATGTTGTCATGAACATTATTTTACTTTAGGATTAATTTATAAGTTTTCATGTTTATTTTCATTGAAAATTATTTTCCAAATGATTTATGTTTTAAAAAGTTATTTTCAAAGAATAAAGGATATTTTCCAAATTAAATGTTTTAAATCATTTCTAAATATTTCTTTACACATTTTCAATGTTATTTTCAAAGAAAAGTATTTTTAAAATGATTTATATTTTATAAAGTGATTTCCAAAAAAAATTTATTTTCCTTAAGAAATATTCCAAGTGATCTTTGAAAATCCTTCTCAAATTATGATGACATCCTTCAATATAATTTATTTATTAAATAGAATATAATATATTGATATAATTATCATTCTTTCATGGAATGGTTTATGTTTATGATAAAAAGATGTTTATGAAACCATTTTATCTTCTATAGGTTATACCATGATACAACTCTTATAGAACCTATATCTTTTCATGGGTTATTATATGATGAAAGGATGAAATTATTGTTAAACACATCTCTTCCCCTCAGGTAATGATATAATGAAAAATTTATGAATCATTTTTTATTTCATGGGTTATGATATGATGAATGATTTATGATAATTTGATACACATATGTATGTTTTTAATTATGTGATGGTGGTTACATTATAACCATAAATGGTGGTTACTCTATAACCAAAGATATTGGTTACTTTATAAATAAGGATGGTGGTGACGTTATAACCAATGATGGTGGTTAGATTTTAATTAAATATGTGTGGGACTTATATCTCCCTCCAATACATAGGTGATGATTTATATCTCCTGAGATAGACATGAATGGAAAGATGAGTGAACCTAGTTCAATATGATAAGAATGGAACATGGAGTGAACTGGGTTTAGTAAGAAAGTACAAGAATGTGGTGTGAACCCAGTTCTATAAGACAGGGTTGGAATGGGGAGTGAACCTAGTTAAGTAAAGGAATTTGTCTGCTATGATGGTATTGGGAGTGGACCTTTACTACTATGATGGGTTAGGGTGTGAACCCAGTAATAAATAAGTAACGGGATACCATTGGGGATAGTGGGGTGTCTTTCATAGGAGGTGTACCTAGACATGAGCCTTCACTACTAAGGAAGTTAATTTTTATACTTCTGTGTATGAAAGAATTTTATTTCTTATGCTAATTTTATGCTCTCTTGGCTTATGATATTTGATTTTATTATCATTATTTTCTAATGAACTTCCAGAATTTATTCCATGACTCAATATTATGATCTTTGGTATGCATAATTTGGTTATAAAAAGTTATTATCATGTTCTCATACCCTTATGCTCATGGTATGCTTATATATCTCCCTTTCTTTACCCTTACTGAGCATCTAATCTCACCCTTTTGTTTCTTCCCCCCGAGTTGTGAAGAAAGGCTTTATATAGGTTATTCCTATGAAAAGTACTTAATTATAAGATCTTTATGAGAGACATTGAATATCTATTACCAGATTTGGTGATTTTGTTCCAAGATTCCAAAGGCACTAAACTATTACAGTCCTCATGCATGCATTTCTGTAATGTAATGAATATTAATCAAAATTATGTAATATCCATGTATGAGAATCTTGGGTCACTATAGATGGTATCAAAGTAAAGTTATATTTATCCTTTGGAAACTAGGATGAGATAACCTTAGTGAGTTCTCTAAGAAAATGTATAATGATGAGTCTACGGATGATTCAAAGTTTGGGAAAATGTACAGGAATTTTGGTAATGGATAGACCAAGTGGTTTCTGAGAAGTACATCTGAGTCTGGATACTACAAGTTGATGTGGATATGGAACAATTATACATAGGGTTAACAACCCCGAAATCACTATATTGAGGTAGACTAGATTAAGAACTGATGCATGATAATGAGACTTTATGAACACTTGATTTCACACTTACAAGGGATATTATTTGGAAATTCAAAAACTAGTTTTGAACCAAAATGAAGTATTTAAATATATAGTGTCTTTGAATGGCATATGATAAAACAAAATTCTCATTGATTGAAATTAAGGATACATGATTTACAGATACTATAAGTTATTTTTTAGGATTATGTGGTTTTATTAAATGATTAGTATTTCTCACAATATTCCTTTTGGTTTTATTTAATTGTGGGAGCCAAAAGAGATTGGGTTAACATTGAAAGTGATGGTCAATTTTCTGATGACCAATGAAATGGGATGATGATAGGAGTGATGAAAATTATGAGTATACCTAATCATTTTTCATGGAATATGATTATAAATTTTTTCCTGAACCCACTCTCATACTCACCAAGTAAGATAAGTAAAGAGTTACCTGAGAGTATGGGTAATGGAGACCATAGTGAAAATAAGATTCAATTTCCTATGTGTTAAGAATGTGGGAAGAAGCACTAAAGTGGATGTATCAGGGGAACAAAAAATATGTTTTTACAATGGGAAAGAAGGACACAAAAAAATTAAATGAAAATGGAAAATGAAAAGTTCAGTTAGAGAAATAGATGAGAATAATGATCTCCCTATGATATCATCAACTATTAAATTATGTAAATATGTGAAGTATGCATATTATGAAGGTAAATCTCCTAAGGTTACATGTCATGAAGAAAATTAGCAATGTTTTATGAGTAATGGTCATATTTTTTATAACGAAGAGACTAAATATGACATGAAAAAGGAAATAACTATTAAAGAATATGATTATGGATCCTAGATAGTGTTTTGAGAAGGAAGTGGGTTAAATAAATTATTTATGTATTATAACTCAAAGATTGTGTGATCTGAATCATGAAATATATAATTATTGTTCTATATAAGTTTTTCATTAAAGATTTGAAATAATATTTTGAATGATGTCTATGGACTAGAAAATTGATTTAATGAAAAGGTTATATTTTTAAGATATCCCTTAAAATGTTTCAGAAATTGAGATAATAATTCAAAGGTAAATAAATGTTGAATATAAATAAGTAAATTGGATAGTACTGATTACATTGGAACTGATTAATTATTTGTTAACAAAGTGGTTTATACTATCATTGATGGAGTTTAAAACAACTTTGAATTTATGGAATAGATCCAATAATATGTGTTTTATGTAAGGAATGAGGAGTCATGTATGTTTTCAAAAAGTTTTTTGGGTAATTATGGTTTCAATAGAATATAGAAAGAAGGTATTTGCATGTTTGGTATGTGAAAATTAAGAGTAATTTCATGCTATTTTGGGGATTAATGATAAGTTCATTCTTGAAATTTAGTGACCTTCTTCCTAAATTTTTGGATTTTCATCTTTTATAAGGGACATAAGTTTAACCATTTATGAAATGGTTTTTGTTGATCTTTTAATGAGGTTTTTGATATTAATTTTTAACTTCAACATATGAAAATATTGAATAACTAGTGTTAATGTTTTTTAACAAGAGATAAAAATAAAAAATTATCATTCTATTGTAGATATTTTGATCCATTTTGTCTTCCGTAATAACAAATTCAACTTCATTTCTTAAAGAAAGATAGGAAGTGGAAATTAATCAAAGCACAACTAAAGGATGAGATTGACCTTATCAAAGGGAATGAAATCGAGAAACTATATATGATTGTAAAAATTATTGAAGTAAAATGATGTTCTGTTATCACCATTTTTGATGATATTAATGACCCTTTTTACACCTCTTTGGTTTATGGATTTATGGGTTTTAACCTTATTTTGATCACCAATTTTCTTATGTTCGGTGATCTTGATCACTCTTTATAATTATTAATTCTTATCTTCCATGTCCAAATATTTTCTTCCCACCTATGTTCTTCTATGTGGAAACCAAGTTATTAGTTAATTTAGGTAATCATTATGTTTCAAATTTTCCCTTTTAAGGTAAGTTGTATTATTCATTTGAGAAATTTCAGTTTATATGAATTAATTTTCAAATTATAAACCTTTGATGAACAAGAATAATTTTGAAGGTGAAATTCATTTTATGGGGGTGAAATGTAACAACCTTAGAGTTTGTGAAATTACTTGTTTCAAATAAATTTAACCTTTTTCATATTTTGTGTGACATGAAACATAGATTTTGGCTTGAGTTACACACAATACATAGTTTAGCTTCCATTACACGCAATAATGTGTTTATAAAAAACATGCCATACAATTAAAATATTATTATTTTATAAAATAGATATCACATGGCCATTGGAACGAAAGGTATTAATTGGATTAAATAAATTATAAAAACATGGTTTAAAAAATTATATATAATTAATTAATCAGGGAACAATTAATTAAGAATGAAAATAAGAACTATTTGAAAATAAAAAAAATCTTTATCTAAAAAAACTATTTTTATGTAAACAAAATGTGTTTTACCTCAATAAAACAAACAAAAATAATTTTTTGTGAATGATTTAAATGAAATTTATAAATTATATGTATTTAATCAACTATTTAACAATAATATTATGTGTTTTCTAGACAAGATATAAGAATAAATCGAATTTTTTTTTCTTGAAAATCTTATTTTTCAAAAAATTGTTTTATTGAATTTTTATGGCACACTTATTTAAAAATAAAATTTTCCACTTTCAGAAAATTAATATTAAAAAAAAAATCATTTTTAAGTCATAGTATCAAAATTATCTTTGGGTAAATTTTTTGAATTTTTCTGAAAAGTTTGTTTTTATAATGAATAATGAAAAATTCAGAATTTTAATTGAAAACTGACTTTTAATTGAATTTATTTATAAAGTAAAATTATATTTAAAATTAGTTTTAAAGTATAATAGTTAATATATATATATATATTAATCCAATTTAGGTCATTTTAATTAATTTCATTTTGAAATTGGATATAAAACCTTTGTAAACTTTAGACCATTTTTTCTTAAAAACCCAACTTTCTAATCACATATGTGGGATTAATTTTAAATTAATCTTTTACACTTATATGAATGGAATTTGGAAAAAAGATTCCATATTGTGAATAATAATAATTTATATTATCTAATATGTTTAAATTAATTTTTTACCAATATAGATATTGAATGCAGTAATAATTATTTACGATGTTTATAGTAATAATGGGTTTACTAGGTGTTAAACTAAAGAGATATGGGACAGATTTACCTATAAAATTTTAAGAAATTTTTTATAGACATATTAAGGACTTATATATTATAATGTTTTAATGTGATTAAATTTGGACACTATTTTAATTTGAAAAACATTGTAGAACTTTTTTCTTTTTAAAAATAAAAAGTTTTTCCTCGTACCCACTTAGAGAAGGTCACCGAACTTATCCATTATTTACCCCTTCAAAACTCAATTATTTTGGAAAATAACTACCTCAATAACTTCCAAAATTACCTCATATAACCCTATAATCCTTATTTTGTTCGTAAATCCTACCTATAAAGGCTTTGTTGTAAACCTAATGAGAATTTCCAGAGAAGAGATAATGTTTTTCAATGGGCATCTTTATTTTATTTCCTTTTACACCATATTAAATTATTATTGTGTCATTATTATATATTAAAATCAGTATATTACATATAATTATTTTTTTTTTGTTAATTTAATTATCTATAACCATATCCACTTCAATAAAATGGGTTATGGAATCATAATTCACATATTCAACGGACTACTACCTTGCAAACTGATGATGTTCGTATTTCCATTACCACCTCCCAAGTATGGTCATAATGATAGGTTTATTGTTTATTTATGATATATATTATATTAATTATGTTATTATTATTGTGTAATAGGTATATCATACTACATTCATACTCTTCATTTTATGGGAATATAATAACGTTGATTTGGTATACGACGGACTACCGCATCATGAAGTGATGTGATTCATTCATGATTTACATAGAATGTATGAAGGATGGATTTAATAAAAATTTGAGATATATATGAAATAAAAATTATTTTATAATGATAATATATATAATTTAGTTTTTTTCTTTCAACCAATTAAGGAAATTAAAAGTAGTATTCATGCGCACATACGACCTAGCATCTCCATGAATGATGTATTTCATTCACTACCAATTTTTTTTTTGATTTATTATAAATAAATATAAAATAAATATGTATTATATTTATATTATATTTATCATTATATAGATAATTTGACCATGATCAAATTAATAGGACAAAAAACCTAGAAAATGAAAACATATACGAAAAACACAATGGTTATTACATGAAACGTAATATTAACATGGAATTTTTAATAAAATGGTAATAAAAGGGAATAATTAAATAATATATGGTATAATATATATTAATATGGAAATTTAATATATTTATAATAAACTTATATTTATTATACAGAAGTCTTGAATGAGTACGACGAAATTCAAGACTTAAGGTAAAAGATTTTTGTCTTACTTTTTACTTTCATGTGACACATGTCATATCCACCACCTATTTATTTTATATGATGTATTTTATTAATATTAAAGTATATTATTATTATTTTACTTAAAATATATGGGGTTTCACATCTCATTCATGGGGTTTACGGTTCAAAATTTTACAAACTGGTATGGTATTTTTGTCTTAATTTGCCTTATTTGAGACACATGTTATATTATGCCCCATTATTTTTTAATGAGGTGTATATATATTCACCAAGAAATGGAATATCTTTATATTATTTATACTAATGAAATTTTAGGTTTTATTTTATGTTATTTACTTCATGGGTCTTTTGATTCAAGGTTACCGAATTGGTATTGGTTTATGTTACAATCTCTTCATTTTTTGAGTTTATTTATGATTAATCCTATAATTTTTATATCTCAAGATATAAATATCAATAATTATCATGAATTTTATTCTACAAGGTGTTTTCCATGAGAATTAATTTTTCCCTTTAATTTTCCTCTCTTTATCTATTCAAGAGTTCAAAACGTATGTTTTTAAGAAAAATCAGTTTTTTGGGAAAAAATTAAATTTCTTAAAATACCATGTTTTCTAAAAATATTCTAAAAAATGTTTTATTATTATTATATGTTTTTAAAATAATTATTTTCCCATGTTTAAATATTTAGTTTTTTCTTTAAAAATAATCTTCACATCATTTTCAAAAACAATTCTTGTTTGGATATTATCTAAAATATAAAAGTGAATATTTGTTTTAATATTTGGAATTAATGAAACTTATGATAATCATAACCATTATTTTCCATGAAGATTACTTTATAAGTTTTCAAGTTTATTTTTAATGAAATTTATTCCCAAGATGTTTTATGTTTTATAAAGTTTTTTTGAAAGAAGATTGAATATTTTCCAAAAGAAATGTCTAAAATTATTTTGAAATATTCTATTATATGTTTGAAATTTAATTTTCAAATAAAATTATTTATAAAAAATTTTATGTTCTAAAAATTTTTTTTCAAAGAAATTTTATTTTTATTAATTAATGTTCCTTGTGATATTTCAAAATCCTTCTACTTTTAAGATGACATACTTTGATATAATTTATGTACTAATAGGGATATAAAACAATGATATCGTTCTTATTCATTATTTGAATGGTTTTTTTATGAAAATTTATTTATGAAAACCATTTCAATTATATATTTTATACCACTCCAGAACTCATATGAAACGTGATTATTTTCATGGGTTATGCTATGATGCTATGATAAAATGATTATAATACCAACATATTTTCTATAGGTTATGATATGATAAAATGTTTATCAAACCCTTTTCATTTCTTGGATTATGATGTGATGAATTTTTTATGATCTTTTGGAACACATATGTTTTCTTTTCATCATGTGATGATGGTTACCATATAACCAAGGATGGTGGTTATGTTATAACCAAGTACTGTGGTTACCTTATAACTAATTGTGATGGTTATGTTATAACCATGTATTATGATTACATTATAACCAAAGGGGAGTGGGGCCTATATCTCCCTCTAATGATTGGGTAAATATTTATATCTCGTGAGATTGATAGGATTAGAATGGTAAGTGTACCCAGTTTAGTAAGAAAGGAATGGAATGGGGAGTGAACTCATTTTAGTAAGATAAAAATATAATGGGGGACTGAACCTGTTTTAGTAATATTGGGCTATAACGAGTAGTGAACTCGGTTTAGTAAGGGTCTTTGTCCACTATGATAGTCTTGGGAGTGAACTCTGACTACTATGATGGTTTCAGGTGTGAACCCATTCCACCATGAGGAAATGGATTCCACTAGGGATAGTGGTGTGTCCCACCCAGGAGGTGTAGTTTCCCATAGATCACCCTTATATGTTTTGGAAATGTGCCTTGACTACTAAGGAATTTATTTTATATACTTACATGTATGCCACAATTTTATGTCTTAGGGTAATTTTTTGTTATTAGGGATCAGGTTCTTTGATTTCCTTATTGTTCATGCCCTGTGAAATACAAATATTTATTCCAGGACTCCAGATTATTATCTTTTATATGAAGGGTATGGTTATTAAATGTTATAATCATGTTATCATACCCTTATGTTAATGTTATGCTTATGTATCTGTCACGACCCGTCCCCCAGGGCCCGTGTCGTAACTACTGCAAGCCCGCCTTCCATAGGCGAGGGGCTGGCGACTAGCACCAAAGGCGTAAATCTCTATAACTAGGAAGACATTTCCTTTATAAATGTAAACTCACACAACCAAAGAACAAGCGAAGGCAAACACTAAGTAAAGCACTATAACAAGTGTGCTGAAAGTACAAAGGGTCTGGAAATACAAGCCCAACAGAAAGGTACAACTACAACTGAAAGAAAAGTACAATAGAAAAGACAAAGAGTTGAATAGTGAAGAAACTCATGGATCATCCTTCGGGTTCCTACCAAATGGGTAGGTTCATATGTCCTCCTCATCAATCTGCGTCTATCGTTCACTCCGTGTGCCATCATGCCAAGTGTCCACCTCCGGGTACCGTCCAGTCCTCATACACTCTACCTCAGTCAGCGCTGTTTGTCTTCTGCATCCAACACAATGAGGTGAGGGCATAGCCTGTTCAGGGGTGAGTATGACGATACTTAGTAGGGACCCTGAGACCCTTAAGGTCTCATTAAATTCGACAAGGATAGAACCACAAAGAAAGATCTCAACATATAACCTTTAATTAGGTATATTTCCATACATATACCAAAGTTATCAAGTAACGCATCTCAATCATGAGGAAAACACAAAGGTCAATGACTCAGCTCAAACCAGGATTATATTCATGATGTCGAAACCACGGCTGCTAGAGAACTCCTCCTCTGCCGAGTATAGTGGGCCTGCTGCTACAACCAAGTGCTTCCCACTAACCTTGGACTGCTGAAGTACTCCACCTGTCGAGTATTATGGGCCTGCTGCTACAACCAAGCGCTCCCCCTCATAGCCTACAGAGGTACTCCTTCGGTCGAGTACTGCGGGTCTGCCGCTACAACCAAGAACTCCTCCGCTGTTGGTCTGCTGCTACAACCAAGTGCTCCCCACTGGGCCATCTGAATCACTCCGAGTTGATCGATCAACAGTCATCACGTCCTAGCCAGCTACTAGGTCTCTGCACTCCGTACGCTCGTCTCCGAGAGGGTCCGCTCCACGAGATACTGGTAGATACATCCAAGTGTTACATAACCTCATGTGGAAGTATATCAAGGGACCTCCACGTCATAGGGGTCTCAACGTAATAGATGACACGTCAATCGGATGCCCGGTCTGTGAGTTATTAACATTTCTGTTCCAAGGGCCCGATTGGTTTTGTGTATGAACCAACCCGATCGTATCTCAACTGTACCCCGAACTCCCATGGGGTATACTCAAAAGAACCATTTCTCAATGAGATTACCAACACCGGAGACAGTTCGTCAAACAAATGTCCGGTCTGAGAGTTATTGGCTTTTCCGTTCTAGGGGCCGAGTTGGTTTTTAAGCTAAAACAAACCTGGCCATACTCCAAATGCATCCAAACCTCTAGTGGATTATTCCAAAAGAATCATCTCATCAGAAGGAATCCAATGCAATTGACGGCACGTCTGTCGGACATCCGATCTTTAATTTATAAGCGTTTCCGTTCCGAGGGCCCGGTTGGTTTCAGGTTCGAACCAACGTGGACGTACAAAAACTTCACCGAAACTTTGATTGTAATATACCAAAATTCCCATCTCGATCCAAGGAATCCTACGCAACTTATGGTGCGTCGATCGGAGGTCCGTAGATCAAGTTATGTCCTTTTAACCAAAAATAGTCCGAAAAAGGGAGGTCCGGGCCCAGTCCGACCCAGCCCAACCCACCCTGGGTCAGCCCGAACCAGGTTGACCCGACTTGGGTTTGGGTCCGGCCCTGTGGGTGAGGCCTGGCCCGGCCGGCACGATCCGGCCGGACCGACACGGCCCGGCCCGCGTGGCCCTCCCCAGCTCGGCCGGGGGGGGGGGGGGGGGGTGCGCTGGCTCAGCCAGCTGGCCGAGCGTGGAGGGGCACAACCTCCCCCAGATGGCCCTAATTAATGCCTCGCCGCTTCACCACTAGAACAGCTCTGTCATTCCCGGTTCCTCCCGCCGCCGCCTTCCGCGGACCCCCGGAGGCGCTCCTGTGGTCCGATTCGTCCACGGTCTACGCCTGCGACTCTCCCTGGACCTGCTCTTCACTGCGACGACTTCAAATCATCATTGTGGTCCCATTTCAACATCACTCGTCAATCTGCACACAAACAAACAACCAACGGAGGGTTGTATGGCAGTGTTTATTCGGGCTGTGCCCTCCGCGTTAGGCTTCATCAATTGGCCAAAGATAAACATGGTTTCACATAGAACGAATAACAATTTTATTCAAATAAAAATTGAAGCAATCCACCCTACAATTCCCCCGCAAATAACTATTCCCAACCCGCAAAATAAAACATTTTCGGATCAACTTGATAATGAGTTGATCCTCATTCTTTGTTTTAGAAGGGAAGAACATGGGAATATAAACATACTCAAATTAAAACCCTACCATGTAAAAGGTTTGTTTGTTGTAGACGCGGAAAGAGATGTCGCTCTATCAATGCCGGGAAAGAACCTTTGTCATTGGCGAGTTTCCCATGGTTTTATTTCCTCCCTTGATACGGAGGAAGTAGAAGATTGGAGAAATGTGGAGCGTTCTTCACCGAGTTGTTCTTCATCGAAGGTGAGTGTTCTTCATCGGAGAAGAACACCGTTATTCGTTGAGGAGAAGAATACTTCTCTCTATTTTCTCAAGAGCTCTCCCCCAAATCTTTTCCAATACAAAAAAGCTCCCCAAAATAAAATATTAGGCTTGGATAATATTTTATTAACACATCCAATTCAAATTCAAATCACTTAATTAATTAAATGAAGAGTTTTTTAATTAATTAAGATATGGGTTGGCAAGAATTAATGGATGGAGGGTAAGGTGGAGAGTTTACCCAAATTAAGAGGAGTTGCAAATTAATGATAGGGGAGGTTTAAGGGATTTTAGGGAAGATGAAATGTTGGGGATCGTGTGGGCCCCACCTCTCAAATATCCACACATGGGATGTCGGGTGGATGTGGGTCCCACCATTAACTTCCCATGGGAGGAATTAACTTCCTTATATACATAAAATTGTTCTAACAATTTTATTTATCTTTTTAATTAAACCACAATTTATAACTTCAATCCCGCATAAAACGCAACTGCGGTAAAGTTCCCCTTAATCAATTACCGGCGTTGAGAGTTCATCAGTGCCCTCAGATTTCAATTCCATGCACCAGTTCAAAAGATATAAAAACTCACACGTTCGTTCACTGAACATACCCGAGATGAACTTCGGAAATTGATTCTGGGCACACTGGGCCTCAGAATCAAGTGTCGTTAGAAGCCACAAACTCATAAAATACAAAGTATTTAAGAAAAAATTTTCCATGAAATTTATGGGTCTTTACATTACTCCAACCTCAGGGTTGTACATTCCTGTAAAGCTACAACAAAAACTAGAAAAAAAAATGAGGGTACTGAGCATGCATCTGAGCCTCCCACTCCCAGGTGCTCTCTTGGAGGTTCCTTTGATGCCAACGAAGGTGATCCAGAGGAATTGACCATCCTCATAGGACCCAATCTTGTCGATCCTCGATCTCTACCGGGACCTCCGTGAATGCCGTCCTGTCATCGATGTGCAGCTTCCCGTGATCGATGATGTGGGATGGATTGTGCACGCATCTCCTCAGCTGAGATAAGTGGAAGACGTCATGCACCTAGTGAAATTGAGGTGGAAGGACTAGGCGTTAGGCCACCTCGCCTACTCTGCTGAGGACCTGGAAAGGTCTGAAGAATTGTGGAGATAACTTGTCACCCCGGCCAAATCTCCATGGACCTCGTCGATGTGAGACCCGTAGGAATACGTGGTCGTCACCCTCAAACTCTAGTGGCCTCATCTCCTATCAGCATATGACTTTTGTCTGCTCTGTGTAGTCTTCATCCGCTCCTGGATGATCTGCACCTTCTCCATCGTAGCCTGAACCATCTCTGGTTCTACACGTGCTGACTCCATCACTATCCACAAAGGATATCTGAAACGCGGTCATCTGCTGACTTGCCACTCCTAACAGCTGGATGCCCGATATCATACTAAGAGCATCTTCTACAATGTTCCCCTTCCCAGGAGTAAAAACTATCTCTAAGTCAAAGTCTTGTAGAAATTCAAGCCATCACCGCTGTCTCAGGTTCATGTCCTTCTGAGAGAAGATACACCTGGGACTATTGAGTTGGAGAGAATCATAAACCGTTTTCTCAACAAACAATGGGTGAGACTAGCCAATTGAAAGAACTTATTTCCACCCTTATTTGTCTACGTTCTATAAGTGCTGTTGAGATTTCTCTTCTGCCAAAAATAGAAATGTGGTCTGATCCCCTGGATGAACCACGTTCTTTGCATAATACAGTCAATCCTGACATGAACGGTACTATTCCATGCCATAGACGACGTCGTAAGGCCTCAACGCTACTACTAAGAGATCCAACCGTTATACTCACCTCCAAGGGTTGAGTCACACTATCGGCATCAGTGCGTGGTTACTGGGTTTCCACCAGTAGGAATCTTGAAAGTGAGGGTCAAGTCAATAGTTTTAACTGGAACCTCTCAGTATCAACCATCCAAAAAGGACAGGAAAGTAAATATCACAAAGATAAGTGTCTTTTATTACTGCATCTCAAAGTACAAAGACACATAACAACCATAAACAACAACAACATGGAAATTAAAAGCACCAAGAACAAAGGTCTCCATGCTTGGAACTTGTCCTGCTCTTGTCCACCTGCTTCGGAGCTCCATAGTCGTATGCTTCAACTGCATGAAGCTGTGCTCTCCTATGTCCACCTGTTCCCTGCGGTCGCAGTGGACCTCCTGGTGGTGGTGGCGGCAACACCTCGAAGCATCGTCCACCTCTAGCTGCAAAGACAGCTCCTCTGCCTCAGTCTCCTACTCCTTGCGGTCCACCTCGATCGAACCTCTGCCTCTACTTGGGAGGTCCTTCATCCATATTCTGATCATCTATATGGAGGGTCAGACAGGCACGTGCCATGTTACCAAGCCCTCCCAAGGAGTAACACTGTCCCCTCCTGGTAAGTTGTTCTCCACCTCAGGTGCCTCGCACACACGATCCTGTGTCATGCGGTCGACCACCTGTAGGTCTAGTCCTCTTGGACCTCTGCGTCATCTGTCTACTTCCAGCTGCAGAAGACTCTGCCGCATGTCGCCTAGTGGTAGGTCCCACTGCTGGAGACTTCTCATCAAGGAAACTCTCCACTAAGAGGGATCACTCCAACACCCCCGTCTGCATCAGGATGTTATGAGAGACAACAGAAGCTCTAATCTCTCACCTAAGTCCTTGCTCAAAGGTTCGGGCCCTGAAGAATGGGTCTCGTACCATATCAGTGGAGTAGTGCGAGAGGTTAGTGAACCTCGCTGAGTACTGCGCCACCATCATGATACCCTACTGAAGATGCAGTAGCTTTTGTATACGCACCGCTCGAAGGGTGGATGGTACAAACTCTACCCGGAAGAGGCTCTCGATGTTTTCCCATAGAAGTGTCGCCTCATCATGCATCTGGAGCATCAAGATCCACCATCTGTCTACTGCTGCCTGAATGAGGCTTGCAGCATGGATCACCATAAAGTCTGTTGGCGTCCCTACTAGCCTGAAGACTCTCACCACAGCCTCCATCCAATCCTCAGCCGCATGTGGGTCTGTCTCTCCCCGGAACCTAGGTGGCCTTTGGCACTAGAACTCATGCAGCGTGCTCAAGCGGCGTGCATCACCAGCTGCTGGGGTTGGTGGTATCAGTGTACCAACGGGGGGTAGTACTACTGGTGCCTCCGCTGGTGCCTCAACTTGAAGAGGGCCCTGTACTGAGGCCTCGTCGCTCAGTGGGCTGTCAGTACGTACAAATCTCGGGCCTCTAGATGGTTCTCTGTAGGGAGGCATCTTGAAAGAAACAGATGTGACACGGTCAAAAGAAAACACCTGGTGAGCTGACCTGGTTTTGAGCTGAATTAAAGGAAAAATTCTGAAAACACACACGCAATCAATGTTTTCATGCACTATGTCGGAAATCAGAAGTCAATGTCCTG
Source organism: Viscum album (assembly GCA_963277665.1). NCBI lineage: Eukaryota > Viridiplantae > Streptophyta > Magnoliopsida > Santalales > Viscaceae > Viscum > Viscum album. The sequence continues at coordinate 1,399,743,791 of OY728125.1, forward strand.
GTGTATGGATACGTTGGCCACCCACACCAACACTGGACTACCTGAACTGAAGACCACACTTAGTACCCTTAACACTATTTCTTCATAGAAAAGAAATATCAGAGTCCTAAGTTCTGTAGTAGAACCGACTCCTCTGATACCAATTTATCACAAACCGTCCCCCAAGGCCCATGTCATAACTACCCCAAGCCCTCCTTCCATAGGCTAGGGGCTGGCGACTAGCACCAAAGGCATAAATCCCTATAACTGGGAAGACATTGCCTTTATAAATGTAAACTACCACAACCAGAGAACAAGGGGAAGCAAAAACTAAGTAAAGCAGTATAACAAGTGTGCTGAAAGTACAAAGGGGCCAGAAATACAAGCCCAATAGAAAGGTATAGCTACAACTGAAAGAAACATACAACTGAAAAGAAAAACAACTAAATGGTAAAGAAACTCATGGATCATCCTCCGGGTTCCTACCTGAAGGGTAGGTACAGATGTCCTCCTCAGCACTCCGCGTTTATCGTCCGCTCCGTCTGCCATCACGCTGAGTGTCCACCTCAGGGTACCGTCCAGTCCTCGTACACTCTAACTCGGTCAGCACTATCCATCATCTGCATCCAACATGAGGTGTGGGCATAGCCCGTGCAGGGGTGAGTATAACGTTACTCAGTAGGGACCCCGAGACCCTCAAGGTATCACTAAATACTATAAGGATAAAACCACAAAGAAAGATCTCAACAGATAACTTTTACATTGGTAGATGCCCATACATATACCTAAGTTATCAAGTAACCCATCTCAATCATGAGGAAAACACAAAGGTCAATGACTCAGCTCAAACCAAGATTTTATTCATGATGTTGAAACCACGACTGCTGGAGAACTCCTCCTCTATCGAGTACAGTGGGCCTACCAATACAACCAAGTGCTTCCAACTAACCTTGGACTGCTGAAGTACTCCACCTGTCGATTACTGTGGGCCTGATACTACAACCAAGCGCCTCCCACCATGGGTCTGCTACTACCGTCAAGCGCTCCCCCTTATAGCCTACAAAGGTACTCCTTCTGTCGAGTATCGCGGGTCTAACGCTACAACCAAGCGCTCCTCCGCTGTGGGTCTACTACTACAACCAAGCTCTCCCCATTGGGCCATCCGAATCACTCCGAGTCGATCGATCAATAGTCATCAAGTCTCAGCCAGCTACTAGGTCTCTGCACTTCGTATGCTCATCTGCAGGAGGGTCCGCTCCACAAGCTACTGGTCGATACTTCCAAGTGTCAAGTAACCTCACATGGAAGTATCTCAAGGGACCACCACGTCATAGGGGTCTCAACGCAATAGACGGCGCGTCAATCAGACGCCCGGTCTGTGAGTTATTAGCATTTCCATTCGAGGGGCCTAGTTGGTTTTGTGTACGAACCAACCCGACCGTATCTCAACTATACTCTGAAATCCCATGGGGTTTACTAAAAAAACCTCTTCTCAATGAGATTACCAACACTGCAGACAATTTTTCAAACGGATGTCCGGTCTAAGAGTAATTGGCTTTTCCGTTTCAGGGGCCGGTTGGTTTTTTAACTAAAACCAACCCAACCGTACTCCAACTGCATCCAAACCTCAAGTTTAGTATGCCAAAAGAACCATCTCATCAGAAGGAATCCAACGCAATTGATGGCACATCAATCAGACGTCTAGTCCTTAAGTTATAAGTATTTCTACTTCGAGGGCCCGGTTGGTTTTAGGATCCAACCAACCCAGCCGTACCCAAACATCTCTGTAACCTTGAGTGTAATATACCAAAATGATTTTCCCGATCCAAGGAATCCTATGCAAATAACGGTGCGTCTATCGGAGGTCCGTATCTCATGTTATGGCCATTTAACAAAAAATGGTCTAAAAAAGGGGAGGTCTAGGCCCAGTCCAACCCGACCTAACCCACCCTGGGTCGGCCCGAACCGGGGTGACTCGAATCGGGTTCGGGTATGGCCCGGTGGGGGCGGCCTGGCTCGGATGTCGCGGTCTGGCCTGACTGGCATGGCCCAGCCCGCGTGGCCCGCCCTGGCCTGGACGGTGGGGTGCGCTGGCTCTGCCAGGTGGCCGAGCGTGGGGGGGGGGGGCGTGGCCTCCCCCAACTGGCATGACTTAATGCCACGCCACTTCACCACCAGAACGGCTCTACCATTCTGGGATCCTCCCTCCACTGCATCTCAGCCGCAGTGGTCTGCTCTGGCGGCGCACCGCCGCCACCTTCCGCGGACCACCGAACGTGCTCCGGTGGTCTGATTCACCTACCATCTACGCCTGCGGCTCTCCCAGGACTCGCTCTTCACTGCGAAGACTTCAAATAGATATTGTGGTCTTGTTTCATCGTAGCCTATCAATCCGTGCACAAATGAAAAAAAAATGGAGGGTCGTCGGGCCGTGTTTGTTCTGCCCTCACCCTCTGCATTAGGCATTATCAATTGACCAAATATAAACATGGTTTCACATAGAACAAATAACAATTTTATTAAAATAAAAATTGAAGCAATCCACCCTACAATTCCCCCGTAAGTAACTATTCCCAACCCGTAAAAGAAAACATCTACGGATCATCTTGATAATGAGTTGATCCGCATTCTTTGTTTGAGGAGGGAAGAACATGGGAATATAAACATACTCAAATTAAACCCCTACCTCATAAAAGGTTCATTCTTCATAGACGCAGAAAGCGATGCCGCTCCGTTAACACTAGGAAAGAACCGTCATTGTTGGCTAGTTTCCCGCGGTTGTATTTTCTCTCTTCATACGGAGGAAGTAGAATATTGGAGAAACATGGAGCGTTCTTCACCGAGTCGTTCTTCGTCGAAGGTGAGTGTTCTTTGTCGGATAAGAACACTATTCTTCATTGAGGAGAGGAATACTTCTCTCTCTTTTCTCAATAGCTCTCCCCCAAAGCTTTTCCAATACAAAAAATCTCCCCAAAATAAAATATTGGGCTTGGATAATATTTTATTAACACATCAAATTCATAATTCAAATCACTTAATTAATTAAATGAAGAGTTGTTTAATTAATTAAGAGATGGGTTGACAAGAATTAATGGAGGGAGGGGAAGGTGGAGTGTTTACACAAATTAAGAGTAGTTACAAATTAATGAGAGGGGAGGTTTAAGGGAGTTTTGGGAAGATGAAAGGTTGGGGATCGTGTGGGCCCCACCTCTCAAATATCCACACATGGGAAGTTTGGTGGATGTGGGTCCCACCATTAACTTCCCATGGGAGGAATTAACTTCCTTAGATACATAAAAATGTCCTAACAATTTTATTTATCTTTTTAATTAAACAACAATTTATAACTTCAAGCCCGTATAAAATGCAACTACATTAAATGTCCCCTTAAGCAATTACCGACACTGCGAGTTCATCGGTGGCCTCAAATTTCAATTCTGAGCACCTGTTCAAAAGATAGAAAAACCCGCTCGTTCATTCACTGAACGTACCTGAGCTAAACTTTGGAAATTGATTCCGGGCACACCGTGCCTCGGAATCAAGTTTCGTCAGAAGCCACAGACTTGTAAAATTCCAATGTATTTAAGAAAAAAATTTCCTTGAAGCTTCGGGGACTTTACAGTATCTCCCTTAATTACCGTTAATGATCATCTGAGATCACCCTTTCTTATGTTTCCTTTCTGGAGGTTATAAAGAAAAGTTTTATTTAAGGTATACCTATTAAGAGTATTTCATGGAAAGATATTTCTGAGAGACATTAGAGATCTTTCACCAAATTATAATATTATATTCCATGTTTCTAAAGGCAGTAAAATATTATGGTCCTTAGGTGTGTGTTTGTGTAATGTAATTAATATTCCTCAAAATGATGTAATATCCATGTATGAAAAGTCTGGGTCTATATAAGTCTCCATCTCCACCACATTTACATTTGGAAATAATTCAAAAAATCTAGAGGAAGTTAATAATTGATAAAATAGTCTTAAAACATGGATCATTTCTTAATAAGGCTATTCATTAGTTATATGGTAAAAATTAAGGACAAATGAAAGGTGGTTCTAAGGATACATGTTTAAAAAAAATACTTAATATTATTAAAATTGATTCTGTTTAGTCTTATGATTGATATGATTCCATGAAATTTATGTAAGATAACATGCCCGTGTCTCTAAAGAAATATACTAAAGAAATAATGGGAATTTATTCTTTAGAAAATGTCTTGGGAATGAGACAAATGGTTGGGAAAATCACAGATATAAATTTATATGAATAATAAAATCAAAAAATTCTGATATTATAAATCCTAGGTAAGAAAAATATCATAAAAATATCATTTACAATAATCAATTGTCTCCTTAAATCATGATTTTATAAATCCTAGTACATATGATTATCCCTACTCACTTTTTATCACTTTTATCTCAATAAAATTAATTAACAGTGAAATTGAAAATAATGGAATGGAAATTATCCTAAGTTTTTTTGTCTCCATGTTTAGTTGATTAAAGAAAAAAAATTAAATATGGGGAATGCAATTGATAGTTAAAAGTTCAAAATAAAATTAAATGTATAGAATACTATATAAATTATAGAATTGAAATGTTTATTTCTATTTCATTGATTCTTTGACTTTGGTCTATGTAGGTTTTAACTTGTCCAAGATTATAATTTAAATTTTTTTGGAGGCACTTTATAATACTACCTTCCAATGTCATAATGTTCCCGAAAAATTAAAACAATAAAGTTAATAAAAATGACATTATCAATAAATTTTTAATGATTCTGGGCAGATTTCATATGCCTGAAGAAATAGAAGTCCTAAAAAACTCAGGTTCCCTCCTTAAAAGTCTTTTTTTAATGTCACTAGTTTAACCTTACCCATTTCAGCTTAGGTTAAATATGATTGAAAATTATGTACTTAGTTGAGGTTTAAAAAGGGCCATAATTGCGACCTATCAATATAGGTCATCCCCTTTTCCTCTTTTAAAAATAGATTAACCCTTCCCACTCGAAGCACTTTCTCAATTTCTATCTTGGTGATCCGATTTTGATTTTTAAATCTTGAATAAATAAATATATGTTTATATACCATCCATACCTATTTTAATTTTTTAAACATGGTTGGATCGTGGAATAGCCCAGACCTATGTGGTTCATTACATTGCCAAAATCATGGTTTGGGATGTTATGGGAGGAAACATTATCTCATTTGAAGAGTTTTCAAGTTTTTTACAGTTTTTTTTCTATCGGCTACTCAATGGCGTCAGTGTCAATGAATCAAGTGCGTCTATTTCGGTGAGTCAGGGCATTAGTGTCAGTGAGTAAGGTAATCAATGTTGGCGAGTTAGGGTGTTGGTGTCAATGAGTCAGGGTGTCAGTGTTGATGACTTACGGTGTCAGTGTCGGTGAGTTAGGGCATTAGTTTTGGGGACTCGGGGTGTCAATGTTAGTGATTTATGGTTTGAGTGAGTCAGGAGTTGGTAAGTCATGTTGGTGGCTCATCATCGATGGCTTTCTGTCAGCAACTCACCCATTAGTGATGCACTATTTGTGTCGGTGACTCACCCTTCAGTGACTCATTTCCATTTTTACCTGTTTTTCCATTTTCTCCCCTCATACGTTTTATTTGAAATAAGTTGTGTTTGAAGCTCTGTTTGAGAGTTTTTAAGGGAGTTCAAAAGGATATTAATTATATTTTAATATCCTATCACTCTGGGGACTATGATATATTCAAACTATGTAATATTGACCACAATCCCATATTAATGAATTTGGAAACTGTTTCCCATTTTTTTGATATAGTATTTGTCCCTTCTCAACTGAGGTATTCTTTTCCTCATGTGTTTTTATTTTCGTTTCGAAAACCTAGATCCTTTCCTCCCTAATGATTTGCATGTTGTTCCATATCCATGGATCGAGTTTCTCGTTGGAGTCATTCCTACTACTCGGACGAACCTATGTTTTTTATGCAAAGAGGAGTTGTGATCTCTCGCAATTAAAATTAGGGATTCCCTTCATATCTCTTCTAATTTGTACATCATGTGGGGTGGGTGTAGTAATTTTTCTTTTGTGAAAACTAATGAATCCAATCTTTTAACAAAGATAAATTCTAATATGAACTTATTAATGGGATAAGTGTGGATTGATTTTTATCACTTGTTTTATTTGTTATATTTGTTAATGTTGTGATCTGTTTTAGATGTATGGATTATAAAAATCATGGTCGTTGGTTGTATTTATCTATGCATGGGTGAAACTTTATAACCTATTTTGTTTTATTGTGAGTAATTGGTGTAAAAATAAATATTATTAATATATACATGGTTAAAAGAAATGGATTCCCTAGGATGAAAAATCTTATGTGATCACCATGATTGTAAAAGTGGAATTTAAAATAACCGTCTTTACCAAATCTGGATAAACCTTGTTTGATGGGTGTGGTAGTGTGCTATGTTCGTTTTGGGTTTTGTGGATTATGTGGGGTTTGTTAGTGGTAGATATGTGATTGTTTGTATAGGGTGGAACATTAGGTGTTATGGTATCTTAGGTTGAGAGTTTTCTTTATTGTTAAATGTATGAACTTTTCATGAAGTGGGACTACATCTGGGTAGTGTTTGGGTAGCGGGGTTGTGGGACTGGGTTGTGTCACGATTTCTTGTGTATGGGTGTGATGGGTGTGGTGTTATTGTGTAGTGGGGAAGATAGGTTTAGTTGGGAGGGCATGAATATAGTGGGATAGCTTTGAAGAATGATAGTTGCAAGTGGTTGAATGGGTGTTCAGGAAAGGGGGTGTTTAGTGGGACAGTAATTTGGTTGTCTTAATTGATTTTTTGAATGATTGTTAAAATGAATTTTTTCCCTTAGTCCATCTTCCTTTTTTTTGACTTGGTGGTGTTTAGTGGCATTTATCCTTTTAAAAATGGTTGCTGGTTTTTTGCTTGTTAGCTTCTCGGGTAGGGATGGAATAAATAAATGAATCAGATTATGATGAATAATGACAACTGGTTAAATAAAAAAGGGTGGTCTGATGTTTTTGTTGTGGTTGTTGTGTGGTTTTGCATATAGGGGTAGCAACAAAGGGGGTTTTTAGTGGGCTAGTTTTATGTCTGGAAACCCATAGGTTTGGATGAGTTTTTGATACTTATATATACATATATACATATAGTTCCTTGTGTTTTCTATATGTACTGCACCCATGTTTAGAACTATGTGTCGGACACCCCCATTGCTATGGGGGAGGGTGTATTTCCCAAAATCCTAGTGGGATGATGGATGGATGATTTTGGGATCTTCTATACTCCCTCCTATAGGTATTTATCCCCCAAGAGTCTTCATGCATGCTAGAATGGATTGAGGTATATTATCCCCAATTACTTATTCGGGCATGCTATAATGGCTTGAGATTTAATACCAGAATTATGGAATTTGATGTGTGAGATGTGGTTTGTTTCCCAGGTGTCTTACGGATGGGGATCATGTGTCTTGGGGTTGGATTGTGGTGTGGTAGTGGAAAAGGTGTCTATGGTCTGGATGTGTGTAGGGTGTAGCCCATGTGTGTATGGGTAGGTTGTGACAGTGGGGCTTGTGGAAGAGGTAGATTCACTAGGATGTTCTAGTTAACTAGTGGGAAGTGGTGCGGGGTACCCAAATATCAATATGCTTGTTATATTACATTACATGACTTGATTTATTTGGTGAGTGTACTTAGTGTGGTTGGGGTGGATATTATACCTTGTTAGGTTCTTTTGGAGTTTCTGTTATTTTCCCGCAGGGGTATTAGTATACCTCTCCTACTTGTGCGTGGGTGAATTTGGTATTTCCTATTGAGTATACTTGCATGCTCACCCTACATATATAAATTTTTTTTCATGTTTATTGGGAGATTACAGGGACCATGATGGACCTTACTATCTCATATTTTGGGGACAATTTCTATGTCACTATTTTGTTTAATTTTGGTACTTACTTGGAGTTTTCATTTTATTCTAGAATTTTTACTTTAAAGATGTGTATGAGATAGATTTTGGTTTCTTTATATATATATATCTGTGTGTGTGTGTGTGTGTGTCTTGGAGTTTTTTGAGGTTGATACATCTTATCTCTCGATCCTATTTTCTTTAAAAAGGGTATTACCTCCCATTTTGTGTGAATGTGTACCTACCATTGGTGCTAGTTTCCACCCCGGGGCCTATTCACTACTGTAAATAAGGATATTAGCGACCGCCATTGGCGGTCGCTAAAGGTCTGTAGCGGCCGCGCAGCGACCGCCATTGGCGGTCGCTGTTGCCTCGTCGCTAGAGGCCTTTAGCGACCGCCTGACGGTCGTTGAAGGCCCTCTCCCGGGCACCCTATAGCGACCGCCATTGGCGGTCGCTAAAGAAGGCCGGCAGATCGGCCTTCAGCGACCGCCAGGCGGTCGCTGAAGGCCCTCTGCCGGGCACCCTATAGCGACCGCCTATGGCGGTCGCTATTCTAAAAAAAAAAAATTTAAATTTTTTTTATTGAATTGAATATAAATATAAATAAATATATATATATATATATATTCATATATATACTATTAAATACAATATTTTAAATATATATATATATATATAATATATTTTAAATGTTTTAATATATATTTAATATATATATAATATCAAATCATTGTGCTATAATAATTTAAAAACTTCGATTCAAGAAATAATCTCATTTCAGGTCGTTCGGAGCACGTTTGCTCCGAATGGGACCGCCGCACGCCGTTTTGGTGTTTTATGGCGCCGGAAACGCGTTTCCGGCCGCCGCGGTCACACGGCACCTCCGAATGAGGTGCCGTCTGGCCGACCATTTCACAATTCATGCCTCGGATGTTGTCGTACGGTTTCGTGGCATTCGGAGGTCGTTCGGGTGGTTTTGACCCCCCAACGCGCCATTTCAGCGCGCACCGCGCTGCTGAAAACGACACAATCGGACGTGCCGCGGGCACCGCACGTCCGATGGACGTGCGGCCTCCTCCTGCATCTCAGGAATAATATTTCTATCGTTCCCGTGCGGTTTCAGGTCGTTCGGAGCACGTTTGCTCCGAATTGGACCGCCGCACGCCGTTTTGGTGTTTAATGGCGCCGGAAACGCGTTTCCGGCCGCCGCGGTCACACGGCACCTCCGAATGAGGTGCTGTCTGGCCGACCATTTCAAAATTCACGCCCCGGATGTTGTCGTACGGTTTCGTGGCATTCGGAGGTCGTTCGGGTGGTTTTGACCCCCCAACGCGCCATTTCAGCGCGCGCCGCGCTGCTGAAAACGACACAATCGGACGTGCCGCGCGCACCGCACGTCCGATGGACATGAGGCCTCCTCCTGCATCTCAGGAATAATATTTATATCGTTCCCGTGCGGTTTCAGGTCGTTCGGAGCACGTTTTCTCCGAATTGGACCACCGCACGCCGTTTTGGTGTTTAATGGCGCCGGAAACGCGTTTCCGGCTGCCGCGGTCACACGGCACCTACGAATGAGGTTCCGTCTGGCCGACCATTTCACAATTCACGCCCCGGATGTTGTCGTACGGTTTTGTGGCATTCGGAGGTCGTTCGGGTGGTTTTTACCCCCCAACGCGCCATTTCAGCGCGCGCCGCGCTGCTGAAAACGACACAATCGGACGTGCCGCGCGCACCGCACGTCCGATGGACGTGCGGCCTCCTCCTGCATCTCAGGAATAATATTTCTATCGTTCCCGTGCGGTTTCAGGTCGTTCGGAGCACGTTTGCTCCGAATTGGACCGCCGCACGCCGTTTTGGTGTTTAATGGCGCTGGAAACGCGTTTCCGGCCGCCGCGGTCACACGGCACCTCCGAATGAGGTGCCGTTTAGCCGACCATTTCACAATTCACGCCCCGGATGTTGTCGTACGGTTTCATGGCATTCGGAGGTCGTTCGGGTGGTTTTGACCCCCCAACGCGCCATTTCAGCGCGCGCCGCGCTGCTGAAAACGACACAATCAGACGTGTCGCGCGCACCGCACGTCCGATGGACGTGAGGCCTCCTCCTGCATCTCAGGAATAATATTTCTATCGTTCTCGTGCGGTTTCAGGTCGTTCGGAGCACGTTTGCTCTGAATTGGACCGCCGCACGCCGTTTTGGTGTTTAATGGCGCCGGAAACGTGTTTCCGGCCGCCGCGGTCACACGGCACCTCCGAATGAGGTGACGTCTGGCCGAACATTTCAAAATTTACGCCCCGGATGTTGTCGTAGGGTTTCGTGGCATTCGGAGGTCGTTCGGGTGGTTTTGACCCCCCAACGCGCCATTTCAGCGCGCGCCGCGCTGCTGAAAACGACACAATCGGACGTGCCGCGCGCACCGCACGTCTGATGGACGTGAGGCCTCCTCCTACATCTCAGGAATAATATTTCTATCGTTCCCGTGCGGTTTCAGGTTGTTCGGAGCACGTTTGCTCCGAATTGGACCGCCGCACGCCGTTTTGGTGTTTAATGGCACCGGAAACGCGTTTCCGGCCGCCGCGGTCACACGGCACCTCCGAATGATGTGCCGTCTGGCCGACCATTTCACAATTCACGCCCCAGATGTTGTCGTACGGTTTCGTGGCATTCGGACGTCGTTCGGGTGGTTTTGACCCCCCAACGCGCCATTTCAGCGCGCGCCGCGCTGCTGAAAACGACACAATCGGACGTGCCGCGCGCACCGCACGTCCGATGGACGTGTGACCTCCTCCTGCATCTCAGGAATAATATTTATATCGTTCCCGTGCGGTTTCAGGTCGTTCGGAGCACGTTTTCTCCGAATTGGACCGCCGCACGCCGTTTTGGTGTTTAATGGCGCCGGAAACGCGTTTCCGGCCGCCGCGGTCACACGGCACCTCCGAATGAGGTTCTGTCTGGCCGACCATTTCACAATTCACGCCCCGGATATTTTCGTATGGTTTCGTGGCATTCGGAGGTCGTTCGGGTGGTTTTGACCCCCCAACGCGCCATTTCAGCGCGCGCCGCGCTGCTGAAAATGACACAATCGGACGTGCCGCGCGCACCGCACGTCCAATGGACGTGCGGCCTCCTCCTGCATCTCAGGAATAATATTTCTATCGTTCCCGTGCGGTTTCAGGTCGTTCGGAGCACATTTGCTCCGAATTGGACCGTCGCACGCCGTTTTGGTGTTTAATGGCGCCGGAAACGCGTTTCCGACCGCCGCGGTCACACGGTACCTCCGAATGATGTGCCGTCTAGCCGACCATTTCACAATTCACGCCCCGGATGTTTTCGTACGGTTTCGTGGCATTCAGAGGTCGTTCGGGTGGTTTTGACCCCCCAACGCGCCATTTCAGCGCGCGCCGCGCTGCTGAAAACGACACAATCGGACGTGCCGCGCGCACCGCACGTCCGATGGACGTGCGGCCTCCTCCTGCATCTCAGGAATAATATTTCTATCGTTCCCGTGCGGTTTCAGGTCGTTCGGAGCACGTTTGCTCCGAATTGGACCGCCGCACGCCGTTTTGGTGTTTAATGGCGCCGGAAACGCGTTTCCGGCCGCCGCGGTCACACGGCACTGCCGAATGAGGTGCCGTCTGGCCGACCGTTTCACAATTCACGCCCCGGATGTTGTCGTACGGTTTTGTGGCATTCAAAGGTCATTCGGGTGGTTTTGACCACCCAACGCGCCATTTCAGCGCGCGCCGCGCGGCTGAAAACGACACAATCGGACGTGCCGCGCGCACCGCACGTCCGATGGACGTGCGGCCTCCTCCTGCATCTCAGGAATAATATTTCTATCGTTCCCGTGCGGTTTCAGGTCGTTCAGAGCACGTTTGCTCCAAATTGGACCGCCGCATGGGGGTGCGGGGGGCTGTACAGGGGTGCGGGGGGCTGTACGGGGGTGCGGGGGGGGGGGGGGGGGGGGGGGGCTGTACGGGGGTGCGGGGGGCTGTACGGGGTGGCGGGGGGCTGTTCGGGGGTGGCGGGGGGCTGTACGGGGGTTCGGGGGGCTGTACGGGGGTGCGGGGGGCTGTACGGGGGTGGCGGGGGCCTGTACGGGGGTGGCGGGGGGCTGTACGGGGGTGCGGGGGGTGTACGGGGGTGTGGGGGGGCTGTACGGGGGTGGGGGGGGGGGGGGGGGCTGTACGGGGGTGCGGGGGGGCTGAACGGGGGTGCGGGGGGGGGGGGGGGGGGGGGGGGGGGCTGTACGGGGGTGGCGGGGGGCTGTATGGGGGTGCGGGGGGTGTACGGGGGTGCGGGGGGCTGTACGGGGGTGCGGGGGGGCTGTACGGGGGTGGGGGGGGGGGGGGGGTTGTACGGGGGTGCGGGGGGGGGGGGGCTGTACAGGGGTGGCGGGGGGCAGTACGGGGGTGCGGGGGGTTGTACGGGGGTGCGGGGGGCTGTACGGGGGTGCGGGGGGGCTGTACGGGGGTGCGGGGGGGGGGGGGGGGGGGGGCTGTACGGGGGTGCGGGGGGCTGTACGGGGGTGCGGGGGGGGGGGGGGTGTACGGGGGTGCGGGGGACTGTACGGGGGTGCGGGGGGCTCTCCGGGGGTGCAAAGGCCATCCCATTGATTACAAAAGTGAAAAATAAAAGTGATAACATCTAATTAATACATATTTCTTTTATCGATACCATACAGAAATTTATAAAAAATATATTGGATAATACATAATCTATAATATCAGATTTATTGATCTGTTGGAATTAGTTCGACTTTTTCAAATGTAGAATCATTCAAGTTTATCTGATCAAAAACTCAATATGTGTATAAAATATTTAAAAGACCACCATGGATGGTAATAATGCATTACTTAAATGAATAAATACAGTACATCAATGTCAACCCTACCAGTAAAAACAAAAAACATATCTCGTGAATATATGGTGCGTCACGCGTTACCATCACTGCTACCTCCTTCTGGTGGGCCAGGTGCCTACAACAAATAAACATTATAAATATTTTAATAACAAAAATAATTTAAATTAAATAAATAAATACAGTATATACCTACGTCGTATGATCCCCTGTACCATCAGCTCGACGCACATATTCCCGCAGTGCTCTAACCTCAGCTGTCAATTGCGCATTTGTCTCCTCGGAAGCGCGCAGCCGTGCCTCAAAATCTGACATCTGCTGTGTCATATGAGCAACAGCAGGACCGACAACCGCAGCGCGTGACACTACAGAACGAGGAATCCCTGCTCCATAGGTCAAACTATAGCCATGCTCGTCCCGACCAATAATGCGATGAAAGATCTCATCCCGTCACATGGGAAGCTGTCGCTGGTCCTCTGGCAGATGTTCTAACTCAGCTTCAAATTGATCCTGTGAAATATTTAAATATATATAAATATATATATGTTAATATAAAGATTTATGTAATTATTGGTAAGTACAGACACTTACTATCAATTCTGCAACCTCTGGATCATTGCGATCACGAGTCCTTATCCACACTGACATTTTATCAGTTGTTGCACCTTTCCCTCGCAACTGTATATTAAAAGAATATAAACACAAAACCATATTAATTAATAAATTAAAAAATGAATAATATATACCTCATGTCGGATCTGAGACACGTGACGAGTCCCGAGCCTGTGAGCTGGTCCCTGCAACGCTCGATTCTCCGAATGGCGTGTTGACACCTCCTACATTCAATTCATTCAAATTTCAAACAAATCACATATTCTTGAAAATATATATACAGAAAAATAATTAATATACAAACCTCAACACCCTCAGTAGACCAATATGCAACCAAGTCACGCCACTGAGCCGGGAGGACACCTCTCGGGACTTTTTCCAAAATGTCAGGGGCACCCACATTTGGTACCCAGTGGTCCCTCTTCACTTTGCCTTTATAATCTTTCCACAGCTTACGGCATTTGCTCATACACACGGGCCGAAACTCTTCAGGGCATACTTTCAAATTTTGCTATAATGAAAATAATCAAACATATTAGTATTATTTATAAATAGAAAATAAAGTAAAATTATTTTCTTACCTGAACCTCCCTCCATAGACGATCTAATGTGTCCTGAGGGATAGAAGCCCAATCACGCGTGGTCAATGGAAATCGATGTGGGTCACGTATGATATGACCCAGCTGACGAATAAATGCCGGGGCATTCGGTCCCACGGGATGAAATACCTCATCAAATGAAACATCTATCGTCGTGTCGGAATTCCATGCTAATATTCCACGACCAGGGCCTCTCCTGCGAGAGGAAGAAGCAGCCGAGTCTGATCCTGTTGAAAACAATTTTATATATAAATTGACAAATGTTATATATATATATATATATATGTTAATTACATAAATAATATAGATAATGACTGTCAAACATACCTCGACCCTGAGACGTAGATGCCTCAGATGGATGATGTGGATTTTTTGCCTCTTCCCCTGACATGTCTGCAATCATACAAAATATCAGTAATGAGTCCAAAGTGTTTAAAAGATAAATTGGATTGTTCTTAATAAATCAAACTTGTACAACTGTTAATCAAACAAAAAATGGATTGAATAATTAGTAGTGAATGAATTTTAAAAAATCAGAAAGTTAATCAACCTAAATATTTATGACTGAATTAACTTACAAAAGTGAGGATTAAAACTTATAAGGATTTATAAAATGATTAGATAATTTATGATATCCTAGGACATTCTACTGAATAGCGGGAAAACAATTATACCTTTCATTAAGCATGCAAATCGACCGTTTCTCCTTCAACAGCCGCTTTGACCCAATAAATATCTTCTTCACGTTGAACTACGGTATGTTGATCAAGTTGTTGGTAAAAAAACGGAACAGTCTCGGGTTCATCTTCTTCAAATAAAAACACTCCTCGCCGAGACATTTTGACAACAACTTGCCAACTTGGATCCGAAGGCAAAGTAACGAAGAATACTTGTTCCGCTTGTGATGTCAAGATGAAAGGTTCATTCTCAACTCGTTCATTATTTCTGTATAACATATAGTTAAAATTCACCAATGAAAACTGATATTGATCGACTTTACATCCACGCACTGGATCAACCCAATTACACTTTAACAATATGTACTTCAAACTGTGTGTGTATAAAACTTCAATGATGTCTATCAATTGACCATAGTAATAACCAGAATCGACAAAGGGACAACCGATTCCACTGTTTTGTGTTTCTCGTTTGTCGTCAACATCTTTAATGCGAAATCGAAAACCATTAGCATCAATAGCTTTATAACGACGAGCCGTTATAGATGGACCCTCAGCCAGTTGGATAAATACTTCAGGTAGCGTGGGGTCCCCTAACTCCCTCATCTTACGAACCTACATAATTTATAAAAATCAATACTGATATATGCAGAAATAATTAGTTTAATACTTCACTCATAATGAAAATCAATTTATACATACATAATCCTTGAACCAATCATGAAATGCCGCATAATGAGATTGTTGAATTTGCAACTCAGTCGCACGATGAATCTCTTCTTTTATCTCATTAATGTGTTTCCTGCAAATGATTACGCAATTTTTAAAAGATCAACTTATGCAAAGAAAACATGTAAAAGTTATACAAGCACATTGATAAGATACTTACTGCATTAATGGTGCAACTGATGGAGTATTGAACAAGATATATCGATGTGCTTGTATCCACTCGATGTTGTCCATATCAAATGTGGTTCCTTCTCCAACTGGACCATCATGAATCTGAGAGGGCTTATCTAATTTTGTTTCAACATCCGTAAGATATTATGCACAAAAGGTAGTACACTCGTCCATCAAATAACCATTGGCTATTGATGCCTCTAGACGAGCTCTGTTGCGTACAAATCTTTTCAATGTACTCAAATACCGTTCAATAGGATACATCCACCTGAATTGCACTGGACCAGCAGCCATTACTTCATCAGTTAGGTGCACTGTTAAGTGGACCATAACATCGAAAAATGAGGGGGGGAAAAGTTTCTCAAAGTGACAAAGCGTAAGTACAATTCAGTCCTGCAAACTTTTTAAATCACTCATTCGTTGATTTCTTAAACAAAGCTGTCTAAAAAAATTACTCATCTCAATCAAGGGCTGAACAACATTGGGGGATAAACAATCAAAAATTGTGATTGGAATCAACTGCTGAAGTAATATGTGATTATCATGACTTTTCAACCCTTGCAATGTCTTGCTCGTCAGATTCACACACTTTGAAATATTAGAAGAGTAACCATCAGGCACCTTGACCATCTTCAAAATGGAAAGAAATGTCTCTTTCTCCTCTGTAGTCATCGAATACTGTGCAGCAGGCATATATGCCTTGTTTCCCTCAGCTAACTATAAATGAAACTGTTTCCTTAAACCCATTTCTTCCAAATCACGGCGTGCATTAACATGGTCCTTTGACTTTCCACTGACACCTAAAATGGTCCACAATATGTTATCACAAACATTTTTTTCAATGTGCATGACATCAAAATTATGCCTCAACATGTTAGTTTTCCAATACGGAAGACTATAAAAAATACTTTTCTTTTTCCAATTGTGACTGCGCTGCCTACCCGCAGCACGAATATTACGTACTGGAGGAGCCACCAAATCCTGAATTTCATATACCGTGCGGATGTTTTCTTCCTCAATTTGCGATAACATTTCGACTCCTGTCATGATCTTTGGTGCTGGGCTGAACTCTCTAGAACCATAAAATGCCACTCTGTCCTTTCTGAACCTGTGCTGGGGAGGGAGAAAACGCCTGTGACCCATGTATGCCCATTTTTTGGAATGTTTAAGCCATATAGATTTTTTACTTTTATTGCAACAAGGGAAAGAAAATTCCCCTTTCGTACTCCAGCCTGATAAATTTGCATAAGCTGGGAAGTCATTGATTGTCCACAATAAAGCAGCATGCAGTTTGAACATTTCATTCGTTTCGCAGTCATAAGTCATCACACCATCGCCCCAAAATTCATTCAACTCATCAATCAATGGCTGAAGGTAAACATCAATCTTATCCCCCGGACTTTTAGGTCCATCAATAAGAGTGGAAAGTAATATAAATTGTTGCTTCATACAAAGCCACGGAGGAAGATTATATGGAACCAACACCACGGGCCATGTGCTATGAGTTGCACCAACCATAGACTTGAATGGATTGAAACCATCTGCTGCCAATACCAATCGGACATTACGAACATCTTTAGCAAAGTCGGGATGTCTCTTATCAAAATCCTTCCATGCATGAGAGTCTGCCGGGTGGGTTAACATGTCACTTTCATGAACTCTTTCTACTTGACATCTCATTAAATTAGAAACTTTAGATGACATAAAAAATCTTTTCAACCTCGGTTTAAGGGGAAAGTAACGCATTTGCTTTACGGCAATCGGTTTCCCCTGTACCGCAATCTGACTTTGATGAGTCTTATTTCCCCTGTTCTCTTTCCACCTGGAAGCGCCACAAACCGTACAGATATCCAAATGAGCAGTTTCATTTCTAAACAACATACAGTTGTTTGCACATGCATCTATAGTCTCATATGTAAAACCTAAGTTCTCTGTCAACTTACGAGCATAGTAATACGACTCAGGAATCTTAGCGTCGACAGGAAGAACTTTTTTCAATAAAACCAAAAGCATGTCGAATGATGTGTCTGACCAATTATTCAAAGTCTTCAAATGCAACAACTCCACGATAAACGACAGTTTATTGTAAGAAGTACATCCAGGATATAATTCTGTTTTCGCATCATCAAGTACTTCATAAAACCTCCTCGAATCACGATCTGAACCAGAGCGAAGATTTATCTCACCGGTCTCAAGATTCTGGATGTCAATGCCTTCAGGATCAAACCCACGTACCATTTCAGTAAGCATTTCATGCATTGGATCAGTCATCCTTGCATCAGCATCCATCTGAGCTGCATCTGTATTTTGACAACGAACATATTCTTCTCCATGACGAGTCCAACTCTTATAATTTTTCAGAAATCCATTAAAGAAAAGGTTCTCCCTCACAGTATCTCGTGTGAATTGATATCTGTTAGCACATTTTCTACATGGACAACTAATATAGTCACTTTCAAATCCTCTCGTGAAGTCAATAAACTGCATAATGCCATTGAAATATTCTCTAGACGTTCGATTTGGAAGATCAATCCAACTCTTATCCATAATAATATCTGTATAACAAACATTTACACAATACTTATTACATTTACATTTTTCAAATCAACTATATTCAAAATAAATATTAACCATTTGTTTATGAACCATTGATAAAATAATAATGTAACTGAAAGCTCATGTTACCTGATTGAGCTACAAACCTGAAAGGGAGGGGAGCCGAAGGCGGTGCTGCGAGGGAGAGGAGGCAGCGAAGGGGAGCCGGAGCCAAAGGCGGTGCGGCAAGGGAGGGGACGGGCGGCGGCGGCGGCGGGGAGCTGGAGGAGAGGAGGCGGTGAGGGGATGGGGGACGGGCAGCGAGGGGGGGGGGGGGTGTCCGGGGTCGGGGGGGGGGGGGGGGGGGGGCTGTCCGAGGTGCGGGGAGGGGTGTCCGGGGTGTCGGGGGCCTGTCAGGGGTGCGGGCAGTGGTGTTCGGGGTGTGGGGGTGTCCGGGGTGCGGGGGAGGGGGGGTTGTCTGGGGTGCAGGGGGGCTGTCAGGGGTGCGGGGTGGGGTGTCCGGGGTGCGGGGGGCCTGTCCGGGGTGCGGGGGGGCTGTCCGGGTTCGGAGGGGGGTGTCCGAGTGCAGGGGGGGGGGGCTGTCCGGGGTGCGGGGAGGCGTCCGGGGTGCGGGGGGTGGTCCGGAGTGCACGGGGGGGGGGGGGGGCTGTCCGGGCTGCGGGGAGGCGTCCGGGGTGCGGGGGGCGGTCCGGAGTGCGCGGGGGGGGGGGGGGGGGGGTGCTGTCCGGGGTGCGGGGAGGCGTCCGGGGTGCGGGGGGCGGTCCGGAGTGCGCGCCGGGGGCTGTCCGGGGTGCGGGTGCCGTCCGGGGTGGGGGGGGGAGGGCCGAGAGGCCGGAGGGCGGCGGCCGGAGGCCGGATGCCAGGCGGCGGGGGAGGGCTGGCGGCGGGGGAGGCCGGGCGGCGGGGGAGGGCGGGCGGCGGGGGGAGGCCGGGCGGCGGGGGAGGCCGGGCGGCGGGGGAGGCCGGGCGGCGGGGGAGGGGAGGGCGGCGAGGGAGAGCGGCAAGGGAGGGAGGGGGTTAGGGCGGAGCGAGATCGAGGGCGCGGGGTGGGGGGGGGGGGGGCGCAGAAACCCCCCGAATTGTTTTATGCAGGTTAGCGACCGCCATTGGCGGTCGCTAATGGTAAGCTATAGCGACCGCCAATGGCGGTCGCCCGAGTCTGGGGGGCTCCACTGCCCCCTTTTCTAGTAGTGATTGGAGGAGGGACTTGGGGGTAATTATCTCTATTTTATCTTGAGGAAGGAAGGTCTCATCATCGTGACATCCCTTTCCTAATCTTGAAGAAGGTGGGTCATGAAAAATTGGTATCATAGGTTATGGTTGAGAGATAGGATGGAGTTTGGAGTCATCCATTGTGAGAATTGCATGGGTTGGTAGGGAAATAGTTTCAGATGATCTTGGTGTAAGACATAGACCAGGGAAGACCAGCTTGGACACAATATATTATTCCCCCTCGTGATCTGATGTAAGGAATCTGAGCTTATAAAATGACCAAGTGAGTCTACATTGTTTTTGGGGTAGAGACACTAGGAAATGTTCATGCATCATGATGACCTGGTTTCTTATTAGTTTTGGAAGTTTCTAGAGAATTGAATTAAAAAATGAGTTAAAATGAACCCTAATAATTCCATACTACCTGGGCATAGGATTTACTTGTTTTCCTTTCAGCTATGGATCCTAGACATTGCCTAGGTGTGGTACGAGTAGTGGAGGGTTAGAAATCTGGCCCGTTTAACCGACAGAGGGTTGAGCCATAGAAGAAGAACAATCCGTGGAAGAAGACGCTTTGTTCTTTCCAGCGATAGAATCTAGGAAAATATGAGGTAAGGGTCTAAAACATGAATATGGATAGTTGGTTAGAGGAATCGGTGATCACTTTCAACTTGATCAATGATCCAATAGAGTACTGGGTTCCTCTGGCGGTGATCCAGATGAGGGGAGCAATGTGTCAGTGGTGGATGATTTTCCTAAAGGATAGAAAAAGGCTGATGTCTTGTGGGATGACTTTGAGGAGTTCTAGGTAGAATTCCTTTCTTCTATGATGAAGGCTAAGAAGAGGTAGGATCTACCTTCCCTCCCATAGGGGAGTTTGTCAGTGATGGAATTTGGGATCCAGTTCAAGGATCTCCTTTTCTTTTCTCCAGATCTATTTCCGGATGAGGAGTCTCAAGCGAGGTGCTTATAGGAGGCAGTCTGTCCTTCTATTCTGTATGCGGTAACTCACTTTAGTCTACCGATATAATTAGAGGTTTAGAATAAGTATGAAGTGGTGTAAAGGATTAACTTGTGAGGAGGTCTACTATGATAGGGAGGTCAGACGAGTTCTTCAAATAGGAAGTACGTAAACAGTAAGTCTATGGTGATTAGGCCATCCAGGTTTCAGCTAGCAGGGAGCCAACCCCAGTAGTTTCTATTTTGACCCTCTTTTCCTCGACCTTTTCCCACAATCTTGGGATCAAGATGTTTTTATTGTGGAGTCCATGGACACCTCTAGGTGCAGTTCCCAACTCAATCTCAGTATGATGGTGGTGGGACGGTTCAGCACCCGCCTCAACAGTAGGTTCCCATCAGGCTTTCTAGTATCAGGGATAGTATGCCCCTGCTCCACCAAGGTTGGGTGGTGTAGGAGGAGGATGACCTCAGGGTGCTCCTCAGGGTCCTCTACCAAGGCTTGGAAGGGGAGGCAGTAGACAACCAAGGGAAAGAAGATTTGTGTGTGGGAAGTTACACACTGTAGAAGCAATAGTTTTAGTGGCGATGGAGATCATTCGACTTACGATCAATTTGTTTAGTATGATTTCTTGCACCTTTTTTGATTCAAGATCTTCATAATCTTTCAAATCAACCATTTTGGAACATTCCTTGGGAGTATACATAGATATACATTCCATTCCCTTGGTGTTGAGTACACCAGTCAGAGGTTAGAACAACTTGTCTGATGTTTTCTGGGGATGTAGACTGATGTTGGGGGCACATCAGTCCAGAAGAGACCTCTTTATGATATAGATTCAACCATATGATTTTATTCTTGTAATTGACTAGTTTTACTCTTTTCATGATTTTATCAACTACTTTTGAATAAGATTCACGTTTTTAGACATGGATGGACAATGTGTGGATTTTTTTTGGTGAGATGAGTTGTCAAATGGGAAGCTGAAACGTAGAGAATTTTCTTTACTTGTTATCCAAGATGTTAGTGGGATCAATGGATGCTAAGATGGTGGAGGTTTCAAGAGTTTTAAGAGAGTTTCTAATTTTTCCCCTGAAAAGGTTGTGACTCTACACCCTCGACGCGATGCTGTGTTTTGTATAGACTTACAACCCAATGTAATTCCAATTTGGATGGATCTGTTTCAAATGGAGACTTCTATGTTACATGATTTTCATATTAATATTGATGATCTGATGAATATGGGTTTCATTGAACCTAGTGTGTCACTATGGGGTGCTCCAGTATTGTTTGCGAAGAAGGAAGACAATGGTCTGAGGTTGTTTATAGACTACCAGATATTGAATCAAGAAACGATCAAGAACCGTTACCATCTCTTGAGAATAGATGATATTTCTGACCAACTAAGATGAGAAATTTGGTTTTCCCATATCTATATACGGTCTTAATATCACCAGTTGAGGGTGAAGGAGGGTGACATCCTGAAGACTGATTTGTTGTGTAGGTATGAGAACTTTGAGTTTGTAGTTATTCCATTCGGTGTCACGAACGCACCAACCATGTTCATGGGGCTCATTGACTCTGTCTATCATGAGTTCTAGAACCGTTTCGTCATTGTATTCATTGATGAAATCCTAATATACTCGAAGTAAGATGAGGAGCATACCGAGCATCTCAAGACTATCCTAGAGTTCCTTCTCAATAACCATCTCTATGAAAAGTTGTATAAGTGAAAGTTTTGGACATGGGAGGTCCACTTACTTGGACATGTGGTGCCTCAGTAGGGTGTAGCAGTGGACCCATCGAAGTTCGAGTCAGTTGTTTCTTGGGAAGAACCTAGGAATGTTATAAAGGTTTGCAGTTTTCTCAGTTTGGCAATATACTACCAGAGATTCGTACTTGATTTCTCTTGGGTAGAAGCACCATTGACATCTCTGACCAGAAAAGTTCCAAGATTTTGTGTGGATCAAGCAGTTCCAAGTAGAATTCAACTAAAGGGGAATTTTTCTAGTTCTATAGTGCTCAGGCTACCAGAGGAAGGGGTGATGTTCAAGGTGTTTTGTGACACTTCTCATCTAGGATTGGGGTGTGTACTGATGCAGCAATGTGGAATGAACTCTTATGGGCCTATGAAATTGTGTACCCATGAACATAACTATTCCACCCATGATATGGATCTATAAATGGCCATATTCTCACTAATGTTTTGGAAACATTACCTCATTAGGGACTGCTTTGTGGTCTTCATGAATCCTAAGAGATTGAGGCAAATATTTGTTTAAAGAGATATGAACTTATGACAATATATATGGATAGATTTTCTCTAGGATTAAAATTTTTATGTCTCTTACACCCCAAGGAATTGAAATTTCGTGGTTGAGGCTTTGAGAAGAAAGTCACATAAGGAGGTAGTTCATGAATCTATAGATGCTTGGAGAACAATAGGGTATTTTAATTCCTTACACATAGATGTAGGAATATATGTAGGTAGAGTTTTCCTATTTGAGATGAAAGATAAGTTGTATATGAGGCAGAAGGTGGAGGAGTAATAGTGGGGAGACTAAGAGTTGGAGGTGATGCATGATTTCTTTGACTAGGGTGATTCTCCGGAGGGATGTTCAAAGTCATATATTGTTCCATGGGAATCTGTTTGTCCCAGTAGAAGTACATGAAGAAGTTCTCCATGAGTTTCATATATCACCCCTAGAGGTACACCTTGGAGTTTAGAAGATTTATCGGGGCTTGAGAGAACAATTTTGGTGGCCCGGGACGAAGGAGGTAGTGGCAGAGTTTGTGGAAAAGTGATTGGTGTGTTAGTAAGTGAAGTTTGAGAATAATGTTCCTGGTGGTTTGTTGTAGCCCCTAGATGTCCCCATGTAGAAGTGGGATGAAATATCTATAGATTTCTTTACCAGATTACCAAGGGATTATGGAGGATGTGATGCTATTTGGGTAGTAGTGGATCAGCTGACGAAATCAGCTCATTTCTTTGCGATGAAGGAGTCGAGCGCAACATATTCCTTACAAAAAATATATGTGGATGAGGTGGTGCAGATATATGGGGTTCCAAAATACATAATATTGAATTGGGATACACATTTTACATCTCGAGTCAGAAGGGGATTGCAGCATGCCTTTGGCACCTAGTTATGCCTCAACACTGATTTCCACCCTTAGACAGATGGACAGATAGAGAGGACCATCCAGACATTAGAGGACATGTTACAGGCATGTGTTCTGGACTTTATTAGGGTTTGGGTCTGACGTTTTTCCCTAGTTGAGTTTTATTAAAATAATATCTATCACTCTTGCATTGGTATGGCTCCGTTCAAAGCTCTATATGGGAGGCCATATTGTTCACCCTTTTGTTGGATGAAAGTTGGGGAGG
Source organism: Viscum album (assembly GCA_963277665.1). Classification (NCBI taxonomy): domain Eukaryota; kingdom Viridiplantae; phylum Streptophyta; class Magnoliopsida; order Santalales; family Viscaceae; genus Viscum; species Viscum album. The sequence goes on from OY728125.1 coordinate 1,399,767,452, forward strand.
TAACTGTTCTTGGTCCAGACATTTTGTAGAGTACATAAAATAAGGTGAATCTTTTCTACGAGAGGGTGAAGGCAACACATGATTGACTGAAGTCATATTATGATTGTTGGAGAAGGCCTTTGGAGTTTGAGTTTGGGGACCATGTATTCATTAAGGTTTCTCCTCGAGGTGGGAAACAGAGGTTTAGTAGAGGGAGTAGGCTTTCTCCTTGGTTAAATAGACCCTTTGAGGTGTTGGGATGAGTTTGAAATTTGGAATATCAAGTGGTATTTCCACCACAATTGGGAAGGATCCACAACATCTTTCATATCTCCCAGTTTCGTTGGTATATTCATGATGACTGTCATGTCATTGATTGGGGAGAGTTGGACATCGAGGATGAAACAATGTTCATGGAGTGACTAGTGGAGGTCCAAGATCATTAGGAGAATGTGTTTTGTGGATGGGCCATTCCCTTGGTTTGCATGTTATGGAGTCATGGTGTCATGGAGTAGATTACTTGGGTGAGAGAGACACAGATTCATGCCCAGTAGCCAGAGTTGTTTTGATTTTTGGTCATCTATTTTGCTTTGTAATGTAATGCTTGAACCATGCTTCCTATGAGATATGTTGTTTCCATGTTATATGACATATGAAAAATTCCTGATTTATTAGGTTGGTAGGACTTGATCCCTAATAAAGATACATTAATGTATATGTGATTAAACTCATGCGGGCGAGTCTGTGCTGCCTAAAGCGGATAATATCTTGACATGGAGGAAGGAATTCCTTAATTCATGTGTCTCGATAGTTTATTATTTTATGTGGTATCTTTTGGATATTCTTTTAACAGATGTGGGTGTAGGTGTACTTGTATTTTGAGGTTTCACTCCAGCAGCCCAATTAGGTTTATCCTTGATAGGTATCTTACATGGTGGATGTTCAGACCCCTCTTTCTTCTAGGTTTGGTTTTGAATTTTTGAGGGCGAGAGTAGTTGGTTAGGTATCTGATATAATGTCCCAGACCTTCACAGTCCTTTATATTTTTAAAATATTGGTTTGGGGTGTTATGGGAGGCTAAGGAAACTCATTTAAAGAGTTTTCTAGTTTTTTCCAGTTTTTTTGTTCTGTCAGTTAATTATGGGAGTCGATGTCAGTGAGTCAAGGGCATCAGTGTCCGTGAGTTAGGGCGTTAGTGTCAGTGATTCGGGAAGTTGATGTCAGTGAGTTATGAATTCAGTGTTGGTGAGTCATGGATTCAATATTGGCGAGTATGGGTGTCGGTGTCAGTGAGTCAGGGCATCAGGGTTTGTGGGTCATGGTTTTGGTGTCGGTGAGTCAGGGTGTCAGTGTAGGTGAGTCAGGACATCAGTTTCTATGACTCAGGGCATCGATGTTAGTGAGTCTTGGCATCGGTGAGTTAGGCATTAGTAGGTCACATCGGTGGATCAATGTCAATGGCTTGCTATCGGTGACTCACTGTCGATGTCGGTGACTCACCCATCGGTGACTCATTTGTAGTTTTTCTCAGTTTTTTTGGTTTCACCCTCTTACATTTTATTTGATGTATGTTGATTTTGAAGTGTTATTTGGGAATTTATAAGGTTATTTCAAAGGATATTAATTATATATTTAATATCCAAATGCTCTGGGGACTTTGAGATATTCAAATCGCCTAATCTTGATCAAGCTACCACATTAATGAATTTTGAAACTATTTCTCATTCCATTAATAGAGTATATGGACCTTTTCAACTGAGGTATTATTTTCCCTATGTTTTTCCATTTTCCTTTGACATGCCAAATTTCTTTACTCCCCATGGAGTCATGTGTTGTGTCGTAGCCATCGATCAAGATTCCCCTTAGAGTCTTTCTTGTTACTTGCATGGCCCTCTGTTTTTGATGTAAGGAGGAGTTGTGATATCCTACTATTCCATTTAGGGATTTCCGTAGTCTCCCTTAAATTTTTTGAATCATGCGGGGTGGGCGTAGTAATGTTACTTTGTGAAAACTGCTGAATCCAATATTTTAACAAAGATAAAAACAAATTTGAACATGTTAACAAAATCAAAGTGGATTGATGTTGATTGCCTATTTTATTTTTTATCTGGGTTGATGATGTGGTCTTTTGTAGTCATATTGATTATACAAATCATGTCCATTGGTGTTCTTTGTTTGTTTATGGGTGACACTGTATAACTTTTTTTGTTTCCTTGTGAGTAATTGGTTTAAATACCAATCTGATTAATCATGTACAACTAATTAAATGAAATGGATGACCCAGGATGAAAACCATTGAGTGATATCAAAGTGGAACTTAAAATAAAATTGTTTTCCAAATATGAATACACCCTGTTTGATGGGTGTGGTAGTGTGCTGTTTTCTTTTTGGGTTTTGTTCCGTTTGTGGGTTTTGGTGGTGGTAGCTTTTTGATTATGTGTATGAGGTGGAATAGGAGGTGTGATGGTATCTCAAGTTGAGTGTTTTTATTGATTTTGGAACAGATGGACTTGTTATACAATGGGACTGCATTTGGGTAGTGTTTGGGAAGTGTGTATCTGAGACTTGGTTATTTCATGATTTCATGTTTATGGTTGTGCTGGGTGTTGTGTTGTTGTGTATTGGGGGTTCCAACTTAGTTGTGAGGGAATGAGTGTGTAGGATAACTTTTAAGAATGAGAGTTGGAAGTGGTTGAACAAGTGTTCAAAGGGGGGGGGGTGTATTGGGATTGCAAACTACTTATCTCTGTTGTTTTTATGAATGGGTGTTAAAATGGATTCCTTACCTTGGTCTATACTTCATTGTTTTACTTGGAAGTGTTTAGTGAATTTTAGCCTTTTGAAAATGGTTACAGATGTTATTCTTGTTAGCTACCCAGGTAGGAATGGAATAAATAAATGAATGGGGTTATGATTCATAAGGACAACTGGTTAAATAAAAAAGGCAGGCTGATGTCTTAGTTGTGGATATTATGTGGTTGTGCCTATAGGGGTAGCAGAAAAGAGGTTTTTGAGTGGGATAGTTGTATGTTTTGAAACCCATAGGTCAGTCCGAGTGTTTGGTACCTATATATAAAATTTTAGTTTCTTGTATTTTCTATATGCACCCACCCGTGTTGAGAACTATGTGCTGAACACACCCATTACCATTGGAGAGGGTGACTTTCCCAACACCCCGATGAGAGGATGGATGGATGGTTGGATCTTTCCTTCTCCCTCTTATAGAAATTTACCACCCAATACTCTCTGGTTAGGCTGTAATGGATTAATATATATTATCACCCATGACTTATTCGGGCAGGCTGTAATGACTTGAGGTTTAATACCAAACATATGGTAATGGATGTGTGTGATGTGGTTTGTTTCCCAGGAGTTTTTATGATGGGGGACAAGTTTCTACTGGTAGGATTACGGTGTGGTAGTGGCCTAGGTGTTTGCAGCTAGGATGTGTGTGGGTTGTAGCCCATATTTGTATGGGAAGGTTGTGAGAATGGGGTTTGTGGAAGAGGTAGATGCATCAGGATGTTCTAGTTAAACATTGGGAACTGGTGTGGGGTACCCAAATATCGATGTTCTTATTATATTACATTACTTGACTTGTATTATTTGGTGAGAGTTCCTTGGGGAGGTTGGGGTGGATAGTATACTTTTTAAGGTGGTTTTGGATTTTTTTCTATTTTCTCACGGGGGAATTAGTATGTATCTCCCCCTTATGCACAAGTGACTTTGGTTTTTCCTATTTAGTATAATTGTATGCTCACCCTACATATATAAAACTATTTTCAGGTTTCCAGGGAGATTACACAGATCGTGATATACCTCACTAGCTTGGTCATTGGGTACAGTTATTGTGTCACTGCTTAGTTTTATTTTGGTACTTACTTGTAGTTTTCTTTATATTCTTGTAGTTTTACTTTAAACATGCATATGAGATGGATTTTGGTTTATTTATACATGTACACACACACACACACACATATATATATATATATGTGTGTGTGTGTGTGTATGTGTGTGTTTTAGTATTTTGAGGTTGATACATCATATCCCCTAATATTGTTTTCATTAAAAAGGGTAATGCCTCCCATTTTGTGTGAATGTTTACTTACCATTGGTGCTAGTCGCCACCCCATAGCCTATTGGAGGAGGGACTTAGGGGACATTATCTATCCTTACTCTCGGCGAAGGAAGGTCTCAATATCTTAATATCCCTTCCCTCATATTGAAGGAGGTTATTAATGACAGATCAATCACTCCTCCAGTTTTTGTGATCAGATAATTTAGATTCCCTTTCTTTCTTTTAGTACACGTACATTGAGTATCCAATTATACGACATCAGATTACACATGTAATTATTCAATGATATTATCATCCTTAACTTTAGGTATTTTTTCCTCCATCATCTCATCATAATCATTCATTTCATAGTTCTTCATCACACGATGGATTTTGAAACTCTCTTATTCTTAGCAAACTCATAGATAGTGTTATATACTTTTTACATTCATCAGTGATCAGCTGGTGGCCAAAAATTACCATCCCAAAATTAGATTAGTCCTTTATTCATCTACTATAATCACTAAGAAATCAATTAGGATGCATAATTTTTAAAATTTAATCATAATATCTTCAATTTTTCCACATGATAATTTCACTATTGAATATTCTGGATATAATAAAAATCACGTGGGCTTCAGGCCCTCAAGATCCAGAATTTTGAAGGTGGTTTATAACATAATATTATCATTTTCACCTAAATCAAATAATTATTGTCCAGATTTGTTAGAACTAATGTAAATAGATATTTAAAAAATACCTGAGTCTTGTTGCTTGTTTGGTTGGTCCTTCAAAAACAAATTCCAAGAACCCCATGTAATAAGTATAGTTCCAATCTCATCTTTCTTACTTTTGTTTCTCACCAACTCTTTCATAAGATTATGTATGTCATCATGCTGGAAAGAACCCCTAAAAAAGGGGTGTTATATTAATTTTTATAAAATATTCCATAAAGTTACCATTTTGAGCAATAATTTTAATGTGCTCTAGTAACTCTAGAAAAGGAAATCTTATTATATATTACGGTTGTTCTTATTTTTCTTCCTCAATTGATATTTTTTCATTTTTATTTTCCATACCCTCAAAAAACTTTTTATTTTTTTTGTTTTTTATTGTATATTTTTTCATTTAGTATAGACTTTGGTGATTTTTTCCCTTCACAAAGTAATAAAATTAAAATCTTCACATGGGTGAACTTTGAGGATTCCTAGAATTACTCTTTTGGTTCACCTTCTATGTTGTTCATAAATATTTCCAAACGTAATTTGAGAATTCAAAGTATATCCTTATGATCCCTTGAGTCATCCTTTATATCATTAACTTTCACTCCTTGATATTTTTAGTATGCTATAAATTCTTTGATATCAACTATGGTGGTAGTCATGAATGTGTCCAAACTCTCCTCAGACTTGGGGACTTGTTTATGTAGTGATGTTCCTTGATGCACTTGAAAATCCAATGATATCTGATGATAAACTTTCCCTTTTTGTTTCTTTTTGTAACCTTGAAAATTATTTTTATGGTTATAATAATAATAATTTACATCTTCTGTATATATAAATTGAGGTTGTGGTTACCAGTTCATCATTATTTCTATTTTCTTGGTTTTTGATTCCATTTTTTTTATCATCTAGATTTTTTTATCAATCACATTTATGACTATTTTTGGTGTATCATTATTATTCCATTAGAATCTATTTCTTATATATCACCCAATAAAATATATATCTCCTTTGGTGATTTATTCATAGAGAACCACCAGTTAATGCATCAAAAATAAAATTACTTCCCTACAAAAATACCTTATAGAAAGTTATTATTAAAATCCACTATTCGATACCCTGATGTAGTAAATTTCAAATTAAATCATTAAAAAGTTCCCAATAATTGTAAAGTGATTCATCCTAAAATTAAATAGAGTTCATAATATTTACCTAGATATCCATTGACATTGAGGGAAGAAAGAAGAATGTAAAAAAAAATTTCTATCTTATCTAATATTTTGATGGGATGAGTTTTAAAACACTTGATCCATTCCCAAAATTGATATCACAAAGAAAATTAGAATAGTCAAATCCTTACAATATTATTTAACACATTAGAGAATTAGAAAGTGTCACAGATCTTGAGAAAACATACCTGATGCACGTTAATGTATTCATGAGGGAGGAAAACCAATTATACCCTATTCAAGATCATCTATATTATTTTTGGTTTGACCTTGATGTGATTTGATAAAATAGGCAGCACCAATCTCAAGGTTTATATCTACTGGTTTTACCTTGATGTGATTGCTCATTTCAAATCCTGTTTTCGATGGCTTCCAATATCCCGTGAGGGTTTACAACCCTAGATCTATTCTAAGAACCCTAAAAATTTGGTTTATCTCCCCTTATTCCATGTTTCTTTCTTCCTTGTGTTTCCTTATACTTTTTTCAAGCTCAAGTTTAATATCGAGGACCACTTTTTCTTTTTTAACTAATTTCATAATTTTTCACAAATTTTTTTAATCTGAAAATTGATGTCTGAAAATACCCAATGTAAAATGAAAATTTTAATAAAAATTTTAAAACCTAAAAACTAATTAGAAACCATCCCCAAAAATGGGTTTAAAAATTTATCAACCATGGGGTGTCATTAGTTTCCTTCTAGGATAGATTGGTTTAATTATTTATATAGATTCAAGAAATTAAAACTAATCAATAAAATATGTAGTATGTAGTATATTGTAGGTAAAACCTATGAGATAGTCTAATTAGTCATTTTAGGGTTTTTAGAATAAAACAAATGATTTGATTTGAATGAGATATAACGAGAAAATAGATTTTGGATGTTTTTTAGAAAACAAGTGAATGAGAAATAAAGTAGTTTTGGGTTTTGAAAATCAATTGGGAATGGATTTTTGGGGTTTTTTAGATTTAGGGTTGAAGTGTAACTAGATTTTGAAATTGATTTAATTAAATCATTCTTAGTTTTAGAGTAAATATGTGAGGGATCCGATGGTCAGTTAATATTATCCCTTGTATGAGAATACCCTATTTCTCATGGTGAATTAATTTATGGTTTTAAATAATTTATAATGATATTATAATTAAACCTAACTACCTTAGAGTATTCAACATTCATGAAATAATTTAGAGAAATTAGTTTCAAATATTAAAATGGTTATTTATAGATTCATTAATCAACCGAAATGATTAAAAGAAAAATAACACTACAATAGTAATTGTGTTTAGCAGTGGTTTTTTAGCAGCGGTTTTGGAAACCACTGCTAAACCTTTTTGAAAATGGTTTGGCGGCGGTTTATAATAAACCGTGGTGAAATATTTTTTTAACAGCGCCGACCCTTCCCCCCACCCCTACTCTCTTCTCACCCGCTTCCCCTGCTTCCCCCGGCCCCTGGCTTCCTCCGTGACCCCGACCCCCCGACCCCCCGCGACCCCGGCCCCCCGCGACCCCAGCCCCAGACTACCCCGTGACTTCGGCAACCCTGGGACCCCAGCAACCCCGGACCCTGGCGACCCCGCGCCCCTGCTTCCCCCGGCCCCCCATGACCCCGACGACCTAGGTATATTTATCCTTAACCTCTTCTTTATCCATTTTTTTTATCATTATTCATTTAGATAATTCTCCAGTAGTTTTAATGGGATATATGTTTATGATTTTGTGATTATGTGTTTCCTTGTTTCATTTGGAGTCCTTGGTTAAGTAATTTGATTTGGGGACTTAAATTAAGGTTTTAGTTTTTAAACACTTCAAAAAACTTTTTGTGTTTTTTGATGATGTAAGAACAAACCTAGTGATACCCATGGAATATGCCAAAACCTTGACAATGGTGAAATAAATTGATGAATAGTAAAATGGGGTAAATGTTAGAGTGAATGTGTTCTAAATTTTAATTGGGAATGTGGGTGTGGTTAAAGGGTAAAATGAAATGATTATATGTAATTCTTTTTAGAATTCACAAGGGTCTCTTGAAATGGTTTAAAATATGTGTTTGGGATTTTAATCTAGTTATGAATTTTATATGATGAAAATGATGCTTTTAAGGTGGGTTTTATTTTGAGATTTCAAATGATTATTTGAATTTGGGGTTTAAAAAATATCTTATGAAAACTCTAAATGGTTGGTTTGAATGGTTGATTTAGAAATAAAATCCTTGAGTAATTTTTTAGCTTTAAAAGTGGAATACCCATGTTTTAAGTGGTGGATTCGAAATTATTTCAAATGAGTACTTGAATTATGTTTATAACATTATTTGGTTTTAATTGTTTTTTAGAACCATAATAATTAATTGGATATATTGTTTAGTGAGATATAACTCATGAGGATTTTTTTGTCATGTGAACATTGTTATGAAATGAACTTAATGATGAATGTTACTAGTTAACACACCATGATAAGGGGGTGTATGGATTAATGGTATATTTGTAATGGGTTATGTATGTGAAAGATAAATGTGATAAATGTTTATGGTTATAAATGGTAAATATGGTCAATGGTTTTGTTTCTTAGTTGATATATTAGTTAGTTATAAAGAATCATGTTCACATAGATTAATAGTGGGGGGGGGGTATTGGATTGAGCCTCCTCCAACGGGTTGATCAGACTGATACTCTAGGACCACCAAAGTATTGCATGGGTTAAGGAGTAATACTTAGGCTCTATGTCCCTAATTAATGAAAGTGTAAATTCACTTAGATTGAGGCTATAGGGTGAGGTAATTCAAATAGACATAGGCTCCAAGAGGAGGTAATGTAATTGTAATAACTAGTACTCGCCCGTGCTATTGCACGACGCATTCGATTACTGGTTTTTATTTAAATAAGAGATTAATATTCATTAAATTTGAGAAGAAAATGTATTGTCAAATAAATTATAATTAGAATGTAATGGTGTATGATAATTGAATACTACCTCTGATAAACAAATCACCAGATCCAAAACCAATAGGATTGACCCAACCCGACCTGCAGATAAAAAAATCACCAAATCCAAGATGAGGGAAGGCTTCTAGCCATCCTTATATGGATATTTTCATAGATAAAGATTTTGTCCTGTTGCATTTACACAGTGGTAAAAGAATGGGATATATCAATTTCAATTCCTTATTTACCCAAAAAAATAAAAACTGAACGAAAAAATTATAGAATCCAAAACTTAAAACCATCTTACCCCGCCATCTTGAATGGATCTTCAACAAAAGGTAGCTGCAACTGAAGAGAAAAGAAAATATATTATTAAAATAGAATAAAATTATCAACTTATACATGAAAAATAATATGATAACTAAAATAAAATTGAATAAACTGATCCAGTTATACACAAAGATGCAAATTCATTTTTGGTAACTTTCATCAATATGCCATCGAAGTCGCTGACCAACTGGTACCTAAAAATGAAAAATAATTTATTCTCAGAATAACTGCAACATGCATATAGAAATATACTAAAAAACAGAGGAAAATCATGAATGTGACTTTTTTTGACCTATAAAATGTGATTTTTTGGTTCAACAAAACATCAATTGTACCACAAATCTTCAGGGGTATAGACCTGTAGAAACATAAAATAATATATAAAAATATAATCATATTAGTAGAATCAGATCAGTAAAATATATAAAAACCCGTTACCAATCGGGGGTGACATACGGTGATTTACTTTCAAATAAGGTATGCATACTACACATGATGTAATATACATTTTTATACATACAGTAATTCATAAAATAGATATGAAAACAATGTAAACACAATCAACATGTATTAATACCATACATGTATTAACAGGTGTGTGTGAATTCCACCCTTGTCAAGTGCAATGGGTCATGCAGGTCCAAGAAGCGGTAATTTGCAGATATAGTTATGTAATGTAAGTTGGAATGTTTGTTTGAATGTAATAAGAATGTTACCAGCACGATAAGATGACCTGGCTCCAATATCTACCAGAACTGAGATGCAAATGCTGGGAGGAAACTCGCGTAGTTTGTAGCACTGATTGAGCATGGGAAATCTTGAGTGGTGGAGGCTGTGACGGAAATGGAAAGCCGATGCAGATATGATGCAATTTCCCAGGTTTCTTTGGGAAAGATGAGATAGCTAGTTACACACAGGGTGCTTAGTATGATGTAGTTGATTAGGTGTCTTTAGGTGGGATTATATATAAGGGATTGGAGCACTTGGGCATATGAAATTGGAGTTTAGTTCAAAAAGGGTTGGCCGATAAAAATTTTGGTGTCCATATGTGTGTTCAAATATCCTCCATGTTATAACCCACTGAGTTACACATAACTCTTGGTTCCTATTGATCATTACTTAGTGTATCCCATTTCCTACCTAGATTGAACCCATAGACCATGATTTTTTAATTCAGAACCATTTCTTGGTGGATGCTTATATAGTTATTTAGTAATATCTTGATGCTTATTTATGTTCATTTCTTGTTTTAGTTATTTTTTGGTTTAATGTGTACTATATAATGTATTAAATATACCCATGTTTTATATATAAATTGTAGATTTTTTACTAAAATGGCTAAATAATGTGATTTATGTATTTTAAAACTTCTATATGTGAATAATAAACTCTAGAACTATATTTAAAATAAGTATTTTTGAAACATTTTTATAAAATGAATTACAAAATATTTCTAGGACTATTTATATAACACTTTTCATACACATTCATGTGTGTGTGTAACTTCTATATTTTCATTCCAATTCCAAGATTGCTATTTCTAGTAATTTTTTTCCTCTTGTTCCATTAATGGACATTGGAATGTTGTGACTTTTTGGGGATCACATGGAGATGTTTTGAGTTGTGAATATGGTTGTGATTTTTTTGGGAAATTTTATTGTGAGATAGTTCAACTAGGTTTATTTTGTATTTAAATTTTATTTTTATTTTCTTTCTCTATATGTTATCCAAAATAGATGATTTTTCATTAATATGTATAGTCTTGGATGAAATTAATCAATTTCATTGAATATTATGTTTCTGTAATCTTATATTATCATATATATGAATCTCTTTCTCTATTTAGTAGTAACTATGTGTTTTAATTTTTTTATTATTATGTAGGCACATTGTGATATACATGGATAAAAACTGGATCACATTACCAAGGAACACACCTCAATATGTTAAGTCTTTGAATGAGTTTTTAGATTTTTCGATTTCTAATCGATCCGTTAAAGGGAGAATAATATGTCCATGTCCTAAATGGAAATTTAGAACATGGTTGAAGAGAGATGAAGTTTATGAACATTTAATACTGATGCAATTCCCTGGTCAATATTTGTGTTGGGTTTTGCATGGAGAATCGAACGTTATTAAAAGATTGAGTACTGATGTTAATCCACAGATTGAGGTCCCAAGTTCGTCAACAACGGAAAATGAAATTCAAAACATCATAAAAGATCCATTCAACACTACAAGACACCACAATTAACATCAAAACATATAAGAACAACCAGAAGAGGGTGCTACAAATTAAAATGTAACATGTGATGTTTTTGAGACAGTAACACAAGAAAATCAAGATTGTGACATATCATTGGATCCTCCTCTTGATTTTGTGGAGTCAAATGTAAGAGAAAACTTCACTGAGAAAAATGTGTTTCATGATTTAGTTGACGATGGAAATCAAGAGTTGTATAGTGGGTGTTTAAAATATTCAAAGCTTTCATTTCTACTGAAGTTTTACCATATCAAATGTATATGTGGAATTACAAATAATGAAATTTCCATGATATTGTAATTGATTCATGATGCATTTCCAGAATAAAAAAATTCCAGAATCTTATTATTATATGAAAAAAGTTGTTAACAATCTTGGTCTGAATTATACGAAAATACATGTGTGTCGCAATGATTGTATGCTTTATTGGGGAGTGGATTCAAGTAGACAGAATTTCAAGAAATGTTCTTCTTATAGATGGCAGTCAAAGGGTGATGTTGGAAGTCTGAATGAACATAATTTCATTGAGAAGAAGAAAAATAACACACCTGCAAAGGTTTTGCATTACTTTCCCTTAAAGCCTCGATTGCAAAGATTATTCATGTTATCAAAAACCTCTGAACACATGAAGTGGCATTATGTAGATAAAAACAATGATGGCTTAATGATACATCCATGAGATTCCTAATCATGGAAGACATTTGATTCATTACATCTTGATTTCTCAATTGATCCTAGGAATGTTCGATTGGGATTGGATTCCGATGGATTCATCCCATTTAGGACTTTGAGTACAAGTTATAGAATTTGGCCAATTGTTTTGATCCCTTATAATCAGCCTCCATGGATGTGTATGAAATAAACATATTTTATCATTTCGATGATTATTCATGGAAAACAAATGCCTGGAAATGATATTGATGTATACTTGCAGCCTTTGATTGACCAATTGCAGGAGTTATGGAGCAACAGTGTTGAGACATTTGATGCTTCTTCTAAAACAATGTTCAAAATGCATGTTACTTTAACATAGACCATTAGTGACTTCCCTGGGCTTGGGAATTTATTTGGTTGGAATACTTACACGGGTTTGGCTTGTCCCCTTTGTAACTTTGATTTTGAGACCTAATGACTACCTCACAGTAGAAAATGGTGCTTCTTATGCCATCAAATATTTCTCGATTCATCTCATGGATTTTTGCTGAACAAATCAAAATTTAATCGTTCCATTGATCGTAGACCACCTCCAAAGTTGTTAACTGGTTCCGAAATATTGACACAACATGGAAATATTGAAACAGAATTTGGGAAGGTTCATCATTTGAATGATAGAGGAAAATGGGTCTGAAGTGCATCGTCAGGTGAAATCAGAACACAACAATGGAATAAAAAAAGTATATTTTTCAAACTCCCGTATTGGGAATTTAATTTGTTGTGGAACAATATTGATGCGATTCATATTGAGAAGAATGTCTATGATAATTTTATTTTTCACATTACTTAATAAGCATGGAAAGTTGAAGGATCATCTCAATGCTCGCAAAGACTTAAAAGTCATGAACATAAAACGTGATCTCTGGCCAGATGAGAATGAACAGTATACTCTAGCTATTTTTGCAATGAAAAATAGGGATAAAGATATATTCCATCGAATTTTAAAGAATGTGAAGGTATCTGATGGGTATTCGAGTAACATCTCTAGGTTTGTTGACTTGATGAATCGTAAGTTACATGGATTGAAAAGTCACTATTCACATATTTTGTTACAACAATTACTACCATTCACAATGTATACAATATTACCTGAAAAAGTTACTACTGTTTTACTCCAATTCTTCACATTTTTCAAGAAATTATGAGAGAAATATCTACATCCATTTCAGCTTGAAAACCTCTAGGAGAGGTTTGTATTGACCCTTTGTGCAATGGAGGTTATATTTCCTCCATTGTTTTTTACTATCATGATGAATTTAACTGTGCATTTGGTTGAGGAAGCTTAATTAGAAGGCCCCATTCATTATCGATAGATGTATCCAATTGAGAGGTATTTTATTTATATTTTTTTCATTTAAGTAAACAATTTTTGGCATTTAAATAAATTCATAATATTATTATTTTATCTCACGGATATCTTGGGCATTTGAAAGCATATGTGAGAAATAAAGCACAACCAGAAGGCTATATTTTTTAAGGCTATTTGGCTAAGGAGTGTCTTAACTTTTATTCTAGATATTTGGGTGATATTGATACAAGAGTTAATTGAGTTGAACGTGTTGACGACACATCAAATCAATCTCAAATGCATCAGAAATCAAAAATATTTCCTGCTATTGGCCGACCAGTTGGGAGGAGCTTAAATGTGACACTGACAGTATTGGAATTATTACAGGCTCATAGATATGTGATGCTAAATAGTGAAATTATAGATCCATTTATTGAAGAGTTGAGGATACAAACAAAAATATGAATGAGAGGATGAACATGAAATGAGAAAGATATAACGAAAGTTGTGAATAAAGATCTTGTAGAATGGTTTGCATGACGTTTAATTTCCTAAATATTGTAATAAGTACGAATATTAGTTTGACACATACATTTTTTAAATCTATTAAATTATATTTCTTTTTTCAGATCATGAATACTGATACTCAAGCAGACTTTTCATAATATTTGAAGTTTCTTGCTAGAGGTCCTATAAAACAGGTTAGAAAGTTCGATTCTTATAAGGCTTTAGAATTCGTACAGTCGATCGAGAAGTGGATTTGAAAACACAGAATAGTGGTATATTTACATTTTCTGAAGTTCGATACTATGGAAAGCTGCATGATATTATTGAATTAAACTACCACAGAAATTTTTCTTTTGTTTTATTCAAATGAAAATGGGTCGATATTATCAGATGTGTTAAAAGAGATTCCTTGCAATTTACTTCTGTAAACTTCTCTCGCTTGATGGATGTTAGTGATCAGGAACTGCATGATTAATATATCTTAGTATCACAAGAAAAAATGGTATATTATGTGAATGATGTTGTTATTGAAGGGTGGAGTGTAGTTGTTCATATAATACAAAGAGATTTGTATGATATGGGTGATGAAGTAAAAAATTTGACCTGTGAAATTGAATTTCATCAACAACAGGAAGCAGAATTATTTGTCCATCATGATATTTAAAATATTAGTCTAGAAAGAATGAATGAACTGGATGAAGCAATGGAGCAGGAAACTGACATGATTGAAGGGGAAAATGATTGTTTGTACAATTATTTATTCATTCAGCAACCACTTATTTCATTTTTACTGTCATTCATTATCATTGTTATATATATTTTTTCTGTTAGTATTGGGCATCTATTATCATTTTTAGTTTTTTTTGGCATAATTTTTTTGATATATATATTCTGAACTAAATTTTATTTAAGTAAATGACAGGAATGCGAAGGGAAAATCGGTACACTATTTCATCTAGTTCTGTGACAGATGACGATCCATCGGGCTCCCTCCCCACAGCATTTGAGGCACCAATTGCTTACAACCCTGCACCATCTCCCCTTGCACTATCTCTCACACCATCTGTGGGTGTCCCATTAAAGGTTGAGTCATCGAATCCCCCTTCAGGATCCTCAACAGTGGGGCGGCAACATGCCCCTTCTAGTTCATCACGGACATACCGAAGTGTCACTGTTATAGGAAAAAATTTTAATTAAATAAATTTATTGAATTCTGTTTATACTAATATTTTTCTCATTGAAGATGAAAAAAATTCAAATGTGGAGAAAAAAATTAAAAAGTTCAGATGTTTGGAATATTAATGGCGAGAGGATAGTTGTGAGATTTTATTCTTATGGGGTCCCTACGAATGACGCTGCAGGGTTACTTGGCCAGATTCTAGGCCACCTGGTAGCAAAGCCCATTTCCCTACCTATTTCTTATGATTATTGGAGACATATTCCTCCTAGCTGAAAAAATGAAGTTTTTGATTCCCAAATAAAGGTTATTTTATTACATTATGGTTTAATTCAATGTCATGTTACTAATATGTTCAATATGAATTTATGTATACAGATGTTCTTCCACTTTATAGTTGCTGATGTGATAGCATGGAAGTGGATGTTGAAAAATCTTGGTAAAAAATGGAAAGATTTCAAATGGAGATTTTGGTGTGATGTCAACGATACTTCATTGATCGTGCAACAAATGTATAAGAATCTGCCCAGTGGGGTACTATAAAAACAGTGGAAATTTTTTATTGACAGACATCGTGATGAGAAGTGGATGGTATTGAAATATATATTATTATATGATCCTCATTTTACATTTATACATGTATATTAGGAGGAGATGACATTGAATACATTACTGTTAAATTGCATTTTATTTATTTTAGGATCTCTCAAGACAGAATGCATCAAACAGGGCTATGCAAGTCACCCCTCACACTGCGGGATCCAAAATATTTTCTAGAAGCCAAACGACATTGGTAATCTTTTAATTATTTTAAATATTTATAATACAATAATATCTGTTTAATATATTAAATGGTTTATTTATCTTTGCTTAATGAAGTCACAAAGTTTAGGCCATGAAGCATCCTGAATTGAACTGTGGTTGGATGTTCAAAAAAAATTAGATGTAAGTTTTGTTAATGAGACTACCAAAGAAGTTGGGGTATGAAGTCAATTTTTTTATTATAATAACTTATTATCAGTTTTTACTCTATTAATATATATTGATATTTTATTTATAGGTAAAAATTAAAGAACTATGGGATTCCAATCATGGGCAGTCCTACTCAGTCTCCCAAGATAACCTAGTTGCTAAAGTCCTTGGGAAGGAGCATTCTGGTAGAGTGCACGTGATGGGATTTAGAACCATACCATCTGAGGTCTTTGTCATACCACCAGGGATTCCAGCTTCATATACTCCTAGTTATAGTCAATCCATACCCGAATATTCTTAGATGGAGATTGCTTCTCAATGAACCACAGTTCTAGATCAAGGGGCACAGATATCCGCATTGCAGAAAGTGATGACTAATATACATCAGCAAATGAGTAGATATGCCCACAGTGGTAGTGCATTGACTGGTGGTCAGTAGGTAAATCACAAAAAATCATAATCATTTAATTTTAAAACTTTGATTGGTTTTAAGTTCTAATATAAATATGCAACGATATTTAATTTTCAATATAATTTTCTTATAGGTGACAGTAGAAAGTGGAGATGGAGGTGGAGAGGGTGACGATGGTGGAGAGGGTGAAAATGCATCATCAGACAATGAGTAGTTGCATTGTTGATCTGTTTAACAAATATGGGAACAATTGGTTTGTATATGTACCATCTGTGGCACATAGTTTCCACCAAACATTTTCAATTCATAACATTTTCTTGATTTCTCATGTTTCCTTTGATGCATTTTATTGATTTATGATGTTTCCTTTTATGTCTTGATTTCTTGAGTGTGGTATACATCATTCCAATTAGGCCTGTGTTTGAATTGGTTGTCGATATTTTGGATGACTAGGAGTTAAACCCATTTTTGATGTGTTGAATAAATTCTCAATTCCTAATATTATAATCTGTAATTATTAAATATCATCATTCAAGAAGGTAAACCCTTTTGGCGTTGGAATCCTATGACACCGTGAATTAGAAAATCATGTGGATTGATGACTCTTTATTAGGAACTATTTTCTATGAAACCAATAGAAAATGATTTTCATTTTCCATAACACAAACATAAACTTGTTTTATATTTGAGCCTAATATGATTCATGTTATATTAATCCTAATTTCCCAAAATTATTCATGAATATATAAAAAATTACATATTGTTCTATTAATAAAACCTTAGAAAACAATAGTATCCAAACAGCTAGCATATCACCCAAGGTGAAATAACATTTAACTGTAACGTCAAACAACAAGAACAACAATCCCACACAAAGAACCTGGGTTTTCCCTCATATATGGGTTATATAATCCCACAAAAAACACATTACCAAGGACTGAAACACCTTAATATCATATAAATATTTCAAAAAAAATTCAACAAAAAATAAAATAACTTTGATACAACATTGTGATGTCATTACATAGGTTCCACTAAAATGGTTCCCCAAACCAATGTGCCACATGACCATAAGAATTCCTCCTCATATACAAGAGGCTTTATACTAGTATTGAGGGTCCAATGAGGTCTGTGGGGATAATATACCATCTTTACCAGTGTAAAAAAATATTATAAATGGGTTTTACATTTTTATTAACAATAATGGTAATTCATTAATCATTTCAAATTCATAAATTGTGGTGCACTAATCAGTTCACTCATATCATACACATAGGGTTTAGTGCCTGGAAATCCATGTTAATACACTATCCAAGAATAGTAAACTCCATATATAATATATCAAGTCCATTATGTCAAATTTCATGTCTAGCCATCCCACATCAAAGATAAGGAATTCCTAGTAAAAAAATTCTTACCCATGGGTGGGATCTACTATGTCCCTCATCATTTACAAATCCATCAATACACATTCCACAAGGTCAAACACAGTTGAAATTTTTAACAAATTACAATATTAAGGGTGAACTTATTTCATTTCACCAATATTCACATAGTTTATCACCTTCACTACACTTAACGAAATTCTATAACTATTCTATTTTACTATTCATTTATAACAAAAACCATTGTACATATTTTCAATTCCATATTATAACATGGATACTCCCACATTTTCCATTCATTATTTATCCCCTTAGTTATCTCACAACCCATTTAACCATAAAAGTTATGATAAACCACTTATTCCATTGTGACATGCTAAAAATATCTATAATTTTTTAATCTCATAAACCCTTAAATTTATCATTTAATAAATAAATTCACATGTTCAAGGGATTGGAACACCCCAGGGGTGGCCATAATCCTAGTCCACTCTTCATCAATATATCCAAAAACATCCTTGAAAGGTCCAACACATCATTGAGTTGATGTTATTTTATGAGATTGTGTCGGGTTTGATTTGATTTTCAGGGCAGTGGTGCAGTGGAAGTAGAAATATTTTTTTCTGGTCATCTTTTAGTGGCAGTTTTAACCGCTGATAATAGTATACAGGTAAAAGAGTAGCGGCGGTTAAAACTGCCGCTAAACGTAAATATTGTTTACGTTTCGCGGTGGTTTTAACCTCCACTACAGAGTTGAATCACCCGCATGCATTACATAGAGGTTCTAGTGAATTTAGTGGAGGTTATAACCGCCGCTAATAAAAAAAACCCAGGCTCTTAAAACCGCCGCTAAAGTGACGAGAACCACCATGAAATGAGGAAGCTACAACGCTTTTCTTAAACCACCACTAAATGGAAAAAACTGCCGCTAATAGTTTTCTGACTCCAAATTTAGTGAAGGTTTCTGTAAACCACCGCTAACTCATGTAGCGATGGTTTCAACCACCTCTAAACACAAAAATAACTGCCACTGAAGGGCATTTTGCTTTTAGTGTAAACGGTTCAGAATCAAGAAGTAGAAATTTCAGCAAATAAACCTGAATAAAATAAATAAAATACAATATAGAAACACATTCCACTTTTTTATAAATTTCCCTATTAGAAGGAGGGATTTAACCCCTAAATATATTAATTATGGAGTAATAAGAAAGGTGAAATTATTAATAAAACATTAAATAAAGTGGATACAAGATTGGTAGAAGACGCTGAAATAACATAACACTTTACCCCAAGCTTTGGTCTTCATATCTAATCCCTTATAGAAGTGGATTTGTCTTCTGGTTATACATATTTAGGGTGGTCATGGTCAATTAATTAAGCTATAAATGCATCGAAAATGATTCTTGGGTCTTTAATGGTGGCCCGAGCTATTTTGGGACATAATAAGAGCTCTCCCATTGAAAATATCATCAAATCTGGTTATTTTTTGCACCATCAAAACATTTTTCATCACAAATAGTGATTTGAAATCATATATTTTCATGGCCCAACTCATCGTAAGTGATTTTATGAAATAAACTGGCATTTTGAACTTTCGTTGTATTTCTTTGCGTGATGATTATGTGTCATGTCATGACATATAGTCTTATTCTTCTGGGTGAGTTTTCACTATATGCCCTGGTTTTACACATTTTTATCGACATTTTTACATTTGAAAATAGATATTCATGATATAAAAAGTACTTTTCCATCCTTTTATGCTTCGTCTCGTACTAATTCTTTATTTTTGACTCCTATAAGCTCCTTTTATCTTTATTTTTCATGAAAAGCCATCTTTATGTTGAAATATCCATCTTTTTTTATCATTTTTCTTGTTTTCCATTTTTTTGTCTCCTACCAAAGATGAAAAAATAAATTAATTATTGAGGTTGAAATTAATAATTTAAATCATATAATTAATTTATTTTAATACTAAAAACTATTCATGAAATGTACATATCATGAATCGTATTCACTAACTTTACCTTTTGGAATATAACCCAGGGTTGGAGTCTTTCAGATTGTATCATTGATAGATTTAATATGCCATCTTTCTTGAAAATTGTAACCATATTTTTCTTACCCAGATATACATATTTCCTTGGCTAAAGCTAGTTTTCTCCATTATTCTCATGAAATATGAATTTTTTTATCATAAATTTTGAAAAAAATTTGTTTTTGTTTGTTTCACCTTCATCATAATGATTAAATCCATTGAATATTTTATAATGCATTCATTCTTATAAAATATCACTTTATTCACATTATCAAAAATTTGAGAAATTCTAAGAATGTTAAGCTTCAACTCATTGAAGAAAAGAATATCACTACATTTCCTCTTACCAATTATGGTGGGACCTAATCCTAACACATTGAGTGATCCATAATTATCGAATGTGACAAATACTCCATCATACCATTGGATATATTTCAAGAGGTTTTTTATTTGTCATTCCTATATGAATCACAACCAATATCAATTATCCAAAGAATTTATCCTTTTATGATTTATAAGCTACCACTACCGCCATTGCATGATCTTTATTATTCCTCCTATTAAAATATTAAGAAATTTTTTTTAGCTACTATACAGTAGAATGGAAATTCATTTTTGGCGGTGTTTTTAAATTGATCAAATGTTCCAAAAATCACCACAAGATAATTAATTTAATTTTTTAATTATACTATAATGACCCATGCTTTACGTAAATGGACATTACATCACTTTTGTGGAATACTTAAAACATTACAAAAATAGACTCACAAACACCGTATTAGTTTAGTGCCTTTGAAAACGTGGAAAATAAAAAACTAGTTCATAATAAATATATTTATTCTCCAGCCTATTTATTTATATCTAGACCCCTTTTTAACACATTATACTTACTACCTTTCTTCATATCCAAGGGGAAAGAAACATAATAAAGGGTGAGCTCAGATTCTTAGTATGGGTAAACAAGGGAGATATGTAAGAATAATCATGAGCATAAGGATATGAGAACATGATCATGAAAAAAGGGGATAATACATTTAATATATAAGATCATAAACATTAATCACACAATAAATATTAGCAGTTGATAAGACATGAATCATAAGGAAATCAAGTACATAATCTATGAAATCATAACAAAATAGTAAGAAATAGAATTGTGGAATACACATAAACATGTAATATAATTCTAAATAAGTCAAGACTCATGGATAAAAATTATGAGGAAACTTCAAGGGGACTACACCTGGTGGGCAGGACACACCACCATCACCAGTCAGAGTCCTTCCCTTGTAAGGGATCAATTTTCCCATCTTTCCATTTTGGATCGGGTTTCCCCATCTTCCAATAGTTGATCGAGTTTCCCCATCACCCCATATTGGATCGAGATTCCCCATATTCTCATATTGGATCAAGTTTCCCCATCATCCCATATTAGATTGGGTTTTCCCATATTCCCATATTGGATTGAGTTTCCTTATTTTCCCATATTGGATTGAGTTTCCCTATTTTCCCATATAGGATCAGGTTTCCCTATCTTCCTATATTGGATAGGGTTTCCCCATCTCCCCAGATTGGATCAGGTTTTCCCATCTTTCCATATTGGACCAAGAAGGGCGACTTGATTCCCATCATTATATCACGAGATATAAATCTTCACCAAATGCATTAGAGGGAGACATAGGTCCCACCCATCTCATAATGAAATCATACATACTTATTCCATAGTATCATAAACAATCATATTATAACCAATGTAATGGAATAGGTTTCATAAACATGTAATCATATCATAAACTATAAAAAGATATAGGTTTCATAATCATTTCATCAAAATCATAACCCATTAAAAGAAGTGGGTTTCTTAAAAATAATAACAAAAAAAATATAAACCCTTCAGATAAATAATATGAAGGGTATTCTTGAACTATAATAAAGTATGTCATCTTAGATGGGGTATGATTTTGAGAGATCACATGGAATATGAATTTCCTTAAGAATAACTTTTTAAAACATAAAATATTTTCAGAACCATTTTCATTGAAATAAATTTGAAAACATATAAAGGAATCATGAAAAATTATTTAAAACTATTCTTGAGGAAAATATCATATCTTCATTAAAATCATTTTCTTTTATTAAAATACCGTGAAATATTAGAAGAAAGAAATTTCATTAAAAATAACCTTTTAAGTTTATAATGGAATCCTCAAGTCATTATGATGTCATGAATGTGGAAAAATAACTTCATGTCGTATAAGTTAAAAAAACAGTATTCTCGTACTTTCTTCAGAAAATTACAAAAATACCTTATTAGGAAAATGAAAAAAGATTACATTGAAAACATTTAATAAAAATTATTACATGGTTAAAAATGAAATTAATCTTATTAGGAATATAGTAAAAATATTTTGGATTTTTTTTAAGAATTGTGGAAATGGATGATAAATATTCCCTAGTAAATACTTATGTATAAACAATCCTAAATAATAATGAGATTATGAAATAACCCTTCAAACATTATAATTAGTATAATCCTATAACCATGAAATAAATAAAATTATATGGATATAAAAATACCATAATCATTAGGTTAATACTCATAAAATACATTCATGGGTATTATATACACAATGTAGAAGAAACAAGTAGATTTTGAGGCATGTGTCTCACAGAAGTAAAGGTTGGGAAAAAATTCATTACCTTATGTCTAATTCCCTCTATACTTGTCTGAAACTATTTTATAGTGGGTTTAAACATATTATTACCTTATAATAGAATCATAATAATATTTATGATATCATATATGATTAATTTATGGATTTATATTATCTTTTTATTAATAATTCCATGTTAAAGAAGCGTTTTAGGTAATAGTCGCTTTGTTTATCATATGTGTTTTGACTTGTTATTATTGATACTATTAGTTAAATCATGATTTACTTACTTAAATAATGTAAAAATATTTATATATTTGATATATGCCAATTATATATATATATATATATATTTGTATAATATATATATATATATGAAATGTGATACATCGTTTATGGAGATGGTAAGTCGTACGTACGCACGAACATTGTTTCTGTTTTCTTATCGTATTGAATGAAAAAAGAAAAAAGAAATATATGTATATATATATTATTGAATAATAATAATAATTTATTATATTGGATATTTATTCATCATATACATCTTTTATAATCATTATTGAAAAGGTTAATTTGGAATATGAATCTAATCGCGTCATGAAGATGGTAAGCCGTATGTACGCACGAGCAATGATATCATTTTATTAAATGTAAAAAATTATAGAAGTGGATGGTATATTTTTTTTCTTGAATAAATATCATGTTATATTTAATATTTATGTCCACTATATCCATCATTATACCCATCCAATTAAAGTAGTGATGAAGAACAGATTACACCACGATATGGGGATTGTAAGCCATATATATGCATGCATGGTACTTTCATTATTCATAGGATAAATAAAAGATAGAATATTGTAGTTATATAATCATAATTAATTATAATAACATAGGTAATACTGGATTGATTACTTTATAATTGAATCAACACATGAAGATTAAGTATAAGAAGAAATAATTTTGAATGAGTCAGTAAGGAGATTACCTCTTCCTCAATGATCTCCCTCTAGATCTACTCATAGAGTCACTAGAGTTGGTATTTTCAGAAAAAAAAAACCTATATAATATTACTATGAAAGATTATAAGGGAAATGGGAAGGGTATGGCCAATATTTGAATCTCAAAGTGAGGATAATATGTGAGTGAGGAGGTTCCCTTTTATATTTGAGGTGAGGGGAACATTTTTAAATCCTCAAAATATTAAAATATAATAAGATTATTCTAGATATAAATACTTAAAAAAACCATAAATGAAAATTTGAAGACATTTTTTACCATATACTATCCCCTTGTGATTATTTAACATTTTATGATTTTTAAATAATTTAATTATAAATTAATTCAATAAGATATCATTATTATCAAATTTAATTCTATTCATTGAATATGAATTCAAATACATCAAGACAAACTGAGAATTAAATTGTAATTATTTCACTCATCTAGAATATATATATATCTTATAGATATAGGTAATTAGTTTTACATATTATCTAATCCAAAAAATATAAAAATTAATATTATTAAAATAAGTCATTCTATTTTTCTCATAAATAAATAATTTTTTTGTTGAAGAAAATTTTAAGTTAAATATATAACTAACAAAAATTTGAAATAAAATTATATAATGAAACACAGTTTTTTATATACCAAAATGTAAATTTATATTTGTTCATAGCATGATTTTGTACCTATGTGGACACATTAAAGATATAAAATATAAGGAAGTGATACTTTGTATTTATCTTTGATTTAAATAATATATATTTTATTTTTATGGAAAAGTGTTTATTAAACAACTCAATATAGATAATAATGTGATAGGAGTCGAATCCTATTCATACAATTATTTTTTGAAAATTTTTGGATTAATTTTAAACCTTATCATTTTGATTTACCCTTAATTAATCAGTTGTAATTTTAATTGTGGTAAAAAAATCGGAATATTAAGAGGTTATAATTTATTACTTATATAGGATAAATAGTAAACAAATGGACACATTATGACATTTTAGACCTTATCATAATATATTTGTTTTTTTTATATATATTTTTATGATTTTTTATCAATTTAAAAACTATTATTTTTATAAAATATCATTAGTGTCAATTTTGACACTATTCATATCTTTGTATTTAGATAAATTCCAAAGATCAAGATAATTTCAAATCAAACCAATAAAGATACTCCAAAAATTTCATAGTCACCTAAAAAGTATCTGGGGTAGCATAATTAATTCAAATTATATTTATTTTATTATTTTTAATATTATTTATTTGATATTTCCTTTGATTAAAAAAATACTACAAGATCATTGTGTAAGCCTTTAAGGAAATTATTTTTTTATTAAAAATTACAAATAAATTACTATGATTAAGATAATAATTTTATATTCAAAATTAATACTTATAGTTGAATTTAACTTTTGTATAAATATATATTAAAAATGGTATATCTATTAAAAACATGAGTATGACATTTTTAACTAATCTTTAAATAAAATATAATAAAGGCCATATTTTCACCCAAGTGGAATAAAATGTTATAATTTAGAAATAGGGTTTATTTTTGTTTTGAAAATCACTCATCCAATTAAATTAGGACATGTTTCAGGGTAATTTTATAATATTATCATATTATTTTTACCTTTAATTACATAATATACCCTTGGCCGTGGTAAAAAATACTAAATGTACTATTCATAAAAAATTATTTTGATATTATTAGAATGTAAATATCATACAGATTAAAACCATGATTTTCTATTTTTTTAAATTCAATTAAGAGAAGTAACAAAATTGTGTCTAATGCTAATCTCACTGACGTAGCGAGAAGGCAGTAAAAGAACATTCCAAAGTTCATCAAGTCTTTATATGTAATTTTAATTTAAAAAAATTATTTCAATGAACTATAATAGATTAATATTCTTATAATTGATCTATTTTTTATTTCAAATAAATTCAAAATATAACAATTATTTAAATAAAATATCAATTTTTAACTATAATGCAGATTTTTTCACTATTCATCAAAAAATGAAAATTCTCACAAATAGGCTAATTATTCACCCTAAGTTAATTTTGAAATTATAAATTCAAAAATGATGTTTATTTTACCAAATTAAATTTCAAATTATGTCTAAAATTAATTTTCTTTTTGTTCACAAAAGGATATAAAAAGATGTTCCTTTGAGAAAATGGTATTTCTAAACATAAAAAAAATTAACAAAAGTTATAAATTTCATTATAAATATTTTTTTTGATGTGAATAATTTTTTAAAAATATTTATTACTATTCATATTACTATGTTTAATGGATATGATATTACTATCTCATTTAAATAATTATATTAGTAAAGTGTTATTGTGCAGGAACTAAAAGTTGCGTGTAATATAAGCCAAGTTGATGTTGCGTGTAATGAAAAATTAAATTGGAGTTATGTATAACATAATTTAAACTTAGTAATTTTATATAATAATAAAAATATATATTCAGTGTTATGTGAAGTGAAAAATATCAAAAATATTAAATTAATATGAAAAAAATAAAAAAATCACAAAATTTTGGGTTGTTACATTCTACCCCCATTAAAATTATTTTTCCCTCAAAATTATTCTAGGTTATTAAAGGTTTAATAATTGAATGTGTATTTCATAGAAACATACATCATAACAATGAATTTTATTTTTTTAATATGGAAAAATTGGAAAATAACAGGTACCCAAAGTAAATCATTACTAGGTCTCTACACATGAGAACATTAGAGAAGATTTGGGCATAGAGGAAAAGTATAAATAATCATAGAGATTTATAAACATAACTGGTCACAATAAAATGGGTGATCTAGAGAAATTTAACAATCAATATATCATAAACTAACCAATCATGAAAGCGGTCATTGAAATCATTGATAATGATAATTGGACAACCTTTTACATCATGATTATTTTCCTAATGTTGAATAATTTTCAAGGGAAGACATTCTTACTTGATTTCAGCATAATCCCACCCCTTTTCATCCCTTTATTAATTTCCACTTAATCTCTTATCCCAAGAAATGAAGGTGATATTTTCATTCTTAGAGTAATAAATGATCATGAGATCGATAAATAGAATAACGGGTTATCATAATAAAAAGGTTAGCACAAGTTAACAAATGTTCATAAATCAATGTATGGTGAGATAATACTTTAATCTCAAAAACATCATCGGGATTTCACCTTAACATTTCCATAAATAGATAACCTTGTAATCCTTATGAAAATAAATAACATTTGGAAGAGGTATACTAAATCATCTTATCATTTATCCCCCATATATCATAAGGTTGTTCTTGGTTTTCACATTCCAAACATGTGAATACCTTCATCCATGATAGCATATACCACTTTTCATCAAATCCATAATCTGTTCCAAGGAAATAAGTACCGTCCAATTCAATTATTCATATCTAACATATCTTTATCCAAATATAATTATCTCAACATCATGCCCATATTATAATTTCTCCTTCCTATAATCACGTGTTTTCCAAAAATATCAACTTATTACCTCAATAACTTTTCATGGATACCAGTACCATTTGGAATATGCTCTTAAATCCTTATGGGAAAACTACAGTGGAAAAATACATATATATTTCATTATTCCATAATATCATAAATTTACTTCTACAACAATATTCTAGAATTCCATTACATAAATAATCCATGACTTTACAACTTCATTTTCAAACTCCACATCACCAATATTGATCTCATGAGTTTTCCATTTGTCATTCACTTTAAGAGGCTGTTGAAATCAATCATCATCGTTAACCCTTATATTTGGACATTGATTAGTATAATTATCATATTCCTTACACTTTAAGCATTGAAGTGTGGGGGTGAATTATTTCCAAACCTTCTCTCTATTCACATATTTATAAAAAAAATCCCATCACATCAGTACTCAAATGCCTGATGACCTTCTTTACCACATTTAGAACCTCTACCAGTCCCCTTAAGACAATTTACTCAATGTTTCTTTCCACACTTTGTGCATAAATTAAATCTCATCTTTTTTTCTCCATGGTTTTTATATTTTTCTTTGATCTCCACCATTCATTTATTATCAACCCCATGATATTGATATGTAATTATATCCCCAATTTTGAACTTGATAGCACAACAAACAACCTCTTCATAGATACTAAATTATCTTGTGGATAACAGCCTTATGAGGCTTGGTTTTAAGACATTTAAGAACCTATCAAATTTAATTTTAGGTTGTATAATAATACCAGAAGTGTACCTCATAAGTCTTTTTATATTATTCTTATTGGTACTAAAATATTTATCATCCATTTTCTTCAACTCAAGGAACTCATTTTCCTTCTTTGTATGAAGAACACAAGGAAATTACTTATTGGATAATAAGTTCTTGAACTTTTACTAATCCATGGATTCAATTTCAACTTTCTTCATTATATTATTGATTAGAGTCCACCACTGGTCTGCTTCACCTTCCAACCATTAAATAGCCAGAACGACTTTCTCATTTTCCAAACACTAGAGAATGAAGAATATGTTTTCATTTGTACTGATCTAGTGTTAAAAAAACAAGTGGATCTAAATACCCAGTGAAATAAGGTGGTTGTTTCCTCATGAAGGACTCAATAAATTTTATTTTCTTTTCTCTAATCATTTCGAAGTTCAGCATGATTCATATCTTGTATAAGTATAGTGATAATATTTTTCATTCCATATCCTATAAAATTTGGATTTTTAGGAGGAAAATTTCAATACCCGTTTCATTCATCGTTAACATGGATCATTCAAGTTCTAGTCATTGACTAAAACAAGAAATTAAATTGTGAGAAACAGTTATCATGGTGAAAACCTGCATAATCCTAAAAAAACTTATAGGATTTCTAAATTATGATACCTTCATTAATCTATGATACCTTAGGTTTATACTAGGTTATTCATAGAAAAAATTCATTTAAATCATTCATTATGGCTCATAAAGAGTTTGTGAATTTCCAACTCGTATAACCAGGGTGTGTGGAAATAGGTTTGTAGCAAGGTCTGTTGTTGTGTACCAAGTTAGGCTCGATTCAGGCCCGTTAAACCTTTTCAAAGGTGTTACCTTTATGTGTATCTATATTATAGGGACATCCACTTATAGTATCTCAGTAGGTATTTAATTATAGGAAACCAATCTATATATCATTTACCAAAATTCCATGACATTTTACTATACTGTTCCTCATCCTTAAACTTATCCTTAGAGACATACCTAGACATATCCTAAGAAATAATAATTGGGATGTCACCTAATGTTTTTCAACATAGCTCCCAAAGGATGACTAAACATTTGATCTGATACTAACTACAACTACCCCAACTTTACATAAATGGAAATTACATAACTTTTGCAGAATACATAAAATATTACAAAAATATGCACCCGAAGACCATATTAGTTTAGCACCTTTGGAAATGTGGAAACATAAAAAACTGGTTTATAATAAATATAATTATTCTCCCACCTATTTATTCTTATCTTGAACCCTTTTTGAAATATTAGACTTACTAACTTTCTTTATATCCTGGGTAAAAGAAACGTAAGGAAGGGTGAGCTGAACTGCTGAGTAAGAGAAAATAGGGGAGATATGTATGAATAATCATGAGTATAAGGGTATGATAACATTATCATGAAGATAGGGGGTCATACCATATATATCAAAGATCGTAAACAGGAAACATGGGATAAATATTAGTAGTTCATAAGACCTGAATCATAATTAAATCAAAAATGTAGGCTAGGAAATCATAACTAAGGAGTAAGACATGTAATTGCAACATACAAATAAACATGTAATATCATTCCCTATAAGTCAAGAACTACTACTAGAACTTATCAGGGCACTTCGTGGGGACTATACCTACTGGGTGGGACACACCAAAATCCATAGTCACAGTCATTTCCTTATAAGGGATCAGTTTTCCCATCATTCTATATTGGACAGGGTTTCCCCATCTTCTTATAGTGGATCAGGTTTCCCCATCTTCCCACAGTCGATCAAATTTCCCCATATTTACATACTGGATTGAGTTTCTCCTTCTTTTTATATTGGATGAATCTCGTCAACTTGATTCCCATAATCATCTCATGAGACATAATTCTTTTCCCAATGCATTAGAGGGATATATAGGTCCCACCAATCTCATAATGAAATCATATATACATGTCTCACAATATCATAAACAATCCTATCGTAACTAATGGAATGGAATGGGTGTCATAAATATAAAATCATATAATAACCTGTAGAAAAGATATAGGTTTCATAATAATTTCATTAAAATCATGGTCCGTAAAAAGAAGAGGGTTTCTTAAACATCATGTCATCAAAACATAAACTATTCATAGAAAGAACATGAATGGTATTCTTAAACAATAACAAAGTATGTCATATTAGGTGGGGAAGGATTTGAAAAGTTCACTTAGAACATGAATTTACCTAAAAATTAATTTTTAATACATAAAGCATTTTAAAAACCATTTTATTTGAAACAAATTTGAAAACATATAATTGAATTAGGAGAAATCATTTAAAACAGTTCTTGAGGAAAATGTCCTTTCTTCCTTGAAATCATTTTCTTTTATTAAAATTCCACAAAATATTAGAAGAAAAAAAATTATTTAAAAATAACTTTGAAATATTATAATGTAATACTTAAGGAATTATGAAGTCATGAAATCTGAGAAATCCTTTCATGCCATAAAATTTATAGATAAACATTTTTCTCTTTTGCCGGGAAAGTAGAAAATTACCTTGTTAGGAAAATGAAAAAAGATTCCTTTCAAAATGTTTAATAAAAAGTCATACATGTGTATAAAAGACTTTAAAAAATTGTAGTAATATATTAAAAATATTTTTGAAACCATTTTTGTTTTATAAACGTAGACATGGATTGTAAGTACTCCCCATTAGATACATATGTATAAATAATCCCAAATAATAATGAGATTATGAAATAACCCTTACAACTTTATAATCGGTAGAATCTTATGCCCCATTAAATAAATAAAATTATATGGATATTAAAATACCATATTCTAAATTTTATGACTCATAAAATATATTTATGCATGGTTTATACACCATGTAGAATAAATAAGTAGTGTATGAGGCATACCTCTCACAAAAGTAAAGGTGAGACAAAAATCCCTTACCTTAGGTCTGATTCCCTCCATACTTGTTTCATAATCCTATATAGTGGTTTTAGACATTTTATCAACTTATAAAAGAATAATAATAATATTTATGATATCATATATGATTCATTTATGATTCATTTATGAATTTGTATAACCTATTTGTTAATAATGCGAAGTTGAAGAAACATTTTGGGTAAAAACTGCTTTGTTTAAAGTGCATGTTTTGACTTGTTATTCTTGATACTATTACTTAGATCATGATTTAATTACATAAATAATGTAAAAAATGATTTATATATCATATATATATATATTATAAATATATATATGATATATTTATATGAAATTGGATACACCATTCATGGATACGGTAAGTTGTACGTACTCATGAACGTTGTTTCCGTTTCCTTATCGTACTAAATGGAAGAATGTAAATGACACACACACACACATATATATATTACATTATAATTATTAAGTCATATATTTCCTATTTATTTATCATATACATTTTTATTATCATTCTTGAAAATATTAACATAGAAGATGAATCTCATCATGTCTAGGAGACGGTAGGACGTACGTACACATGAACGATGATATCATTCCCTTAATTATGAAAACATAAGGAAGTGGATGATATATATTTTTTTCAAGAGAAAATATCTTGTTATATTTCTTCTTTATATCCATCAATATAACCATAAAAAAAAATTAGTGATGAAAAACTGATTACACCACAACATGGAGACGGCAAGTCACACGTACACACACATGATACTTTTATTTTTCATTGGATAAATGAAAGATGGAATATTGTTGTTCCATAATCATAATAAATTATCAGAATATATTTAATACTATATTTATTAATTTATAATACAATCCACACAAGAATATTAAGTATAAGAAGAAACAATTTTGAAAGAGTTGGTAAGGAGATTACCTCTTCCTCAATGATCTCCCTCTAGACATCCTCTTAGAGACACTAGAGTTGATATTTTAGAATAAAATAACTTATATAATGTTACTATGGATTTTTATAAGGGAATTTATAGGGTTTTTTGAGCTTGAAGGCTCAAATTGAGGAGAATAAGTGAGTGAGGATGTTCCCATTTATAATTGTGGTGGGAGGAACTTTTGGAAATTCTAAAAATATTAAAATATAAAAAGATTATTTTAGATATAAATACTTACAAAGGAAAAATAAATGAAAATTAGAATAAAATTTTCACCATATCATATCAATTTATGATTATTTCACATTTTTGTTATTTTTAAATAATTTAATAATAAATTAATTCAATAAGATGTCATTATTTTCAAATTTAATACTATTCATTTAATATGACTTCAAATATATTAAAAAAAAGTGGAAATTAGAATATAATTCTTTCAAACATCTATAATATATCTTATAGATCTATGAAATTCGTTATACACATTAACTAATCAAAAATATATCAAAATTAAAATTACTAAAATCAATTATTCTTTTTTTATAATTAAATAAGTATTATTTTATCAGTGAAGAATATTTTGAGGTAATTATATAACATCTAAAAATTAAAAATAATTTTCTATAATGAATATAATTTTGTTTATATCAAAATAGACATTAATATTCTTTAATATCTTTATTTTTACCTAGGTAAACACATAAATGATATTAAATACAAGATATTAATACTTTGTAACTATATTTGATTTAAATAATATATAATTTATTTTCATGGAAAAGTTTACACTAAAAAATTTAAAATAGATAATTATGTGATAAGTGTCTAATCATCATCATCCAATAATTTATTTGACATGTTTTGGTTTCATTTTAAACCTTATAATTTTAATTTACCTATAATTAATCTATTGTAATTTTAACTTTGGTAACAAAATTTTAAATATTAAGAGGTTATAAATTTTTAATTATATGGGGTAAATTTTTTATAAATGGAAACTTTATGAACATTTAGACATTATAATAGTATATTTTTATTTTATAAATATTGTTATGATTTTTAGTTATTTAGTAGAATATTATTTTTAGAAAATATCATTTGAGTCAATTTTGACACAATTCAATACATTGGCTTTAGATAAAATCAAAAAATCAAGATAATTTTGAAAAAAACATTTAAAATACTCCTAAAATTTCATAAAATATTATAAAATAGATGGAAAATAATAATTAATTAAAATTACATTTGTTTATATATTTTTAATATCATTTATTTGATATTTCTTTTAATTTAACAAATACAACATCATCATTGTGTAATCCTTGTAGGTAATTATTTATTTACTAAAAATTGAAAATAAATTACTATGATAAATATAATCATTTTATATTTCAAATTTAGATTTATAGTGGAATATATCTTTTGTATTAACCTATATTAAAAATGGTACAATTATTAAAAATATGAGTATGACATTTTTAACTACTGTATAAATAAAATATAATAATTGTCCTACTCTCACTTAAGTGGATTAAAAAGTTTATAATTAAGTCCTATTATTTATTTTGGTTGTAACCCGCTCATCCAATACAATTAGTTCTATTTTTTTGGAAATTTTATAATTTTATAATTTTATTTTTACATTTAGTTACTCGATTTACCGTTAAACATGGTGAAACAATAATAAGGTTACTATTTAATATAAATTAATTTAATCATATTAGATTTAAAATATCATAATGATTAAAATATTGTATTTCCTTTTTTTAAATTCAATTCATAGATGTGAAAAAAATTAATTTTAACACTAATCTAGCAGACGTAGTAATAAGGTGGTAAAAAACCATTCAAAAGTTCAATAAGTTTTTATATATAATTATAATATAAAAAAATGATTCCAATGAAATAAATTGGATTAATATATATATAGAATTTTCTATAATTATATTAAAATAAATTTAAAATATTATAATTATTTTAATGAAAAACATTATTTTTAACTATAATGTAGTATTTTTCACTATTCGTCAAAAAATGAAACTTCTTAGAAAAATAGTAAAAAATAACCATAAGATAATTTTGACAATATAAATTAAAAAATTAATTTTATATTATCAAACAAAATTTCAAAGAATGTCTAAAATTAATTTTATTATTGTTCATAAAATGAAATAAAAAAAAGTTTCTTTACGAAAATAGTATTTCTAAACATAAAAATATTTTACCAAAAATTATATATTTCATTATAAATATGTTTTATTTATGTGAAAATTTAAATAAATTAGTTATTACTTTTAATATTAATTTTTTTAATGGCTATGCTATAACTATATCATTTAAATAATTATAACTGTAAGGTATTGTTTCGCAAAAACTCAGTGTTACGTGTAACAAAATCCAAGTAGGTGTTGCGTGTACTGAAAGATTAAATTGGTGTTGAGTATAGTGTAATCCGAACCTAGTTATTTTATATAATATTAAAAACAAATATTTAGTGCTACATGAATTGAAAAATTTCAAAAAGATAAAATTAATTCTAAAAAAATAAAAAATAATTCAAAAAATCTCATAGTGTTACATAGACCTTCTCTTTTGGATATTTTCTTGGATGTACTTTTGGAATTTTAAATCGACACCTTATTCATTGAAAACCTATAATTGATTATGGTATTGAGATATTATAAAAGAACACTTACGTTTTGTGTCTATATACTCTATAACATTAGCATCATCATTTAAATTGAAATATCATCATAGAGAAAATTTTTTATTCAAATTATGCCCATCATATTTCCTTTTTTAATTTGATTTCCAATTATCTTTTTCAAACTTATCATGTTTTGAGGCTTCTCTTTTAAATTTATTTTTCACTTAGTCTTGGACACAATATTCATTTCATTCCATGAATATTTTCCTTTGGAATTTCAAAAACTATCATCAAACATTCCAGTGGGTGTATCTTCATTTTTAGGGGATGCAATAACCCTATTCTTTCAAATTTAACTATTTACACCATTGTAATTGGAATAAAAATTACCAAAATAATTATTCTAGAGAACATACAATATTCAATAGGATTCTTTAGAAAATAAGACATTTTATCCATTCTTTTTGAGATTTCTCTATTGTTAGTCATTGATTTTTTAAACTCCCCATATTTAAATTTCAATATTGAATTTTCGGTATCTACAAGATTTGTCTCAATAGATTTTATCACCTTATTCTTATAAATTATTTTTTCAATGGAAATATTAATAATTTTTTCTATTCCTTTAATAATTGCATCAAGGTCTCTCATCCTTATTTTATACTAAATTTCCTATATTCATAATTTCTTTAGATTTTGTACCATTAATATATTTCCTTAATGAATCATTATCTCTCTTTCAATTATTCTATTTTATTTCAAGAACACTATGAGATCAACTCTAAGTTGAAACTATTTTGGTGTCATCTAATCGTTATTTTCATTTTCACTATTCTATTCCACTTATTCACTACTCTAGAAATATTTTAGTTATTTTTATTTTATATAAATTTTGATTTCCCTTTATCCTATAAGTTTCTCTTTTCTCTTACACTTTCCCCATCAAAAGTTTTGTAATCACATTTTTTGAAATGATTTTCCTTCTTTTTTCAATTGTATTTTCTTTTACATTGAAAATTTTCTTATAGTGTGATCACTATCCATATTTTTCATACTAGATGATATTTTGGGTTGACCATCCATATCCTATTATTCTTTATTCTTAGGGAATCCTATAAAAAGTGATCAATGTTTCTATAATTTAATAATTTAAATGGTATGTTTCTTTTAAATTTAACTTTTATTAGTTCTATTCATTTTATTAATAAAGAGTTTGTTTCCTCAAAATAAATGGATTAATCCTCAATATTAGTTTTGTCATCATGAAAATTATTTTATAGATCATTATTTGGTCCTTTTAATTATTTTAATACCCTCTCCTTCTTTGTTTTTTACATTTATCATTAAAACTATCTCTATTATAATCTTATAATTGATCTTTTTTTGGAGTTTTTCAGTTGTCCACTTATCCATTTCCTGGTCCTCAAGGGCTGAAATATTTTTATTGATTTTTAGGTGATTCTCATTAGATTATTGATAATGGTAGAATGTTCAATAATTTCACCATGTCTTCAAATAAATCTTATAATTTTGTTTACTCAGCCGAAGAATTCAACTCATGATTCATCTTCCCACATTCACATATCTTTGAACTGATTCTATCACATTTGTAATCAATGCTCTATAAAAAAAATTTATTCAAGAGGAATGTCTTAGATTTTTCTTTAGATTTTTCTTTAGATTTTGTTTTTCATCTTCATTCCCAGAACTCATTCAAAAAATTTATTTGAGAGTAAAAAATGTATGAAATCTTCCATTTTTGTAGATATTCTTCTTATCCTATAATGTGTAATATATTTTATAATCAATAATATGGAAACCATTCATGGTGATATCTAGAATGTCAATGTAGACAGAAAAAATATATATAACCTTATATTAATAGAATTCATATCCATTAAACATGTGGACTCCATTTTATTAATTTATATTCATTGACCCATTGATTTCATTGATCAAAGAAATACGCAATTGAATGAAAATTATATCTATAAGGATCATACCTAGAACCATTTCAAGAATACTATAATTCCCATTATATACATTATAAGTGAATATATAACTATTGAGAGGGGATGGATGTGAATTAGTGGTTTTTGAAAACACACAATCTCAAACTATGTGAATTATATCATTGATTAATTTGAATTGATCTCAATGGTGATGATGTGATGATATGATATTTGAGTTTGAAAAAAACACATATAGACATAATGGTTTTTAAAAGGTTCAATCAACTATATTTTCAGGGTTAAGACCCTTATAGTGAATCTATTGTAATCTGGATACCTTTGTTCCAATTTATTTTTAAAGTAATAAGTAAAGGAGAAAGTAGATTATATTGAACTCTAATTAAAAGTTAAAAAAATAATCAGTGAGTTGGATAATACTAAATTAATTTACTTAAAGTTATTTTGAAATTTTGATATGGTGTGAACACTTGTTATTTTTCTAAATAGAATGAATGATTTTTTATTAAATTATGGATGAATATCTCAATGTCTCTTCTTTTAACCATACATAAAAATATCCAATATGGTCACTATATATTTTTATATTTTACCTATATTATGATGTTATTATTTCATATATGGAATGAACCTTATATCCCAAATATTGGAAAGAATAAATGAAAATGATCTTAGAGTGCCTAATAATACAATTGAATGGAGTTGTAACATGAAAAGAATATTATAGTGTTCCGTATTTAAATTTTTAGAACCAAAAAACTATAAATATTTTGTATCTATAATCCCTATGGTGTGGTTGAATTACTGTGGGATTTTATGCTTAATATATTAAAACTAGGAAATAATAAAAACATTGTCACCTATTTTGGTGACATGGTTTTATGTACTACATCTTGGTATTTTTTAATTCACTAAACCTTGTGGTATGGACCATTATCTCATTATGAAGTGCCACAATAACAATAAACTATAGTTTCACTAACTTCTCATCACTAGCATTGAAATTGGATTTACCTCCACAAAATTTCCTTAAATGAAATTTTTTGTGAAACTAATCAAACTGTAGTTATTTGATTTCAGTTTTAGAATAATTTCTTTCTCACATTAGAATAACTATATTATAAATCCTTCTCATGTAATATTAAATCATTTCTTTGTTAGAAGTATCACAAAAAGGCAAACCATATTATATCATTACTTATTCCCACAAAAAAATAACTATGTATATTAACTTCTCATGTAAGATACATTCAATTTTTAGATGAGATTAACTCAACTATGATGCATCATGGTAACCACCATTCACTTTGTGAATATTTTTATCTATAACAAAACTTCATTATTTTTATTCGTCTACATGTCCACTGAAATCCAAATAACATTAAAATTTTACATGATCATATTTTCAATAAATAAAATATTAAAACATTCCAAATACATAATAGTCTTACGTAAAGAAAAATTTCATAGCCTACCTCCAATAAAAAGGCAATATAGACACCTCAACATTGGATAAAATAATGATTATGAGAAAACTCTATCCTTTGGTGTAATGATGAATTCCATATTTAATATGTCCTATTTTAGATAAACTTATCCCCCCATTATTAATTTACATTAATATGGATATTAAGTCCATAAAAGGTATATTCTTTGTTCTAAGAGGAGTATGTTTTAAAAAATTTCCATAATATTTTAGATGCGAAGTAGATTATTGGTCTAAGTATTTGAAACCCTAATTTTATTGATGAATTGTTATATTTTTCTTAGTGGATTTTGAAAAATATTTTTAAACACCTTAAAATTTTTAAATGTTTCAAACTTTTGTATCATAATAAGTATATAATAATAGAGACTAAATTTCTATATAAGGGTTATAAAGTAAATTTAACCACCATTTTCCAGTCTACTCATTTGTACACAAACTTCACTATGTATTAGGTTTAATATTCCACTATATCCCTTCAAGTTTCCACTAAAATTTAATTGGATAATTATAAATAACAAACGTGATTTTAATTTCTTAAAATATTCCTAATATTAGTATTTTAACAATAAATTACAATAGAGTCATTGAATATATTAATCATTTATATAGCCAAGGAAACAATGACAAAAAAATTGGTTTTATAATCTTAATTGACCATATTATAAGGAATATTATAGACTTTGTTATGAACTTATAGATTGTATCAACCATTTATCATATTCCTAGTTTTATAAAAAAATTAAGTCATGTATATAAAAAATCTATTTTTCTTAATGAGAATAGAAAATCCCTTCCTATACAAAAATGTTTTAGATTTCAAATTTCTCTTTATAAAAAAACATAGTAAAAATATTCCGATTATATAAATAACGCACTATATATATATAGATCATAAGTACCAACCTCCAATGTGGAAACTTTTTTCCAATTACCAATACATAGAGTTACTTACCCTTTCATAAATTGTCTCATATTTTTAATTATATGTTTAACAATAAAGATGTGTAATGAAATACAATTTACAATATCCATGAGATATAATTATAAAAATTGAACTCCATAACATTAAAATTAATATTTATATAATATTTAATTAGGATAAAACTTCTTTACCATATATAAAAATCTATTAAACAATAGGTCCAACCTATAAGATATCTAAAAATGATTTTCATGATTCACTTTATTATTTATAATAAGATATATCTTTATGAATGTATCATGTTTTTTATCATTTAAATAAGTACATCAATTGAGTTTAATCAAAATAAATATGATAATATACAATATGATATCTATTTAGGGGGCCAATATCCAGATTTTTTTTAATTTTTTAGTCCATTTTTGTGATCCTCCCTAAAATTAGCTATTTTGGTAGGTTTTCTTTCTAATCATAACACTATTATTCATGAATTATTATCTATAAAATCCATTTTCAAAATCCATAATATAGATTTTAATAACTCAATTCTCTCATTATCCTAACTCTTAGGGTTTTCTGACCAGGTGTCATTTATGTGTATAATTAAATAGGGTTAAATAACATGTAGTGTTATCTGCATCCACTATAAATTTCAAAAGATAATTCAAGGGTATATAGAATGTTGTGACCATGTATTCAGTTATAATAAGTTCCTCTAGATTATGTTTTTCATATATCAAAGAAATATTGGGGTAGGTTGAAAAAGATGTTATCATTGTGTTATCTTTTATTGAAAACACATCAATCATGTTCAAACTAAATGTAATTATTATAGATTTTTTCCTAAATAAAATTAATGGAAAGTTTTTTTTGGAGGTATTAATTGTTTTTATAACATATTAGAAGAGGTATTATGTTTTTTAGTAATATTGAGGATGATTTGAGGAATCCCTGTTTGGAGTTGGAATAAGTATAGAATTTTCATATGTAGACAATACTTGTGGTCAATCCACTAAACATGACTTTATATGGTCAATTGGGTATGTTTTGTTGATATATATTTTTTTTCATGTTGTTTATTTCTTTATACATTAGATCTAATACCAAGTAGATTAAACTTCCCTATGGTTAATCAAGATACTAAAATATAGAGGGATGATTACTTAATGCAGTAAGTCATCCATAGTTTATCAAGTGAAAACATGACCCATGTTCAATTCTTCTATTTGTAGGGAAAGTAATTTCCATGATATCTATAAATTTTTTATATAGATGGTTCTCTGTGTTATAATCATTAATGAAAAAATATCATGAGTAATTTTTTCATTCTTTATGTTGTAATGAAGTTTGAATAAATGAATGGGTGTAATTATTCATGCCTAAATCTAGAGATAACAGAATTATTTAAGGTGATTAAAAGTCGTATTTCATAGGATGATAAGAAGAAAATAGTGAAGGATATTTCATTTCAATCTTAGTACTTTCATGAATTCTCATATTGGGTAGTTATTCACGTAGAGTAAAATGCATGCAATATGGATTGAAGGAGATACCTAGAGATAATGCCATGATAAATATGTGTTTTATCTTAGGAATACACAGTGATATTAAATGATTTAATTATTATGTAAATAATAAAATCTAGGTTCTACAGTTTTAATGATGAAGAATGACTAGATGGATGGATGGAGAATAATTAATGAGGTTTTTTTATTATGAAGTAAATTTAATTTTAGGAAGTTGTGAGATAATATATTTTTAAAAAGAATGAAATCTATGATAATTAACCATATTTAAATTGTTGTAGTTTAAAATATAACACATGAATTTTAAAGTATTTTTGAAGAGTTTTTAGTGGAAAATTTTAGATATGATAATTTTGGGAGATATGAATTCTAATTATTCACAAAATATTCTATGAATATATTATTTTTCAAGTAAGGAGAATTTGAGATGATCATTTGTCAAGAAATGGACTGGGGGGGGGGGGTTGTCATGAATTTCCCAACCAAAATAATGATAAAATAATGTTTCACTACTATTGTTTAAATAGTTATTCCCTTAGTTAAGATATATTATGCATTGATTTAATGGAGTGATATTCATGTAAATTCAAATGAAGTTTTTTTGATACTATTCAATAAAATAATAATAATAATAATAATTCAGAACCCCAAACAACATTATAATTGTTTATAGAAGGAAGATATATTTGTTTAACCCAAAACAATTTTATCACCAGATTGTGTTGGTTTCACTTGTGAATGGTATGCACCAAATCATAGTTGGGAGCTATGAAAACATAATTATCATGGTTATACCCTACTCATTATAATCACACAATGGTTCTAGTGGGTAGTTTGATCCTAGTGGAATCCATTTTTCACTAAGGGTTGTCCTAATATTAAGATATGAACCTCGAAAATTTGATATGTTCTCTTATGTTTGTTTGTGGGAGTGGGGTGTAAAGATTGGTTATATCACTTACCATTGACAATTGGTGATGGTTGTTTCAATTGAAACTTAAAAATATTAATTTACAGTAATTCAAAATCCTATAAGTGGCCTCTCTTATATCTTACTAGTGGATTCTCAAATTGTATTAGAGCGAAGAAACCTTCATTTGTGATATAATATTTTTTATATCTCTCTTAAGAGAAAAAATAAGTCAATGTTCTCACCAATCGTTTGTGGATAATCTAAACGAGCTTTACATTAGGGGATTCCAACATTTTATAGGAAGGTATATTAAATTTAAAAGGATATAATGTGTTAATTTCTAATATTTTTAATTCATTTTAATGAATACTACATTTGATAGCCCACATAACACGTTACCTCGAACTTAAATGAACATCGAAATAATATTACTTAAATATGACCGTTATAACCTTATCAATGGCTTGACATGTATGAATTGGAATAAAAGAATTATGATATATATATATATATGTATATAATTTCTTTAGTAAAAATAACTAATTCACTCAAAAATGGTCAAATTTATCTTTTTTATTACTATTTTATGTATAATTATAAATTCATTTTATGAGATAAGAATACAATTTTCATAACAAAGGTTTTTAGGTTCATTATGTGAGAATAATTACAATTATATTATTCTATTTTTAGAAATTTAATTTTTAATAAATGAACTTTTTTGTAAAATTTATACATAAATATTATCTTATGGTGAAATTTAGGTATTTTTCATAAAAGCCCGATTTTTGGTTCAATAGTGAGAAATACAAATTTTAAAAATATTTCCATTTTTATGAATTTGTCTTGATATAAGTATAACATCAAAGATTATGAATCTTTTTTACTTTATCAAATATATTTTTAATAAGTATTTTAATTCCCTTAAAAATATTATTTTGAACATATAAATCAATGTTTGACATTTTTAAAATCGAAGTAATGTTTTTATTATAATGAATGAATTATTTTGATCTATTTCTTTAATTATGTATTTTTATTTGTATATTTGTTTCATTTTAGTATTAAAATTTATTAAATCTCATTTTATCTGAGATAATACATCCAATTACATGTTACTCAAAATTAAACATTGTTTTTTTATAAAATAATTTTCAGACATAAAAATTTATTTCTCTAGAAGCCATTTCTCATTGCGTTGATTGTATTAATTTTAAAGGTAATTTTTATTAAATTTAAGAATTTAATCTGAAATAATGGTTTTTATATTTTTAATCAAGTGGTTTTTTTAATTACCCCAATTTCATGTTGGCTCATAATGAATATTAATCGAAGTAAAAATTCATTGCTGGAGTAAAGGTTAAAATTGGTTAAAAGGGGGTTAAAATAAAAAGTTAAGGTTCAAAATGACCAAAAAAACATTTTTAAATTCTATTAGTTAATCATATTTTGATTCAAGACATCTAATGTTTTAAATTTTAAAAATTTGGAGCCACTGTACTTGAGTAATATATTTAATGTAGTATAATTTTTCAAATATTTAGAAGATTTCCACCTACCTCACTTATTAAAGGGAACCCCTACTCCACTCTCTCTCAAAAAACATTTCTAAGTTAGCTCGACCAAGCCCTACCAAAATCACTCCCCAAATATCTTTACAAAGTCCAAGAGCTTCTCATATTCCCCAAAAATCATCTTAAGAAGGGTTAATATGTAAGTCAAAGGAGGGTATAGAAAGAATAGGATGTTATTTTATGTCCTACCAAGAAAACTCAGAAAGTAAGGGTCTACTCTATAGTCACATTTTTTTTCAGGATTATCTATATATAAATTTACATTGAAGGTGTCAACGAGCCTGTAAAAAAGTGGTATTGGCTCTTACATGGCATCCAAAAGACCGAGGATCAAATCAAGGTAGGGACGAATTATGGAGGTACTATAGAAGTAATGTAGCAGGGCACTGCAGCAGTACTGTAGTTGCGAAGAAATAGTAGGAATGATGAAACTGTAGTAGTAGAGGAACAGTAGCATGCATTATAGAGACGATGGTACTGTAGTAGTGCATGTACTGTAGAAGTAATGTTCACTGAGGGGTCCTTTGGGCCAAAACTAGGTTTTCAAGCCTTGTATTCCGGCCACTTGGCCTTAGGCCTTAGGGCTATGTGATGGGTCTCCTTATACCCAGACTTAATGAGATCTTTTATTTAATAATAAATTGAGTCATCAGCCAAAACCTGTAAAAAAAATAACATTGAAGGAAATTATATTCTCTTTATAATGACCCAATCTTAACATACTTAGAAAATACATCATTTTTGGGGAATATTTATTACATTACACAAAAAAATTCCTGAGGACCATATTATTTTAGTGGCTTTGGAAACTTGGAAACATAAAAACTAGTTCATAGATGAGCTATGTCATCTCCCATTATGTTCTTCATTACTAGAACCCTTCTTAGACATAACATACATAATACATATCTTCATGACCTAAGGATTGGAATCATAAGAAAGGGTGAGATTAGATGCTTAGTAAGGGTAAACAAGGGAGATTAATTAGTATAACCTGATTATAAGGGAATGAGAATATAATAATAATAATTAAAAAGAATACCCTACAGATCAAAGATCATAATCTTTAATCATGGAATAAAGATTGTAAGTTAATAAGAAATTAATTATAAGAAATCAAAGAACATAATCAATTAGAGAGTAACATTGGCATAAGATATGTAATTTTTGGCATACACATAATCATATAAAATCATTTCATGGTATTCAAGGATCACTACCAAGACCATCATATTAAAAAAATACCTTTACGGAACTGGGTTCACTCCCCATTCTATCCATATATTATAGAACCGAGTTTACTTAATATTCCATCCATATATTACTGAACCGAGTTCTCTTCCAATTCTTGCTTTGAATTACTAAAATGAGCTCACTCCCCATTCTAGTACTATAAATCTCAAAGAATATAAAGTTTTACCCAATTCATTGGAAGGAGATATAGGTCCCACCCATCACATAATGAAATAATAAATATGTGTTCCACAATATTATAAACACTATTCATATAATAACCCATGAAATGAAATGAGTAACACAAAAATTTCATCATATCATAACCTGTGAAAAATAGATAGGTTCCATAATCATTTCATCATAGTATAACTTGTGAAAATAGGTAAGTTTCGTAAGCATATAAACCTTGTAA
The DNA here is from genome assembly GCA_963277665.1 of Viscum album. Lineage (NCBI taxonomy): Eukaryota > Viridiplantae > Streptophyta > Magnoliopsida > Santalales > Viscaceae > Viscum > Viscum album. Next base: position 1,399,811,953 of record OY728125.1, read on the forward strand.
GATAAACAAGTTTCATAAACATCTTTCCATCAAATCATAAACCATTACAAGAAAGAATATAAATGGTACCCTTGGATAATATCTCTAGTAAGGCATGAGTAAAACCAAAAAAATTTATATTAGTTGGAAAATAATTTTGAAATTATTTATTAAAACATTTCTTAATGAAAATATCCTTTATGCATTAAAAAATATTTTTAAAACATAAAAATTTTTTAAAAATTTTTTATTTTAAAATAATCTTAAACAAATACACATTAATCTTCAAATAAATTATTTTTCTTGATGTTATAATATTCCTATCATACCATATATGTAAACATGAAGGATCCTTTCACATTTTGGGTAAAAAAAAGAATCATTGTTTCTAAAATGGAAATGAATATTCATTCCAAAGAATTTTGTAAAAATTAAAACATGGAAAAATATATTTTTAAAAAATCATAATAGTGATATAAAACATTATTGAATTTTTTTGAAATACTTTTTAGAAAACATCTTTTTGAAAGAAAACAGATTTCCGATCAAAGAGAGAAACAAAGCCAGATTTTATTAATTTTTTTCATAATTATCTTAAGTACAAAAGAGATGAAAATGGTATCATTACTTGAAGATATCATGAATATTTATAGGATAATAAATTACATGGTAAATCATGAGTTTATAAAGTGATAAATTATTTAATAAAACACAGTAAGGGTTTCATTGAATCAATTTCTAATTAATTAGGTTATAGTCTTTCTTAAACACACACATATATTTTTATATAAAGATTTATTTTATCCCAACATTCTCCTCTTTTTTTGGTATTTAATTTTTATCTCTATGTAAATTACTTCTCATTACCAATAACCAATTCTCTAATAAAATGTTTTAAAAAATAAAAGTGTACCATTGGTAAGAATAACTCCCCTTTTAGAAATTAATCTTTTAATTCGTGAATTTTTTTTCTTTTCCATGACTTTTATCCCCTATTTTTGTAAAATATAAATTGTATTATTTTCTATGATTCAAGTATTTATTTTTATTAAATTTTAAAACTAATGTTTAATAATCTTTTTTAGGATGTTGGTAAAGGAAGTTCAACATATTAAAGGAAAGTATTTTCCATCCTTTAAATATAAAATTCTTTATCTTACCCTCAAATATTTTTTATAAACTTTATATATTTTCATGGATATTTTATTTTGAAATATTTATAATAAGGAATTAAAATGTCTTTTGTTTACCTCCCCAAAAATGTTTTTTATTATAATTTACACTTCAACATTTATAACATTATTTAAATGGTTTTTTATTTTCACATATATTTTTCATACAAGGTTTATCTTTCCTGAATTTATGTTTATATCATCCTATATTTTATTTTTATAATATGGTTTCATTTGGAAAATAAAATGTTTAATATCACATGATCATTAAATTTTATATTGTTTTTTTATAAATTTATAAAACCCAATATTTTTACCTGGGTTCGTTAAGATATGTTTATGATTTATTTTAAGTGGTTGAAATATGTATTGATGCTGATGGGTGGGGTCTTATATCACCCGAAAATACAATGGTTTAAGCCAATATATCATGAGATATTTTGGATTTTATATAAAAAGTTGTACACATATGCATGATCATGATATGTTTTCTTATATTTTCTAGAATGTATATAATGAATTTTTTTACATAGGCATGGGAATAAAAAGTTTTTTCAGATCAGTTTTTTTATTATTAAAGTTATATAAAATTTTCCAGATGTTTATCATGTTATTAAAAATTTCAAATGTATTTAATTTCCAGGAAATTTCATGGTTTCATGATTATTTATCATTTAAGTATTCTACACTTTATTATGTAATGTTCACATGTCATACGTTTTATATTTTTTTAAATTCCTTAGAAATAGTTTTAGGTTATTGTGTTTCTAAAACTTTTTTAAATATTTTTATCTATTGTATTATGATTTATTAATAATATATTTATCCTCTTCCTCATGTTCTCATTCAATTTTATGATGCATCACTTTATTATATTTTTTCTCCTTACTAAGTGTATATTCTAGCCCATTTATTATGTTTCTAATACCCCGGATATGAATATTATTATGTCATGTAGGGAATATATATTAGGTTCTGGAGGATAAAATGTAAGAAAAATTATTTTAAGTGTTTTAAAATATGTTTTCCATGTTGATAATATCCAAAACACCCAAAAAATTGGGTTTTTGGTTCGAACAATAGCTTTTGAGAGGTTCTATTTAAATCATGAGATTAATGTATATTATGTATTTTTAATGTGGGTTTTATTAGTTAGTATCACAGAAAGGTTTTATTTTTGTTTTGGATTACATTAGATAAAATTATCATAACCTTGGAGAAAATTCTAAGGGATAATTCTATGTATAGGATACCATCATGATGTTTTCGTAAAGTAGTTATTATGAATTTATCCTAGAAATTAAATCAATGTCAAGATACTAAAAGCTAATGTAGGCTTTGGTGCCATTGTACCTAGGGGAAGTAACCCCAATAAGGGAATATTTGGTATTAACTCAATCGTGACCTGGAATAGGATAAAGATGTCTAACTTCATAGTAATTTTGTCACTCTTAGGGGATGTTATTTACTTAATCAATTTATAAACCATTATGATGGGGTTGATAATATATAACTATAATGATAACTATCGATAATTAAGATAAATAATATAGACTCATAGGATAATATATGCATTTCATTTTATAAATCCTCATTCTATATTAATATTTTCCTTTTATGTATATTAAATTATTTAAGTATATTTATTCCTAGTTTTTATCTAGACATGGTAATAGAGGGAACCTAAAATAATAGAGTTAAAAATGGGTAAGATGGATAATATAGAGAATATAACAATAGTAAACATAATTATATTGGGGTGGAATGAAAATATATATGAAAATTCTCACTTGACTATCTCAAGTTGTAATTAAAAACCCAAATAATGTTGTGTTCTTGAATTCCCTAAGGAAGGAGAAACTCACTATTAAGTGATTTATAGGGCAGTGCCATCAATATTTCTGTGTGTTTTTTTAATAAATTGGTTCTTTATAAGTGGGTTAAGGAAATGTAAAAGATATTTTCCATTATCTATTGCTTTGACTGTGAGAATTTCGTTTTGGAAGTCAATGATTTGGAATGTGATGTTGACCAATGTTAGATTCTTATTAATATTAACTTAGAAAAAGAGGACATAGACTATATGTAATGGGAAGTGTTCAAGAAGATATTTTTCAAAAAATATTTTCAAGGGACTCTTCTCACAAAAATGGAGTATGAATTATTGGATTTAAGTAAATAATAGGACGAGTATATTAGATCATATAATGGAAATTAAAAAATACTTTTGAGGTATGCCTCAAATTTCATCCCTGAAACTGAGAGAAAAAATTATCACTTCTTAACCATCTTAATTATTAGTCTTTAAAGGGATTTATCTATAATTTAATTTAAAATCTATGTATAGAGTTTATTATCTTCTATCAACGTAATGATATAAACTAGAACCTCTCAATATTTATGGCAAAACAAAACAAAATTAGAGTATCATGGAAACACTGATGATAAGACACATTGTGTGATGGAAGTTTAATTTTCTACATATAGAAATTGTGGGAGAAAGAATATTAGTAACTTATTTAAAGGATCAAGTAAGTGTGTTAATTTTGGTAAAGTAGGACCCCAAGCCAATAGTTATCTTACTAAGGCTAAGAGGATGATTAACTTAAGAAAGTAGAAGAAGTTACTAAGTAATGATGCACCATAACTACAATACTTCTAGTAAAATTAATTATATAATTATTATAATCAATAGAAAAACCCTTGGGAAAATGAATAAAATTGGCACCAACACCCCCCCCCCTAAAGAGGGATCAATGGAAGGGAATTCATGATCACAACTACTAAGGTAGATAAATATATTAAAGTGATGAAAGATATAATTAATATCTCTTCAATATTTTATAGTACCTTATTTGATTGTAGTTTGTTGTAGTCTTTTATATAATAAAAGTTTTATAATAATATGGAATCAACACCTCAAAAAATGGAAATTGAATTAAAAGTGAAAACCACAGGTGGAATAATGACCATGTCTAGAATTTATAAATGTTGTCTAATTGATATTTATGGGAGGATAATTAAAAGATATATAATTAGTATTCCCTTTAATGAATTTGACATAAGTTTCAGTATGGATTATATTTATCTTTATAAAAACATGAAACAAAGTAGGGGTAGGGAAGTCTCATTTTATATCCCAAATCGTCCCATTATCATGTCTTGATGAAAGGATGATTATGACCTCCTTGTGGAAGAAAATTATAAAATATGGGTGATGATACCCAAAAATAATGAAAACATATCTTGAATGATCTATGATGAAGTTAAAATTGATTAAAATCCTATTTCATTAGAATATATTAATTTATTGCCACATTAATTATCTGATTTCCCCCCAAAAGTGTGTGGAATAAATTTCAATAAAACTCATTCTTTGATCCATGACTATATCAATGATTCCCTATATAATGGGTCCCATTGAATTATTATATTTAAAGAAGAAAATTCAAGTCAACCGGGACAAGGGTTTTATACTCCCCTATGCTTCTGTATGAGTTGAGTTAATCCTCTTTTTCAAAAATAAGGATGAATCAATGCATTTTTTTGTTGATTATCATGAGATTCATAAAATCACAATTAATGACAGGTATACTTTACCCCATATTTATGATATATTCAATCAAATTAGAGGACCTAGATACTTCTTGAAAATTAATATTCAATATGGATATCATAATTTAAGGTTTAAACGGTGTTATTTCTAGAAAAATCATTCCATATGAGGTTTATACACTATGAACTTATAGTGATTACCTTTGGACTTATAAATTATCCTTCTATCATCATGGATCTAATGAATAAATTCTTCAGATACCACCTTTATCAATTTTTTATTGTTTTTATAGATGATATTATTATATACTCAATGTGTAAGGAATAAAATTAAGATCATTTTTGGATTGTGTTAAAGACCTTGAGAAAAGAGAAAACGTATTCCAAATTTAGAAATTTTTAATTATAGTTATATAAAGTATAATTGTTGGACTATTTAATCAGTATCGAGGGAATATCTGTAGATCCATACAAGATGGATTTTACCAAGTAACTACCCAAGATACCCACCATAAATGATGTCCACAATTTTCATAGATTAACCACATATTACCGATTATTTGTGAAAAATTTCTCACATATTTCAAATCCTCTGCCCAACTTCAAATCATTGGGGGTAAAGTTCCTTTTGATAGTGGAATGTGAAGAAATTATAAGGGATTTAGGAGGATGTTAATCACTACCCCTTTACTTATATTACCCTATAGTAGTGGAAGGGTTTTTAAAATACATTGATTCTTAAAAAAAGTGTTTGGGATACATCCTAATAAAAAATTATAAATTAATTTCTTATTATTCATTCCTATAAGGACCCACCCTTAAAGATGACATAATATTGAGTTTTTTATGATAAATTCATTATATTAAATTTATGATCTTTATGGTATATATTTTTTAGTTAATTAGTTCATTATTACTACATAAATAAATATAACATTACAAAGTGAACACTTCAATCAGTATCATTTTTTTCCAGAAAACAAAACTTTTATGATATTAAAACTTTTATTTTCATTAAATATCTTAAAATTTTTCATTTGTAACACCTCCTTATCCCTACTCATCCTTGAAACCCAATGTTTTTTTTAAAATTTTTGATGAGAACAAAAATCCCAGTAAGATATATATATAAAGAAATTAATATTTCAGTTAATGAATACTTATACAACATAAATTCTTTTCAAAATTAAATATTTTTCATAAAATAGAAATTCTATTACGTAATAAATAATTTTTTGTGCCAAAATATTTTAATAAAAAAATTCATAAGAAATATTAATTTAAAAATAAAAATAATAATGGTATATTTGAAATCATGAAAAAAAGTATTAAAACTATTTCAAAAAAATTATACATTTCCCCCTTATGATTTAGAATATACTTTCCTTTAAAGATAAGATCTGTATTAGTCTCAAAAGAGGATAATATAAATAACATAGTAACATAAATCATGGAAACACAAAAAAATTGGTATCAACACAAAACGTGACATAATCATAAGTCAAGGCTAACTACCAAGACAAAATCACTTGGTGGACAGAGTCCCATAGTGAATTAGGTTTACACTTTAATGACATACATAATATCTCATCATAAAAAAGATTTACCCAATGAATTGGGGTGTTGTATGGTGAAAACTATCATAACATGTTCATGATTATATGTTCTTTAAAATGTAGTAAACTATAAGTTCTAATCATATTAATTACACATGGAAAAAATGGGTTGCATAATCTTTCCTCATATCATAATCAAATGATATTTCATATTGAATGAATTTGAGAAATGAACATAAATAATTTATTAACCAATAAAAGGTAGGGAGAATAACCTAGGTATATATTTGAGAAAAATATATACCTAATTTAGAAGCCTTAAATAACATTAAATATAGAGATAAAGTGATATAGAGAGATAAATGTCATATTCAAAATAAATGGGTGGGGTAGAGATATCTCATACACCCATAAGTAAATTTTTTCTAGATATCAAAATATCAATTCTATTTAAATCAATTTTTTGAAATACTTATAAAAAACAAAAATATAACTTTTCTTAAAATAAAACAATTAATATTATATCATATAATGGCTACAATAGTGGGAATTGTCATTGAATCCAAACATGTCAAAAATGTTTTTTTTCTTATGTAAATAAAGTAAATTGTTTTTGTATAAAATACATAAAACAAATACTTTTGAAAACTATTGAAATAAAGTAAAAAAGTGACATAAAATTTCATTTAAAATATATTTATGTAAATATAAATACATTAATAAAATAATTTAAAAAATATAGACTTTGAATATTTTTTTTGGAAAAAAACCATTAAAACATTTGGAAAGAGGTTTTTAAAGTAATGAGTCCTTTACATAAATTCTTAACATATATTTTTTTCAAAACATTGGCAATATAGTAAAATATGATAATGAATTACTTTATCATAAATTTAATTATAAATAATTATTTTCATGAAAAATGTAAAATAACAATAACATGGAAGAAGAATAGTTGGAAGGGAAACTTTAAGTGATGATTTTTTAAAAATAATTTCCCTTACGTCCAGTCATACTTATCACATATGTCCTTTAGGTTCATGAATAAAAAAAATATGTTAATTATTTACATAATTTAGAATATTTTTCTATTTTATTATCTTTTTTATTTTATTTATTATCGTTTTATATTCAATTACTTAATAATTTTAGTTAATGTGAGAGGTTTTGATGATATTCGATTCAAAAGTTCAAAAAGACTTTGATAGGTAGACTATGGTCAATGTGGTAATTATTTTTTCATATATAGAATAATAATTATGAAAAGAAAATCATTTTTATATATCAATAATACTTTGTAAACCAGCCATAATGTATTGTTATTAAAAATGTACTACGTTACAATCATGGAGACAGGAGTCTGTACGTATGCATGAGTTACATTTTTTTTTTCAATGATCATAATTGAAATAAGGTAAGTACCATTATACTTATAGAGAATTAAAATTATAAAATAAATATAATATTATTTATTTAAATACACTTATATTTTCCATCCATGTAATGTGGTAATAATAAATGAATCACATCACTCCGAAGAGGGGGTAGTTCACACGTACACACGAACAATGTTGTAATCTTTCAATGATTGGAAAGGAAAGAAAATATTTTATATATTGATTTTATAATATGATAAAATTTTCATGATTATAAAATATATAAATTAAATCTATCATCATAAAAATCCATGATTTTTGGTGATTGAAAATAATTTATATTAGTTCATAAGGTGGTAGTTTACTGTATATACCAATGACGGTTTGGTTTCCAATTTGATTGAAGAGGAGAAAGATGTAGGTTATTAAATTAAAATAAAAACATCACAGTATATATTAGTTACTAATTATATTATATAAACATTGATGAATAAAATTTAAAGGAGGTGGAATAAGAAACAAATAAAAAATGGTCAATTAAAAATGATACCTATTATTTGGAAAACCTCTTCAAGTTCAAAAACAATTCTTTCCAATAGGGTTTTATAATAAAAAAGGCCATTAGGATGTGGTGTGGGATGTCAGGACCCATTCCTCAGGGCTCGTATCGTGACTACCCCAAGCCTGACTTCCATAGGCCAGGGGTTGGCGACTAGCACCAAAGGCGTAAATCCCAAAACTTGGAAGGTATTGCCTTTATAACTATAAACAAACACATCAGAGTACACAACTGGAAGCAAAGAACTAAGTAAAACTAAATACAAGAGAAGAGCTGGAAAGTAAAAAAAGGGGCTGGAAATACAAGCCCAACTGGAAAGTACAAGTACAATAGAAAAGCATGTACAACTGAAAAAAAGTAAAGAAGATACTGGGTCGTCCTCTAGGGTTCCTACTTGAAGGGTAGGTACAAATGACCTCCTCAGCACTCTCGTCCATCCGTATCCTCCGATTACTGTTACCCCGAGTGGTCCACCTCCGGGTACCATCCAGTCATGCTACTCTCTGCCTCAGTCAGCAATGTATGTCGTCTGTAACCAACACAATGAGATGCGGGCAAAACCCATGTATGGGTGAGTATAACAATAATCAGTAGGTACCCTGAGACCCTCAAGGTCTCAAAAAATCCAACAAGGATAAACCAAAAAATATGAAATCATCAGATAACCCTTACTTAGGTATATGACCATACATATACCTAAGTTATCTAGTAACCCATCTCAATCATGAGGAAAACAAAAAATTCATTGAATCAGCTCAACCAGAATTTTTATTATTTAAACCATGACTGTTGGAGAACTCCTCCCCTATTGAGTAAAGTGGGCCTGTCGTGACATCAAGGTGCTTCTCACTAACCTTGGACTGCTGAGATACTCCTCTTGTCGAGTACCGCGGGTCTGCTGTCAAATACCAGGCGCTCTTCCGTTGTGGGTCTACCGCCAAATACCAGGCGCTCCTCCTAATAGCCTGCAGAGGTACTCCTCTTGTCGAGTACCACAGATCTACCGCCAATTACTAGGCGCTCCTCTGTGGTGGGTCTGCCGCCAACTACCAGGCACTCCTCCCTATGCTAGTTGAATCACTCCGAGTCGAAGCGGTCAAGTAGTTGTCAGGTCTTCCAACTACTAGGTCTCTGCACTCTGTCTGCATGTCACTAAAAGGATCTACTCCACGAGGTACTGGGAAATACTAAAACTATATCTAAGTGATACTATGAAGTATCTCAAATTTCTGCCACATCATAGGGGTCTCAACGCGATATACAGTGCATCAATCGGACGCCCGGTCTGTTAGTTATTGGCATTTCTATCATGGGGGCCCGGTTTGTTTTAGGTTAAAACCAAACCAATCGTACACTAACTGTGTCCAAACCTCCAGTGGGGTATTCCAAAAGAACCGCCTCGCTCTAATATTTTTGTCACCATAGATGGTTCATCAAACGGACACCCGTAGCCCAAGTTATGGGCAAAAATGTGTATATAGGTCAACGGGTCCGAAGTGGGGTCTGACCCAGTCCGTGGGTCCGACTTGGTCCACGGGTCCGACCCAGACCAAAGGGGAAGCCCTTCCCAAGGGGGATACCCGGCCCAGTGGCCCACAGGGGGTCCTCCTCAGTCGCGTCTAGGTTGGAGACCGCGCCCCCCCTAGACCTTCGAACGGCAGAGCCATTCGGGTGGGGACCAAACCGGTTCCAGGTGGCACCGGTCTAGGTCAAGCGGGACCCAGCAGGGTCCCTCTCCTCCCAACTGGCTGAAAGACCGGACGATTCCGCACCGCTGGTGGCCAGCCTAACATCGGCCACCTCTGCTCCTCCGTCATGGCCCGCCCTGGTCGCGACACTCCTCCTCCGCGCGGTGCAACGGCACCGCACACTTTCATCGCGGCCCGGCCTGGTCGGGGCCCTCTTCTCCTTCTCGCAGCGTGACGGTGTCGTGTCCTTCTGTCATGGCCCGACCTGGCTGTAACCACTTTCTTCTGCGCGGCACGATGGTGTCGCGCCCTTCCGGCGACCCTGTGGCCTTGCGCTGCTGGTTTCTTCGCGGCCGGCCCGACGCCGGCCACCGTTGGTCGGCCGCGGTCATCAACAAGCGAGGAAAAATGAAGGGGGAGGTTCATGCCATGTTTGTGTGGTCTGATCCTTCCATGTTATGGTGATATCAATCGGAAAAACCTTACCCATGAGTGAACGACGTAGAATGGAAGAATTTCAACTCAAATTCCCTACCACGTATTGTTGTTCATTGACGATGACGCGGAATGGAGAACGTCGATTCATTCACATCGAAAAAAATGAATAATCCAAGGATGTCATCATCAGCATTCTTCAAGGATGGAGATCCCTCCTTTGTTCCAGTTGAATAAGGAAGAAGGTACCTGTCGTTCTTCGGTGGTTGTTCATCGTTGGAGAGTTCTTCCTTCCTTAGCGTTCTACCTCCAAGAGCTCCTCAACTCTCCCTTCCAACCAAAGAATGTTGCCAATAAAATTAAATATTAGTTTGTCTATTATTTTATTTGTTGGTATAAATTCAAAATTAGAATTAATTAAGGGGGGCTCCACTTAATTAATTCTTATGTGTAGGCACAAATTAATTAAGGGAGTTCAAGAGGTTTCATGGGTGGTGGCTCCATAAATGGGGATTTCATGGGTGTCTTCCTAAGGTGGTCTCCACCACTTTAATTGATAATAGGTGTCTATACATTGGGTGGGACCGACCACCATAAACTCTCATGGGAGGTTATGGTGTGGTGGACCCCACCCATAACCTCCTCTTGGAGGTTTTAACCACCAAATAAAAATAAGCTACACACTTATTTTTATTTAATTTATTCTTTAAAAACCGAAAAGTAAATCTCATTCTCCACCAACTACCATCGAGGTGAAAGTATTCTTAAGAGAATATCGATGCTGCGAGTTCAACGGTACCCTCAGATTCCAATTCTGAGCACCGATTCAAAAGTTATAAAATCCCGCTCGTAAGTTTACTGAACGTACCCGAACAAAACTTCAGAAATTGATTCCAGGCACACCGGGCCTCGGAATCAAGCGTCGTAAAAATTCACAGACTCATAAAATTCCAATGTATTTAAAAAAAATTCCAAAAAAATTTCAGGTCTTTACATTCTCCCCACCTCAGGGCTTTATGTCCCCATAAGCTAGAACTCGAACTATGGGAACAAAAGGGGGTATTGAGCACGCATCTGAGCCTCCCGATCCCATGTGCTCTCTTGGAGGTTCTCATGCTGCAAGAGAATGCACACTAGAGGTATCAAATGTCCACATAGGACCTACTCCTGTCGATCCTCAATCTCCACTGGAACCTTCGTAAAAGTATCCCCATCGTCGATGACCAGCTCTCCATGGTCGATGATGTGGGAAGGGTCGTGTACGTATCTCCTCAGCTGGGATACGTGGAAGACGTCGTGCACCCAGTGCAACTGAGGTGGATGATCTAAGTGGTAAGCCACCTCTCCTACCCTGCTGAAGACCTGGGAAGGTTCGATGAATCGTGAAGATAACTAGTTGCCTCGGCCAAATCTTCGTAGACCTCATCGAGGTGAGACCCGTAGAAAGACGTGGTCGCCATCCTTGAACTCCAGAGGTCTCTGTCTCCTGTCAGCATATGACTTCTATCTGCTCTGTGCAGTCTTCATCCACTCCTGGATGATATTCACCTTCTCTGTAGTATCTCGTACCATCTCTGGTCTCACTAGTGCTGACTCCCCAGGGTCAGTCCAACACAAGGGTGATCTGCAAGGTCAGCCATACAAGGCCCCAAAAGGAGCCATCCCATTGGTGGAGTGATAGCTGTTGTTGTAAGAAAACTCCACCAAAGGAAAGTGATCCTACCAGATGCGACCGAAGTCGAGGACACATGCACGTAGCATGTCCTCGAGGGTCTGGATGGTCCTCTCAATCTGACCATCTGTCTGGGGGTGGAAGGTGGTGTTCAAGAGAAGTTGTGCCCTGAAAGCCTCCTACAACCCCTTCCATAGCCGGGAAGTAAACTTTGTGTCATAGTCAGAGACAATAGAGGAAGGTACACCATGTAGTCGTACAATCTCCTGCACATACAGGTGTCCCAAGATCTCTACTAAACCATGCTCTCTGATCGGTAGGAAGTGGGCCGACTTGGTGAGTCAGTCGACAATCACCCAAATCGAGTCATGACCACTGAATGTACATGGAATACCTGTCATGAAGTCCATGGATATCCTTTCCCACTTCCACTCTGGTACCTCTAAAGGATGAATCAATCTTTCTGGTACCTGGTGATCCACCTTCACTTGTTGAGAAGTGATGCACCATGAGACAAACTCTACTACCGCCTTCTTCAAACCTGGCCACCAGTGCTGTCATCGAAGATCCTGGTACATCTTTGCCACTCCTGGATGTACCACTAGAGGGGATGTGTGGAAATCCCTCAATACTTCCTATTGAAGTGCCACTGGTACCAAGGTACATCCTCTAAAGAAGATGACATACTCCCCACCTTTAAAAAATACATCAGGTGCCTGCCCTGTGGATATCTGAGAACGTCATGTCTCGCAGTCAGTGTCCCCATGTTGCACCTCTCTGGATCGTTGACGAAGTGGGGGAGTGATTGTAAGAGACTGTAGATAGGTTTCCCCATCTCTATCTAGAAAGGATATCTGTAAGGAAGCCAGCTGCTCTGTCACCTCTCCTAACAGCTGTATACCAAATCTCCTGTTGAGAGAATCAGCTACAACGTTCCCCTTCACAGAAGTATAGACTATCTCGAATTCATAGTCCCAGAGGAACTCAATCCAACGTCGTTGTCTCAGATTCAAGTCCTTCTGAGAGAAGATATACCTGAAACTCTTGTTATCAGAGTACATGGTAAAATTATCACCCATCAGATAGTGTCTCCATATCTTCAAGGCGAAGACCACTACTGCTAACTCCATGTCATGGGTAGCGTAGTTCTTCTCGTGCTATCTTAGTTGCAGAGAACCATAAGCAATAACTACTCGCTCCTACATCAGGCCACACCCAAGTCTAGTCCCAGATGCGTCATAGTAAACTACATACCCTACCCCTTCATCTAGAAGCCTCAAAATGGGGGCACTTTTCATCCTCTGCCTCAGCTTCTGAAAGATCTGTTGGCATCTCTATGACCACACGAAGGGTTTCCCATTCTTCATCAAGGATGATAGTGTTGTTGCAACTCTGGAGAAGTCTAGAACGAATCTCCGGTAGTATCCAGCCAAACCCAGGAAACTCCGAACCTCTGTCACGCTCCTGGGTGGATCCCAAGAAAGTACCGCTTCAATCTTCACTGGATCCACTGCAACTCTAGCCTCTGAGATGATGTGTCCCAAGAAGTGAACCTCTCAAATCCAAAACTGGCACTTCGAGAGCTTACCATAAATTTGGTGCTCTCAGTGTGTGTCCAGTACTACCTGCAAATGGTAAGCATGCTCCTCCATAGTAGTCGAGTAGATCAGAATGTTTTTGATGAAGACTATAAAAAAGCGACCGAGGTAAGGCTGGAAGATCATGTTCATGAGACTCATGAACACTGCTGGAGCATTGGTTATGCCAAAGGGAATAACCAAGAATTCGTAGTGGTTGTACCGACACCTAAAGGCCGTCTTCTTGCATATACTCGTCTCGAACTCTGAGCTGATGGTAGACTGATCTAAGGTCTATCTTCAAAAATAACTATTCTCCCTTCAGCTGATCAAAGAGGTCATCAATCCTCGGGAGTAGATATCGGTGTCATCCCGGGGTACAGGTTAATTTAGAAGTCCACTTCTTTATGAGGAGGTAGTTCTAGAACATCTTCAGGAAAAACATCCGCATACTGTTCTACCACTATAGGATAGCTTAGACTCTTCACATCGAGTGCTTCAAGGGTAAGGCAGGCCAACTGATGAGTGATTGGCTGCACCCTCCTCCAAGTAAGTCCGCTATGTGCTATAAAGGTTCCCTTCTCACCGGTGATGGTAAACCTGGTCTCATCCATGCGGACACACCACACTCTTCGCCTAATATAGTCGATCTAAGAATAGAAAATAGATAACCAATCCATACCCAAGATGATGTCGTAAGGCCTCGACGCCGCTACGAGGAGATCCCAGCTGAAGCTTTCACCTTCTAGAGTAATCTCACACTACTGGCACTAGTGTTTAATCATCAAGTCTGCTCCCGTAGGAGTCTATAGCCGTAAGGATCGATCCAAAGACTCCATCGGAATCTCCGAGCTCTGTACGAGAGTAGTGGCAATGAAATAGTGACTGGAACCCATGTCTATAAGAAGTGAAGCTAAGGTGGAGTAGACACAGACCATACCTCAAATCATATCCGTAGCACCGTGATCATATGCTTCAATGGCATGAAGCTGAGTTCTCCCCTATCCGCTGACTCCCTATGGTCGGGGTGGACCTCCTGGTGGTGGTGGTGACAACACCTCAAAACGTCATGCACCACCAGCTGTACATCCAGCTCCTCTGCTACATCCGCCTCCTCCGTGCGGACTACCTCGATCAAACCTCTGCCTCTACCTGGGAGGTCCCTAAACTGTCTACTGATCATCCTAATGGTTGGTCAGATTGTCACGAGCCATGTGACCAAGCCCGCCACATGAGTAACACTGCCCTCTCCTAGCATGTCTGGCTCTGTCTCCACTCTGGGTGACCCATACAATCAATCCAGAGTCGTGTGGTTGACCACCTATAGGTCTGGTCCTCTTGGACCTCTGAATCATCTATCTACTTCCAGCTACAGAAGAGTCCACAATGTGTCGGCTAGTTGTGGGTCTCACTGCTGGAGACTTCTTAGCAAGGAAACTCTCCACCAAGAGGGATCTCTCTAGCACCCCCATCTGCATTAGGATGCTAAGTGAGATCATCAGTTCTCTAATATCTCTCCTAATCCCTTGCTCGAAGGTTCGGGCCCTAAAGAAAGGTCCCCACACAATATCTGTGGAGTAGCGCGAGAGGTCGGTGAACCTCGCTGAGTACTGCGCCACCATCATGCTACCCTACTATAGATCCAGTAGCTCCTGTATCCGCACCACTCGAAGGGTGGATGGGAAAAACTCTGCCCGAAACAGACTCATGAAGTCTGTGCATAGTAGCATCACCTCGTCATGCACCTGGAGCATCAGGCTCCACCATCTGTCTGCTGCTGCCGGAAGGAGGCTGGCAGCAAGGATCACCATGAAGTCTGCTAGTGTCCCTACTAGCTTGAAGACTGTCACCACTTCCTCCAGCCAATCCTTAGCCACCTGTGAGTTCGTCTCTCCCCTAACCCTGGGTGGCCTATGGCGTTGGAACTCGTGAAATGCGCTCAAGCAGTGTGTATCGTCTACTACTGGGGATGGTGGCATCGGTGGTTCAATGGGAAGTAGTACCACTGGTGTCTCCACTGGAAAAGGGCCATGCACTAAGTCCTCGTCGCTCGGTGGACTGTCAGTGCATACAACTCACGGGGCTCTAACTGGTCGTCTGCAGGGAGGCATTTTGAATGAAATAGATATGACATGGTCAAAATATTTATACCTGGTGAGATGACCTGGTTGAGTTGACTTAAAAAAACTTTTTGAAACATGCACACAATCAGTGTTTTCGTGCACTGAGTCGGAAATCAAAAGTCAGGGTCCTGGTGTATGGATACGTCGGCCACCCGCACCAACACTAGACTCCCTGAACTGAAAACCACACATAGTACCCTTAACACTATTACTTCACAAAAAATAAAGATCAGATTTATAAGTTCTGTGGTAGAACCGACTCTTCTGATACCAATTTTTCATTTCCCGGGGGACTGTATCCGGACTACCCCAAGCCCAACCTCTATAGGCCAGGGGCTGGTGACTAGCACAAAAGGCGTAAATCCCTAAACTAGGAAGACATTGCCTTTATAAATGTAAAAAAACACATCAGAGTACACAACTGGAAGAAAAACACTAAGTAAAATTGAATACAAGAGAAGTGTTGGAAAGTAAAAAAAGGGGCCAAAAATACAAGCCCAACTGGAAAGTACAAGTACAAATAAAAAGCAAGTACAAATGAAGATAAGTAAAGCAGCTATTGGGTCGTCCTCGAGGGTTCCTACCTGAAGGGTAGGTAGAAATGGCCTCTTCAACACTCCCGTTAGTCTGTCTCCTCTGAGTACTGTCACACTGTGTGGTCCACCTCCGGGTACCATCCAGTCCCGCTACTCTCTGCCACAGTCAGTGATGTCTTCCATTTGCAACCAACCCAACGAGGTGCGGGCAAAGCCCGTGCAGGGGTGAGTATAATGATACTCAATAGGGTCCCCGAGACCCTAAAGGTATCACAAAATCCATCAAGGATAAAACAAAAAATATGAAATCATCGTATAACCATTACTTAGATATATGCCCATACATATACCTAAGTTATCTAGTAACCCATCTCAATCATGAGGAAAACACAAAATTCATTGACTCAGCTCAACCAGAATTTTTATTATCGAAACCACGACTGCTGGAGAAATATCCCTCTTTCAAGTACAGTGGGCATGTCGCAACATTAAGGTGCTTCTCACTAACCTTGTACTGCTGAGGTACTCCTCTTGTCGAGTACCGTGGGTCTGCTTCCAACTATCAGGCACTCCCCCGATGTGGGTCTACCGCCAAATACTAGGCGCTCCACCTAATAGCCTTCAAAGGTACTCCTCCTGTTGAGTATCATGGGTCTTTCGCCAACTACCAGGTGGTCCTCCACCGTGGGTTTGCTGCCAACTACCAGGTGCTCCCCCCTGGGATAGTTGAATCACTCCGAGTCAAAACGGTCAAGCAGTCGTCAGGTCTTCCAGCTAATAGGTCTTCGCACACTGTCTGCTTGTCCTTGGTAGGATCTGCTCCAAAAGCTACTATGCAATACTCCAACTTTCATGAAGTGATATGAAGCAGTATCTCAAAGTTCTGCCACGTCATAGGGGTCTCAACGCAACAGACGGTGCGTCGATCAGGTGTCTGGTCTGTTAGTTATTGGCATTTCCATCCCGGGGGCCCGGTTGAATTTTAGGTTCAAACCAACCCGACCATACCCCAACTATGTCCAAACCTCAAGTGGGTTATACCAAAAGAATCGTCTCTCTACAGGAATTCTGTTGCAACAGATGGTTCGTCAAATGGACACCCATAGCCCAAGTTATGGGTGAAAAGATTTATTATGGTCAACGGGTCCGGACTGCGGTCCGACCCGGCCCGAAAGGGAGGCCCAACCCAAGGGGGTGACCTGGACCGCACTGGGTGGAACGGCCCATGCTGGGCGGCCTGGACCATGCTGGGTCCAGCCCAGCGGCCCAGCGGCCTGTGGGGTGTCCGCCTCAGCCGCATCCAGGGGGGAGACCGCGCGCCCCCTGGAACTCCCGATGGTAGAGCCATTCAGGTTGGGACCAAATTGGTGCCAGGTGGTGAAGGTCCATGTTCTATGGGTTCCAGCGGGGTCTCGCTCCTCCTGGGTGGCCAAGTGGCCAACCGATTCCGCACTGCCGGCGGTCGGCCCGACGTCGGCCGCCTCTGCTCCTCCTTCGCGGCCCACAATGGTCGCGACTCTCCTCCTCCGCACGGCACGTTGGCACCGCGCCCTTCCTCCGTGGCTTGGCCAGGCCGCGACTCCTTTCTTCCTCGCGACACGATAGTGACACGCCCTTCCAGCAACCCGGAGGCCTTATGCCGCCAGTTTCTTTGTGGCTGGACTGACACAGACCACCGTTGCTTCGCTGTAGTCGTCAACAAGAGAGGAAAAACAAAGGGGGAGGGTCGGGCCGTGTTTTTGCATTCCGATCCCTCGAGGTTATGGTGATATCGATCGAAAAAACATAACCCATGATTGAACGATGTAGAACGGAAGAATTTTAACTCAAATCCCCAACCTCGTATCATAGTTTGTTGACGATGACGTGGAAAGCCGGACGTCGATTCATTAACGTCGAAAAAATAAATAAGTCGAGGATGGTGTCATCAACATTCTTCAATGATAGCACTCCCTCCTTTGTTCTGGTTGAAGAAGGAAGAAGGTGTGCGTTGTTCTTTGGTGGTCGTTCCTCATTGGAGAGTTCTTCCTTACTTGGCATTCTACCTCGAAGAGCTCCTCAACTCTCCCTTCCAACAAAAGAATGTTGCCAACAAAATGAAATAATAGTTTGTCTATTATTTTATTTGTTGGGATGAATTCAAAAGGAGAATTAATTAAGGGGGGCTCCACTTAATTAATTGTTGTGTGTAGGCACAAATTAATTAAGGGAGTTCAAGAGGTTTCATGGGTGGTGACTCCATAAACGGGGAGTTCATGGATTTCATCCTTGGGTGGTCCCCACCACATTAATCGATAAGAGGTGTTTAGACATCAGGTGGGACCCACCACCATAACCTCTCATGGGAGGTTATGGTGTGGTGGCCCCCACCCCTAACCTTCTCTTGGAGGTTTTAACCACTAAATAAAAATAAGCTACACACAAATTTTTATTCAATTTATTTTTTAAAACCCTAAAACTAACTTTCATTCTCAACCAACTATCGTCGAGGTGAAAGTCTTCTTAAGCGAATAGTGGCATTGTGAGTTCAACAGTGCCCTCATATTTCAATTCCGAGCACCGGTTCAAAAGTTATAAAATCCCGCTTGTACGTTTACTGAACGTACCCAAAAAAAACTTCAAAAATTGATTCCGGGCACACCGCGCCTCAGAATTAAGTGCCGTAAAATTTCACGGACTCGTAAAATTCCCATGTATTTAAAAAAAATCCACAGAATTTAGAGGTCTTTACGTGGGAAGTAAGGAATGTTTTTGTTTAGATATGTTTTGAACAAAATTTCTATTTAAGTGTGAATAAAATGGTATATGTGGTTCCCTTTTATAAGTGATAGGTGGGGCACTTTTGGAAAATTTTAAAATATTAAATTAATTAAAATTTGTTTTTGTATATAATAATTAAAACTAATATAATTCATATATAGGATATGTATCTACCAAACACTTATCTTTAAATAAAATTTGGACAAATTTATATGATCCTTTTACCCCTGTCGCTTTGTTTTAACCCTTGTTAACCATTTTTTATAGTTACACTGATACCAATATTTTTACTTTTCAATGGTCAAAATGGCTAATTTAATGGGAAAAATTACCAATAAATATTCCATGTATTATATTTTAAACCATATCCCAATCAACTGGATAAATATCAGTGTTTTGGTAATTATATATCATTTAGTTAAATATTATTTATTATAAAATATCATTAATGTCATTTTTAAAGCTATTCGTTTAATTTGACTTTGCCAACAACATCAAGGAAAAAGGACTAAAATATAATCCTTTAAAAAAATATATAAAATGTTATATTTTTATATAAAATGTTATATTTTTATAAAAAATGTGTAGAGCATAATAATTTGTTAAATTTATTTTATTTTCATTTTTTAAATCATTTATTTGATTTTTACAAAATTGGAATAAATATTGTATCATCATTGCATAAGAATTTAAGGTTATTATTTTATTACTAAACATTAGAAATAAATTAACTTGATTTTTTTACATTTAAAATTTGTATTTATAACAATACATAATATTTTTTTTAATCACAAAATTTGATAGTTATTAAAAGCAAGAAAGTGATATTTTTGTCTTAATCATTTACTTAAATATTAAAATGGTCAGAATTAAAGAATTAGGGAACAATGTGGCCATATATTCGAGACATGGATAGAAATTGATGGGATATAATAATGTTTTTGATAAAGACAAGTGTTAGGGTAAATTGTTAGTTTTCATATTTTTTAACCTGAATTACCTGATTTACCCTTTCTACGGTGATAATTATTTACTATAGTTACTATTCATATTAACTAAAAATAAAAAAAGGATTTTAAAAAAATATGATCCTACTAATAAAAAATATTTAATTCATTTTTTTCTATTCAA
Organism: Viscum album; assembly: GCA_963277665.1. NCBI lineage: Eukaryota > Viridiplantae > Streptophyta > Magnoliopsida > Santalales > Viscaceae > Viscum > Viscum album. The sequence goes on from OY728125.1 coordinate 1,399,832,072, forward strand.
TTACTAGATGTAATAATTTAATTTAAAATTAAACCTGCAAAATGCAATGAATATTAGCTTTTTAGAAAAATGTCTTTTTAAGTATATAAAAGTTTTTATACCAAATTAAATTATAAAATTAATTAAAAGAACTATAATTATGTTATATTTAATAAACAGGAAGTAATTGTATTTTATAACTAATAAATAATATAAGATGTCTCTAAAAACACTTTAAAATAAAATACGGTTTTCAATAAAAAAATAGTGTTTTTTAACAGTTTATTGAAAAATCTAACTTTTTTGAAAAATCATAAAATTTTACCATAAAATTATTTTGATATGTTGACTAAAAATATATAAACATTTTATATAATAAAATTTATAAATTATCTATAAATTAAATATAATATTTTCTAATGAAAATAAGTAGAATCCATTATTTTGATAAAAACACATTTTTAAAGAATAAATTGAATTTAATAAAAAATTTAGTGATTATATTCTAATAATTTATCAACATATTTATATTTAGTATAACCTTGATATATATTTAATAAATTATTTAATCCAATTCATACCCACTAATTTAACAACTATGTTTTAATATTTATATTTATGTAATAAAATTTCATGGTTTATTCATGCTTATAGTTTCATGTTGTATACACTATCGATTATAGTTTTGTTTCTTGAAAAAAAATCTCATAGTGTTTTATTATTCCAAAAATTTAGTAAATTTCACCCTTGAAATTTCAATTTGTGCTCAATAAATGATGGTTTAACATTTAAAAATACCTTTATTGAAATCCCACATCAAAAAAAGTGTTGATAAAACTTCCTTTTGAATAGAGGGGAAATAAATATTAAGGGAATCACATAAATAGGTTTAAAAATATGAAAATATCAGTGGGAATTAATAAAATAAATATGGAGAAAAAGTGTAATTTCCAAATAATCAGGGAGTGAAATATATATCATTGATCAAAACAAATTTAATGATTAAGAAAATTTTAATGACTATAAAACCATAAACTGATAAGGTGTGAAAATACCATCAATTCATTAAAAAAGAAGGCAGTAGAAAAATCTTTTTTCTTTATGAACCTTTTTTAGAGTTTAGGAATTGGTTTTACATCCATATTAATAAAATAAAAATATATATTTTCTTTATATAAGTAAGAATTTCATCCTTTAATAAATTTACCCCATAATCTCATTTTTTTTCTCCAAATGAGGGGTATTTAAGATAGATTTTTCATGAATGAAGCACTAAAACCAAATTCTAATGGATCACATAATCAATGAATGTATAAAATAATATTACTCCTCTCTTTATACATTAACCAAATTCAAATATTTTAGCACAATATAATTCTCAAAATGAATAAATCATCTTATGAAGAAAAACAACATTAACCTGCAAAGATTCAACAATAACACCGAAATTTCAACTTAGATCATTTAATAAATAATAACCTTAAAATTATTCTAAATATTCTAAACTAAGATTTAAAACAAAATATTATAATTATTTCACCACATATTATTGAAGGAAAAATTTAACATTTGTATCAAAATAACATCAACCACTCTTAATGTTTCATACCCAAAATTTATATTTCTTAATAATATAATCTTCAAGGTATGATAATCAATTCCATAATTATATTGAATGAACATAAAGCCCCATTAAAAATATATATGATTCCAAAAGATATTTCAATATTTATTCTTAAAATAAAATACCATAACATTATGTTTAACTTAATCATATAAGGTTACAAAAATAGTGAACTTCTTATGAAATAAAATTTATCACATATTAACCATGTTACATTTCAATCCCATGGTTTTCACTATGATAAAAAATATGTTCCAAATATAATGTAAATCATTATGCTTCAAATATATTAAAAAATTAACATTATACTAACTAGGAAATCATGTAGGCTAGTGGTAGGAATTTCACCCTTTTCACCCTTCAGTTGTGCATTCAAGCCCCATGAACTAGCAAGATGTGACTGGATATCCTTTCAAATAAAAAATATTAATATTATTCTTATATAATCCCTATATATATTATAAATATCCTTAAAAATAAACATAATCATTAAATATCATATGAAACCTGATAGTTATCAATACATTTAAACTTATGAAAAACACATTCTTCCTCAAATTATTCATATTGTTAAATCAAAGGGTTACATATACCTCAACCCAATAAAATGTATCCAAAAATGTTATTAATCACATTAAAATTCTATCACTTAAAACCTTAAATAGGATATATAAGACTTTGAAAAAAATAGCAACCTTAAAATTATAAAACCATGGTGGTATATATAACTCTTATGTTATCCAAACATGAATATATATTCTTAGAAAAAATTATCATAATCCTTATTAATCATAGACTATTAAATGTATTCCATAAATAAAAAAATGGAATAAACATCATCAAATATGACCTAAATCACATTGTCATTAAATCACTACAAACTTCCATGGTTATCAATACTTTCCCATTTACTTTATCAATGTTAATCAACTCTTTATCCCAACTAAACATTATTAACCCAATATCATATATAAATTAATGATCATATTTCCCTCAATCATGTGTTTTATAAAATTATCACCTTAAAACTAAATCACTTTTCTTGTTTATTAGTACAATTAAACATATGTTTTTGAATCACTGAAGAAAAAATATTGTTAAACAATCCTTGGCTGTTTCATGATTCTTATAACAAAAATACTATTGATAAAAATAATTCTACAACATAATTCCTAAATCCAAAAACATAAATACTTCAATCCTTTCACTTCATTAATTGGTATAACATAGGTTATTTTTTTATATAGGGGTTAACCATTTGAAGAGGTAATTAGCTCAGATAATTTCGAGGTTGTCCACACTTTAGAAAATGAACTCTAAATTGATCTCTATGATTCAATTTACTTCCCTCCATTGAACTCCTCATTTTTCCTCTATTTTTCTTTAAATTATTTTCTTTTCCACATATTAATCATTTTACTATTCCTTGTATACATCCTATAGGGTGTTTATTCCCACATTTTTATATCAGGTAAATCCAACCTTCTTTCCTACATATTCTCCACCACCTGATATCATAGAGAGCTCTATCATTCTTTTCCTTGGTGAGTCTGGGATTTAGTTAAGGTACATTTTGTTAATCGTATATCTTGATAACTAATAATGATAAATCAAAATATATTTCACATAATTCATTATCCCATGTGGTTGATTAGAATAAATATATTTTAAATCACATTTAGTGTTAACATCATCCCTCCTAGTTCCAGCTATTAGATAAAACCAAAAATCATGGTGTGAACAACAATAATTATAATTATGAAAAATCATTTATTTGATTTCTAAATAATTAAACCTTTTTCAATCTATTTAAAAATAGTTCTAACTTAGGTCATAAATTACCATAATCTATTAAAATCATTCATGATGGTTCATAAAGAAAATTTTATTTAACCTAAGAATATCACTTTGGAGTGTTAAACTATGTGAACAGTAAGGAAAAACTCACCATGGACTAGAATGATAGCCTAGATACACTCGACCAACAATTTTTATGGGTGTATCCCCTTGTTTAATTTGTTCTAAAAATATCTACTTATAGCATCAGGATAGGGATATATTGATAGTAAAAACATATAATCTATTCCTTACCAAAACCTTAAGATGCTATCCTATACAAGGTATTATCCCCAAGGTTATCAAAAAAGGTCTCTAAACCTTGTATCCATAGTTTTCTAAACATTTTCCTCTAATACCAACTATAAGGACCCAAACTTAAACAATACATACCCTTGATTTTTTAGTCAAGAATTATTTCTGTTACATGTCATGATCTTTTCCATTTAGGGATTTATATAATTAAGAAATCATTTTAAAATAAATAAATATTACATCCCAATGTCAAAACTTCCACGTAGTATCTATTTTTACCACAAAATAAAACTTTTAGGATATAAACAAGTTTTCTTCTCAATTCATATATTTAACATTTTAATTTATACCTCTTTATTACCCCTAATCACCCTTAAAACCATGTAAAAAACAATTTAAAATGTGGGATGATAAAAAAATGATCTGCAAGGGACATATAAAAAGAAAATAAAAAAACATGTTACTTTTTGAATACTTATACAAGATTGGTCTTTTTCAAACATAAAATTTCTGATAAAAATAAAAAAAATTACTAAATAAGAAGAAATGTTTTCAATAAAAATATATTCATAATACATTTTATAGGAAATCTTAAATGAAAAACAAATCTCATAAATTTTCCTTTCCAATCATGAAAAAAATGTTAACTTTTTAATAAAGTAGCAAATAATTTCTTTTAAACATAACATCAGGAGTAATAACATAGGATCATAACAAAAAAACAAGGTAACATAAAATAATGGAAACATAAATAATGTCACAATAATAAAAAACATGACATACGAACAATTCAAGGATAAATTCCCATACAACATCTCATGGTGGATAAATTCCAATATGGATTGAGTTCACTTACTAATCCCATATATAACACCTCTCAAGACAAAATATTTACCTACTAAATTGTATATATATCTAGGTGAACCCATAAAAACATGTTCATGATAATGTGCTCCATAAAAAGGAATCAATTATAAGTCATAATCATAATAATTACCCATTGAAATAAATAGGTTGAATAATCTTTCATCATATCATAATTAAAGGAAATTTTACAATGAAGGAATTTTATAAATGAATATAAGGAATGTATTACCCCATGAAATGGAGGGATAATAAGATAGGTATATATGTTAGAGACATATATACATAATTTATAACCATCACATTACTTTTAAGAGAGATATAAATTGATCTAGAGAGAGAAATCTCATAACCCAACAAAAAAGGTGGTTTAAGGAGATCCCTTACATCCATAAGAAGAAGATTCCAAATAACAAAATATCAATTCCATTTTAACAAATATTTAACATGCATAAAAATATAAAATTGGTTTTTATTTTAAAAAAGAAGGATTATTGTATAAAATAATGGTTTTAGTGGAAAGAACTTTTATTGATTCCATATACAATAGAATAAAACATTTATTTTGTATTTTGTAAAGAGTGTCAAAATATTCTATATAAAATAAATAAAATTATTACTTTTTATAACCATTGAAATAATGTATAAAGGGATATAAAATGACCTTTATAATTAATATATGTCAAAATAAATATATTAATATAATAATGTTAAGAATATGAGCATGGACGAAAAATACATGGAAGATAAATCTTTAAAACATTAAAAAGAAGGTTTCAAAATTAAAGTGTCCTTATATAAAACCTTAAAATAATTCCCTTTAAAAAAAATTAATGATAGTTAAATTTGGTAAAAATGATCTTTTAATACATTAAGTCATAAATAAAACTTTTATTGAAATATTTATAATAAAATGGACATGGAGGAAAAAGATTTGGAATGGAAACTTTAAAAGAGCGGGTTTTAAAAGAATGTCCCTTATATTAAGTCCAACTCATCAAGTATATTCTTTATCTCCCTAAATAGTAAAATTATTCTAGTTATTTAATTTCTTAAGAACTTTTTTCAGATTTATTTTCCATTTTATTTTATATATTATCATTCCATATTCATTTACTTAATAATTTAAGTTCATATAATAACTTTTCATGATATTCATTTCATATATGCAAACTGACCTTAAAAAGTTGACTATATGGTTAATGAGTTCGTTATTTCATAATATCCAGAATAAAAATCATAACAAAATTATAATTTTTATAGATAAATTATTATTACATTCTTGTATTTTAGTGTATAAATTCTTTTTTAAATTTATGTTTTAAAACAAATCTTGAATAATCAAAACAAGGTAGATTATATTTTATTTAAAATAATAAATTAATGAAGAATTTGATACATGAAAACTTCTTTACTACATGGGAGAATAAAACTAATTAAGATGAAATTAAAAATTTAAAAATCATCAGAAAAAATTGGGGAAACCCTAATTAATATATGATCTTTATGATTTTATACCTATTCCTTTGGATTATCCATAAGTAAAAAACACCAAGGAAGTTGAGATCATATATGAATAGTATTGAAAAAAAAATGTGAACTATACTAGTGAGAGAAAAACCTTGAAATCATTTGAATATTAATCCTTTAAATGTGGTTAAATGGGTATTAATAAAATGGAAAATTTGACCATTAAAATAAAATATCTCTTAAACAACTTTTAGGAAATTAAATATGAATGAATATTTATATACTAAGTTGAAATCATAAATATTGATTTTTGGTGAAAATATTTAATATCAATACAATTAGTAATTTATGGTCAAATTTAAAGAAACAAAATTTTAGTAACTTAACTATGATAAATAAGAATACTATAAGGCTGAAATATATGTAATCTAGAAAAAATAAATATAAAAGTTTTCTAGAAAAAGTACAATTTAAAAGAAAAATAAATTTAAATCAACTTTCTATAAAAATTAGAACTACTATATAATCCATCTAGGTTTAACTTGATTAACCCATATGGTTGATAGTATCTTCCATGGGGAGAGATAGAGTCGACCAAACCACATAGAGACATGGAGGTAACCCTGTATGAAAAACCATATAGTGAATAGGGTAGAGTAGTGACCCCATTTTTCAAGGCAACATGGCCTCAGAGGGGCCAAAATAGGTAGGTGATAGTGGGAAATTTTGAGAGAAACCCATTAATCAGATCTTCTAAGTCAATGGTATAGGTTATAATATATAGAAGAAACCAAATGACCATAAGTCTAATATGGAATGCGTGTTCTTAGGTACTTTTCACATGTTAAAATTTTATATTTATATATTCACCATTCATTAAAAATGATCTCATCTATTTGATCATTTTTAAAGTAATCTTATTCCTCAAGACAAACCTAGAAAACCTTAGCATCATCTTATCCTCCTCCAAATTCTAGTTCTATCCTCAATATTGGTAGCTTACGAGTTGATATTGACATCACTATATACCTCCATTTTCATCTCCTTTTGTCTAAAGTTACATAATCACCAAAAAATGAAACCATGAAACCCTTTTTTTGAGAGTCCCTCTTTGATAATATAGATACACCATTCTTATAGATGTCATGAAAAGAAATGTAAAATTTCCTCAATCCACTATAATCAGTAGGATTTTTTATGATTCTCCTTAAGAACATTTTTCAAAACCAATTTAAATAAATTTTATATAAATATATCTTTTGATGTTAAAGATTACACACATTCAAGGTAGAAGTATAATGAATTTATTTTTCAATGGGGGGGTTTAGAAATCATCAAATAAAATTTCAAAATGATATATTCAAAATTGGACATCCATTGATGATCACCCAAAACCCAATTTAGATCTTCAAGATCATAATTTTAAATTATTATATACACTTGGTGCAATTAAAAGGTTAAATAAATAATTATTATCAATAATTTTGATTTTTTGAACCTTTATTAAGGGTATTTATGGTTTATTTTAATTCCTTGGTTTGTCTGTGCATGGGATAATATAAATAAAATTATATATATATTCATATCAACCATGATTCATATGATAAAAATACTTTTAATTTATTAGTAATCCATATCAGGACCAAATAAAAATAAAACATCTCAGTCCATCATAGATTATAAGATCCACATACTTTGAAAATTAATGATACATTTTAAATTTAAATCAAATATAAATAGTTAGATCTTACTATTTAAGTCAATTCCCAAAAAATCTCAGCAAAATTATTTATACCCTTACTATTGGAAACTCATAAGGTACACAATGAAATGATAACAAGACCTTGATATCTTGTTTTGGCCTTGTGGTAAAAGGATTTTCATTATTACAATAATATGTATGTTAATGGAAATTATGTTTTCAAAAATTATTATGCCCTATTTATTAAAAACCCATTATTTAAAGGAAATTATATTATTTGATTATTTTTATAAAACATTTTTCATATGGATTTTTGTATTCCATAAGTATTTTTTATTTTAAATCCCTATTTATGTGAAAAAATATTTCATTCTATTTTCAAAATTGTTTTCAAAAAGAGATTATTTCAAGAATTATATTTTTATAAGGTCTTTAAAGTTATAATTTTATGTATAAAATGTACTAAAAATGTTATGGATGTTAAAAATATATGTTGGTATATCCATGAACTATGTATGTCATTAAAATTATATAATATTTACGAAAATAATATTCTTATCCTTTATCCCTTCTATATATTATTGTAATTAGAAATTTTAAAATATGGATTTCTCCCAACCTTTTTCTCATTTTCTGAAAGGTATCATTTTTAAAAGCATAGGTGATATATAATTATTTTCTCTAGAAAAAAAATTAAGTAGTTTCTAAAAGGATGTTTAATTGGATATTAAATGGGAAAATAACACCCTTTAAATTTTTTTATTAAAAATTTGGCACTTGGGTATCATATGTGATGATGGGGAATGAATTGATTCTATGACCTCAAAGGTGAAATTTTCCTAAAGGTTATACTGATAGTGGAATCATGGTTTTCATAAGGTCTTTAAAGTATCATTACATCCATAAAATTTATTATTTTCAAATAAAATATTTTAAATATTTTCAAACAAAAATCCATGTTTTTTCAAAGGTTATTAGATGTTGAAATGATATGTGTTTTTAAATTGATATGTATTTTTAAAAGTTTTGAATATCATTTAATATGGATACCTTGAAAAAAAAATATATTTTGGAAAAATATTTATCTAAAATTTATTATTTTATCTAACGTGAAATTTTATAAAAAAAGGTTTTATAGTATTTAAAAAATATTTTACTTCGGGTTTTTAAAACCCTATACTGGGAAATTTTATACTCACTATATGTATTAAAATGTTTACTCATAGGATCATGAGATGTTACAAATTTTTTTTGTTTAATTAAGGATATATAATGATTTAACTCAATTAAGTGATTATAGATAATTTATATTAAACTTTTAAATGATGTAAGGTTTTTCATAATCCTCTAAAACCTACAATGAAAAGATCTGGAGGTATATAAGAAACTGTATATTTTCTAGTTAATTTTTATAAATAAAACAAACAAGATGTTTTTAAACTGAGATCTAGGAGTGTGGGTATCGGTATTTCACAATCATACTTTTAAAACTAACTATTAAACATGGTTATGAAAAATTAATTACGTTATATTCATGGAGATAGTAGGCCATACTTTCACATGACTAATGTTTACATTGTTTAACAATCCTGAAAGAAAAATTATATGTTTTATTTTATCTTTATATAAATCATAAATAAATCATATATATTATATTATTTCTCTAATTACACTTATATATAACATCCATGTGATTAAGTAATGAAAAATTAATCACATAACTTTATAGAGGTGGTTATCCACATGTACACATGAATGGAATTATCGTCATTCAATGAATGGAATGGTAAGAAAATATATGATATATTAAATTTAAAGAATGTTAAATATTTCATGAATATAATATATATATAAACATTAAATAAATCACCATAAATATACATTATAGGTGATTATGGAAAATGAATTACATCGGTTCATGAGTTGGTAGTCCACTGTACACACAAATGATATTTTTGTTTCCAATTAAATGGAAGAGGAGATATAAGTAGGTTATGAAATAAACATAATAACATCTATATATATTTTAGATAATTAATTTTTTATATCATAATGGTTTAATGATATTTTATGGAGATGGAGTAAAAAATAAAAAAAACACACATTTAAGAATGATGCATCTTATTCAGACAACCTCTTTAATTTTACACCCATAGCCTTCCTAGGATGGTTTTATAATAAACCAATGGACTTTAATACATGATAAGGTAATTAAGGGTGATATTTTGGTATGGAATATACCAAAAAAATCCTTTTTGAGTATTAAGTAAATAGGATAGGTGGTTCCCTTTTATAAGATAAGAGATTGGAACTTTTGGAATTACATAAAATATTAAATTAATATAAGTTAATTTTATAAAAAAGGATTATAATTATTATAATTAAAATATAATATGATTATATGTCTGAATACTACCATCCAAATTTTTTTTATTAAGTTTTGATTAGGTTTTTACCCATATGTTTTTAACCTATATTAACCCTTTTTGACAATTACCATGAAAAAAACATTTTTTCTATTTAGGGGTCAAAATAGTTTCTATAAAAAGAAAATTTTCTAATAAATGGACCATGGTTGATATTTTAAAACATATCCATATAAATTCAATGAATATATAATTTCATATGAATTTTAAATGAATAAATAAAATGTTATTTATTATAAGATATCATTAATGTCTTTTTTGGAACTATTTGTTTAATTTAACTTGGAAAATAAAATGACAACAATTTAATTCAAATATGATCCTTTACGAAATTAATAACATGGTATATTTTTATAAAAAAAATTTATAACATAAAAATTGGTTCAATTTATATTACTTTTAATATTTTAAATACAATGTATTTTATTTTTCCATTAATTGAATAAATATTATGTTCACATTGCGTAATAATTTTAGGTACTTTTTCGTAACTAAAAATAGAGATAAATTACCCTGATAAAAACATGATTTATTTTTTAAATAAATATTCATAATTAAAACATAATTATTTTTAATCCCTGTAACAAAATATTATAGTTATTAAAAGAAATAAAGTCATATATTTGTCTTTATCTTTTACAAAAATATTATAAATTTCTAAATCAAAGAAATGTGGAACCAAATGACATTTTATTCTAGAATTGTATGGAAAGGTTTTAAAAAATAATAAAATAGGATAAAGTAAAGTGTTATGGTAAATTTCTAGTCATTATCATATTATTTTTAACAATAATTACCTGATTTATCTTTACTATTTTGATAATTATTTACTATAGTTATTATTAATAGTGAATAAAAATAAAAGGGGACTATTTTTTAAATTTAGGAATCCTTATTCAATGTACGTAATTAATTTTTCAATATTAAATTCATATATTTTGAAGAATTTAATTAAAAATTAATCCCACAAAATGCCTGAAAAACAAGTTTTCAGGAAAATTTCTTTAGGTATAGAAATGGTTTTATACAAAATTCAATTATAAAATTCATTCCTAGGATTGTAATTTAATTATATTTAATATAAATTAACAAAGTAATTTTTCAAACTCATCCAAAATAGGATATGACATTGTGAACACATTAAAAAATACTTTTTTCAATAAGAATTAGTAATATTTAACTATTTATTGGAAATAAATTTTTTTAGAAAAAATACAAAATTTATCGATAATATAATCTTTATATGATGATTTAAAATATGATATGATATTTAACCAATAAAATTTCTAAAATATTATAAATTATTTATAATAATTTCTCATGAAAAGAAATAAAAATATCTTTTGGATGAAAAATTATTTTTTAAGAATTAAATGACTATTAAAAACTGAGTGATTATATAATATGAATTTATCAATGTATTTATAATATTTTTGAAACACACCTAATGAGCATCAAAAAATTAAAAAGGGAGGAAATACCTAAATATAGGAGTTATCTTTCCCAAAAAACAAAGGAAATATAAGGTGGCCAAAGTATTGTAGATCATGTAAGTATCCAGGGGACACATGATCGCATGAAAAGAAGAAGATCAAGTAGAACGTCCTGTGCATCACATAACCTGTGGAAGATCCTATATATCCCCTTAAATTAGTCCTTTGAATCACTCTAAATTTCATAGAAATTCACTGATCACATGGAAGTTTCTAGATAAGCTCTCCCAGGTCGCACGACTTATTAACCAACAGACACTCAGCGAGCGATCCAATAACCCTTCTAAAATAAGATAAAAAAATCCAAAAGAAGGGAGCCTATTCAGTTCATAAGACTCATGTGACACATCACTATTTAGGATAATTATTTTCCTTGACAACATTCAAGAAAACTCATGAGACCCCCTCTAAGAATTTTTAAAAAACAAAGGTGATAAAAGGGGTGGAAGTAGGAGACTATTTCGGTCATAAACATCACACAACACACCCATGGTAGTTTGTAGGACACCATAATCCCCCACGATATACTCACATCATATAATGAAATCCCACTGCCCTATCATCCTCATGACACAAAGTTCCTTAGGCATGTCCATGAGACCTCACATCCCACCTTTGTCTCTAAGGAAAAACATATGAAATTTTCCATGAAATTCTCTTGAAACTCCATAGGAACTATGTTGGTCATGTGACGTATCACTATTATGTAGAGTGATTTTCTTATAAAATACTTATGAAACCTCACAAGATCCCAAAACATTGTAAAATAAACAAAAAAAATATAGAGGGAAAATACAGGAGCCTCTCATGGTCATAAAAATCATGAGACATGAAAAGGATGTTCGTAACACAGTCTTGGAATACCAATTAACAAAGCCACCCTAATATCGCAAAGACTTTGGACATTTAGACATAAATTTTTTTAATTACATCAGTATAATTACATGATTCATAAATACCCCATTAATTGATAATAATATTGTTAAGGAGGTGTTGGTGGGATGACTTACAGTCACTAAAATTCAGGTGACACCATTGCAGTGATCTGTGACAAGACCTCATGAATATCCATGAAGCAGAATCCCTCCTACAATTCCAACATGTCTTTGTATGATATGAATTGTGAAAATAAGTTGATATATGGAGTGAAGAGGCCTATAAATATGCCACCCCAAACTTAATGAATAGGTTAACCTTTTTTATTCAGACCCATCGGTGCACCTAAGAACCAGAGCAGATTTCTCAGAGTAGATGATCTCATGATCTAAAATGCTTCCCACTATATAAGAACTGTGGAACAATTAGAGTGACCCTGAAACATGTGAAATCACATCGTGTGATCACTCATAGATCATGTGAAGGACTTATGATAGGACACGTGAAGAACATATTGTACATATGATAGATCACATGATACTTAAAGAAAGAAAATACTAAATAAATTTAAGGCATTCTCAATATAAAGGATAGAAAAAAAATAAAATATGGGAGAATTGTGTGAAGAAAATACCTTTTGATCTTTATGCACTTCGCATGAACCACCCAGGACATGAGAAAACACCAGGATATGTCACCTAGATATTGTGATGCTTCTTTTGTATACTATTTGGATTTTTTGAAGTCCCCAGGACATTTCAAAGGAAGTCACAAGGTGCCCCTCAGGAATGCCTCCCATGTCTTGAAAAACCCTCTCAACTAATCATAAAAGACTCTTTGTTTCCTTCATACATTTAATCATACTTATATGGTGTCACCAGTTCCTAAAATAAGAGTCTCATGGTGGTAACCATGCTTTTCAGTTGGCTCTTAAGATATCCCTTAGACATGTCAGGATTATATTGTGAAGTACTCAAGACATGTCGGTCAGGACATGAAACACCCTATGAGTCATGTTGTGTTGACTCATGAAAATTACCTTCAGGAGTTTTAGTCTGATATTACAATGACACTAGGTCATGTCATCCGAATCATGCAACACCCTCTAACATGTCAGATAGGACCACACGATGGCTTCTAGGATCAAATGACCCTATCTTGATATATCCTCCAGAAAAGTCATCCTTGATCATGTGACACCTTCATAAATTCAATCCAAGTTATGAAAATTCCCCAATAAAAGTCATCTGGATCATATAATTTCCTATGTGAATATCATGGAGACACTCTCTCATAATAAAATAAAGAAATCAAGTCATGTTCAGTAGAAAATCAATGCATATCAAAAAGATAAGTAGACCTGGTCAATAGGGAATCCTAGGATTTGATAAAATCATTTATCATTAGTGTGTAACCCTCAACTAAAAGTTGAACATCAGTGTGTATTCCATGATCGAATGAACTACAATGACTCTAATTCCTTCCATAACTAGGATATGTAGGATACCTCTCTGAGGTAAGAGCTATATATTAAACTATAAAAGGATATCCTAGTGTATATATCCCATATCCATATGTAGTGAAACTGGTTATTTTCTATCCCATGTTTCTCACACCAAGCATAGCTCACATGGGATTAGGGAGTTGAAATGGTCATATCATACACACCACAAACCTCTACGAAGGAAATGGTGAAATTAGTGTATAAGCCCCAATCAACTGAACTATGTTAAATATGATTCCTTCTATAACCGGGATACATATAATGCCTTTTTATGTCCCAAGTTCCATATTGGACATCCCAAGGGTTTTCCCCGCACATAAGTCCTCTATCCATATGCAGTGATACTGATTACTTGTTATCCCTTATTTTTTATAATGAGCATGTCTCACATGATATTAGGGAGATTCAATGGTCATATCATTTGAATCATGAATCTACACCATCAAGGGAAACCTCAGTGTATAAACCCTGAGGATTGGAATGATATAATTGCCTCTATATAAGGTCATATACCTTGGTGAAAGTCCAAAGGTAATGAAGAAACTATGATAACTTTGATTCTTGTAATAACAATGATATGTAGGACACCTTCCAAAGTCCTGAGTTCAAATAGAAATCAACTTAGGTGTAAGTCCCCTCATATATTTGAATTTTCAACTATAGGGACCTAGTCATTCCCATGGGCTATTCATTATACCTCATCCATCAGTGGAATGAGAAACTAACTGAACTAAAATAACTATTATACTTGATCTAATGAAGATATTAAAGACATATCCTCAAGAATCGATCTTGGATATCTGGTGCCTAAGTTCTTGCACATATGTCTTTTACATACGATGTTAAACTTTAAAGGTTTAAGAAACTACATGGGTATTGATTTCTGTAACAACTAGGATTCTTAGGACATATCATGATGGCCCAATACCCACCTAAGAATATTTAATGTCTAACCACATGGTAGAAAATTCCAAATCACCTAGTTATGCGGTTTCAACACATAAGTACCTATCCATTACTTGGAAAGATATGAAGAACCTCAGATATATATATATGGATTCACTAATCAAATCACCTCTTTTTCTCAAAAAGGGGTTAACCTATGGTTATTATGTTCTGTTAACCGATCTCATATCATGATTGGGAAGAGGTTTGTGAACATATCATAAATATATAAGAGAGTTTTGGAGTAATAAACAATTACCACAAAAAGGGTGTGATGAGTCTGACAAATCATCCTCTCGACAAATGTGTGTTCCTAAGAATCGTTGGGTATAAAACCCCAACTGACTACCTACCTTTTGAAAGAAGTTATGTACCTAGTGATTTATATGGGAACCATTCCCAGTTTCTTGGGAAGACTAAAAAGATGGTAAACCTAATAAAAGAGATTGAGCAAGGCACTGAA
Organism: Viscum album; assembly: GCA_963277665.1. Taxonomy (NCBI): domain Eukaryota; kingdom Viridiplantae; phylum Streptophyta; class Magnoliopsida; order Santalales; family Viscaceae; genus Viscum; species Viscum album. The sequence continues at coordinate 1,399,847,509 of OY728125.1, forward strand.
CCCACCATAATCAAAACATCAGACCAATATCATCCTCATAATTTTATGATGAAACAACAATGGTGAACCTGATTTGAATATATAAAATAATAAAATGATCAGTTAATAATACCTTAAGTACATTTTTCTTTGCATTATCTACACAAGAAATGAGCCCAATGTCAAACCCTAAAATATATGTATAGTTATTTTACCTCGTGTTAGAACACTTTTTTGGAATATCAAAAAAAGTTGACAAGCCTAAAAGTAATCTTATAGTTGATCCTCTATGACCTAGGATCCAATAAAATAAGTACATCCTCACATTGAAAAGTCTATGTGAGTAGATTGGTTGGATTGATAATAAAAGGGAAATTGTTTCAAAAATGAATATTTGATTGAGCACCCATCATGCCTTCGATATTGCACTAATTAGTAACTTTGTTCCATATTGTAAATATGACTATAGATAATGATCTCATAAACCACATTCTAATACAAGATAATGTCTTAATCCAATGATTGTTCTAATAAATCACATATGGCTGCAACCCCTGTGGGTTGACAAATGCTCTCACATTCAAGACTGATTAAACTTTTGGTGGGAAACACAATGGTATAGGAATACCAAAAACATGGCATGGTCCAAACCCTTGAAGATTCCCATGAGGGTATCTATGTACGGAAACCAAAAAGTCTTCATTGCCTAGGGAAATATATAGATAAGTTAGTGGTTATTTCTGTAATAGACAACCAATTTAGGAGATTATCCCAAGAGAAATAAAATCACTACCTTAACTATCTGATGAAGCTAGACCAGAGAGTAAAATAAAGCTCCCTTCCGATTCAAGGGTCACCTAGGAAGTCTCCTATCATCTACCGTCATGAGCACCACCCTATCGGTAACCATCATTCACCTATTGAGGGTGCAACCCGAGACACTAGTGCCTCTAATATCCATGATTGAGTGATAAGGGAGACACATCTGGTGAGCAAGTATCTGGATAACCATGAGTGGGATCATATCACCACTCTCGCTAATGAAGTCTGTAGGATTGTTTTGTGATAACCAGCAACCAGGCTCATATCCCTACCCACTCAGAATAAGTATATGGGCTTATTCCCACAATAGACATGGGGGAGGTTCATATTCCTACCCTTGTCCATGACGTCCATTGGCATATTCTAGTTGAACAAGGAGGAAATAAGTGGGATCATATCCTTTCTTTAATTAACGGTATCTAATTATCCACTGAATGAGTCTAATATTCATTGTTAATATATATAATATTCAAGTGCTTTATTATTAATAAACACCATTTATTTCATTTTACACTTTGAACATTATTTCATAATATAATTGTAATTCCTTCTTAAAATGCACTATTATATGGTACATTTTTTAACATAATTTAAAGTACCCAATGATCTTGATTTTATTTTCATATTTAATTTTATTACATTTGTAACAATTCATACTTTTTTAGTACTTGAAGATTCATATTGGAAGACCACCAAAGTTGGCCTTGAACAAACGACATTCTAGGTGAAGTAAACTAGATAACAACCCAATAAAACTATTGTATCATCCAATATACAAGCACAATAATTCTGAAAATTTAACTAAAGATAGATTAAATCATGGGGAACATTTAATTAAGCAGTGTAAAAAGATAATTTTTATATTTAAATTGAGTTTCAGGTGGCCCAATTTGCAGAAAAAATTCTGGTCCAGATTCTGCGGCCCAGAAAAACATCCCACCATTTCGATAATATCACACAAAAAAATCATTTTGGGATAAAATTTTACATTCCTTTAGGAGACATCTAGAGATAAATTTTTTTATTCTATGTCCCACTCTAATTATACCATCTAAAAGGTCATTTATACATCTCTGTTTGGTGGATGAAAGCTAGCTGTCACTTCGGGTCAAGGATAAAGAAGTCCACTCTCCCTTACTTTCCACCACCCTAGGCCAACCATACTCAAGTGGGATCCTTCGCAATATTGGGAGATCAACCCAATACTCTTTAATTTCTTATTTAAGGTAGTTTTGGTAGATTATTTTATCTTCTTTGGGGTTTTTTTAAATTTTAATGTTATGCTGTGATTTTGTTGCATTGAGTTTGTCTTTCTCGTGTAAGTTGTTCAATTCAACTTAGTCTCTTAATATAATTTCTTCTTCTACTCTTATTTTGTTCTTATTAATATTACGTTGATACTGTTGGTTCAATTTGTAAATTTATTCACACCAAACCTTGTGAAAGTATCACACTGCGGTGGAGTGATTGTTATTTCATTGTCTTTTTTTCTTCTCCAATTCCTCCCTCATAACTCTACTTTACGCTTCCATTGAAACCACATAATCAATAGAGGGATAAACCACTTATGGTTTGATCCAAGGGAGTAGAAAGGGGCTGGATTGGATGTTATTTCTCACTCCATTAATTTCTTGTCACTTCTCTTAATTGATAATTTTGTTTAAAGATCTTTAAATTTCTTCATCCTTGTTAAATTTAAGGCCACACACTTCAAGTGATTATACAAACCTTTACCTTAATGTGCTCAATCATTGATCCTTCAAGTGTATAGGTGATTAGTATTAAAGTGTGTAGGTATTAAACCAATAAATTATGATGTTTTTTGATCTTTTTAAATGAACCTATCACTAATATTAGAAATCCAAATAGTTGAAAAATAATTTCATCCAATCCACCCCAAGTGATAACATAGGATTAAATCATTATTTTAAATTAAATTTACTTAAGACTCATAGAATTCACTTAAACCCATATAAAATAAACCCAAGATGGCCACTTTATAGAAAACAACAACACATATAATGTACGTGTTTGTAGGTTACTTCTTAGGTCTCTAAGGATTCTACAACCCAAGATAAACTTCAAGCGACCACTTAAACCTAAAATCTTGGGTAAATTTGGGTGAGATAAAATTTAGGTGCCATAGATAAGGACAAAAGTAAGTAATCTCAACACCCATTCTATTCTCCCCCATTTATTCTATTCTCATCCAAATTATCTTATCTTTTACCTTTCTCATTTTTTTTCGTGCCTGTCTTTCTACACTCGTGACCAATCAAACTGTCTAGTTAGGGTGGATAGTCCTGGGTTTGGGTAGCCAAGTACACCAAGGGATCTCTTTACATTATATCATAACCTTACTAATACTCCCAAGTCAAAAATTTATCCCATATAATTGGAAGGTCTTAAAAGAAACAAACGCATAAACCTGGGTGGGAACCAAAATGGAAATCCAAATGAGGCAGCCCCAAACATGGGGAATGCATTTGATCAAACCATGAATGACTACCTCACACCTTCATGGACAAATTCACCCTCTTGCATTAGGCATGATTCCCCAGGATAATCCCACTATGTTTTCAAACCTTATTTCCAAAACCACCTTCAAACCTTCCATGGGATGGAGTCTGAAATGACATACCTTCAGGTCAAAGAGTTTAACGAAATTGTTCAAACCATGTTCCCACCACATCTTCTTGAGTCAGCTAAGATGAGTATCTTTCCTTTATTACTAAGGGATCGAGAAACTAATTTTGTAAACAATATAATACCTTCATCAATCCACTCTGGGGACCAAATATTAAAAGAATTATACAAAAAATACTTCTCTCATCACAAAACAATTGCACTTAAAAAGAGAATCCAAAACTTTTTTGAAAAATAAGGGGAGTCGTTTTATGAAACAAGGGAAAGGTTAAAATACACTCTAAACATGGTTCCACACCATGGTTTTTCTATTCCCAAACACGTGAGAATTTTTTACAAAGGTTTGGGCCCGAGGAACAAACAATTCATTAACATGATGTGTAATGGGACCTTTAAAAAAATACCCAAATAATGCTTACGAGTTTCTAGAAGGAATGTCCAAACAAAAACAGACATGGGGTACATCACCTTACTATGAGAATCTACCCAAATCTGGTGGAATTCAAAAACTTAGATAATTATAAAGCCTTAGGGATAAACTCATAGAACTCACTAGGAAGTTTTAAGATATAGACCTTAGGAAAATCAAAGAAATCCAAACTGTAGACCCTATTTGCACAATTTTTCATAAACATGACCACAAAACAGAAAACTGCCCAACCATTCCATCCATCAAGGATGTTCTTCTAAGAGGACCACCAGCGGTGGTCAATGCTCTAAACTTTCAAAATCCAAAGTACCAAAACACTTTCAATCCAAGGTACAATGACCATCCAGGATTCTATTGGAAAGATAACTAACAACCCAACCAACAACCTAGTTATCCACAAGGACCATTCCCCTACCCTGCACAAAATTTTCAAATCCATAATGAGTTCCAACCACAAGCAGTCCAATAAGAACACCCTCTAATCCAATACTAACAACCAATCAAATAAACAAAATATCCTCTTAGGATAAACCAACCAGCACAAGATCCTACTCAATCTGTCCCTCTACCAATCCTTTAACAGTTGTTTAAAAAATGGGAGAAAATGAACCCAGAAGACTTATCCCATAAACATGAAATAAAATCCATTAAAAATGGGAAGTCAGCCATGTCTACTCAGGCGGTACCATCCTCAACTTTAAGGGGAGAATCCAGTTACACACAAACCTCTCATGAAAAACTCAAAGCAGTGACTATTTTAAGAAGTGGTAAATCCATTGAGAAACCTAAACAAACCATTTCAGAACCATTAAAAACTTCCAAAACACAAGAAGATGATAAGGAACCACCCATGGATTCTGAAAACCCTATTGATAATGTGTAGGAACTATAACCACACCAAACAATCAAACAACCTGCTCCCTTCCCTCAATGCATGAGAGGAAAAAATAAACCATAACTAAATGAATCTTTGAGGGAAATCTTCTCTCGAGTTATGTTGAAAATCCCCCTTCTTCTCTTGGGTTAAGTTGAACATCCCCCTTATTTATTCAATCCAAACCATTCATGCTTACTCAAAGTACCTTAAGGACTTGTGCACTTTTAAAAGGAAATTTTCACATAAAAACCAAGTCCTTTTGGGAGCTAAGGTGGGTACCACCATTCAAGGGATCATTCCTCCAAAGTTGAAAGACCCAGGATGTCCATACATCAATGTTGAGATAGGAGAGAACAAAGTTTTCAATGTCCTTTATGATCTAGGAGCTAGTGTGAAACTCATTATTTATTCCATATATTTTCACTTAAGACTCGAAGAACTCCATCCCACATATATCACTCTTCAACTTGCTGATCGTAGTGTTCAAGTTCCTAAGGGGATCTTAAAGGATGTTTTGCTATAAGTTGAAAATTTCATTTACCCAGCTAACTTCATTGTCCTTGAAAATCATCCAAGATTAGGTCCTATGGAGAAAACCCCAATCATCCTTGGTCATCCCGTACTTGCAATAATCAACTCTGTTATCTGAATTTGAAATGGGAACATTACCATCACCTTTGGAAACACGAGTCTAGACTTGAACATCTATAATGAAAACTCTCAAATTGGGAATGATGAAGAGATACATGAGATTAATTGTATTTGTAGTGTTTATAGTGAACTCGAGGTACATCAAAGGATTATTGAAGGATGTTTAAGTTATGAAGAGATTGATTTTCTTCGTTCACATGAGAGAAAATTTGTCTTCTTGGATTGAATCTCTTTTAAATAGATCTATTTATAATTTTCTTAAATCACAAATCAATGATACCATTATTGAAATCAATAAAATTTAGTCCATACCCATTCATAACACTAATCTGGATAATTTAGTGGCTGAAAATTTTGTTCACAAGAAACCAATTTTGTCATGAAATATGAACAAAGAAACTGAGTTCAATAAAGTCTCATCCTTTATTGGAAAGTGATAACCAATTTGATCTAAAATTTAAGGTCTTACCTTAGTTACTCATGTATATTTTCTTAGGGGAAAATAGAGAATTTTATGTTTTCATTTATTCCCAGGAAACCAAGAGATGATGCTTCTGGATGTCCTAAGAAAGATAAGAAAGTAATTGTATGGAACCTTTCTGACATTCCTGGGATTATCCCACTCATTGGAACTCATATGATTGTTCTTGAATCTGAATACAAACCATGTATTCAACATCAATGGAGACTCAATCCAAATATTATGGATGTGGTAAGGAAAGAACTTCTTAAGTTGTTGAAAGTGGGTATCATCAACCCCATTACTGAGAGTGAGTGGGTAAGCCCAATTCAAGTTTTCCCAAAAAAATCTGGAATCACCGTGATCACCAATGGGGATAGTGACCTTCTCCCCACAAGGTTCATTAGTGGATGGAGATTTTGTATTGACTATAGAAAGATCAACTTTTGTACCAAGAAAGACAATTTCTCCTTGCCCTTTATTAATCAAGTATTTGAGCGAGTGGTGGGTTATCAATTCTATTTCTTCCTAGATGGATTCTCATGGAATAATCAAATTGAGGTCTCCTTAGAGTATCAGGGAAAAAAACCTTCACTTGTCCATTCGACAATTTTTCCTTCAAGCACATGCCATTTGGGTTAGGTAATGCCCATGGTACCTTCCAGCGGTGCATGATGAGAATCTTCTTGTAAATGGTGGGGGATTTTTTAGAGGTCTTCATGGATGACTTATTCATATTTGGGGATACTTTTTAGGGAATCCTTTTGAATGTTGAAAATATTTTTTCAAGAAGCAAGGATAATAATATCATCGTAAATTTGGAAAAATGTCATTTCATGGTAAAGGAAGGAATAGTTCTAGGCCATCTGGTATCTGGTAGAGGGATTGAAGTTTATAAAGCTCAGGTAAACATCATTCTTCACCTTCCCTCTCCTAAAAATGTTAATTAAGTTAGGTCCTTCTTAGGACATGTTGGTTTCTATAGAAGGTTCATTTGGAATTTTAGCTCTATTTATCGACCAATTTGTGATATTTTGGTTAAATATGCTCCATTTTTATGGACATAAAGCTATGAGGAATCCTTATTTACATTCAATTAAGCTCCTATCTCTCCACCTATTGTGAAATCTACAAGTTGGAAACTTTATTTTGAGCTCATACGTGATGCGAGTGACATTGTTTTAGGAGAAGTCTTAGGAAAACGGTGTAAGAAAAATCCATGTGTCATTTCTTATGAAAGAAAATATTTAAATAATGAACAAATAAACTACACCACCACTGATAAAGAGTTTCTTTCTATTGTATTTTCTTTATATAAATTATAGTATTATCTCTTAGGATCACCGATCATTGTCTTCACTGACCATTCAACCCTAAAATACATTTTCCAAAAAGAAGATGTCAAGGCTAGATTGATTAGGTGGGTCCTTCTTCTTCAATATTTCAATTTAACCATTAAGGAAAAAAGGGTGTTGAAAATTTTATAGATGATCACCTCTCTAGGGTGGAATTCAAAGACAACCCACATCACCTTTTTGTGTCTGATTCATTTTATGATGAGCACCTCTATTCTGTGAGTGATTGCACATGGTATGCTAACATAGATAATAATTTGGTGACGGGTGCCATTCAAAAATTTATAGCGACCCAATCCATGAGTAAATTCCTTTCTGAGGTCAAACACTATGTTTTTTATGATCCTTACCTCTTCAAGTTTTTTCCTGATCAAATCATTAGGAGATGTGTTTCTGAGTCCAAACAAGAGTCCATTCTAAAATTGTGTCATGAAGAGGCATGTAAAGGAAACTTTTATACAAGGAAACCCACTATAAAGGTCCTCCAAAGAGTTTTCTACTGTCCTAACCTCACTAAGGATTCCTTCCAATTTTTCAAAAGTTTTCCTCAGTGTCAGCAATTTGGATTCTTTACCAAAAGGAATCAAATTCCCCTAACTCTCATTTTGGTCATTGAAATATTTTATTATTAGGGAATCGATTTTATGGGACCCTTCCCAAACTCTTTGGAATACCTATGAATTCCCTTAGCTATGTATTATGTCTCTAAATAGGTTTAGGACATTCCCACCAAATCTAACGACCATCATATTGTGATCTGATTTTTGAAAGAGCACATATTTTCTCGATTTGGAATTCCTTGGGCTATAATAAGTGATCGAGGAAACCATTCCTACAACTTCCCATTATCTTTACTCATGTATAAGTATATGATTTATCATATATTTTCCACTGTGTTCCATCCTCAAACCAATAGTCAAGCTAAGTTAGCAAATATGGAGATTAAGCAAATTATTGAAAAAGTTGTCAATCCCTTAAGGAAAGATTTGTCCAAGAAACTCTTGGATGCTTGTTGGGCATATTATACACCATACAAAACCATCATAGTAATGTCACCATATAGGTTGGTTTATGGAAAATCATTCCATTTACCTATTGAAACTGATCATAAGGCATTTCGGGTAATCAAAAAAATGAATTTCGACATTTCTTTGGCTGAAGCAAATAGAAAATTTGATATAAATGAACACGAGGAAATTAGGATAGAAGCCTATGAAAATACAAAGAAAAATAAATCTAGAGTTCAAGCCTACCAATCTAGGAATCTCAATGTTAAATACTTTGAACCGGGGAAATTCAGGCTCTTGTATAGTTCGAAACTTCATTTACACCCAGGAAAGTTAAGGTCTAGACGATCAGGTCCATTCATAGTGCATCATGTGTACCCCCCATGGGGAAGTAGAGATTCAGGATCCCACAATTGGTCACATATTTAAGTTCAATGGTAACAGGTTAAAACCATTCATTGAATAATTCAATAAAAAATAAATAGAGGTTGAGTTAAGTGAGAAAACCTATGAACTGGGAAAAAATTGATAGATTTAAGATCCATTTCGGGCTAATGTTGTTAAATAAAAGCATTGCATGGGAGGCAACCTGTGGTTTCATGTTTCTAATATTTTTGAATCATATTTAATTTTCAAATAGGTTTACTAAATAATTTTTATATTTAAAAAAAATAAAAAATATATATTATTGAACTGTTCTTCTATTATGAGTATGGATGGGTATGAAAGGCGAGAGCCATATTCATTCGTGTTACGTGGTATGATCCTTGGGTAATACCTTACCCATAAATTTAAAAAGAAGACAATGTATCATCAGTTAATTTTATTTTATGTGTTTTTAGGTTAAAATAAAAATACACGAAAATAATAATATTAATTAAAAAAATAAAATGACGCATCGTAGTTCATGGGGAAAACCTTGTCATATCCGGTGAAGCTATAGGGACTCGAACCCAAGACCGAAGGGAGATAGGGGCATGGGCTTACCACTGACCTACATCTTATAGTGCTTCCTTATTCTATAATTTTTGTATATATACTTATTTTTTTATTATATGAAAATATATATATATATATATATATTGTTTTGTTTTGTTTGTTTTTTTCTCCTTTTTCCACTAGGGAACACTACAAGTGACATGGATATCGAAGGATTAAATTGGAGTAGTAAAAACTTCAACTTCAACAACTAGGTGACTTAATTTCATGATCCTCATATTTCAAATTCATTTTAAAACTCCTCTCATCTACCTCTACCCCTTCTATATTTTATTTTATTTTAACATTGGGGATAGTTTTATTTTAATTTAGGGGGTGAAAAGAATGAAAAAAAAATTAATTAATTTTTTGTGCATAAGAAAAATGTGTGGAAGGAAAATTTTCTTTAACCTTGAACATGATAATACATATTTTACACTTTTAAACTGAATATAAAATAATTTAGAATGCTCAGATTCGAATTTTAAGCCATGTATAATTTCATGATCATAGATTTTGGAAAGCGTGGTTTTCTAATGTGAAATTTTATCGTTTATATTTTCATCCAAATAAAAAAAGAGATCACAATGCATGTCCTTTGGATAGTGGGGTATTAGTTTGAGTTCATGGGGTCCCCAAATTAATATCATAAGTTTGGTGTTCATTTTATTTTTAATAAGAGTATTCAATAAAAAAATAAAAAAAGAATAAATTTTCACGTAGAGAAATAAAATGACCTAATGCGTGGATTTCGACACTTGGGGATCGTGACTCTATAATTTTCTGACAAAGATTTAGTAATTTTATCCCCATTGGTGGTAATTTGAATTTTTTTGACTGAGTTATCTCAATATGATGCCCGAGTATGTGCATTTCACTTGGTTCCCTGAGGTCTTTGAGCCTTGTTGTCATTGGCAATGTCTCACTACATGGGTTGACTCTATTGAGTGAAATTTCTATTATCATGAAAAAATTGAAAAAAAATATACAAATAAATATTCAAAAAAATTGAATAATCATCTTAATATTGAAATGTGATTCCACCTAGTACTTCCATCATTTCCCCCTTGAATAAAGATGAACCCCCATGTCTATTGTGATGTACAACACATCATCATGCTTAATTAATATTGGATGAAATATGGTGATGAATTAGAACAAAGGAATGGGCTTGGGATTGGGATATTCTTATGAAACTATATTGTATTAAAATATGTGGTGTGTTTCATAGTTTTTTGATATAAGGGTTTTTGGAGATCATTGTTTATTAAATTCTTCTTGGAAAAGGGATTTTGAATTTCACATTTTTTTAGTTAAATTTCTTCATCCTTGTTGAATTTAAGGCTACACACATCAAGTGCTAATACAAACCTTTACCTTGAAGTGCTCAAAACTTTTATACTTAAATTGTATAGGTGATTAGTATTAAAGTATGTAGGTATTAAAACCATAAGTTATGATGTTTTTTGATCTTATTAAATTAACCCATCTCAAATATAAGAAATTGAAATAGTTGAAAAAGAATTTCATCCAATCCACCCCAAGTGATAACCTATGATAAACTCGTTATTTTAAATTGAATTCACTTATGTCTCTTAGAATTCACTTAAACCCATCTAAAATCAACCCAATATGGACACTTTATATCCAAAAACAATTCATAGAATGTACGTGTTTGTAGGTTACTTCTTAGGTCTCTAAGAATTCGACAACCGAAGCTAAACTTCAAGCGACCGCTTAAACCTAAGATCTTGGGTAAATTTGGGAGAGACTAGTATCTCCCAATATAAAGTGGATATGGAAAATCTGTAGTCTTATATCCCTACACACACTTTCTTAAATGGTCAATACGTATTAGAAACAACAGAAGAACTCTGCCATTATATTTTATTATTGGTCCAAATTTAGGGACATGAACATATTTATATCCCCATAGCCATAGAATCTCAACACTATAATCGTAATGAAAAAGTGGTTTATCTAGAGAAAGTGCATATTATTTCTCCCTTCTAGGAGGATTATTGCAATATTCTAGTAAAGGATGAATCACTAGACTAGGTTCATATTCCCATTCCAATCGGGGCTCGCTAGGTGAGAGTGACATATTCTTTGGGAAAGGGGACCATGCCAATTTAAAATGTATAGTGGCATATTCCAGAGGCCTAAGACTGGGATCATATCCTTATTATGGACAAGGAAAACCAAGTAAAAGTGTAAAATTCTTTGGGATATTCTCATATTCCTATAGAAGAGGACCAATTATCTACTCCAAAGTCATAGGATTGAGATTATATCCTCGTTCTTGCCAGGTCTAACCAAGTGAGAATATCACATGACTCAGGACGAGCTCAAATTTCTATTAGTGAATCTTCCTAGAATATTTCAGTAGCTCATAGAATATTGGAACATATTCATACTTCCATTGATGAACAACTGCACCAACATTATTCCAAGGAAATAAAAGAAGAGTCTCATATCTCTTCTCCCATTCTGGAGGTCCGTTGGCATATTTTGGTAGGGAATTCATATTTGGATCAAGATCATATTCCCGTTCCAATTTAGGATTAGTAGGTGAGATTGGAACATGCCTCGGAAAAGGATCTTATCCCTTCCACAAGAGACCATATACATATTCTAAAGACTTAATATCGGGATCATATTATTAGTCTAAAGGAGGCTCACCAAGTGATAATTTCACATGTATCAGGATATTCTCACATTCCTATCAATATTGAGGAATATCATTGGAATATTTCAGCAACTTCTTAGCAGTGGTATCATCATCCTGAAACACTAGAAATTTATAAACAAGTTTGAAAAACCATTATATGGTATCCTTATATCCATATACCATTCTAAAATGTAAGTCAGCATATTTCGACCATAACATAGAATGAGACCCATATTCCTAATTTTCTCCATTCCAATGTCTTTGAAAATGTTTGATACGCATTCTCAATAACCCAAGGGTTCTTAAACTCTTCAACTGAAGTAGAATATGATTATTACCATGATATTCCTCTTCATGGTAGTTTGGATATGGATCACATGGACACTACTCCTCACATCCACCACATACAACCTCCCCACATCGATATCTCCCACAGACAATCAAATCCTCCCCTTTCTTGGAAACCTTTTTATAGAGAGGGGTCCAAAACTCAAACACCTTTATATAGAGAGGTGATTCAAATATATGGGTCAACCAAATATAGTTTCCCATTAACTTACAATAACACTCCACTCCAATCAGTATGTGAACCTTAGAAGAATTTTCTTTGGTCTCACCGGATAGAGGAATGTAATTATGATGGAGATGAGGTCACCACTAACATATGAAGAGATTTATACAGAAAAAAACATCATCATCATTTTTTTGACCATCACCATGTTTGAATAGGAGGTCTGAGATGAGAAAAAAATGAGTGTATACATTATCCACATCAAATTATGTGGTTTAATCATCAGTTTTTAAAGTGTAGAAATATCCCCTATCTAGGATAAAAGTATCATCTTTATCTCATCAATACACTCTATTTTCCACTGAACATGGAAATTTTTTCCATATACCAGAACCTAGAGTGAAATATCATGCCCAAAACCTATTAAATGTTTGTCACTACATCATGAAAACCCTTCATTGACTGATTTTTTGAGTGTCACCAGATGTACGTATCCAAGGATGGGTGAAATATGGATCATTTCACTTCACTATGTCCCTTAATAGAATAATCCTTTAGATACACCATCTTATAATTTCATGGACTATATAAAAATCAGAGGTCTGGGTAATGCGTGAGCCAACTGGTCAGTAAAATAGAATTCTGCCACTTTAAAGATTCCCATAATTCATGAACAGAGGGGAAGGATAACTAAAAAGACTTTAAACTAGACCTCTCAAAAGAATGAGAATGAATTTTAGACATAGAAGAAAAATTTTTTATCAAAAGGATAACTTCCATAAATAATTATTCCCATTTGTAGATACCAATGCAACTAGCTCCTATGCAATCACAATTGAACCACGTGAAATGGGCCATAGTAGCAGCTTTGATAATAGTCATCCATGAGTGAACCAAACTCACTCGGATAAGGGAATATCTATAACCACCCACACCTACCATAATTTTAATTCTTGAGAGAATTGAAGACATATCCCTAGAAGATGAAAATAAACCCCATACCATTAGAATGAGAGAACTTTTTCAATCACCATTAGTAGGTTTTTCATCCCATAAGATTGTCCAGGGAAAATAAAAAGTGATTCCAAATAAACCCCACCCCAATGGACTGGGGGAATTTATATTTGAATGTTCATCCTGGGAGTCATCAAATCACCAACAAAAATAATTAGATCCTTAGTAATAAGATCAATCAATGCCTATTTTATCCCTAAATACACCCCCACCCCAATATAACGGGATGGGGGAATTATCATCATCACCATCACCACCAAAAAAGAATAAATCTTCTCCAGAATGGGAGGTAAAAATAGATGGTCGACATCCCTTCCATTCCTCTCTCCAAAAGAAAACCTCTGTTATTCAGGGCTTGTTCAAAAACCACAATAGAAAACTCCCTCAAAGTCACAGTTCATAGACCATGACAGAAGGAATGTATGGTGATGGTGATCAAACACTACTAGGGTCACAATCCAAAAATCCCCAATATGTTAATGGGTCTGAATAATGATCATAATCAAGGCAATATGGAATCAGTATGTTGTGTCGAAATTAATGGGACAACCTGTATTTCCCAATATGCCTCTGAGAATTTAATCACCATAAACACAATATATATTGTGGATCAAGACACAAATTTAGAGGTCTGCACCATGAAAAACCTACCCCCAATGGAGGTTTATTTGGACGTAGTGACCGAGGCTACACTCACCCAAAACCAAAGGAGGACCCAAAATATGGTTCTTATGAATATAGAATTGCCACCTCCCTAGCATAACATTTCCAAATAAAAAGGGAAAGGTGTGGATACATAGCAATCAACTCCCATGAGAGATGAAGTTTCTTCCATGTGGGAATAGTTGTCACAATATGAGAGTGGGGTTGAAAATCTCAGACAACTCAATGTGGATCTACTCGAGAGAAATATTCTTGTTGGGTATCATCTTTAGGAAGAGACTAATATTCTTGATCCCATAGATGACCCACTTGTAATAGATGAATTTAATAGTTAGACTAGATTTGGATCTAGGAATCGGTCAATATAAATGAGGAATTCAAAAATGATCATGACTTCCCTCCATTATGGTGATAGCCTCCCCCTCTCCAGGGTGATCATTTAATGTTAGGATGAATCGAGAATCATTAGGAGATGAAGGCAGGGCCACCTCATCAACCCCCACCCTCTCCTTGTAGATGGGAGGTGGCTCAGAACATAGTACCCCTAGAGTTTATTAATGCCATCGACTCATTATCTACTAAAATGGAAGCCATGGAAGGGCAATGCAGAATTATGAAACCTAAGAGGAATCCATATCATGAGTGGGTGGATTACATTTTTATTCCCCCCCATTTTTTGTAAATTCTATCTTTTCTACCATTGACGGTGCAGGTGAACCCAAACAACTTGTCACACACTTCATATCCTAATGTGGGCTGATGATGGTACCTAAATATAAATACGATCCAACAAAGTTGAGGTGTTTTTTTTTTCATAATCTGATAGGTCTAACCTTTTTTTGGTACAATAGTCTTTCAACGGGATCTGTTGTAGGATGGGAAGATCTTCTTCATCAGTTTCTTTATTCATTCATATCCGTACTGAGTAAAAAAAATTGACCTAATTAACAACAAGAAATGTGATAATGATATGGTTTCAGAATTCATATCCATATGAAATGGTTTATCCTATTCACTCAGCATCCCACTTTCATAGGAGAAACTGATGGAAATCTGTGTTGAAAATATATCGGATGAGTTACAAACACCTGTGATCCCATGAAAGTGTCTAGGTGGATTCTGTGAGTTTGTATAAATGGAAAAATGTTTTGAATATTACATTTAGTGAACCCTGTCCAAGTCTCAAGTCATGCCCTCAACATAGGCAAATGTTATTGGAAAAGAACTAGAATTGGTACCCAACTAAGATACTAGGTTGGTCCAAAACATCCTTACACCTCATACCAAGCAACATCAACCACAAGATAACCCTTGTCCATAAGAATAGAGAAATCAAGGTGGCCAAGTATTTGTCTAATGTATGAATAAATCATACTCCTTTGGAAATGAACAAGTCATATATTAATTCTTGACATCCATGGGCAAAAATCTTCTCAAGATACCACAGCCCATAAATCCCTATGAGTTCAACCTCATTGACCATCCCATATACTACCCTTTAGATATAATTATAAGTCATAATATCTTGGATAGTTTCACCTTAAAAGACGTCTTTTAAGGAATGGTTTATTCTAGAGAGGTGGTGTTAGATAACCCCATAGAGAATGTGGCCTGCATAACTGTTTCCTAGTCAGAAGAATAGGGTGATTGGAAAAAATTTATATCCAGGCATGAGTGGAAGTTTGGAATTTGGATGACTTGGAAAATAGTTGACTGAGATCATGCCAACTTATAGGAATAGAAGCATAGACTCACAATAGCTACACCACCAAGGGATGTAACATCATATATTTTTTCCAAAGAGGGATTGATCACTAGATTTAGTAAGAGATAGAAGAGGAGGAGTCATATTCTAATCCAAGGCAATCTTGGACTATAACAGATTTTTTCCTAGAAATATCTAAAGTGTAGGAACCACCCCACCAAATAGAAACCTCATCAAATGAATAGATCATATTTGGTTCTATAAATTTGATAAACTTTGTATAACCCATTCATGATGATGAATATTCCTCTTAGTATGAGTTTCCGGCACATTTACGGGGAATTGGAGGTCGCATGCGCAGGACCCCAGAATACATGGCATAAAATGCATGTGGTATGGCCCAATATTGTTGTCACAACCCCACATGGGACATATATGTATCTAAGAACCACGGTAAAAAACTATATTAGACCCAAAAAAGCCATGGTGCTGTCCCAAAAACCTATATCGGCTATCATCACCTAGTTTTATTGCATGACCACCAACTAGGAGATATATTATCTAATCATCCTAGGAAACTGACTAACTGAAAGTTATTATTTTATTATAAAAACCTTAAAACCTAGGGATACACGTCACGGAGGAAATAAGTAGTGAAGGTCAAGGTTTTCCTTCCGGATTACATTGACACATTCGAGTGGCAAAGAGTTAAGGCTATCATAAACTATCAAAGTCTCCTCTGGCCTGCCCCCACGGGCCATCGTATCAGCAGCAAAGTTGGATTCCCGTACACTATGATGGACCATCCTACCCTGGTTGGTCTCCGATTTTCACCTTCTATAAATATATACCAGGTTCCAAGCTATGTCCCAAGCCCCCTGAAGAGATCTGACCAGAACCTCCGAATCAGATTCGACCTCCGTCACCCGAAGACCTCTCCTCCTACAAAGAGTGACACCTGAGAGTAGGGCTCTAAAATCCGCACCCATAGAAGATACTGGTCCATAATAAGCACTGAACACAATGTGCAACGAACCCCAACAATCCCAGAGAACACCACCGCCCCTCATTATCCCCTCCATACATGAACCGTATACATTCAATTTCAACCCGCTGACCGGAGGTTGCCACCTTACCCATCTTCCTCTCTGCAAGGTCTGAGTGCACCATCCCTTAACAAGGTTCCACAGTATACCTGCATGCACTCCATTCTTGAAAAGAGCGGCAAGTTCTATGATGATCAACCTCAGAAAACAAAAAGGCATGTGTGACCCATTACACTGGTATGAGATTCTCCCACTACCGCTGCACAAGCATCAATTCCATCCACACCAAATGCCTTGATTCCTGAGCCACATGTCCAGGATAATCCCCACATTGGGAAGCACCAAAATCTTCCACAGAAGTATGTCATTCTAAAATAGTTGGATGTTGTCTTAACCAAGCTCTCAATCCTCGATATACTACATTATTCAAAATAAATTAGTGAGGCACTCATTTAATCTATCTATTTACCAAAATATTTTGAGATAAAATTTTCTTCAGTCTAGGTTTATCGATTGGAGACCATGTTAGCAGTATGCCATGTCGACATCTTATTCACCAAACAACATTAGAAGGAGGTCATCCAATAGAACATCTGGCCCCAATATGTTTCATGAATAATAAATAATTTTGACATCCAAATGGCTATGAATGATAATGGTTTCAGGATCAACCTCATCCCAGTTTTAACTCTTTGACATTTGGGATATATAGAAGGGGACTTATCTCCCAAAAAGATAAACAATCATGGTTATGATAAGAGTGAGTAAAGACCAATCTGGAATATCAATCTCAAAGCGTAGTTTAGGGATCTCGCAAAGGACATTGAGTTTATGTTTATCCAATAATAAATTGCATACAATTTTCTTCATGGAATTCCTTAGATCCATAACCAATTGGGGGTACCTTCAGCATTTCATTAGTGTATGAAATAACCCATTGATGGAAAGGAAGACATACTACATACTAATAATTCCCCCTTAGAAACTTATAGAGGCACATATGATGAAGTAAATTTTTGTAAAATGGGAGGAAAACATCCAATGATGGATGATGATATATAGGTGGAATCCCCCAACAACTTGGGGACTGGCCCTTAAAATTCCTAGAGTATCCTCGACGATGACTATGTGCTCCCCATAAATCTGGTTGAGGTAAGAGTCCTAGTGCCAGATGTAAAATCCCCTTATATCCCTAATGATAGTGTAAAATAAAATCGATTCTGACATCTCTCTACAATGAATTAGGAAAAAGGGGATGAATTTGTCTCTTCTCAGGGCATATCTCACCTTGATAGCGATAGACAAACCCTCATATTTTTAACTTCTTCTGAAAAATGTCTCAACAGTATTAGAGATGGAAGAAGGGAAAGATGGCCTTAGGAACACCCCTCCTGTATTTGAGAATGGTGTATCCATCACCATCGATGATATCAAGAATATACATCTGTGAATATAATAATACATGTGACTTACACTAATTAGTTTTTCTATACACTTGAAGTGAAAGTAATGTAAATCACATTTATAAATAAACATCGATATGTGTTTTCTTGGAACTATACATAAATTTATGGACTAAATAAAGATGTGTCTATGCACCATCCCATCTTACATAATGAGCATCAGGGCTATAAGCAGGGATTCAAGAGGATGAAACCATATCATTTCACCAAAGTAGAGGCTGAAGTTGACAAATTGATCAAATGAAACTTTGTCTAAGAAGTGCAGTACCCAAGATGGATCTCTAACAAATTCCCTATCAAGAATAAGAACATGTAGATTAGGGTCTACATCGATTTTAGAGACCTTAATCGATATTACACAAATGCTGATTTCCTATTTCCTATCATAGATCTCTTGATCGATGAAACAACTATATTCCAATACCTTTCCTTCATGGATAAGTATTCAGGGTAAAATCAAATAAAGATGGACCCTAAATATGTAGAATACACTGCCTTCAGAGAACTCTAGGGGATATTTTTCTATCAATTCATTCCCTTTGGATTGAAAAATGCTAACACCACTTATAAATGCACCATCCATCATAGCTTTTAGCAATTCCTAGGAAGGATAGCCAAATGTTACATCAACAAACTGGTTTTAAAATCCCAAAAAATGTGATCACTTTATAGATCTTCAAACAATATTTGACAAGCTACGAAATCACAATATAAATATGAATTTTCATAAATTTGATTTTGGGGTAACATCAAGAAAGTTACATTGCTTTTTGGTATGCCACCATGACATTGAGGATGACACAAAGAGGACTAGTTCTATATTAGAAATTTCACCCACCAAAAATAACAAATAACTAAGGGGAATCTAATGGAACCTCTCCTTTAATAATAATTTCATGGTCAACTTAGCCAGAAAAGTTCTCCCATTAACTAGGATAACAAATAAGGGAATCAACTATCATTAGGATGATGGATACCAAGAATCCTTTGAAATTATCAAGAAGTATTTACTTCACCCATCATTTCTGATGCCTCTAGTAGAAGGGAGACCACTCATCTTGTATGTGGATACCATGTAATGCTCACTAGGCACCATCATCATATAGGAAACAAATTCATAGAGAAAAAACATTCTCTATTACCTAATCTGGAAAATTCTAGGTACTGAGACCCGATACTCTAAAGCTAAGAAGAACTGCATTGCACTCATTTTTACAGTGGAAAATATGAGGCATTACATTCATCACTATGAATTCCATGTAGTCTCTTATATTGATCAGATCAAGTAATTCCTAGATCATCCTATGTTGATTGGAATCTTGGTCCAATGGGTGTTCATTCTGTAGTAATATGACACTCAGTTCGTATCATATAAATTGGTGAAATAGAAAACCCTGGATGATTTTATCACAATAAATGTTTACCCAAAGAATACACTAGCGTACATTGTGCTTCCAGATGAGGTGGTATTCCATTTCCAGAACACTCCCATAACATGGGAGATGTATTTTGATGGAACCTCACAATGTATTATCTGTAAAAGGATGGAAAACCCAAATCATAATTGGTTTGGCCTAGGGTTTGTATTTTTTTCACTAGTAAAATAATTTTCCCTAATATTTCTCACTATCCGAAGGCTTCATGAACATTTATGAAGAATACCAAGACCTCTTCTCAAGATTAGAACTATACCTACAACTATATATGGCCTACCTGAATATCAAATGGGATTTTGAACTAGTGATAAAAAATATCAATGGAGATCATTCCATCAAAATGGAATAAATGGCCCCCATTACTAGCTACATCAGGGGACTAACAATAGAGTTCCCTTTTGATCTCACATTTCATCATGTTATTCAGTCATAGAATGGTCGCACTGATACTTTGGATAACACAAACATTGTTCTAGAAGACCCTGAGCATGAGGAATAAATCTCCTGTATCACACACCAAAGAACGGTATTTTCAATCAAATTCTTTAATATGGATGAAATAAAATAGGTTAACACTTCTATAGAGAATGATGAACTGGTATCTACCTTTGGATGGTTGGAGCCCATAATTGGTTACCTCTAAAATGGTGTTCTCCCAAAAAACTGAGCTGAGAGGGAATAGATTTAGAGTGGTCCATCAAACTTTACCTAGAAGTATAGTCCAAATGAAAAAAAATCTTTCTAAAAATAAGGATTTAATGAAATCCTAATCATATAAAAATTTGAAATATAGATTCTCACCATTATGGAAGAAGTCCATATGCTTCTGCAGCACTTATCATCCTGGAAATAGGCTCTCATACCAATTCAAGATGATTGTTTATTATTAGAAAACCATGATACAAGACTATAAAAAATTCACCAAGAAATTTAATGTAAAGACCCGTAAAATTCAAGGGAAATTTTTTTCTTAATTTTCTTTAGAATTTTACAAGAGTGCGGTTTCAGACGGCACCTGATTCCGAGGCCCGGTGTGCCCGGAATCAATTTCCGAAGTTTGGCTCGAGTACGTTCAGTGAACGAACGAGCGGGATTTTCTAACTTTTGAACCGGTGCCCGGAATCGAATTCCGAGGGCACCGATGGAACCGTAGCGCCAGTGTACGCTTAGGAACTCCTGTTCTGGAGTTGCGTTCATGCGAGTGTTGATAATAAAAATTGTGGATGTTTACTTTGTAATTACACTACAATTTTTATTATTTTACTCTAAGTGATATCTCTTGTTGGAAGTTGGGTAACCACCCAACCTCCCATGGGAGGTTATGAGGGTGGTGGGGCCCACACGAACCCCACCCCTTCATATCCTCTAAAACCCCCTCAACTCCCACTTAAAGTATGTTAACTTAAGTTATAAACCTATGACTTAAATGTAATGAGTTAATGAGGTGAGTTGTGTGTGGTTATTGAATTTCAAACCTTTGAAATTCAAAGAGGTTGGGTTGTGTGAATAAAATAAGAAAGAGTCTTATTTTATTTTGTTAGAATTTTATCTCCTTGAAAGAGTAGGGAAGTCTTCTTCATCTTCTTCAAACTCAACGAAGAACGCGAAGAACGCCATTCTTCAACGAAGAACTTCTCCGCCGAAGAACACGGTCCATCCGCGACGCCGTATCCACGAAGCGACGTACTTCTTCCACGTCGTCTCTTCCGCGACGGATTTCCGCGACGAACGCCATCGACAACGACTCTTCCTCCGACGTCAAAGGAATTGACACCGATATTCCACAACTACGTCAACGTGCGACTATCGAGGTAGGGGTTCTTGAGTTCGTTGTTTTCTTTTTATTTGACATTCCTCAAGTATTTCTAAGCCAATTGATAACAAACTAACAGGAGGAGGCCGGACCGCACAAACACGGCCGATCCTCCTCCCATCGTGGTTTAGTTTTATTGTGGTTTGAAGCAGGGTAACGCGGTACCATTGTACCGCGCGAGAAAGAATTATTTAAGGCCGGTTTGGGTCACGACGAAGAACCGCGACGCTTTAATGCCGCGCCTTTGAGATCGGATGAGACCGCGGCCGGAGTCGGGCTGCGGCGCTGGGGCGCGACGTCGTTACGCTGCGCAAATCTTACAAGGACCGAGCAAGAAGGGGCGGCCGGAAAACCGGCCAACGGCGGGAAAAAGAAGAACCGCGGCCGGACTGCCATGGCGGAGCACCAAGAGGCGGCCGGCCTCGCAGGCCGCTGGAGATCAGGGAGGACGCGGCCCTACGGCAGCGGCGGAGCAGCCGTGGGCGTCGGCCTTGCCGGCGCCGGAGATCAGGAGGAGCCGCGGCACTTCGGCCGCGGCGGAGAAACCAGGGGCGGCCGGCTTCGCCGGCCGCCGGCGTCCAGGAGATCCGCAGCCATCAGGCCGCGGCATAGCATGGGGAGGCGGCCGGCCGTGCCGGCCGCCGGCTTGCAATAGAAGCGGGACCCGCAGGTCCCGCGTGTAAAGAAAACGGCCGGCTTAAAGCCGGCCGATCCTGTAAATCCGGGGGATT
Organism: Viscum album; assembly: GCA_963277665.1. Taxonomy (NCBI): domain Eukaryota; kingdom Viridiplantae; phylum Streptophyta; class Magnoliopsida; order Santalales; family Viscaceae; genus Viscum; species Viscum album. Next base: position 1,399,869,767 of record OY728125.1, read on the forward strand.
GAAACCCGCGGTTTCCCTTTGAGTCAGCCCCCACGTGCGGTGGGGGCCGTTTAAAAAAAATAAGGGCGCGGCTAAAAAGCCGCACCGCCCTTCTGGAAAGCGGGGGGCTTAGCCCTCCCGCGCGTGACCCAGCGGCGCCAGCCGCGCCGCCGCCGGCCGGGCCGCGCCGCCGCCGGCCGGGCCGCGCCACCGCGCCGGACCGCGCCGCCGCGCCGGACCGCACCGCCGCGCCGGTCCGCCGCCGGCCGGGCCGGGTCGCCCCGGACCCGGACCCCCCGTTTCGAATCAGTTTCAGTCTTTTGGCCATAACTTGAGCCTCGGACCTCCGATCGACGAACCGTCTGCGGCAACGCGATCCTTGGATCGAGACGGTCGTTTCGGTATATCGCACTCAAGGTTTCGGATTACTTTGAGTTCGGCCGGGTTGGTACGTTCACGAAACCAACCGGGCCTTCGGAGCGGAAACGCTCATATCTTGAGCTACGGACGTCCGATTGACGTGCCGTCAGCTGTGTTGTGTTCCTCTTAGTGAGACGGATCTTTTGGCATACTCCGCCTGAGGTTTGGACGCAGGTGGAGTACGGTCGGGTTGGTTTTTCCTTAAAAACCAACCGGGCCCCGGGGACGAAAATGCCAATAACTCTCAGACCGGGCGTCCGATCGACGCGCCGTCTGTTGCGTTGAGTTCCTGTTGACGATACGGAACTTTTGGATACATCAACTCTGGACTTTGTGACATTTGATGTATCAGCCTCTCGGCTCGTGGAGCGGACCCTCCGAACGAGCTTGCTGTGTGCGGGAACCCTAGTGTTGGCTGCGACTGCTTCTCCGACAGCGACGATTGTGCAGAGATCCTCCGTGGACTCTGACGACGACCATGCAGAGATCCTCAGTGGACTGCGGCGACGACTGTGCAGAGATCCTCAGTGGACTGCGACGACTACGGCACTCAGCGATCCTACAAGGATCAGTGCTACAGGTCCTGCGTGGGCCCGATCCTGTGTGGGTCCGATCCTGTGTAGGTCACTGCGGGGGTTAGTACCTATCGATCCTTCGTGGGCCCGACGACTTAGATGGTTCAGTGATCATCTTTATCCTCATCCGAAGAAGTATACCTGTGTGAGCTGAATCTTCTGTTTTACTCGATAGAGGTGGTGCGCTTGGTTGTAGCGGCAGACCCGCGATACTGGAAACGAGCGTACGGAGTACGGAGACCGTGTAGCCGGCTGAGACCTGAAGACTGCTCGACCGACTCGACTTGGAGTGAGTCGACTAGCCCAGTGGACGGAGCGCCTGGTATTTGGCGGCAGACCCACGGCGGACGGAGCGCCTGGTAGTTGGCAGCAGACCCGCGGTACTCGACTGGAGGAGTACCTCTGTAGACTATTTGGGTGAGCGCCCGGTATTTGGCAGCAGACCCTCAGCGGACGAAGCGCCCGGTAGTTGGCGGCAGACCCGCGGTACTCGACAGGAGGAGTACCTCAGCAGTCTTAGGTTAGTAAGCAGTATCTCAGAGTCGTGACAGGACTCTGTACACTTCAGAGATGGGGCTCTTCAGTAGTTACGTTTTTGATAATGAAAATCCTGTGTGAGCTTAATCCTGTTGCTTTCCTGAGTGGATTGTGTTGTGCAATCCTGTGTGGATTACGTTTTGCTTTCCTGTGTGGATTGTGTTTTGCAATCCTGTGTGGATTACGTTTTGCTTTCCTGTGTGGATTGTGTTGTGCAATCCTGTGTGGATTACGTTTTGCTTCCCTGTGTGGACTGAGTTGTACTTTGGCTCGGAGGTTGGAGCGTATTTGAAATTCATGACTTAGGTATATGTATGGGCATATACCTAAGCAGTGTTGGTTGTTACTTCGTGATTATACCTTTCTTCGTGGTTTATCCTTTGTGGATTCGAGAGACCTTCAGGGGTCTCGGGGTCCCTACTGAGTAGCTTATACTCACCCATGCACGGGCTTTTCCCGCACTACGTTGTGTTGGTTGCAGATGACGGACAATGTTGACCTTAGCTGAGGCTTGCAGAGCGGGACGGTACCCGGAGGTGGACCACTAGGCAGGACGTGTTCGGAGCGGACGGCGGGACCCGTGGAGCAGAGGAGCTATCTGTACCCACCCTTCAGGTGGGATTTCCAGTGGACAGCTCGATGTAGCGGCTTTTACTTTTCAGTTGATGTTTTCCCTTTCGAGTTGTACTTTACTTTCAGTTTGGGTTTGTATACTGGCCCATTTACTTTTCCACACTTTCAGTTGTACTCTGCTTTTGTTTAGTGTTTACTTTCCGCTTGCTTACTCTGTGGTGTTTGTTTACATTACAAAGGCAATGCCTTCCCTTTTTACCGGGATTTACGCCTTGGTGCTAGTCGCCAGCCCCTGGCCTATGGAAGGCGGGCTTGGGGTAGTCACGGCACGGACCCCGAGGGCGGGTCGTGACAAATTGGTATCAGAGGAGTTCGGTTCTACCACGAACTCTGATCTTTTCTATGTGAAGTAATAATGTTCAGCGTATTGTGTGTGGTTATCAGTCCAGGGAGTCCAGTGTTGGTGCGGCGGCCGACGTATCCGTACACCAGGACCCTGACTTCTGATTTCCGACTTAATGCACGAAAACATTGATTGCGTGTGTGTTTCAAAGTTTTCTTTGTGATTACTTATATCAGCTCACCAGGTATACTGTTCTGACCGTGGCGCACCTGTTTCCTTTTCAGGATGGCCCCACGACGACAGCCAGCTAGGGTTCCGAGAGTCGAGTGTGACGACAGCCCACCGAGCGACGAGGCCTCGGTGCAGGGCCATTTGTCAGCAGTGGCACCGGCGGTAGTTCTACCCGCCGAGCCCCCGATGCTTCCAGCACCAGCCGCTGACGATGCACGTCGCCTCAGCGCACTGCATGATTTTCAGTGCCAGCGACCACCCAGGTTTCGCGGGGAGACGGATTCCCAGGCAGCAGAGGACTGGCTGGAGGCGGTCGTCCGAGTTTTCAGGCTAGTGAGGACACCAGCAGACCTCATGGTGATCCTCGCGGCGAGCCTACTGCACGCAGCAGCAGGGCGATGGTGGAGCCTGATGCTCCAGGTACACGATGAGGCCACCCTCATCTGGACGGACTTCGAGAGCCTCTTCCGCTCAGAGTTCGTCCCGGCCACCCTCCGTGCGGTGCGCATCCAGGAGCTTCTTCATCTGCGGCAGGGCAGCTTGACGGTCGCCCAGTACGCGGCGAGGTTTACCGATCTCTCGCGCTACTCGACCGACATGGTACGGGACCCATTCTTCCGGGCCCGGACCTTCGAGCAGGGTTTGGGACACGAGATCAGGGCATCGCTGATCTCCCTCAGCATACTGACTCAGACAGGAGTACTGGAGCGGGCCCTTCTGATTGAGAGCTTCCTTTCTGAGTCTACACCAGCGTAGCGACCCACCGCAGGGCGGCAGATAGCGGAGTCTTCGGCAACATGTAGCCGACGGATGACTCAGGGTTCCAGGCAGACCAGACCTACCAGTGGCCGACTGCACGACTCAGGCTCAGTTGTACGGGGAAGCCGGGGTGGAGTCAGAGCCAGGCGTGCCGAGAGTGGGCAGTGTTACTCCTGTGGCGGGATTGGTCACATGGCTCGTGACTGTCCGACCCGCCATGCTGATGATCAGCAGTTAAGTGAAGAACCCCCCAGGCAGAGGCAGAGGTTCGACCGTGGCGGTCCGCAGGGAGGAGGCGGATGAGGCAGAGGAGCTGGACGAGCAGCCGGTGGTGGGCGACGCTTTGAGGCTCTGCCACCACCACCACCAGGAGGTCCACCCCGACCACAGGGAGTAGGTGAACATGCGAGAGCTCAGCTTCAGGCAGCCGAGGCCTTCGATCATGGAGATCTGGGAGCCGATGGACAGGAGCAGAACTAGTGGATACGTCCTTTGTACTTATGGTTCCTTGTTGCTTTTGTGTAGCGTCTTGTATTATGAGCTGCAATAATAAAAAAAACGCATACCTTTGTGATATTTTCGTTCCTGTCCTCCTTCGTGATGTTACTAAGAGGTTCCAGTTTTGGTTGTTGACTTGACCCTCACTTGTGAGACATCTACTGGAGGAGACCCAGTTACCACACACTGATGCCGACAGTGTGACTCAACCCTTGGAGGCGAGAGTAACGGTTGAATCTCTTAGTAGTAGCGTCGAGGCCTTACGACGTCATCCTTGGTATGGATTAGTATCATCCGTGTTAGGATTGACTGTATTAGGCAAAGAATGTGGTTCATCCAGGGGATGAGACCAGATTTCTCTTATCGGCAATGAAGAAATCTTGCAGCTCTGGTGGGACCGGAGATGGTCCAGGCCACGACAGAGAAGGTCCAGGTCATCTAGGAGAGGATGAGGACAGCACAAAGCCGGCAGAAGTCATACGCTGACAGGAGGCGAAGGCCACTAGAGTTCGAGGATGGTGACCACGTCTTCTTGCGGGTCTCACCTCGACGTGGTATTCGGAGATTTGGCCGAGGCGGCAAGTTATCTCCGCGCTTCATCGGACCCTTCCAGGTCCTCAGCAGGATTGGTGAGGTGGCTTATCGCCTGGATCTACCACCTCAGTTGCACCGGGTGCACGACGTCTTCCACATGTCTCAGCTGAGGAGATACGTGCACGACCCGACACACATCATTGACCATGGGGAGCTTGACGTTGACGATGGGGCGACTTTTACGGAGGTCCCGGTGGAGATAGAGGATCGACAGGAGCGGGTCCTGCGTGGGCGATCGATTCCTCTTGTGCGCATCAGATGGCAGCACGGGAATCTCCAGGAGAGCACATGGGAGCGGGAGGCTCAAATGCGTGCTCAGTACCCTCATTTGTTTACCTAGTTTTTGATGTATCTTTACGGGGACGTAAATCCCTGAGGTGGGAGTAATGTAAAGACCCGTAAAATTCAAGGGAAATTTTTTTCTTAATTTTCTTTAGAATTTTACAAGAGTGCGGTTTCAGACGTCACCTGATTCTGAGGCCCGGTGTGCCCGGAATCAATTTCCGAAGTTTGGCTCGGGTACGTTCAGTGAACGAACGAGCGGGATTTTCTAACTTTTGAACCGGTGCCCGGAATCGAATTCCGAGGGCACCGATGGAACCGTAGCGCCGGTGTACGCTTAGGAACTCCTGTTCTGGAGTTGCGTTCATGCGAGTGTTGATAATAAAAATTGTGGATGTTTACTTTGTAATTACACTACAATTTGTATTATTTTACTCTAAGTGATATCTCTTGTTGGAAGTTGGGTAACCACCCAACCTTCCATGGGAGGTTATGAGGGTGGTGGGGCCCACACGAACCCCACCCCTTCATATCCTCTAAAACCCCCTCAACTCCCACTTAAATTATGTTAACTTAAGTTATAAACCTATGACTTAAATGTAATGAGTTAATGAGGTGAGTTGTGTGTGGTTATTGAATTTCAAACCTTTGAAATTAAAAGAGGTTGGGTTGTGTGAATAAAATAAGAAAGAGTCTTATTTTATTTTGTTAGAATTTTATCTCCTTGAGAGAGTAGGGAAGTCTTCTTCATCTTCTTCAAACTCAACGAAGAACGCGAAGAACGCCGTTCTTCAACGAAGAACTTCTCCGCCGAAGAACACGGTCCATCCGCGACGCCGTATCCGCGACGCGACGTACTTCTTCCGCGTCGTCACTTCCGCGATGGATTTCCGCGACGAACGCCATCGACAATGACTCTTCCTCCGACGTCAAAGGAATTGACACCGATATTCCACGACTATGTCAACGTGCGACTATCGAGGTAGGGGTTCTTGAGTTCGTTGTTTTCTTTTTATTTGACATTCCTCAAGTATTTCTAAGCCAATTGATAAAAAACTAACGGGAGGAGGCCGGACCGCACAAACACGGCCGATCCTCCTCCCATCGTGGTTTAGTTTTATTGTGGTTTGAAGCAGGGTAACGCGGTACCATTGTACCGCACGAGAAAGAATTATTTAAGGTCGGTTTGGGTCACGACGAAGAACCGCCACGCTTTAATGCCGCGCCTTTGAGATCGGATTAGACCGCGGCCGGAGTTGGGCTGCGGCGCTGGGGCGCGACGTCGTTACGCTGCGCAAATCTTACAAGGACCGAGCAAGAAGGGGCGGTCGGAAAACCGGCCAACGGCGGGAAAAAGAAGAACCGCGGCCGGACGACCACGGCGGAGCACCAAGAGGCGGCCGGCCTCGCCGGCCGCCGGAGATCAGGGAGGACGCGGCCCTACGGCAGCGGCGGAGCAGCCGGGGGCGTCGGCCTTGTCGGCGCCGGAGATCAGGAGGAGCCGCGGCACTTCGGCCGCGGCGGAGAAACCAGGGGCGGCCGGCTTCGCCGGCCGCCGGCGTCCAGGAGAGCCGCGGCCATTAGGCCGCCGGCTTGCAATAGAAGCGGGACCCGCAGGTCCCGCGTGTAAAGAAAACGGCCGGCTTAAAGCCAGCCGATCTTGTAAATCCGGGGGATTGAAACCCCCGGTTTCCCTTTGAGTCAGCCCCCACGTGCGGTGGGGGCCGTTTAAAAAAAATAAGGGCGCGGCTAAAAAGCCGCGCCGCCCTTCTGGAAAGCGGGGGGCTTAGCCCTCCCGCGTGTGACCCAGCGGTCTTAGGTTAGTAAGCAGTATCTCAGAGTCGTGATAGGACACTGTACACTTCAGAGATGGGGCTCTTTAGTAGTTACGTTTTTGATAATGAAAATCCTGTGTGAGCTGAATCCTGTTGCTTTCCTGAGTGGATTGTGTTGTGCAATCCTGTGTGGATTACGTTTTGCTTTCCTGTGTGGATTGTGTTGTGCAATCCTGTGTGGATTACGTTTTTCTTTCCTGTGTGGATTGTGTTGTGCAATCCTGTGTGGATTACGTTTTTCTTCCCTGTGTGGACTGAGTTGTACTTGGGCTCGGAGGTTGGAGCGTATTTGAAATTCATGACTTAGGTATATGTATGGGCATATACCTAAGCAGTGTTGGTTGTTACTTCGTGATTATACCTTTCTTCTTGGTTTATCCTTTGTGGATTCGAGAGACCTTCAGGGGTCTCGGGGTCCCTACTGAGTAGCTTATATTCACCCCTGCACGGGCTTTGCCCGCAGTACGTTGTGTTGGTTGCAGACGACGGACAGCGTTGACCTTAGCTGAGGCTTGCAGAGCGGGACGGTACCCGGAGGTGGACCACTAGGCAGGACGTGTTCGGAGCGGACGGCGGGACCCGTGGAGTAGAGGAGCTATCTGTACCCACCCTTCAGGTGGGATTTCCAGTGGACAGCTCGATGTAGCGGCTTTTAATTTTCAGTTTCTATTTTCCCTTTCGAGTTGTACTTTACTTTCAGTTTGGGTTTGTATACTGGCCCATTTACTTTTCCACACTTTCAGTTGTACTCTGCTTTTGTTTAGTGTTTACTTTCCGCTTGCTTACTCTGTGGTGTTTGTTTACATTACAAAGGCAATGCCTTCCCTTTTTACCGGGATTTACGCCTTGGTGCTAGTCGCCAGCCCCTGGCCTATGGAAGGCGGGCTTGGGGTAGTCACGGCACGGACCCCGAGGGCGGGTCGTGACATTTAATACCTATACGATCCTTGAAAACTTCATCTACCAATCCCCAGAATTACTGCATACAGCTAAGTATTGTTGGACATTTTCCATTTTGGGAATGGATGTTGTAGGGCCATATCCCTTAGCCACAACCAACCAGTTCAAGTCCAACCTTACTTATACTGAATTATTTTTATTAATGGGATGATGAAATACCTCTTAAGGAATTTAGGATGAAGAATATCATTAACTTCATAAAGTCACATATCATCACCAAGTTTGGGGTCCCTCACACAATATTGATGGACAATGACCCCAAATTCTATTCTATAGAGTTAAAGAAACTATAATTGTATGAAAGTATCGACTTAAATCACTCATCTAACTTTCACACAGTGGAAAATGGATAGATAGAATATTTCAATAAGACTCTATCAAATATAATCCATAATATGGTGAACAAGGATAAGAAGTCCTGTCCAGAAAAGCTCCTACATGCTTTATAGGACTACCGTACCATCACACATACTTCTATATATGAAACTACACACTCGTTAGTGTACAAGAAAAAAGTGGTATAACCCATTGAATTTCATCTTCCTACACTTTAGATATCCATTTGAGGATAACTCTCAGATGATGAGAAATCGTAAAAGAGGTTGTATGAATTGGATCAGCTTGATGAGAACAGGTTGGGTACAATGAAAAACCTTAAAGTACATCACAATCAGATCACACTAGCCTTTAATAAAAATGTTCACCTCCATTCCTTCCACTAAGGATAACTGGTATTATCTATTAGAACCCCAATGATACCATAGAAGAAGCCTCAAATATTGGAACCCAAATTGGAAGGGCCTTACGTCAAACATAAGGTCTGCCATAATGGATCAATATCATTGGACACAATGGATGGGGATCATGTAACACCCCCACCAATGTAATATTTATCAAGAAATATTTTACAAAGATATCATCAAGTACAATTCTAGGTATTAATACATTAAATTTCACAACATCTCTTATCTTCGTTACATGGTGTTAAACAACACATGAAAGTCCTAAAATCAAGAATTTAAACTGAAAAGTATTCCACATCATAACCACATGATTTTAAGCTTCCCAGAGAACATACTAACCACATAATGTTTAAAATTTATGGTCTCATCCTTGTAATAAGACATTAAACTACAAAGCATCCTTCATCTTGTTAGTAATACTTTATGTTGTACAACATCTCATGTCCTAACCACATGTCACTAAACTGTACAGAGAATGTCCTCACTACCTGATGTTAAACTACATGGGAATCACCATCTCACTAATGAATCACTACACATGATCCATATCTATGAAAAGGAAGGATGATATTCCCCAGTCCCTTCATGGGAGATAACTCTACAAAGGGAATATTTTCATCTAATAAATATGTGTGTCTTGGTTTTTACCTTCACAAGATAAGTAGTGATACCCAAAGCTTTGATTTTGTTCCTAGACCCAACATTCATTTTCTTTCATGTTAGGCGATCCATGTCCTAATAGAAACACATTAAACTACAAGACTAATGTTCTTTCTATATGAAATTAATCTTCATGAGTTTTATATAACTGAATATGGATTGATTCTAATTTTCAATGAGATGCGTAGGGATGCCTTGATCATGTATCCTGGTCTAGCCACTACATGATAAAAAATTCCATTGTATTATCCTTAACCACCACTATATGGTGAGAGGAATCCTTTATATTCCTTATTTCTCACACTGAGCATAGATCATGTGGTCTTAGGAATTTTAGTAAGGGAATACCTACAAAAAAAGGTGTGACAACTCCTGATAGGTTCATTGTAGTTTTCAATAAAAGACTTTAAATTGAATGTCATGAGTTCTCACCGCATGACATTAAGCTACACGGTTGGTTTCCCTAGTAAGAAATAAAACTATATATTTCTATCAACCTCCTCTGATTAGATTACCAATGTTGGTGCTGGTCTCCTAGAACACCTCTATTTAAAAACTACATGTGTCTTGATTCTTGTCATAATGGTGTATGTAGCGACACCTGGATATCTAATACTGGACCCATCTAAAACAATAAATGGAAGAAATTACCACCTCTATATATGTATTAGACCTTTGAATAGTGTAAACTATTCAATAACTATACATGGCTTGATTCATATCCTCAGAAGATACACAAGGACACCCAGATATCTGACTTTGGGCCCAGTCACAATAAAAAAGTATAAAAATTCCCCCTCTCTATGAATGGGATAGAAATACATAGGGAGATTTCTTATGAACTATGTGTGGCTTCATTCCTATCACCAAGGGATACATGATGAAACCAAAAATTCCTTTCATGGGCAGAACTGCATTATTACCATTTCACATCAGAGAGAACACATCAACACCACATGACATTAAATTTCACGACCCATCATGAACTACATGTGGCTTGATTACTATCATCACAGGACACATAGTGATGCCCAAATATCCAATACTAGGTCCATCCACAACAACTAAAAAAATGCACTGCAACTACAAAGGGGCCTAGTCATTAAAACTAGTTTTAGAAATATATGATCTAGATATACATATGGATTTCTTGTGCATGCAATATATCCTGCAAAAAAATTCACGTCACTTCCCACATTCTTACCACATGATGTTAAACCAAAAGAAAAAATTCGTAGTTTCTTGAAATTAAAAAAATACAACAAAAATGTTCTTATTGAATGAAGATAAAATGTGCAAAAAAATCCTTATCACATGATATTTAACTACATGGGAAAAAATATGCCCCTAATACATGATGATAAATTGTGTAGACAATCACCAATTTTTCATCCCCTATCAAAGAACAATAAGAGCATTACCCTGTACCGCCAGAGTATAATGTGGTTCCATAATCTTTCAAAGCAACTCAATCCATGAATCATACATCATGTCTCGAGTACCTCAGGTTACCATAAAACATTCCATGTCCCTTGGAAAATATACCCAGCTTCCGGATACCATTTTATTGACTATGAATGTATGAATATGGCTCTTTAATATGTGTCTATAGTTTTCAACCAAATGTTCGACTCTATAAAAAGGGATTTCTGATCATTTTGATCCCTGAAATCACTGTGATAGAGCTTATCACCTCAGTGTATTCTAGGAAATCCCCAATATGATTGTCCCATATCATCACTCATGACTTGAGAACCTCAACCCATGATTTAAAACATTTTTCATCTCCCACTCAGAAGGATGTTGGGGTACTCTTGACCCTAGGTATCTTAATTATGATCCTGTGTATCATCCTCCATATTAGGTCCACAAGTGTCATGACATTAAATGACATGTAATATTGGTCAAAGTTTTACAACCTTAAAATCTATCCTATAATGGTCTAAATCCCAAGACCTTAAACTGCTAGTGAAATAGGCACAAAAAATGTCAGGTTAAAAACACATAAAGGGGTCCCAGAGAAAAATTAGATTATTAACTCACTAAAATCTTCATCTATAGAGTTTAAGAAAAATCGTTTCAAAAATAAGCAAGGCATAGACTCATAGGGCCCACTCTATAGAACTAGAAAAATCCAAGCAATGCTTTCTAAACCCCCTGGTCCAAGAGAAACTTAGAGTAATTATTTATGCATCTCCCCACTTTGAGAATATGTTCTCTAGGTGGTAAAAAAAACTTTTTGGGTGCTCAAACCCTTATTAGATATTACCATTTCCACAAACCAAACTTCATGATATGGGTACCTCAGGTCACTGTAAATCTTTCATGGACCTTATAAGAGATACCTGGAATCAAGGGACCCTTTTTCACTATGAATGTATGAATATGTCTCTTATATATGTGCATATCATTTTCAACCTAATGCATTAATCTTAAAAAAGTTATTTCTGATCCTTGTGATCCCTGACATCACTGTGGTAGAACCCAATAACTCAGTGTGTTTTGGGTCATTCCTAGTATGATTTTCCCATATCATTCTCTGTATCCAATAACATTGGATCATGCTTTACAATATTTGTACAGAGCTATTCAAGAGGATTTGATGTCCTCTATGTTATATCACTGTGTTTTGTAGCATATATCAAAGATGAAATGAGATTCTCCATTCCTAAACCTTTCATATCCCACACCTCATGATTCAAAACCACATGGCATAGGGCTCGAGATTTGTGATCAAGAGATGAAATTACCTTGGGTGCAGAAACCCTTCCTGGATAACTTTCTTACCATGCCCATCCTCATCATCTAAATTTTTTAGCCTTCATAAATCTTTCATGGTCCTCGTAAATGAGTGGAGATCACCTTTTCTTGACCATTATATTGATTCAAAAGGGATTTGGTCTACTAGATAAATGCATATCCTTCTTACAATAAAGGATCTTGAATCCCTATGATCCCTAGAAACACTATTGAAGAACTCAGTATCTTAGTGTGTTTTGGGTCATCCCTGACATGTCTTACCTATCCCATTCTCACAGAGTCAAACTTTTGGGTTATGACTTATATCACCCATACTCCAACTATCCAAAAGACCAAACATTCCTGGTAATTTTACCCCCAATCGATATTACCCCCAAAATTCTTCCATGACCCTTGTAAAATATTTTAGGCACCATTATTTGACAATGTTACCAATTCATGAGGGATTTTACCTACCAACCCTAGGTACATACTTCTTTTAGGAAAAGAGCTTTGATCCTTGTGAGCCTCGAAACACTATAGTAGTACTCAACATCCTAGTATGTTTTGGGTCATTCCACAAATGTATGTACCATATCCCACGATAATTGATCATCTCTGAGCTAAAATACCCAAAACTATAGTGATAGAAGGTCTATGATTAAAGTCCCTAAACTAAAATGATAGAAAGTGAGAGATAAAAGACCTTAAACTACAGCAATATAAGATCTGAGATAATAGACCCTAAAATACAGTAATAGAAGGTTAAGGCTAAAAGACCCTAAAATATAGTTATAGAAAGTCTGGGATAAAATACACTAAACTAAAATGATAGAAGGTCCAAGCTAAAATACCCCAAACTATAATGATAGAAGGTACGAGATAAAAGGCCTTAAACTACAATGATATAAGATATAAGCTAAAAGACCCTACACTACAACACTAGTAGGTCCATGACAAAAGAACTTAAATTAAAATGATATAAGGACTAATCTAAAATACCATAAACTATATTGATAGAAAGTATGAGGTAAACTAAACTAAACTACAGTGATAGAGGGTCTGAGTGAAAAGACCCTAAAATACAACGATAGAAGGTCCATGCTAAAAGAACCATAACTATAGTAATAGAAGCTCTGATCTAAAAGAGTCAAAAATAAAACAAAACAAAGATCTCATATTCAAGAATGGAAAATCATTCATGGCCCACCATTTGGCCTTAACATACATAAAAAGTATCTTTCCAAAACTTTAGTATTTAGAAAACGATACAACACTCTCCCCTCCACTCCCCAATTTATAGGGAATATAGTAGAATACCAAGAATCTCCCAAGATACCAATTCATGACATAACTAGAGATTTAGGAGGACATTAACTTTCCCAAAAACAAAGCACTTGTCCCTATGGATGTTAGTCCTGGGGGGGGGGGGGATTTGTTGACACACTTCAAATGAGCATAAAAAATCACAAATGAGGAAAAACCTAAATATGGGTGTTATATTTCCCATAAAACAAATTAAGAATAAGGTGTATAAATACTTGCAGATCATGTAATCCTCTAGGATACATGTGATCATATAACCAGTAGAAGGACATGCATATGGGTATGAAAAACAAAAAACCTATAGCAGATCCCACGTAGACCCTTCAAAAAGTCCTTTGGCTCTTATAAAGAAACCCCAAACAATCATTGATCATGTGGTGACTACCAGATATGATCACCCCTATCACACAACTTGTTAACCAGAGGATACATGATGAGGTATCTAAAAATCATTTGAAAATTCAAGGAAAATATCCAAAAATTACATTGCCTCTTTCTGATATAAAACTCACGCAACACACCACCTCTGGGGAGAATGATTGTCCGTGAAAAAATTCATGAAAAATCATTAGACCCCAAATAAATTTTAAAATAAACAAATTAAATAAATGTGGAGGAGGAAAGAGACTCTTGTGGTCATGAACATCATAGAATGCGCCCCTATCAGTTCATGAGACACCGAAAGCCACCAGAAACGTGCCTGCCTCATCTCGGGAAAGCCTGATAGCATGGCATCCTCAACACATAAAGGGCCTCAGGTATGTATAGGTGACCTCACATTCACCCTTTGGCTCAAAAAGAAAATATAGATGTAATTTTCCATGAAATGGTTGCACATATCTATATGACTTTTTTCATGTGATGCATCACCAAGAGGTAGAATGATTGTTGTCAAAAACACTCATGAAACCTTGAAAGATCCCTCACCTTTCAAAAATAAACATAGTAAATAAATGGCTAAAAGGAGGGATCCTTTCATGATCATAAAACTCATGTGATGTGCTAAGGATGTTTGTATTATGGTCTTACAAGATCCCTTGACAAAGCCTTACTTATCTCAAGAAATACCTTTAAAATATCGATAAGACACTATGGAATTTGTTTGGCATCCCGTATGATTCAACAAGACCCAATTAATTTTAAATAATCCAGTAATGGATGCATTGACAGGATGGACTTGTGGCCATTAAAAATCAGGCAACACCCTTAGAGTGATCTATGGAAGGACCTCACGAAGATGTGTGATGCCAAAGACCTCCATAAATTACATCATATATTCATGTGATTTTTTTCATCTAAAGTAGTGAAAAAACAAGTTGGCGAGACCTATATATCCCACACCCCATCCTCAAAGAATAGGTTAGACTTTTTTTCATCCTAATATACCAGTTCACCGAAAAATAAGAGTATATTTCTCAAAGTGGCTGATCATATGACCAAAAAAGATTACGATCAGGTATGATTTGCGGGACAAGCAAAGAGACCATAAAACATGCATAATAAATTCACATGATCACTCATAGACCACGTGAAATAATTATAGAAGGACATGTAATGAAAATCCCACATATCTACTAGATCACGCAAGACTTAAAACAAGATAATACTGAATAAATATATGTAATTAAAAATATAAATTATATAAAAAAATTAAAATATAATAGACTTGTGTGAGGAACATACTAGATGATCCTCATTCTCTTCATGTGGACCACTGAGGACACATGGTAGCATTAGGAAACGTCACACATATATTAAAATGTTACTTTGATATACTATTTGGATCATACAAAGACCCATAGACATGTCAAAAGGAAGTCACGTAGTGCCCCTTAAGTATGACACCTAAGTCTTGAGAAACCCTTTGGACTCTCCATTCAAGCCTCACAATGTCCTTCAAATGTTTCATCGAAATTAGATGTTGGAACCAGTTTATGATAGTGGAGTCTTGCATTAGAACCCAGGCATGTCAGTTGTCTCTTACGATGTCCATCAAATATGTCAGTTGGTTTTTGAAATATCCAAAGGACATTTTATCCAGGGAATGATACCCTATCTTATGAATTTCATATTGAATCTCAAAAATTCTATTTAAAAGTTTCAGCCATATATTGGGATGACACCAGGTCATTTCATCCAAATCATGTGACTCCCTTTAATAATGTCATTCGAGACCACGTGATGACTTCATTGATCTGTAGGCTAGGTTTGCGAAGTCCACCAAAAAAGTCATACTTGATCCTGAAATAACCATCTTACATACCATATATATTATCTAAACTCCCCCAAAATAAGTCAACTGGATCATATAATTTCATTTGGTAATGTAACGTCTCAGTTCCAAAAGCCGCCCTAAGTCACCCGATACCCAGTTGGTCACATGGCCTCTAGTGCATTCCCCCAAACGCCAGAGGCTACTGACTAGCAATGAGGGTCTTAGGTGTGATGGTGTTGAAACTATGCCCTCATTGGAAGAGTAACACAGCGGAATATAGACAATTATACAATAACGGATGCAGTAAATATCCAAAAATAGTAAACATTGGAAGATTGGTAGAGAAACAACTAGAGAAAAATATATATAAATGATGCATGATACATATATGTCTAAGAAAACATCCAAACAAGTCACAATGCTGAATACAGTGCTAAACCAAAGTAAAAAAAGGAAAATAGATGTGAAACTCCTCACCATCGCAAGCCTTGGCTTGGTCCCATGCTCTCCAGCTCCAATTAAATCAAGTACCTGAAGTCAAATGGTGCTTTCCCTTATCTATACCTGCAGCAATATAATTTGTTTGGGCCCAAAAGAATGACCCAAACAGGGAGTGAGACTAATCCGAGTAGGCAACCACCTGAAGATTTGTGCCTAACAGTCAGTGAATATATGGCAGGTAAAAGTACAGAAAGTAGTAAACAGGAAAGTACCCAGCAACAAAAAATCCAAAATTTCTAGTATTTAAATTTACAAACAAGTAAGCAGCCACTCAAGATAGTAGAACAAACATGTAACCCTCTGGGTAGTTCTCACAGCCTAACCCCTATGGTTCAACCTATAAGTACTAGAAACCCTCTGGGAGGCACAAACAGTCTCACTCCTCTGTTTCAGCTAAATAATAGACTCTCTGGGGAAGCACTCACCATCAATTCCCCCTATAGTCTTGTATCGTACTAAAGGTGCTCTGGGGAAGCACTCAACGTCTCATTCCACCTGTGTCCCTCTTTGAGGAACTAAAGACACTCTGAGGAAGCACAAAACATCAATTCTCTCTGTGGTCTTGCATCGTATTATAAAGACACTCTAGAGAAGCCCTTACGTCCATTCTCTCTATGGTCTACAACACTAGGTTCTCACAGCCTTGTGTAAAGCCAGCAAGTATCACATCGCATAATGGAAAAAGCGAACCTCATGAACTACTTGGCTAATAGTCTACATCATAACAGCATGTCAGAAAAAGAACACTCCATTCTACAATACTAGGCATGGAAATTGGAAAAATCTTAACAGAAAATACTAGACCAACCGATCATAAAAAGTAAAAAAATGCATGTGCAATACATCCAAAGCACAAAAAATTACCCTATTCACAAAAAATAACCTCTACTTAGGCATACAAATAAAGAAGTAAGACAAAAGGGCTAATACGATAAACATACAATACCCCGTTCAAGGGTATTGGTGTAATTTGCACATAATACTCAAAGAATTTCTGTAGAAAGGCACAAACCACCTACCTTGATGTTATGATATTGATATAATTGAACCACGGGGCTTTAATCACCTTAGAACGTCGAAGATCTAAAAAAAACTTCTAAAACATTCAACCCACGATAAATTGGAAAAGGGAAGGAATTGGGAAATGATGCTCTAAGAGAAGAGATAACTCACCACTGTGATTCCAACACAATAATCAGTGTTCGAATCAGAGAATGGAAAAAGGTTTAGAGTCTTGTCAAAGATATGCGTCTTCTCAGCGCTCTCGGATGAAGAAGACCTAAAAGAAGTTGATTCTGGCGATTAGACATGACCCCAGTGCGTTTAATTAAAAAAATAAAGTACACAACATGTTCTTTTGGAGTACACGGCATGTACTCTCCTTTTTCATACTCTGATTTAGGTGGACTCCATTTCATCCCTACATGGTCGTGTTTGTGGCCATAACACGTCCTGCACATGGCCTCCAGCGGCATTGCAGTACACGGCGTGTACTTCGAAAATTTCCAGATTTTCCTCTTTTCCTCAAAAATGACCAGAAAAGGAAAACATACCTGAAAAAAAGATCTGGGTTCTTACAAACTTCCCCCCTTAAAGAAATTCATCCCGGAATTTCCCTAGCATGGCATAGAAGAAGAAAACCCGAAATGCTCTGGCCACTGTGCTCGCACATCGGACTCCCTCTCCCAAGTCTCATCTTGTACCCGCCCGTGCTGCCATATCACTCATACCAGAGGAACATAACTTCCACAGAGAACCTTTGTACTAAGATCAACAATCCAGATCGGATGCTCCTAGAATGATGAATCCACATCAAACTCAACCTCCTCAGGTTGAAGGAAATGAGACAGGTCTGAAAAGTAACGTCGAAGTTGAGAAACATGAAAAACGTTTTGCATAGCCCGGTACCTCTAAGGTAACTGCAACCAATAGGAAACCAGAACAACTTTCTCTAACACCTCAAACGGTCTGACATACCTCGATGAAAGCTTACCATGTCTCCTAATCCTTATGTGCCCCAACCTCGGTGTGACATGCAGGAAAACCTGATCCACGACCTCGAACTCCTGAGGTCGTCTCCTCTGATCAGAATACTACTTCTAACGAGATTGTGCAGTATCCATCCTCTTCTGAATCAACTCTATCTGATATGTGGTCTCTTGAAAAAGATGAGGTCCCAACAAAGCGGCCTCTTCTGCCTCCAGCAAACACAAGGGTGATCAGCATGGCCTACCGTACAAAGCCTCATAAGGTGCCATCTGAATAGTTTCTTGAAAACTATTGTTGTAGGAAAAATTCACAAGAGGTATATGTTTCTCCCAAGAATCTCTAAAATCTAGGATACATGCTCGGAGCATTTCCTCAAGCACCTAAATCATAAGCTCGGGCTGGACATCGTTCTGGGGATGGTAAGATGTACTCAAAAGCACCCGTGTAACCAAGGATTTCTGAATCCCCTGCCAGACCTGAGAAGTAAAACGTGCATCCTTGTCTGAAACAATGGAGCGTGGAACTCAATGAAGACGTACAATCTCTCGGATGTACAACCGCCCCATCCCATCAACGCTGAAGGTATCCTTGATCAGTAAATTTTTTGAAACCTTTGTAATTCTTTCAACAAAAACCCATACAACATCATTCCCACGAGGTGATCTTGGAAACCATGTCATGAAGTCCATCGTGACGTCGTTCCACTTCCACTCAGAAATGGGTAACTGCTGTAAACGACCTTCTGGTCGCTGATGTTCCGAATTCACCTGCTAATAAGTATAACATCTCATGAAGAAACCAGTAACATCTCTCATCATACCTAGCCACTAATACGGGCGGTGATAGTCGGGATACATCTTGGTGACACCAGGATGAACTTCCCAAACTGATGAATGAAAATCCCGCATCAGCTCCTCGTGTATGTCTGTTGGCACCCATACGCGTCCATGGAATCGTAGGATCTCATCCTCACCTATGGTCCACCCAAGAAAAGGGTCCTCTCCTAACATTCTTTCCCATAAGAATAGGCCTTCAGAATCTAATAGATGCCTCATTTGTACTTGATTAAGTAGGGTAGAGGTAACAACTACAAAAGATAGAAAATTCTATCCATGTTTGTCGTGCACCTCCAAATGCATCTCAAAGAACAGATCCATAAGCTTCCACTCACTAATAGCCTCTCGAACTGCCTGTAACTGATTCCTTCTTCTCAACATGTCAGCCACAGCGTTTCCTTTCCCAGGATTATAGGAAATATCAAAATCAAAGGACTGAAGGTACTCAACCCACCTCTGCTGTCTCAAATTCAAATCACACTGAGTGAAAATGTACTTGAGAATTTTGTGGTCGGTGAAAATCACAAAATTCTCTCCTAGAAGATAATGTCTCCAATAGCGTAGGGCATGAACAAAAGCTTCCAACTCCATATCGTGCATTGGGTAGTTCATCTTATGTGGCCTCAACTACTGAGACCCGTACGCAATGAATCCATCTCCCTGCATAAGCACAACTCCTAGCCCGATACCTAAAGTTCTACAGTAGATAGTTTATCTCTTACCTGGCTCTGGAAAGACTAGTATTGATTCTGAATTCAAACTCCATTTCAGCTCCTGAAAGGATGACTCACAAAAATCTGACCTTAAGAACTTCGCACCCTTCTTGGTCAGAGTCGTCAGCGGTGCTGCTAAGCATGAAAAGTCCTGTATGAAGCGTTTGTAGTGTCCATCCAGCCCTAGAAAACTCCGCACCTCAAAGATGTTCTTTGGATGCTCCCATGAAACTACTTCTCTCACTTTCTCTGGGTCTACTGATACTCCTGTCTCTGAGATAACATGACCTAAAAAGTGAATCCAGTCCATTCAAAAGTGTCATTCTGAGAACTTAGCATATAACTAATGCTCCTTTAGTGTACTCAAAATGATCTCAAGATGGGTAGAATGGTCGTGTTGAGTGTGAGAGTACACTAAGATATCTTCCACAAAGACCACCACAAAAGAGTCTAAGTATGGATGGAACACTTGGTTCGTTAGTTCCATGAAAACTTCAGGTGCGTTTTTGAGACCGAATGACATATCCATATACTCGTATAGACCATACCTACTCCTGAAGAATGTAGGAGGTATATCTATTGGTCTAACACACAACTGATGATAACCGAACCTCAAGTCAATCTTTGAGAACACTCGGGCTCCTCAAAGATGATCAAATAGGTCATCAGTCCTTGGCAAGGGATATTGTTTCTTGACCGTCAACTGGTTCAACTTCCGATAATCCACACAAAGCCTGAGGGTATCGTCTTCCGTCTTCACAAATAGAATAGTTGAACCCCAAGGAGAAGTACTAGGTCAGATGAAACCATGTGCATGAAACTCCTCCAACTGCTTCTTGAGCTACTGAAACTCAGGTGTAGACATCCTATAAGGATGAATGGACACTAGTGCCACTCCTGGAATGATCTCAATCGAAAAGTTTACCTCACGCTCTAGAGGCAAACCCAAAAAGTCCTCTGGAAAGACATCTAGGAAATGATCCACCACTGGAGGAAAGTCTAACTGCTAATTCCCCTAGTCATCAAGATAAAGACTAGCAATCTGGGCTATAACTGCTCCTAACCCATGATTCTCTAGACCCGCTCTGCTCTCTTGGAAATCCCACTTTCCCTTATAAAGAAACGATCCACCCTATAGTGATATGAAACTCACCCTTCGGTGATAACAGTTGACAAATTTCTGGAAGGGAACTAGCCAGTCCATTCCAAGAATGACATCATAGAATGTCATCTCTAGGACATAGAGATCCTATATAAAGTGGTACCCAACCACCTCTAGAGGGAACTCCTTGCACTGACATACACTAGCCATCCTTGTCCTCAATGGTATTTCTAGATTCAAAGTATCGATAGAGGAAAGGATGAAGAGCCCAAGGCTCTCCACAATAGAAACATAGATAAATCTATGGTAATCCCCTGTATTAAAAAGAGTAGAAGATAAAACTGAGGCTAATAAGATCATACCTCGAAATCTAGAGGGTCCGGGATCCATCTTTTGCTGGGTCTGCTCCACTGCAAAAGTCTGACATGTACCACGACCCTCTAACCCTTCCTGACTGCTCTGAGCTGATCCACCCTATTGTCACTGAAAAACTGTTGACTGACCACCATGACCTCGACCTCCACCTCATCCCGAATGGCCAAAAGAACTCTAGTTCCCAGACTGGTGAGAAACTGGTGGCACTGATCCGGAACAAGGAGTCATGGATGAACCCCTGTCACTAGCTGTGGGTGAGAAAAACTAAAAGATGTTCTAAAGGTTACCCATATTACCGCAAGATCGGAACTCTACTAGGCCTCTCTAGAACTACGACCTCGTATGCCTAGCCCTTCAACAATGGTATCATACCACCTGGCTATCTGAAGATGTGTCTCGCTGCCTCGGATTACCGCATGTAGAATTCCTATGGTGTTTCCTGCTATCAGCTGGTGAAGCACTAACTCTAGAAGCAGAACCACCCAGGCTCTCAGCTTCGGAATATCTTAGATTGCGCTCCACAATCAATTCTTGGTTAATGATAGAATCGATGGAAGTCTACCTGAAGATATTCACCTGTGAGCGAATTTCCCGTCTGAGACCATCCTCAAACTTCCTTTCCAAGAACAACCCAGCTCTGCCCTGGAAGGGTGTGTAACTCTAAAGCTCGGTGAAATGAAAGAAATACTCCATGACAGAAAGAGTACCCTTCTCTAGGATCATGAACTCCCAGGCTTGGTCATCCCTTAGGGTCTCTGGATAGAAGTAGTTGTAAAAGACAGACTGAAACTCCTCCCACGCCATAACCTACTGATGACCCTCCTATGAGATCATATCCCACCACCTCTTGGAGGAGTCTTGTAGCATGTAGGTAGCGAGCTTGACCCTCCTTTCTGGAGGAGTCTCCAAATGCTCAATGATCATCATCATGGCTTCTGGCCATGACTCTACAGCCTGAGGTCCTCCTTCCCCTAAGAAGGTGGGAGGATGATGTTGCTGGAAAACCCGTGTCATGTCTGCCATAGTCAAAGTAGGAGGCGGTACTCCCTGGAAGGTCTGCATCATCCTCAGAAAGCCTTCCCTAAACTACGCATCAGCGCCTGTAACTGGTATCACTACTGGTGCCAAGGCTGGAACAATAGGAGGATCTGCGGGAAGTCCATGATCAGCCATATCTGGCGTCTTATCACTGCCCTGCAACTGGCGGACAACCGAAGGACGTCTCGGTGGCATTACTCTTCAAGGTCAAATTCACACCTTTGATTCAAGATTATCAAAGACTAAAAGCAGAAAGGACAAAAAAATTAATAGAAGAAAGAAAGAATTCAAGTTTCATAAAACATGACTACATAGCGTGTGCTTTTACTACGCAACAGGTTTCTTCAAGTCATTTACATGGGCCTGTACTTTTTCCAAAACTGTTCATGTAACACCCCAAACACACGGCGCGTTATCCTAACACATGGCGTGTACCTGAATCCTATTTTCCTATAAGAGTCATTCTTTATGGTTAATCCACACAGCTCTCCTTAGACAAAACTACACGGCGTGTTCAAGGTAGACACGACGTGTTCTGGAAAAGCTTCACCTAGCCATGTTGTTAGTGACATGGTCAGGTACACAGCTCGAATCAAATTGCGTGTTCAAGGTTGACACGGTGTGTACTGGACAAGCTTCACCTGGACGTGTTGTTAGTGACACGGTCAGACACACGGCTTGAACAACATGGTGTGTTCCTGACAGACACGGCATGTACCCGAAAGGATAACACTGACCTGTGTTGTTCGTGACAAGGCTGGGTACCTGGGTCAGAATACACGGCATGTTCAAGGTGGAAATGGCATGTATAAGAGGAGACTCCACTGACCGTGTTGTTAACCACACGACCGGACTCCTAGGATTACACCATACGGCGTGCACAACTGATACACGGCATGTTCCCATGAGATTTTACCCATCCCGTGTCTCTTCCCACATGGCCTGTGACATGGTTAGAGAATACGAGACTTGTATATAAAGTACACAACATGTACTTAAGAAAAACTATTTCTTCCCAAATAGAAGAACACATGGCATGTAGTTAAAACTACACGGTGTGTATTCTGGGTTTTTTTCGGACAGTAAGCCTCAAAAACTACTCTGGATCCCATAAAACACTGAAAGTGCCATCTTTAAATCAGTGAGGGACCATACTCTCCGCGAATCCATTTTTGGCATCTTTAACAAGTTAAAAACTAGTTAAAAAAGTCAATGATCCACCAAACTCCGGTCCATGAGGGCCCCAAAAACCTCAAGAACCAAAATTTGGCATTCCATCAGGTAAAACCTTAAACAATCAAAGATCTAACAAGAAGCATAACTTCTTTTTTATCAAGGCATCTATCACAACATCATGCATATTCTACACAACATTTATCACAACAACATGCAATCGCTAATGCATCCTATATGACATGGCACAAATGTATGACATGTGATTTCTAACAAGTGTCTATTTGATGCATGAGATGGAATACCCTCATCTCATTAGGTTGTGACCGAAATAGAACCTCAATAACATAAATGGTAATAACATAAAACATGTAAATCACTCAAGGTGAAATCAAATCAACTGTAATAATTGAAAAACCAGAAAAATTGCAATTAAATGAGGTAGAATTGTTTTTCCCTGTACACGGGTTAGCTACTCCAAGGAAAAGATTATTACCATGTACTTATTCTATTCTATCCCTGGATAAAGGCTCCAAATAGTAATTCAATAGAAAATAATTCCTCTGATACCACTTTGTAACGTCCCGGTTCTAAAAGCCACCCTAAGGCACCCCTTACCCGATTGGTCACATGACCTCAAGCGCATTTCCCCAAATGCCAGAGGCTGCTGACTAGAAGTGAGGGCCTTGGGTGTGATGGTGGGGAAACTATGCCCTCATTAGCAGAGTAACATAGTGGAAGATAGACAATTATACAATAATGGAAGAATTAAATATCCAACAACAGTAAACAGCGGAAGACTAGAAAAGAAACAACTATATCAAAATATATATAAATGATTCATGATACATATATGTCTAGGAAAATATCCAAACAAGTCATAATGTTGAATACAGTGCTAAACCAAAGTACAAAAGGAAAACAGATGAGAAACTCCGCAGCATCGCAAGCCTCGTCTTGGTCCCATGCTCTCCAGTTCCAATGCAATCAAGTACCTAAAGTTGAAGGGCACTTGCCCTTGTCTATACTTGCAGCAATATAATATCTTTGGGACCAAAATCATGGCCCAAATAGGGTGTGATACTAATCCTAATAGGCAACCACCTGAAGATCTGTGCCTAAAAGTCAGTGAATATATGGAAGGTAAAAGTAAAGAAAGCAGTAACAAAAAAGTACCCAGCAACAAACAATCCACAATTTTTAGCATTTAAATTTAAAAAAAAGTAAGCATCCACTCAAGGAAGTTGAAAAAAAAGGTAACCCTCTAGGTAGTTCTCTTAGCCTAAACCCTATGGTTCAACTTACAAGTACTAGCAACACACTGGGAGGCACACACACAGTCTCACCCCTCTGGGTTAGCTAAATAATAGACTCTCTAGGGAAGCACTAACCCTCAATTTACCTTATAGTCTCGTATCATACTAAAGGAACTCTGGGGAAGCACTCAATGTCTCATTCCCCCTGTGGCGCATGTCAATGAACTAAAGACACCCTAAGGAAGTACTCAACGTTAATTCCCCCTGTGGTCTCGCATCGTATTATAAAGACACTCTAGAGAATCCCTTACGTCCATTCTCCTTATGTTCTACTACACTAGGTTCTCATAGCCCTGTGTAAAGTTAGCAAGTATCGGATCGTGTAATGGCCAAAGTGAACCTCAATAACTACTTTTCTAGAATTCTACAGCTTAACAGCATGTCAAAAAAAAAGAACACTCCATCCTACAATACTAGGAATAGAAACTGGCAAAATCCTAACAGGAAAAACTAGACCAACTAGTCATAAACAGGAAAAAGAGGCTTGGGAAATACATCCAAAGCATAGAAAATTACCCTATTCACAAACAATAACCTCTACTCAGGCATAAAAACAAAGCAGGCAGACAAAAGGGCTAATACAGTAAACAAGTAATACCCCGTTCAAGGGTATTCGTGGAATTTTCACATAATACTCAAAGACTTTCTACCAAAAGGCATAAACCACCTACCTTGATGTTAAGAGATCAATATACATAAACCACAGGGCCCGATTCACCTTAGAACGTCGAAGATCTATTAAAATGTCTAAAAAATTCAACCTATGATAACTTGGAAAAGAGAATGAATTGGGAAACGATGCTCTAGGAGAAGAGAGAAATCACCGTTGTGATTCCAACGCACTCACCGGTGTTTGAATCGGAGAACAGATGGAGGTTCGGAGGCTCTTTGAAGATCCATAGCTTCTCAGCGCTCTCAGAAAAAGACAACCTAAAAGAATTCGATTCTGGCGATTAGACACGAACCCGGTGAATTTAATGAAAAAAGTACAAAGGATGTACTTTTGGAGTACACGATGTGTACTACCCTTTTCTGTACTTCGCTTTAGGCGGCCTCCATGTCACCCCTACATGGCTGTGTGTGTGGCTAGGACACAACCTCTAGAGGAATCGCAGTACACGGTGTGTACTTATAAAGTACATGGCGTGTATTTTGAAAATTTCAAGATTTTCCTCTTTTCCGAAAAAAATGACCAGAAAAGGAAAACATACCTGATAGGAATATATGGGTTCTTACAAGTAATGTCTAGAATAAACTCTCCAAAATTTCAGTCATGTAAATAAGGAATGTCGAGCGGAAAATCAGCACATATCAGGAAGATAAGAGGGACCAGTGAATAGGGAATGCTAGGATTTTATTGCCTTGTCCATACTCACTTTTTAATCCAAACTACAAGGGTAACATTAGTGTGTAATCCTTGATCAAATTAACTATGATGACCCTGATTCCTAACATAACTAGGATATGTAGGATGCCTCTCCAAGGCCCGAGCTCTATATTAAAATCTGAAGGGGTTTCCCAGTGCATATATCCCACATCAATATGCAATGAGATAGATTATTTTCTATTCCTTATTTATAACACCCAGATTAGACCATGTGGTCTTATAGAGTATCAATGGTAGTATCATTCACAGCATAAACCATTACAAAGGCAAGGAAAAAGTCAATGTGTAATCCTCAATCAACTAAACTATAATGAATTTGATTCTGTTCCATATTGAATATCACAAGGTATGTTCCATCACATAAAGTTTCACATCTATATACAACAAGACTAATTACTTTTTATCCCTTTTTTCTTACACTGAGCATGACCCACATGATCTTAGGAAGTTGCAATGGTTATATCATTTTCATCATGAATCTCCAACAGCTAGGGAAACTGTTGTTTGTAATCCACAAGGAGTGGCATGGTATACTTGCCTCCATATAAGGGAATATAGATTAGGTCCAATCCCAAAGGAGTGAATAAACTATAAGAAATGTAATTCCTATAATAACTAAGATAAATAGGCCGCCTTCCTAAAGACTAAGATCAAATAGGCAACCACTTCTATGTAAGCCTTCTCATGTATATGACATTTCAACCATTGATACCCAATAATCCCCATGGGATGATCATTATACCTCATCTGTTAGTGCACTAAGAAACCAATCTAAATATAATAACTCTAGTAATTCTATAACTAGGATACTTAGGATGTATCCCCATGGGATGATCATTATACCACACATATGTCCTTTCTATACGAGGTTAACATGAACAATTTTAACGAAATATGTGGGTTTTTATTACTATAATAACTAGGATATATAGGAAACCTCATGAAGGATCAATCCCCTCCATTGAATATTAATTTCCTCCTTGCATGGCTGTAAATTCCATAGTGCCTGGTTGTGTGGTTTCAGCACATAAGAAGCATCCCATTATTGGGAAAGGGATAAAGAACGTAAAATATATACAGATGAATTATTAATCATATCCCCTTCCTCTTATTATAAAATGTTTTAACCCATTTCATTTTTTATGGTAACAGACCCCATATCAGGATTAATAAGAGGTTCACAAACATATCTGAAATCTATAAGAGAGTCCTAGAGTAGGAAACAGTTCATCCCGAAAGGGTGTGATGAGACTGGCCTCCCATCATCTTAATGAATGTGCATTCTGATGAATCATTATGTTTAAATATTTAAATTAACACCTTCTTCTGGAAAGCAGGACTGTACCCAGTTATGAATATGGTAACTATAGGGAGTTTCTAAGTAAGACTAAACAAACAGTAAACCCGATGTGAGCGATTGAGCAAGGAATTAAACCCACCACAATAAAACCATCAGGACAATCCCATTCACATCATTCTCTAATGATATGATTATGTAATAATTTTTATATATCTAATAAACTAGGTAATTCTATTTAATACATAACTTAATGTATAGGTTATAACAGTCATTTCTAAATAGAAAAATTTCATAGTTTATTTAGTATCACTATTTTAGGTTATATATGATATCAAAAAAAATTTTCTTATAAAATATTAATATGATCCAATTCCCATTAAGGGTTCATGAGAAAAATTACTCAAAAAATGATTTATAGATGGAAATAGTCATCTTTTCAATGAATATTTGGAGGAGTTATCTCTATGAAGAAAATTTTGATATATATACTCATCATAAGAGATTGAAATATATATTCACACAGAAGAAATTGAATATGTTACAAAGGATTTGGTTTCAATTGATAAAAGATTATGAATTCTCAATGCATTACCACTAAGGGAAGGAAAATAATGTTGTTGATTTTGCGAATAAGAAATACCATGTAACTCGATCCATGACGAGGATTGAAAAGGACTCAATACACATAGATTTGAAAAGGATGAATCTTGATATCAAAATGATAGGAGATAAATATTTTCTTGACCAACTGATTTCTCATCCTTCCATTTATATAAAGATAAAATAAACCCAAAAGTATTATGAAGAGTTTAAAAAAGGTAAAAAAATATTACAAAGAGAAACATTTATAAGGATAGATTTATAAGGTTTATAAACTAAATTTGTGGCCCATAAAATCCAAAATTAATTATGTACCTTTTGGATGATGAACACACCTTATCCTTATCAATCAATACTAAAATAATAAATATGTATAGATATCTATAGAAATTGTTTTACAGGGATAACATGAAGAGGGGAATAAGAGAGTATATATCTTGATACTTGGTATTCCAACAAGTTATGTATGAATGAAAATAGTCTAAAGGTATGTTATAACCATTTCCCATAGCTATATATAAATGGGAAGAATAATAAAGGATTTCAAAATAGGATTCCCCCAAAAATCTAAAGTCCATAATTATACTTTTCTTGTAGTTGATCACCTTACCAAGTCATCATAATTTATTTCCATTAAATAATATCCCCCCCCTACACACACTATGATATAAATAAGGGAATAAGTTAAACTATATGGAGTTCCTCTATCTATTGTATATGATCATAATCTGAGGTTTACCTCAACGATCTTGAGAATTAGTATAAAATAATTAGATATATAAATAATTTTTATCAATTTTTATCCTCACTATATGGATGTTTAGTCTAAGAGAACCATTAAAACTCTATAGGATATGTTGAGATATTATTCTATGGATTTCAAAGAATGTTGGGATCAATACCACCCACAGTAGAGTTCCCATATAACAATAGTTTCCATTATAAAATTTCTAAGGAACTATATGAGGCTCTATATGGGAAGAGATGTGGGACTCCAAAATCATAGGATGAAGTTTGAGAGATGAAGTATACATGTCATAACCTTGTCTATGAAATGATAGAGAAGCTTCAAACCAGTCAAAAACATGTGAAGGTGGCCCAAAATTGAAAAAAGAGTTATAAATATAATAATCAAAGAGACCTAGAGTATGAAGTTAGTGATAATGTTTTCTGTTGAATTATCCATGTAAAACAATTAAGAGATTTTATAATAAATAGTAGTTGATCCCTAGATACATCAGTCCCTTTGAGATCCGTGATTAGGTTTAGGTCTTCACCTATCTCTTAATGATCCCTCCAAACATCCCTCATGTGAATGATATGATACACATATATCTTTTGAAGAAGTGCATACCAGATCCATCACACATACTAATCTTAGAATTTATAAACCGAAACATAATGTTTTATATAAATAACAACCTGTAGATTTCTTGGATCAAAGAGAGAAGATTCTGAGGAACAAAAATGTCCCATCTAGTAATAGATATTTGGATGAATCATAACTTTGAGGAGAATACATGGGAACCTAATTATGTGATGATATAGAGATACCTTCACATATTTTCATCCATGTAATAATATTTCAAGGATTTTATTATTCTATGGTGGTATAATATAAAGGCCAACAATTTCAGTAATGACTTTTCCATAATTAAATATTGTTTGGGTAGCTTGTCTTCCATTAAAAACCGAAATAAAAAGGAAAAAATGTCACTAATAAAATTGTTAAATACAATTTTTATATTATAGCCACTAAATTGGTAAGTATCATTAAAAGTGAAAATTTTATACAAACTATATAAAAGGTAATAATAATAAAGGGTCACTTTTTCGTATAAAATATATATTTCTCAAAATTTTATTGATGTGTTCTTATTGTAACAATTTTTTTATCATAAAAAAATGAATCACATTAAATGATTTACATATTTTTAATTATCATGATCAAATTAAGTAATGTAGTCAACCAATTTTTAGTAAAAAATATTAAGTTAACTTGGATAAATATTAGTTACCTCGGTAAAACAATTATTTATCAAAAGAATGATACTTTTAAAAATATTGTTTATTTTTTAAATTAAATTAATCTATTTTAAATTAATATTTTAAAAATATATATATAAATTAATTAATAATATTTTAATTTTTAATCAATGTAATGCAATATTAAGAACACTTATTCATTAATATGATATTTTTATACGAAAATAATATTTCAAAACATTATATATTTTTATTTAAAAGTTAATTTTCTACCATATAGAGATTTAGTTAGGATAAATAGAGAAAATATTTATATAAATCACATCAAAATTTAGTAAGAATTTTCATCTTATATTATAATTATTAAAATAATTAAAATGATTATTATTTTATTCATGATTAATAATGGTAAATGTGTTAATAAGGTATATCAAATTTTAAATAATTAAAACGTCATTTAAACCTTCTATAAATCCTTATTAGGTATTAAATTAATATCCACATATCTCACATATATTTTCTTTACCTAATTGACACAAATCACCAAACCCACCTAACACCCATGTGGTTCCATTTTTACACATTACCGAACTCTTGTTTGCTGTAAAGAAGCTCATATTTCATAACTATAAAAGGTGGTCACTCCCAACCATTCCATCATTAATATACACCCCAAAAGAATTTATCTCAAATTTTCTTACATTTTCCCTCTATAAATCCTATCAAGGAGTTCCTAAGGTTCTAAGGTGTCCCCCAATCTTTAAGAAGCTTATTAGCATGGTAAGGGTTCTCCTCCTCTTTTTTGAATATAGTACATCTTTAATCCTAATCCATTTGAGTTTCAATTGATTATACTTTAATATGTTTATAATAAAACGTTTCCTATCCAAATTATTCCATATTTATGGGATACTTCCATTCTATATGATCAATCTTATTCAATTTTTTTTGAATAGCTATTATGCTTCCAAAACCGCTCCTTGATTATCTCAATTTCTTTTAATTCAAGTACTTGTTTATTATTAGATTTTTTTATTTCCATATTATAATCCTTGTACATGTTCATATTCAATATTTTAATATCCTAATGATTCAATATTGATGGTATAATTTATATCATTCTCATTAATTCCTTTAATAATCACTTATATGTAATCATCATAGTCTCAAAATCATTCATTTTCTTTCTAACTTCATGTTGTGAATACTTAAATTGAATATTTTACGAGGGTATACATATAAATTAATTTTATAAAAGGATATGTATATGAAATAGTGTTTCAAATATATTACTAATAGAGTTATGTTTTTCATACAGGAGGGTAGAGTGAGACCGACTAAGAAAGAAAACAATGTAATGGTTTCATCGAATCAATTCCCAATTCATGGGGTTATATAATTCATTACATGAATATAAATTTAAAGAATTATTTAATCCTTATATTCCCATATTTTATTTGGTATTTCCTTTTATTCTTTATAGAAATTAATTCTAATTATCAATTTTAAATTCATTGATAATGTTTTTAGAATAACATTGTACCCTTGGTAAGAATAACTAACAAACTTATAAATAAATATTTTCATCCCTGGTCATATTTTTAATTCTAGGAAATAAACTCCTCAGGTTTTATAAAATATAATAAGGTTTATTTTCCATAATTATCATTATTATTTTTACCACTTTTAAAAATTAATGTTTAATACTATTTTTGTTATGTGGTTAAAGGTATTTTAAAATATTAATGAAAAGGTGCTACCAACCCTTAAAAATAAGATGTTTTATCTTAATTAAACATTTTTTCTAACATTTAAGTATTTTAAATAATATTTTATTCTCAAAAAAATTATAATAAGGTTATCAAAAGTATCCTCTTTCCCTCCCCATGAATGATTATAACTATAATTTTCACTTCATCTTTATATAATAATGTTTAAATGGTTTTGTATTTTCAATTATATTTTTCCTCCAAGAATTTACTTTCATGAAATGAAATTTTAATTAAACTATATATTTTATTATAAAATTATTTGTTTTGGAAAATTAGATATTTTATATCCCTTGATCTTAAAAGTTTATGTGCTGTTTTTTTTTGAAATTTTTAGAAACCCATTATTTATCCATTGGTTCATTAGGATATGTTTATGATTTATTTTAAGTATAACACATATGTATGAATAATTATGGATGGGGACCTATATAGACCTTAAATTTATTTATTAAGCTTATATCTCATGATATTTTTAAGTTTTTAATGAATAATTTTATTTAAAAATGTGTGGGAATTATTTGTTTTATCACATATTCAAGCATGTACACAATGAGTTTGTTCACCTATGAAGTGGCGTATTGGGTTTTATCTAATTGGTTCTATGATGAATATAATTGTTAACATTTTTCATATTTTTTATTAATATATGTGAAATTTTCAAGATGAATTTCATTTATATGAAATGCTATATTTTTAGGATTATGAAGTTTATAAGTATTCACCAATTGTTTTTCGTGTTCAAATGTTATTTGTTTTATTTTTTAAGTTTCTATAATAATCCTTTTATGATCTTATATTTCCCCAAAATGTTTTATAATTTTCATTTATGGTCTTATGATATTTTAATATGATATTTATCCTCTTCCATATGTCCCCATTCATGCTTATAATCTATTACTTTTTGACACATTTTTCCATTATGGAGTTTTTGTGCTCACCATTTGTATATATTTACAATCCCTAGGTTATGAATATGATAATGGCCTATACAGTATTTATATAATGTTCTAGAGAGTAATATTTTTAGAGAAATATTTTCAAGTGTTGTAAGTTATGATGTTTATATATGAGATCTCTAATACACTTAACCTTTAGGTCCTTGGGTTGTGTGACTATTTATGGGATGAATTATTTAAATCATGAGATTAGCATTTTATTTATGTCATGTTTATACTGGTTCTCCTTAATATACTACTTAAATAACCTTCTACAGATGATAATGGTTTAAACAATTATAATCTTTAATAATCTCTTACAACATTCATTAGCACATGTTGAGATCCATTTGTGTCAGTAGATACTTAAGGCTCTTATGATCCTTATATATTCAATACTTTAATCCATAGTGATAATTCCATAGAAATACTCAATGTTATAATTAATAAAATCAACTCCATTTCACATGTTGGATAATTATTCTCATTGGTATTCAAAAATATAGAGGTATAAGATATCTCATTATCACTTTACATATGGATATGACCCAATATATTATTTGAAGCATCATTTTATATCACAAATCCTTAACTACAGGTGGGTAGTGTGAGTAAAATATTAGTTATTATCCTATTATTAAACTCTTTAACTATCTCCAAACATTCATCAATTCCGAAAACCTTTATACCCTATTGAGTAATCTAGGATAACAGGTTTGGAAATTTTGAAATGTTTATAAAAAAATAGAGATTATACCCCAATAAACTAAGGAAAATACCGTTCTATATGATAGATTTTGGTCTAGAAAATTCTTCAACCACCTCTATTTTTGAAAGATCCACAGATATACCCTCACATGAGATTACATGATCAAAGTGAAATTTTTTGTAACCAAAATTCACAATAACTAAACTTGGAAAACAATTTCATCTTTTCAAATGTCCTTAACACCATACTCACACGATCCTCTTATTCCACCTTGATTTTATAGTATATAAGAATATCATTTATAAATACTACCACCAAATTTGAAAGGAAATACCTAAATATTATATTCATCATGTTCATAATTTTTAATGCCCTATTAGGGAATATGAAGGTAATTACAATGAACTCATAGTCTCTATAAATTTTATGAATGGAATTTTTGGATATATATTGTATCCTAAACTTTATTTGATGATACCCTGAACAAGAAACAACATTAGAGAAGTATTGCTCACTATTTAAATGATCATACAACTAATTAATATATAGAAGGGGATACATGTTCTTAATTTTGATTTATTAGGTTCACAATAATCAATGAATATATTAATTGGATTATCCTTAATCTTGGAAAAGAGTATATATTACCCCATATTGAAGAAATTGGGTATATGAAACCCTTTTACATATTATCCTTGATATAAATCATTGGTATTTATAGTTAAAAGGGGGTAATTATAGAGTGATTCTTGTATATTGAAATATCTATAGGTATATTTTCAATTGAGAACTCAGCTACTTGATTAGAAGGATGAATGTGGAATTTTCAAGGTAATACATCATTATATTCCCATTTTGTGGCTAGGTATTCAGGAGTGGTATCCTCCTTTACCTTAATGAGTTGAGATAGATATTATTTCTCTTTAATTAATAATTTCTATGCTCTAAATGAATTTTAAAAGGGGGATTGATCCTCCTAATTACACTTTTATAGAATAGGGGTGATTTGGGACATGAAAAGTGATTTCCTTATCAAAAAATTGATGTTGGGTCTACACAAAGATAACATATCCATGAAAATTATTGAATAAAATTCTACTAAAATAAGTATAATATGGTTTCATGGGAGATTAAACCCAAATATATTGACTAGGTAGGAGTTATATTCTTGATATTAAATGATTTCACTCTTTGATGTTTTTTCAAAAACTAAAAAAATCATGTTTTTAGGTGGTGTTTGAATAGTTATAACAAACTTTCATGATATAAACGAATTCATATAATGTTAATCAAATAGTATATTATCTATTATTGATTTGATAACCAACACAGCTATCACCACGTCATTTTTAGGATCTAATTCATAAGTAATGATAGAATAATCCCATCCCTTCTCTATTAACCTTGGAAGTTATTAATTTTTATTAACTTGTACAACCCTTGGCTTCAAGTAATGATTTTTATAGCTTTCATGCTCCTTAAAGTTTAAACATTGGACCATAGGATGTGGAATGATAGGAACCATCTTTTACTCCATCTAATTAGTGGGATCCTTCATATCTCATAGACACTCATTATATTAATTTCATTTCCTTACACACTTGGAAAACTTCCTTACACACTTGAGGTAGTTTCTAGGATGATTGTTATAATACTTAGGACACATGGGAAGTTTTATTATCATTCTTCCATGAGTATTATTCAATGAACCTCCAGAGTAAAAATTTATTATCTGTTTCTTATCTCCAATCCATTTATCCCACTAAGAATCAACAATCACCATCTTTAATTTAAGGTAAAAATATATAATTTCCCTATAGTTATAAAAGTATCAAATCTCCAAGGCTGTTTGAAGACTAAATTTTAGTACACTAATGAAAATAGCAACTTTACTTTCAGGTTCAATGATAAATATAGAGGTTTATTGTAAAATCCTTTTGATGTTTTATTCATTAGAGATGATAGATACATCCTCTTTTTTTATGAGTGTAAGAAAAATTCTATAAATTTTATAATGGAGTTCACAATGAATTTATTTAGAGGAAAATATTTTATTGATTACTTTCTATTCAATATATTTGATGTATTCTTTGGATTTTTTATTCTTGATCAGTGTTCACCTCTAACTGGTTTCTCTCACAAGATGATAAACAACCATTATTTATTTCTCTTTTTTGAATCATTTGAGGATATATAATATGTTCTTAGTGTAATTTATCCATTTTTATGTGATTATGGGATTAGAAGATCCACTAAAAGTATGATTCCTTGGTTGCATAAAGAAATCAAACAAAACTTTTTCTTTCTTATGAGAAGGGATTTTAAAATGATTCAAGTTAGAACTCATAACTTGAGTTTGTTGTGAAAGTACTAATGTGATGTTCTCAATGCCTACTACCAAAAAATTAAGAATTTTTTTATGGTGATCATAACATTAGCCACTAAAAATACTTGAAAATGATTTCTTTTATATCAGATTTGTTTTTTAAAATAAAATAATGTTTGGGATTAAGATACATGATTAAATAAGAATATGAAAATGAAAAAAAAATTAACATTGAGGTAATTAAATATAAATACTAACTTTTGAATCTCCAAGTTTCCATATCTGTTATCCTTGTTTATTTTACAATTATATTTCCATAAAAAAAACCTTCTAATGGTTTATA
Source organism: Viscum album (assembly GCA_963277665.1). Classification (NCBI taxonomy): domain Eukaryota; kingdom Viridiplantae; phylum Streptophyta; class Magnoliopsida; order Santalales; family Viscaceae; genus Viscum; species Viscum album. The sequence continues at coordinate 1,399,905,437 of OY728125.1, forward strand.
AGGATCATGTGATTCTATCAAAGCATATCACCTACTAGGGGTGAATTATGGACCACCACAAATGTTTAGGGTTAAGACCAGGTTAATAACCAACCATCAATTTTCAAGGGTACTACCCCTAGGTGCATATATTCTAGAACAACCTTAACTTATAGTATATAGACATGAAGGTCATTTCCTAGATACCACACACTCCTTACATTACCAATGTTTTTTTTATTTTCTTTACTTTTATTTATCGTTAAATATTTAACAAATGATTTCTATTCCTAATCCGAAAAATAACTATACCTTTCTAAAATAAAAATTATGAACCCCAATCCTTTCATATATTATGTAATGGTTTTCATCATATAATTTTTTAAAATACAAACCAATGACCTAGAGGTCTAGCTCCTCTAGAATATTATGCATATAAATACAAAAACATGAATATAAACTACATCTTTAATATTATATTCTATGAAAGGGGATAAAAAATCCTAGTAATCTTTTAATAATTAATAGGATAACCTTGGGATATACAAAAGGAATTGAGTGAGCTATAAATCCATTTAAGGTAACAATTAATGTAATAATGATAGATATGAGACAAAAAATAAAATTATGATAATATAAAATAGAATAATAACATGAAATAATAAAATGATAAATATTTTTTTTATAAAATACAATCCTAAAAGAAATTTTAAAACAATATAAAAAATGAAAACATAATCATATATTAATGGTTTCCACCAAGATAACATAACATAATGTGCTAGGGTAAACACCCATACACTATAATTAGAATCTCATGAGATGAAAATATAACCCATGAGTTGGAGTTCTATATGGGTAGAATGTTTATATTTATAACATGTACAAAAAACATTGTTCTATATAATAAAATCAAACACAATGTATAATCATTAGAAAAATATAAGAAAATGGAAATGAGTTACATAATCTTATCTTATAAAACTATAAAAACCTATTTAATGTTAAGATAAATCATTTTACTATAAAAATAAAATTAATTAATTATATTTTTTAGATTTATATTCCTTAAAATAATATTAGGTGATTTCCAGTTAAAAGTACAAAGCTCTATTGTTAACAAGATTGGGTTTTCATGTATTATATAGTTTTATTTACAAGATCAATTTATAAATTATGTAATTTTAATTTGAAAATTTTAAAATCATTTTTGAAACAATAATTTTATAATTAACCTATGATTAATTTTGGAGAATTTTATGTAAGGTTATATTTTTCAGTGAATATTAATAAAAAAAGAGCTTTATAGAAAAATGTACATTATTTTCAGCTATTTATAAATTAAAATTCTATTATGGATTTTTTTTTAATTTTTATTAAATACTTTTAATTAAAAATATTAAAATTATAGTATTTGGAGTTAATTTTATAATATAATTTGGTATAAAAAATATTTTATACATAAAAAGGAATTTTAATGAAAAACTATTTTTCATTATGTTTTGGGGGATTATTATTAAATTAAATTATATCACTTATAGAAAATTAAACATGAAAAATTGATTCCATATTTGTAATCTAGAAGTCTAAATTTGGTAAATAGATCCCTTCTTTTTTTATTTACATTATGAATAATAACCTTAGTAAATATTTGTTACCACAGTAAAGGTAAAATGAGTTAGTTAGAGTGAAAAATCTTTTATTAAGGATTAAAATTCATTCAAACACTTGACTTTATTTCATTTTATGAGTATATTTCTTCCATAATCATCTAATATTTGAAAATATGACTATTTTTCCATTAATATTTATTTTCTACCATTATAAAAAAAATTGTAAAGAAAAGTAAAAAATGCCACACTATTACTTTAAAATTTACATTATATATTCACATAGGGAAAAAATAATTTTTGAATTAATATTAATTCTTATTTTGAGATTAATTAAAATATATTTTTGATGATAATTTTTTATAATTATTTTATTTACATCGACTCAATAATTGTACATTCATTAGACAAATCAAGTAAATGATTTTGAAAACAGTAAAAGTATTATTTTTGGGTGAGTTATATTGTCCAATGGTATTTATAGAAAAAAATAAAGTATTAGGTGTTGGATTTGGTGTCCTAAGACCAACTACTTTGTACTTTATTCATTAATAAGTACCTTATCACATCTTTATTGTTTTTCTACGTGACAATTCATGTGATAATATCCTAAGGATAGTTGTTTCATTAAAGGTTCATAGTGGATCCTTGCTATGATGAGAACCCAGAAGTTCCATAACATTGTTCTTGAATATATGTTAAATGGTTGGATGATGTTATTTGAGGGACAAAAATTTTACAGGCCATTAGGGGTGCAGACTCATAAAACTTTAAGGAACCTTCTCATGGTATATTTCCTTGGTAATATATAGGAGGATATTATGAGAATGAGACCCGCCAGTAGGAAATCCACATTTCATAGTGTCATTGGATGTTCCTATCTACGGATGTGTGTATTAGTCCTTAGAATTTAAGATTTTTATTAATGGGTATTATAACTAATGAACTTATATGTATTGAAGAAAATTGTGATGACACACTGTTCGTAGTGAGGTAGGATATGTTGGGTGTGTCACGAGTAATACTATATTAATAGATAATGCGAGAAAGGATTTGTCTCTTCTGTTCCAGAACAGAAGTAGATATTTCAGGCCATTTGATGGAATTGATATATCCTAAATAATTCAATGGCCATGGTGGGGAATGGGAAAGTTAAATTCAAATAATTCAAAGAAAAAATAATTAAACACATGGGTTGATGGCACCAGCATACAACCTGCTTGATTCAAGATATCGAGACAAAGGGATTACATAACACGACAAGCGAACATAGGAGGTGACACGTCATTGCGGCATTAACATCTTTCTCTATCGGTGCCTTGGCATATTTCTATATGATAAACTTGAAACTTATGTAGGCTATGCCTAATGCCACTAATAAATAGTCCTAGAGGGTCACACACTAAGTGTGTCCAAGTATCTTAGTTAAACATTAATTTAACAAGTTGAATAAATATTATTCCTGATTGTGGTTTAATAATTATTCAATGATGCCTGATTGCATTTATTTCAACACTGGTTATTCGAGAGAATATATTGTGGGAGAAATAATATATTTATTAGCAAGTAATGCAGTGATATTTATTTGAGAAATAAATATTCATCATTCAAGTTCTAATAAATATGGTGGAGGAAATAAAGAGAATGTAAGAACAAAAGTACACATCATGTATTTTTTATGGGGATTTAAGAGAAATAATATTATTTATTTAATTAAATAATATTTGGTGTATTTTTTTGGGCTCATGTCAAGTAATAATAATATTCAACTTTTATTATTAGATATGGGGTATTACTATGAATTAAATGAAATGAATAAATGCTTTCGGGTAATTAATTCATTTTATTATTCTAAATAATTAAAATAACAATTATATAATTCTCATTAGCCTAACCACTTTAAGGGGTTGTGCACAAAAGATTTGGAAAATCTCTAAATCCAAGAGAGAATTCTTTTTCCACTAAAAAAGCTCTCAAGCTATGAGAGAGATCCTCCTCCACCGGATCATGGAGAGAGCTTTACAAGTGGCTCTCAAGGCGATCGAAGGCAGACATCACAAGAAAAGGCTCTTCCACACTAGAACTTGGATATCCCTTTGGCAATGTCTAGTGATACGTTGAGAATGTGTGGATCACCACTAGAGGAATCCCACACTTGGATTCTATGACGCAATGACGGATCACATCGGATTGTGACAGGAAACATCAACGGAGAGATAATTCCATCAAGGTAATTCTTGTCTTTTTAATTAAATTAATTATAACCAACATATGATGATCCTCTCTATGGTTCTGAGACTCCATTGTTTTCTTTTTTTATTCATTCTATTCCGAAGATCCGGCATTTTATTATCATGACGGATCTCGGATTAAACATCGTTAATAAAAAAATTATAAGTTGGTTACACCCACCAACGTGCTTCCACTGTGCTCGAAACCTACAGGTGGTATTAGAGTGGTCATATAATTGATTATAATTATTTAGTTTTTTGTTGATGATTTACGCATTTAATAATTTAGTTGTTTCAATTCAAGTTAATCATTCTTTAAATATGAATCTTGAGATGTATTCCTCCTATTTCGTTTCTCGTTCACCTTACAGAAATGATTTTTTTTAATTTAATTTTGATTAAAAGAGAATAGAGGATCTTATCCAGAGGTGCCAAAGATTCATGGCCATACAAAAACAGAATACACAACATTTATTCGGAAGTACACACCTTTTAGTATAGTTTCCATGCACCGGGATGGTCCACCAAACTAGGTTGTGTCATTGGATCTTATATAAGTCTTTAAGACTCTATGTGTTGACCAGAAACAGGTGGAACAAATTTTCCATATTACACGCCATGCGGCCCACTGAACACGGCGTGTAGTCCCTTTAGGTTAGGGTTTCACAGTGTACCCTATACACGGCTTGCCTGAATGGAAACTGTGTAGCACAAATACTACATAGCATGTGTCTTACTAAACACACTGTGTAATCTGAAGATTTCTGAAGTATATCTACATGCCATGTCACCGGGCGTGTACTTCGGATGGACGGTGAACAAAAGTACATGCCATGCAGTCAGAACTACACGTTGTGTCCTCATCCAAATTACACAGATTTATTAAAATTTATTATTATATTATATAAACCCTTGATATGTGTACCATAGTGTAGGCGTAATGTTAAGGCACAAAACATGATAGGTGTTATATATAAATATGTGTGTGTGTGTGTGTGTTTAATTTAACATCTGCGTAATGTTCATTTTTACTTATTGGGTAGTTATGAACTAGAATTCACCAGGTTGCCTCTAAGGTACAAGTTAGGTAAAAAGATAATTTTAAATGAATTTATTTGTTTAAAATTATGATGGATGAGAATCTCAAGGTAATTCAAAAAATGATTTAAGATAAAAGGATTGATTAATTAAATATAATTAATTGATTCGAGTGTGATTTATCTTAAACAAGAACTATTAAATAATTGAATTCTAGTTTTATTTATGCGTAAATATTGTTGCATGTATGGATGATCCTGAGATAGACCAAGACCTTTGTATGTTAATGGTTTCTTTTAATTTATTTTTTAAATTAAATGTGTTATCCTGTGATATTTCTCCTCATTAATATGTAGGGACCATGTGCCCAAGGTTTATTTTTTGTAAAACCACATTTTACCCCTCACCTCCATGTGATATAAAAGTATATGTAATGTTTGGATCTCCCAATCTATTGGAGGTGTCTCAAGTTAGGAGCCAAGGTGAAACCAATCCAAGGAGATATAAAGGTGGGCAGGTGAAAAGCTGTAAACATGAACCCAAAAGGTTCAATGTGTTTCTCCACTAGATCTTGGATTAGTTTATCAACTGATATATAAACTAACCAATAGAACAATATCATGATCATAACATTTATTTTATTTCTGTTAGTTTCATGGTTTATTTATTATGGGTGTGTTGTCACGATCACACAATTAATGAATTAAACTAGCATGCAAGATGGAACTAAAATAAGAATAGATTATGCGTAAATATTATCTTAGACATGGTTAATCACTTAAGTATATACCACTTAATATTAACAATCATGTAATCAAAGATAATAAAATGGAAATTTTCGTATAAAGATAAAATACCTCAAAGAAATATTAATTCGGTATAGCCTTCTATAATCTTGGTTAGAATCGAACCATAGTTCAAAGTGCTTGACCAACCCTAGTTGGGGTGATTTCAATTATCGGGGAATTCTAATTCAAGGTTTTGGGTTTACATGACTTGGTTTACATCAAGGGTTGAATTGCACAGTAGGACTTGGTGTGACAAAGAGGCAAAGGTTGAGTAAGTCCAAAATAAAAGGGTTTCAGGATTGGTGAATCCACTCAGCGGATCAAGGAGCTGTGAGTTAATGTAGTTGGAATTTGGAATGCCTACCTAAAACCCTTCAATTTTCTTGAACAACCCTAGTGGGGGTAATGTGAAGGTAAATATGGATCTTTTCCACTATAATGTTCAGGAAACAGAATATTCCGAAGTCAATGGTGAGGGATATTAGATTTCTATAAAATAGTGGGAGACTAATAATTATTAATTTATTTATTTGTCTCAGTTCTTAATATAATAAATTACTAAAACTTTGTACATATTAATTTATAGAAACGGAAAGAAAAATTACTTCAAACATATCATTGTAAACCATACTCGAGAAGGAAAACCTTCTCACCATCACTAATTTCTAGGAACAACATATGCATTTACGTGTCATCCTTCGCCATGAGAGGAAATTGTATGTGATGGAAGAGACAATTTTAGTTGCACTGGGAAAAGAGGTCAGTGATGAAAATATATCTCTCTATATGAAACATGTGGATGATTCCACAGATGTCCAATGATTCATACTATTGGCCATGTCTAATGAGATATTGAAGTAACAAATACATGGGCGTGTATTTCCTGATGTTTCACCTTAAGGATCTCTACCAATAGAAGGCGAGACAAGAGAGATATGAGATATCAAATGATTTATTTACAAATAATATTGGGGAGTCTACACCAGCTGGGCCTTATGTAGTCAAGATTATTGGAAACATTAAACGCTTGGACATCTTAGGGATTAATTTCATAGATGGGTTGAATACAGATCTCATCCTATCATCACTGCCCAAAACCTTCTCTAGATTTATCGTCAATTATAACATGAGAAAAAATGAGAAGAGTCTATCATAACTTATGACCTTAATTCTCCAGGTAGATAAGTATATGTGACATAAAAAACCCGTAGTCCTTATGGTGAATAAGAAAAGGAAGGACCAGGAAAATGGGAAGTACTTATAAATGGTATGAAGCCCCTGATAACCATCCCTCCAAGAAGGGGAAGATCTAGTGGATGGGAAGGAAATGGGAGGAGGTATGTTTTTCATGTGGGAAGTAAGGCCACTGGAAGAGTAAATGCACCCAGAAGTGTGGGGATGCTAAGGTGTGAACGTAATCGAGTGTAATCTTTTCATTTCTACACATTGGGTATTAGATACTGATTTTGGGGATCACATCTATATTCAAATACAGGAACCAAGTAGATTTAGAAAGATTTCTAGAAGAGAGGTGGATCTTTGAGTTGCCAATGGCGCGAGGCTGGCTAAGTTAACCATTGGCGATTACCACCTCTCATTACCAACTAGGAATATTTTGGTTTTATATAATAGTTATTATGTTCCTAGGGTTACCAAAAACATAATTTCTATACCATGTTTAGATATAGATAGATTTATTTTCATTTTTGGAAAAAATGGTTAGTTATTTTATAAGAACAACATATGTTATGGTATAGAACATTTAAATAATGTTTTTTATGTATTAAATTACAAAAAATAAGTGTTGACAATCAATAATGAAATAAACTCACATGACTCATACATCACGCAGTTGTGGCATCACTGTCTTGGTCATGTAAACGAGAAGCACTTGACAAGGCTCTAACAAGATGGCTATTTAGACTCTACTGAACTAAAACCACTTGATAGATGTCACACTTGTTTACAAGGTAAAATGACCAGGTTTCCTTTCAGTGGACAGGTTTGAAGGGCCACAAAGCTTCTAGTATTTGTGCACAAGGATGTTTGTGGACCATTCCCAGTAGAATCTAGAGGTGGATATTCTTACTTCATTACTTTTACTGATGATTTGAGTAGATATGGATATGTCTACTTAATGAGGTATAAGTTAGAATCCTTCGATAAATTTAAGGAATTAAAGAAATAATTATATAATCATATTGGTAAGATGATAAATAATATTTGATCAGATCGAGGGGGAGAATATCTGAATCAAGAGTTCATCAATCTTCTATGGGGGTTTGAGATTCTATATCAGCTCACTCCTCCTTATATGCCACAATGGAATGGAGTTAGCGAAAGGAGGAACCTCACCTTCTTGGACATGGTGAGGTCGATGATGAGTCATACAGATCTTCTATTATCGTTTTGGGTATATGCATTACAAACTAAAGCATACACATTAAACTGAGTACCCACTATGGCGACAAATGAAATTCCCTCTGAGTTATGGAATGGAAGGAAACTCATTTTTTCGCACAGATGTGTATAGGGATGCAAGGTATTTGCTAAGGCCTTATTAGTAAACACACTAGCACCCCAGGGCATGTGGTGTATATTTATATGATATCCCTGGGAAACAAAAGGATATTACTGATATAACCCTAAATACAAGAAAGTGATTATCGACATATAATCCATCATTATTGAGAGGGAGCACATCCTCAAAAATGATAGTGAGAGTAAGATTGACTTTGATGAAGTTGATGCTCAAGATACACATGAGTTGGTACAGGAACAGGTTCCACAGGTCCCCATGGAAGAGGTTACAGAAACAAAAGTATTGTGTAGGAGATTAAGAGAGGTAAGGGAACCATAGAGATTTGGTTTCCTAGTCACCAAGAATGGAAAATCATTATTGTTGGAAAATGATGAACCTCTCTACCACAAGGAATAAGTAGAAAGCTCAGAATCTATAATATGGATAGAAGCTATGAATTCTAATATGGATTCCATGTAACAAAACCAAGTCTAGGTAATAGTCAATAAGCCAGTTGATGTAAATCATATTTCATGAAAATGGGTATTCAAGAGAAAACTGGACATGGAAGGTCAAGGTAGCACCTATAAAGCAAGGCTAGTGGCTAAAGGATTCAGACAGCGTCAAGGGATTGACTATGATGAAACCTTCTCTCCAGTTTCCATTTCAAAATCCATAAGAATCATACTTTCCATAATAACTTACCATGACTACAATATTTGGCAGATGGATGTCAAAACAATATTCCTTAATTGGAACCTTTAGTAAGTTGTCTATATGACACAACCAGAATGGTTTGTGACACCAGTTAAAACCAAATGGGTTTTCAAGTTATAGAAATCCATTTATGGATAAAATAAAGCATCCAGGTCATGGAAAATTCGATTTGATGAAGCCATAAAAGAATTTTGTTTCATTAAGAATGAATGTAAGCCATGTGTTTATTAGAGTTTTAATGGGAATTTGGTTGTTATCCTAGTATTATATGTTGATGACATATTGCTTATTGGAAATGATGTACCAGTATTACAGTCAGTTAAGGACAGGATGAACAAGTGTTTCTCCATGAAGGACTTGGGGGAAGCAGCCTACATTCTAGGGATCAAGATCATTCATGATAGATCCAAGAGGCTTATTGGACTAAGTCAGAGTACATACATTGACCAGATACTAAAGAGATTTAGTATGGAACAATCCAAGAGGGTATTGGTTCCTGTGTCACATGGCCTACATATTTCTAAGAAAATGTATCCTCAGACACAATAAGATAAAGATATAATGAGTAATATTCTATACAGTTTAGCTATAGGATCCATCACATATGCCATGTTTTGTACCAGGATTGATGTTGCCTATGCACTGAGCATGGTAGGAAGACATCAAGAAGATCTAGGAGAACAACATTGGACTAATGTTAAGACTATCCTTAAGTATCTTAGAAGAACTTAGGATATGTACTTGGTGTATGGAGAAGGAAAGGAGCTTGTCATCAGAGGGTATGCTGATACTGTTTTTCATATAGATCAGAACAATCTGAAGTTGCAATCTGGATATGTTTTATGTCTCAATAGAAATGTTGTGAGCTGGAAGAGTTCAAAGTAACCAGTTGTCACCGATTCTACAATAGATTCTTAATATATAGTGGCTTCTGATGCATCCAAGGAAGCCATCTAGATTCAGAACTTTGTCTAAGATCTTGATGTGGTGCATAGAATTAAAGATCCTATCACATTATATTGGGATAAAACTACAACTGTGTATCCTTCAAAATAACCAAGGTCACATCAACGGACAAAGAAAATACTTGGGAATTATCGCCTCTTGAAAGATTTTTATCAAAGGGGTGAAGTTACAGTGATCAGAGTGTCCATGAAATAGAACATGGAAGACCCCATCAACAAAGGCCTATATCAGCCGAAGCATGCATATCATGTGAGAGCTAGCGGGTTAAAGGTTGTTAGAAGTTGTCTCTAGTCTAAGTGGGAGTCTATTGGAGTTGGTGTCCTAAAACCAACAACTTTTTACTATATTCATTAATAAGTATCTTATCACATCTTGATTGTTCTTCTGCAAGATAATTTATGTGATAATGTCCCAAGGATAACTATTTCATTAAAGGGTCATAGTGGATCCCTCCTATGATGAGAACCTGGAAGTTTCATAACACTATTCTTGAATATATGTTATATGGTCGTATGATATTATTTTAGGGACACAAATAATATTGGCCATTAGGGGTGAGGACTCAAAAAACTTTGAGGAACCTTCTCATGGTGTGATCCCATGGTAATATCCATGAGGATATTATGATAATGAGACTCGCCAGTAGGAAATCCACATTTCATTGTGTAATTGGATATTACTATCTATGGACATGTGCATTGGTCCTTATACATTAAGATTATTATTAATCGTTATTACAACTCTCGCACTTATATTTATTGAAAAAACTACTATGACACACTGTTTGTAGTGAGGTAGGATATGTTGGGTGCATCATGAGCAATACTGCATTAATAGATAATGTGAGAAAGGATTTGTCCCTTATATTCCATAATATAAGTAGATATTTCAGGCCCTTTGATAGAATTGATATATCCTAAATAAATGCATGACCATGGTGAGGAATGGGAAAGTTCAATTTCGGGAATTCAAACAAAGAATAATCAAACATATGGGTTGATGGCACCAGCATGCAACCCGCTTGATTTGAGATATCAAGACAAAGGGATTACATTACATGGTAAGCATTCGTAAGAGGTGACATGCCATTGTGGCATTAAATTCATTCTCTATGGGTGTCTTGGCATGTTTCTAGATGCTAATCTTAGACTTTATGTAGGTTCCACCTAATGCCACTAAGAAAGAGTCCTAGATGGTCACAGACTATGTGTGTCCAAGTATCTCAGTTAAATATTAATTTAAAAAGTTGAATAAATATTATTCTTTTTGTGGTTTAATAATTATTCAGGGATGTCTGATTTCATTTATTTCGACACTAGTTATTTGAGATAATATATTTTCGGAGAAATAATATATTTATTATCAAGTAATGCAGTGATATTTATTTGAGAGATAAATAGCCATTATTCAAGGTCTAATAAATATGGTAGAGGAAATAAAGAGAATGGAAAAACAAAAGTACATGTCGTGTATATTAATATACACTCCATGAATTTATTCAGGAAATTTATGAGAAATATTATTTTTTATTTAACTAAATAATATTTGGTGTAATTCATTGGGTGCATGTCAATTAATAATAATAGTAAACTATTATTATTAGACATTGGGAATTACAAATAATTAAATGAAATGAATAAATGCCTTCGGGTAATTAATTCATTTTATTATTATAAATAATTAAAATCCCAATTATATAATTCTCATTAGCCTAGCCATTTTGAGGGGTTTTACACAATGGATTTGGAAAATCTCTCAATCCAAGAGAGAATTATTTTTCCACCAAGAACGCTCTAAATCTATGAGAGAGATCCTCCTCCACTGGATCAAGGAGAGTGCTTTACAAGCATATCTCAAGGAAATCGAAGGCGGACATCGCAAGCGAAGGATCTTCCGAGCTAGCACCCAGAGATCCCTTTGGAAATGTCTAGAGATACATGGAGCACATGTGGATCACTACTAGAGGAATCCTACACTTGGATTCTATGACATAATGACAGATCACATCACATCGTGACCGAAAACATCATCGGATAGAGAATTAAATCATGGTAATTTTTTCTATTTAATTAAATTAATTATAACCAATATATGATGATCCAATATACGATTTCTGAACTCCCTTATTTTCTTTCGTTCTTTATTTTATTCCGAAAATCTGGTGTTTTATTATCGTGATAGATCTCAGATTAAACGTCGTTGATGGTAAAAATTAAAGTCGGGTACACCCACCAGATTGTGGTTATATTTTTTTAACAAAAGTTTTGTAATTTTGACAAATAACCTTTTTATATTATATTTTTTTTATCCAGGAATTAAATCTATTTACATTGTATTCAGATCATCATATCCAAAAGAATCAGAGGCTGAATTTTTTGTATTCTATAATTTTACCTTTTTTGTAATCTAAGAAAGAAATAAGTTGCTGAGTGAAGAATTTATATTTTTTTCTAAAGAATTTTAAAAAAATATTGTGAAGTTAAGAGTTAGAATGTTTTTATAATTTCTAAAAAAAATAAGACAATTCTTTAATAATCATAAATTTCTAAAAATCATGAAAACTCTTATGAAAAAATCTTTTGAAAAATGGTAGATAGGTTTTAAGAAATTTGAGCATTATAGTATGGAGATTCCATCACAATTTTAATTCCATCGTTATGTTAACTCAATAATAAAGGGAATTCCATCGTAATGGGAATTTCATCATAATAAGAATTCCATCAATATAATATCAGAAGTATAATGAATTCATAATCACTAAGAAGGATATATAATTCATAATCACTAGGAAGGAAATAGAATTTTTAATGACTCTGAAGGAAACAAAATTGATAATTTTTGAGAATGAAACATATTCTCAATGAGATGATTATGAAGAAGACTCAAAAAGAAAATTATATAAGTTTTAGGAAGAGTTGAAGAGTGTCAAACATGAAATTTAATTTTGTATAAATATCGGAGAAATCTGAGGAGATTATATGAAGTCAAAGTTGAAGTTTAAATGCAAGTTATTTTGGCAGTTTTTGAAATATGAAAAAGCAGGAAATGTTTTTAAGTATCATAATTTTTAATTCTTATTCTCCTATAAATACTTGTTCATATCATCCATTCTTTTTCATTTTTTAACACAAGTGGAAAAGGATGAGCACTGAAGAAATCAAGTGAGAGTCATTTCTGAACAAATATATCCTAACTGGGACTAAACAACTGAATTTTTTATTTTATGACTTGAGAAAGATTTTATCAAGTACATCATATTTATAGAATATGATCTAGACTCATCGTATTGGGATAATTGGATCCAAACTCTTCATATTGAGAGAATAAGATCCAGACTCATCGTTTTGAGAGAATCAGATCCATACTCATCATATTGAGAGAACTAGATCCATAATCATTATATTGGGAGAATCAGATATGGAATCATTCTATTAAGAGAACAAGTTCTAGACTCCTCGAATTGATAAAATTGAATCCAACCAAATTAGAGTAAGGATTTGTACTGAGTAATTATTGTGTAGTTTCAACAAATTCTTTATTATTTTTTGGCTGAATTTTTTTATAATAAAACATTGTAAACTGATGGTATTTAGTATAATATTTTCTATCAGGAGGTAAAAGGTGTCTAATAGGATTTTTCCAATGTTTTAATCACTTCTAAATAATTGTGGAATTCTATAGACCCATAAGAGTGTATATGGAAAGGATGCAGGTTCTAAAACTAAGGTTGAACCATGTAAATTTTGCATGCTTTACCTGTTCTTCTACTTTTTCATGCATGATTATTTACAAAAATTTTATTAGTAAACAAATCTTAACATGTTACAAAGGTTATGTTTCTAAAAGTTTTGAAACATATAAAAAGAGAACAACTAATTAAACTCCCCATTCTTAGTTGTTATTCGATCCTTTATAACTTCAATTGGTATCATAGGTAAGGTTCCTTTATTGAATCCTTATCACGGATAATATCAATTCTATCAATAGTTGTGGAATTCCAACATTTTATGGAAAACATCATCATGTATTGAAAAATAGGATGATTCATTATCTATTATCTCTTGGCCTATAAATTATTGATGATGATACTATTGGGTTTCCAACTATTGATAAAGATTCACCAATGACCATTACTGATAAAATAAATATAGAAGTTGATGGAAAGGATATACATGATATTCTCATTTCCTTATCAGAAAACTTTTATCAGAAGGTGATGGGTCTCAAAACATAAAAAATTATGTGGGAAAATATGGAAAGTGTTTTCAAATAGAATAGAAAAGTCATGGAATCAAAGATACAAATCTTGAATAGTAATAATGAAAACATCAAAATGATATATGAATAAATAATCGATGAATTATTCACTAGAGTTAATGATTTTTTTTGAAACATAATAGGATTCAGAGATATCTTCGATGATTTTACAATCGTGAAGAAACTTATAAGAAACTTTTCAGACATATTTTATTCTAAAATTTAATCTTTAGAAGATAAGGATGGTTTATCTCTTTTATAATTTCATAACTTTATTTTTTCTTATGAAATTAGGAAATCTCAAATTATTAAAAAAAATATTAAAGATGAAATGGATTTTGAAGCTATGAGAAAGATGAAAATCCAAGATGTTGAAGAAAATAATCCTTGTGAGTTTGAAGATAAATAGGATGATAAGATGAATGAAAAATAATGTCACAAATATCGAATAACTATCTAAGTGGAATAAGAAAGTATGGTGGTAAAATTCCTCTCAATTGTTTTGAGTGTGGTGGAATTAGAAACTTTTCTATGAATTGCATGACGAATAAATTTATAGAATATTGATATCATTCCGATGACAAACCTAAATAGAAGAAGAGGTGGATAAAGGGTAAATAATAAAATTCTTCCAATAGATACAATAATACTTTATTTGAAAAAAAGTTGTATTTTGAGTAAGAAATTTGATTCAGACTTAATTGACCACAATTATTCTAAAGATGAAAGTTCAAAAAAAATTAGAACCTTCATTAACAAAGTTGAGAAAACAAAAGATTCCTCAGAGAGTGAAGAAGGTAGTGAAGAATCTTATAGATAGTACCATCTCATAATATAACTTGTTTCATTTATTATGTAAAAAAAACTATCAAGAAATAAATAAGAGTAATGAAGAAATATTTTTTATAATTTACTAGTATAAGAAAATATGTCATTAATTAGGGTGATGAATACATTCAAGAAATTTTTAGTTACAATAAATATAATTTGTGAATAGGGAAAGATGATTAAAGATCATAGTAAGAATATGGAAGCTGATAAGGAATAGGTTTACAATTTTCCATAAAAAATTATTGATTCTGAATGTACCTTGAAGAAGATGAATTAAAACATCAACAAAGCTTCATAAGTAAAATATGATACTTCTAAAGATGTTTAGAAGGCTCAATAAAAGATTCAGGTGAAATATTCTCTTACCAAAAATAATTTTCATATTATTATTTAACATTTTAGAATCCATAAAAAGTATTAGGGAATTATTGGGTGGAGAAAGGATATGAGAAACCTATCAAATATACAAAAGTATATAAATCACTCAAAAGAAAAGATGGTTCAAATCTTTAGTATGCTAGAGCTAAAAGAATTTACCAACCTCAACAATGGTTTAATAGAGAAAGATCGTATTTCAATTTAAAATAAAGATTTTATGGTTATTGTTGGTGTTCTGGAATTTATGGACTTAAGGATTATAATTGTTGTCATAAATTATCCTTCTCTCTAAGATGGTTTGATAAAATTGGAAGAAATAGTGAAAGTAGAATTATCAACTTTTCTAACATACATAAAGTTGAAAAAATGAATTCCCTAAATGTTAGAAACTTTACAATAAAAAATCAATTTGAATGTTTTGAAGAATTTTGTGGAATATGAGATAAGTTTGTTCCTCATATTGAAAAATATATGAAACTCCTTTCAAAATAAGTTTCTTATAATAGAAATTAAAAGGAATCTAAAATGAATAAAGTTGAGGAAAGAGATTTTGTTGTCAAGACAACTTTGAAAGAAATTAAAAACGAACAAAACATGGATACTTGATAGTGGATGTTCTTCCCATGATACAGGTGATATAAAAATCTTGAAACATGTTAAAAGTCATCATTTTTGTGTAGTTATATTTGGTAATGATAGTTTCTTAGAAAACAGAGGAATTAGAATAGCTGAGATTGAATATGAAAGGTTGATATCTAAGTAATTTTTACTTGTTAATGGGATAAAACATAACATACATAGTGTAATTCAACTTTGTTATAACAGAAAAGAAGTTATTTTTAATTTTTTTTGTATCATAAAAAGTGTGAAAGATGGAAAAGTAATTACAAAATAAGAAAGAACCAATGAGAATCTCTTCTAAATATGATAATTCAGTAACTCATACTACTTGACTATAGAAGATGAAACAAAATTATGGCACTAAAGACTTGGGAACCTTAGAAAGAAAATGATGAAAAAACTTTATAAATTTTTTGTTATTTAAATCTTTCCAAAATTTAAAAGAAGATAATAATTTGTTATGTAACTTTTCAATGAGGTAATATGACTAAAAAAAGTCTAAAAAGAGTTGATATTCAATATACCAGACCACTTGTTCTTATTCATTTCGATTTATGTGGGCCGATGGGACATAAGTCTGAGGCTATTGAAATGTTCAAATTTTTTAGAAAATATGTTGAGAAAGAAATCGGGGTTTCCATAAAATGGTTAAGAACATATAATGGTGCCTAATTCACAAGAAATAGTTTCAAAACTTATCTGAGAAATCATGGTATCAAACATCAGTATAGTGATCCCTATACACCATAAAAAATGGAGTTGCATAAATAAAGAATAAAAGTTTGGTGGAATGGGGAAGAAGTGTGTTAGAAGAAAAAAAATTCAAAAATCTATTAGAGAGAATATGTTACTACTATTTTACATGTTCACAATAGATTCTTGTTGAGACTAAAAACCAACATGACTCATTATGAAATGTGGTATAAGAAAAAACCTTCATTGAAATACGTAAATGTTTTTAAAATTCCATATTTTCTCAAAATAAAAAAACTAGATTTTGGAGAGTTTGATGAGAAAGTTGAGTAAGAAACTTTTATGGATAATTCACCAAATAGAAGATGTTATAAATGTTATAACAAACATTTACAAACGTTTGTGGACTAATATTATGTGAAGGTAATTTAAAATCAAATTACCTTAACAATTTTTTTTGAGAATGATGAGGAGGAAAAAATAGAGAATTTCAAAAACAGTGAAAGTAATTCAAAAACTAATTTTTAATATTTAAAAGAATCATGTCATGAAGAAATTTAAGCTAGAAAAGAAACGTTTAAATTTCCTACCTTATAAATACATATTGAATCCAAAAACAACACTTAGAATTAGAAGTCTCTAGTTTGGACAAGAAGATAGTTGATATTAGATAATGAGAGTAAAGTTTTCTTAAAAGTTAAACCATAATCATTTTCATAAGATATTCAATACAAAGAATGGGTCGACGATATGAATGAGGAGTTAGAAAAGGTTTAGAATAATGAGACATGAAAACTTATTTTATAACCATCAAATAAAAATTTTATCAGAACCAAGAAGGTTTAAAGAAACAGGTTAAATGAACATAAAAAACTTTCATGAAATAAATAAAGTAATATTTGTAGAGGCTATTAATAGGTGGAAGGTGTGGATTCTGAAGAAACATTTTCCCCAATTTCAATATTAGAAACTATTAGAATGTTTCTTTCAGTGGTTGCGCTTCATAATTAAAATGTTTATTATATGAATATAAAGTCAACTTTATTAATTGGTGAGATTAAGGTTGAAGTTTATATTAAAAAACTTTGTGGTTTTCTACTTAATGAGGATGAAAATTATGTTTTTAAATTGAAGAAAGATTTGTATGAGATAAAAAAATCTCCATCTGATTGGTATTCAAAACTTGAAAACTATTTGATAATACTAAATTTTTCTAAAGGAAAATTTTATAGAAACATATATGTGAATGATATTGACTCTATAACTCTAATTTTAATTGTTTATGTGGATGAAATATTTTTCTCTTTGGATAGAGAAGATGTTTTTAAACCATTTTTTTGAAGAAATGCATAATAATTTTGAAATTTCAATGTTGGGAGAATTAACATTATTTTTTGTCTTTCAAGTTCAAAAAAAAATGAAAATACATTTTCTTATCTCAGGAAAAGGATCTAGATAATTATTAAATAATTTTGGCATGATAGAATCAAAATAAGTTTCTACTTCTATTTTAGTGAGCATAAAGTTGAGTAATGATGAATCTAAAATTAGTATGAATCAAAATGGATTTCAAAAGCTGATAATAATTCTTCTTTACCTTATATCCTCAAGGCTCAATATTATTTATGTTATGAATTTTTGTACTAGGTATCAAAATAATCATAAAGAATCACATATGCTGATAGAAAAAATGATTCTGAGATATTTCATAGGTTTAAATTCACATGGGTTGTTATAAAAAATAAATAGTAAGATGAAGTTTGATTCTTATATTGATGATGATTGGGTGGGATATTGTAATGATAGAAAATCAACCCTAGGTGGAACATTTTTCATTGGTGAATTTTGTGTGAGTTGGAATAGTAATAAACAAAGTTTAGTAGCTTGGAGAACATCTGAATCCAAATATGTTTCATGTACTCAAGCTTGCACTCAAATGTTATTGATGAAAGTTAATATGGAATATTTGAAAGTATAAATTTCTAAACCATTGATGATACTTTGTGATAATCAAATTAAAATCGATATTTCTACAAATCAATCACAATATTCAAGATCAAATCACATTGATATAATATTTCACTTTATAAAAGATAATTTTGATGCTAGAGATGTTTAGCTAGAATAAAGTTAAAAAAATTATTGGATTGTTGATATCTTTAAAAAAGAAATAAATAAAGAAAGGTTTAAGGAATTGAAGCTACAACTTCATGTCTAGCCTCCACCCATGACTTCCTAAACCTCATAAGAAATAATCCCCACCGATAATTGGATTATGTTGACAAAGGGGGATAGAAATTAACAAATTTATACTTTATAAGAAGTTTTTTCTTATTTTTATTTTATGAATCTAAATCCATGGTTATCATAAAATGGTGGTGAGAAAAAGTAATGTGAGAGAATATGAAATGTGAGGGGGATTTTGTCTTTACATGGACACAAAATTTCTTAACAAGTAATATCAACAAATCCAAAGGGGGTATTGAAGAAGCATTGTGGTTAAATTGGTTAAACAATGTTTTTGTATTGTTTGAAAACTAACCATTTTTATAATAATTTTTTGTTATCCAATAAATAGATCTATCTGCATTGTATTCAGATCATCATATCCAAAAATAAAAGGAGGTGGAAGATTATTTTTTGTTGGAAGTTTACCATCATTGTAATCTAATAAATAAATAAGTTACTAAGTGAATATGAAGTTATGTTGTTGAATAGTTTTGAAATAAGAATGTGAAGTGAGGATTTATAATTTTTTAATACTTTATAAACCCAATTATATGATTATTTTCCAATCATAGTATTCTCATAAGTTGTGAAAACTCTCGTGATAAAAACTTTTGATGAAATAGTGGAGTGGTTTTCAATAATTTTAGATTAATAGTATGTAGATTCCACAATAATGGGAATTCCATAATAATGAAAATTTCATCATAATAGGAATTCCATCATAAGGAGTATTCCATCATTCAGAGATGATAATGATACAAAATTTTTAATCACTGATAAGGATATAGAATTCATAATCATGGAAAAAGAAATATAATTTTTAATCACTGAGAAAGAAACAAAATTTGTAATCGTTGAGATGGAAATAGATTTATGAATGAGTGATTACAAAGAATACTTCACAGGAAAATTCCAGACATTTTTCGAAGAGTTTAAGATGGTCAAACTTGGAATTCAGTTTTTCATAAATCTTGGAGAAATCTAAGGAGGATTGAATAAGTCCAATTTGAATTTTATATGTGAGATATTTTCAGAGTTTTTAAAATCTGAGGAAGAAGAAAAAGTTTTCAATTTAACTAATTTTTCTTTCAAAGTGCCCAATAAATACTTTCTCATATAATTTATTATTTATCAATTTTTTACCCAAGAAGAAAAGGAAAAGCATTGAAGAAATCAATTGAGAGTCATCTCTTGCCAGAGATATCATGAGGATGGCTAGACAGTTGAATGTTTTTTACCAAATTGAGAAATATCATATTGAGTCCATCATATTGAGAGAATCAGATCTGGACTCATCATTTTGAGAGAATCAGATCCATACTCATCGTTTTGAGAGAATTAGATCAAGAATCTTCAAATTGATAGAATTAGATATAGAATCATTGGATTGAGAAAATCATATCCATCCAAATCAAAATGAGGATTTAGATTGGGAAATTATGGAACAGTTTTAACAAAGTATTTATTTTTTTGTTTGGATCAATTGTTTTATAAGAAGACATTGTAAAATTATAAGAGTTGGTGTAATATTTTATATCGGGAGATAGAGACGGTGTCTAACAAAATTTGTATTATGTTTTATTCACTTCTTCAAAACAGTGTATTTCCATAGACCCGTAGGAGTGGCTATGGAAAGGTTTTAGGTTTTTACACTAAGGTTGATCATTGTATATATCTTGTGCTTTAATTGTTTTCCTACATTTTCATGCATGATTATTTACTAATAGTTAATAAAGAAATAAATATTAAGTAGTTACTGGGGTTAAGTTTCTAAAAGTTTTGAAACTTATAAAAAGTGAACAACTGATTCAACCCCACCTTCTCAGTTGTTATTTTGTCCTTTATAACATCATTAAGAAAATAAATAATTAACATAAGTTTATTATTTCCAAATATTAAGAATTAAAATGATGAGTCTAAATCTATGTAAGGTAAACTTTACCTTAAAACCTTATATTTAATTATTTTAATGACTTATTATATAAATATTTTTGATTCTGTGTACTTATTTTTAAAAATATTATATATATGTATTTATATTGACATGAATGAATTATAAAGAGAAATTTTCACTTTCTAAAAAATCAAAAAGGTATCTTTTATGGAATGTTTTGAAAATTATTTTTTAAAAATAGTGGTATTTTCGATATTTGAATGTGTTTTTCATTTGGGTTCAAAATAGTTTTTCAAGGGATTTATGATGAAAAAGGAGAATTATTAAAATATTATATTCATGATATGGTCGGTGAAAAAAATTTATGCAGATAGGAGAGCATGATATAGATTATTATGATGGGTTAAATCGATAATCTAATGATGATGGGTCAGTCCAATATATCTCTTGATGACAATTTGGCCTGATATAGCTCTCAGATGCATTGGGTAATGATTATGTTCTCCAAATACTTAAAATAGAAGTTGAACATATTATTTATTCCAATTATAATGGTTATTGTAAGGGTTCAAAGATGATAAATTCCGAAGGATCCTACATAACTACTCTACAATTTATAATGGGTTTTCATGGAAATCATTTGATTTCAAAAGGTAAGATAATGATATTTAGTAAAAAAACAATGATTATAAACTTTTAGGGTAAATTTTTTATTTTTATGAAAACATTATTCATGTATTCTCATGTTTTCTATGAAATCATAATGATTATTATTTTTCCATTATGCATTGTTAAAAATTCTTATGAAAAACTTTGGGTAGTAAAGGTGATTTTATGTGTAAGTAAATAATTATTTGATCTCAAAGTTTGTTATTTTAAATAGAAAAACTATTTTATGATCTCATGGTTTTAAAATGGGATAAATAGTTTTTCTTTATTCCTTTTTTCCTTACTAATCTTTTTTTACTAATACAACCTTTTCAAATATTTTTAATAGGTTTTAAGGATGATTAGGAACAACGAAAAAGTCAATTTGAAAATTTGAATCATTTTTCATGAAAAGGTTTTTTTTACAAAATGTATTTTATTTTTTAGAAAATGGATACTAAGAGGTAGTTTCCAAATTGTATTGTATTGGTTTTTATATAAGAGTCATGATCAAATTCTCTTAAACTCTAAACCTTAAAATATCTCATTTAATTAAATAACATGAATTCTTATTTAATATTATATTATGCAATTAATAAGGGTTGGATCGTTATAGTTGTTATATGATAATTGTTTTGGATAATTTTTGAAATAAGGATAATTTAGTTACCCTTAAATGATTAAAATTTATATTTATCATGATATAGAATTTAAATATTTCCCTTTTTCATTATCTAAATTATTATTTTTAGATTTTTTTTCCATAGAAGGATTGAAGAATATGGATTGAGAAGGAACCAAGTGGAAAATATCCTTTTGAATCAGTAACCCAGAATGGTTGAAATTAGAATAAAGAAGTTTGTTTTTTTATGGGTCAGTTGAAATAGGATATAAATGGTGGTGGTATCCATACAATAAAGAAACAAAATTTAATATATGGAAACAAGTCTTTAGTGGATAATTTCATGAAACAAAATCCTATGTCATTCAGTAGATCATCTAAGCCTATGATAGTTGAAGGATGGTTTAAATCCATGGAGATAATATTTAATGTCATGGATTGTTCAGATAATAAAACTTTTAATCATTATATTTACTATTATGGTGGTGAAGTTGATAAATTGTGGTCAATGGATAAGAAAAATAAGTAAAGAGAAGATATTAAAACCATCAAATAAGACACATTAAAGGATTCTCTCATTGAAAAATATTTTCCAATGGTTTTTCGACATAGGATGGAAAATATATTATCAGAATTAATGTAAAAAGAGGAATATTAAGTGTTTGTTTATGAAGAAAACCCCACCAGGTTGGAAAGGTACACAATTTTTTTTACTATGATCTTGATAGTAAAATTAATGATTCATAATTAGGATTGATTCCATGATATTGAGGGGAATTAGAATCCCGTGAAATAAAATGTTATGATAAAATTGTTTGATGTGCCGAGAATACTGAAATGATGTTTTTTGATAATCCTGTATTCAATGAAAACAAAAAGAATACAATGCATATATAGAAGAAAATTTGTAATTATCAATCAAATAAATATAACGGTAAGAAAATAAAGTATCCAATTTATATTAGGTATTGTAAAAAAAATAATGAATTTCTTATTAATTGTGGAAATTGGTTTCATTGTGGTATTTTTTGGAAATTTGCATCATGATTGCATTGAAAATATTAACACCCTGAGATTTTATGAAAAATATTCTTTTAATTTCATTGATGTCTTGTGTTTTAAGCTACAACAAGATTACCTTGCACTATATTCAACACCATATGAGCTTGCAGTATACACAACACTATTCTTGGATCATGTTACACACTATTTTGATAGTAGTTATTCTACGAAACATTGAGTGTATATATATATATATATATATTCAATGTATAAATGAAATATGGTTGGATTCTGTTATAAGAAACAACGGAGGAGTCTTTCACAACACGCAACCCTAACTTGGCTTGCATTACATGCAATCGCGACCTTCCTTGATAGCGTGTGTTGTACGCAATACCAGGTTTCACTAAACAACGATATATGGTTATAATATTATTATGGACTAGCCGTTATGAATAGTATCAACTACATTTTTAATTTTATAACATTATTATTCATCTTACACATTTTCTAGAACATTGTATGAGAACAAAACCAATTTTTTGAGTAAAATAAGTATTTTTCAAAAAATGTAGTCTTGTCGCCTTTTGATGGCGCACCCACTTTCAATCGTTTTTTTGACATTTCTATAAGTTTAATTTGAAAAAATAAAATTATTCTTTGGAATCAGGATATAAAAATTTACTTTGGATAAATGTTTCATATTATTCTGATAACTTTCATATTTTAATGAATAGTAAAAACACGCTATATTTTAATTAGAAACAAATTTTTTAATCGCAATAATTTATATGGTTATATTATATTTTTAATTGGGTTTAAAGTGTAATTAGAATATATTTTTACCATTTAATCCAATAGTTGTCATTGGAATAAATTTCACTTTGAAATTGGATATAAACAAGTATCAATCTTTTGATAGTTATTGTTTCTTAAAAAAACACGTTATTTGTTTTGATAACAGGAATTAATTTTTAAATTAATTAATGCAACTGATATTTTTTGAATTTGGTATAATAGTCATCATTTTTGAATTCATCATATCAAATATATCTTAGGCCTAATTTTTGATATTTTTCTGGAAACTTTCATTTTTTGATGAATAGTGAAACCACTAAGTGGTAGTTAAAAAACTGAATTTTTCATAAAACATAATTTTACCGCTTCTGTGAGTGGAATTTCAAAAATCTGAGAGACATAGTTAATATCAAGGAATAAAATGTGGTTCAATGAGATGAAAATAATTTTTGGTGAATAGTAACTTTTTACTTTTTTTACCACGGTTAAAAGTAAATAGGGTAATTAAGGGTAAAAATGATATTGTTATTACCCTAACACATGTCCTCATTCTATTGGATAAGTTTAATTCAGACAAAAACAAACTTAGTAATAAAATATGACCACTTAGGCCCACTTGGATTAGATTAGGACATTTATTATTAATTTATTTAAAGAAGGGTTAAAATAGTTAAAATCAATGTTTAATAACTAAATAATTTTTAATATAGAGTCATACATAAGATAAATTTGACTATAAATATTCATTAGAAATATAAATATATTTCCTACATAATGGTAATTTATTTTTAATTTTTAGACTTAAAATATTTTAATTTATTTATGACACAATGATGATGCAGTAATTATCTTATTAATGATATATTGACATAATTGATGTTATAAATAACCAAATAAATGTAATTTGACACTTTTTATGAATTCCAATAATTTTCTATGTTAATATGACATGTTATTATTGATTTAATTAACTCTTTTCGAACTAATCATTATGTTATGATTTTCACAAAAAACAATTACCAAATAGTGTCAAAATTGACATAAAATAGTTTTTAAAAAATATATTATATAATTAATTGTTATTATATTCCTAAAAATATAAGGTTCAGCCAAGATACTTATATCATGATAGGTGTATCATTAATGGACCACTTTGGGTCGCTTGGATGTATATGGTAAGTTTATTAACTATATAATATAAAAATACAAAGTGACATGGTAAATGTCAATCTAATTAACTAAGAGTTAAAACTAAAAGATAAGGTTAATATAATGACCTAAACTTGTCTAAATTCTATTGGATGAGAGGATTTAGACCCATCCCCACCTTATCTTTGAAATAAATCAATTTGGAGCTATTAAAAACCGAATATGACTTTATAATAAAATAATATTTTTAGTTTTTCCAAAGGTTCCCCTCTCCTCCCTTATAAAAGGGAACCTCCTCCTTCTCTTCCTCACACCAATTTAAGCCTTCAATCTCATCCAAAACCTACCCATTTCACTTCCACACTTCCTTAGAAACCTACTAGAGGTACTGGTCTTCTCAAAATACCAACTCTAGTGCCTTAAGACAAAGTTTAAAGGAGGCACTTCGACAAAGAGGTAATACCTTCTACCGTTTTCTTCAAGTTCCATTCTTCTTCTACTCCATATTCTTTAGTTGTTTCATTATGAGGTAATAACATCAGTATCCCTCATATACTTATATGTTATTATAAATATTAAACAACCCTATTTCATCTATTATCCATCTTATGGAAAATAAAATCACCGCACGTGCGTACGTACGGAATACCATCTCCACGTCGTTGTGTAATCTGTTTTTCACCACCACCTTACTTGGATGGGTATAATGGTGCAAATAAATAACTATATATGATTATTGTAAAGTGATATTGATTCTGAAATAGTATACATACACTCCAATACAATTCCATGATCATGGGAACAATATCATCGCTCGTGCATATGTACGGCCTACCGTCTCCACGACGCGATGAGATTCATTCTCCATGTTAACCATACATGAATGATCATAAAGTTTATATAATGAATAATAATGAAATATATGAAATAATAATGCTACGGAAAATGAAAACAGCGTTCATGCGTACGTACGGCCTACCGTCTCCATGAACGGTGTATTTCATTCCTTTTATCGATCTATAATATATATGTATATGATGAATATATATTATATATAAATCATGTTTTAAATTCTGAAATTATGTAAATAAGTATATAAGTAATAATATCAAGAACTACAAGTCGAAACACATACGATAAATGAAATGATTTTACCCAAAACGCTACTTTAACATGGAATTTACAAAAGGACGGGTAATATAAAGTCATAAGTGAAACATATATGATATCTTAACAATGGATATGATTCTGTAATAAGTCAATGACATTATTTAAATCATTATACAGGAGGTTCGGATACATTACTTTTGCGGAATACTTAATACATAACAAAAACAGACACACAAGGACCGTAATAGTTTATTGTCTTTGGAAACTTGGAATGTAATATTCTAATCATGGTGAATGATCTTCAACATCTCCCATAATGATCTTCCACTTTTTGTTTCCTTACCTAAAACCTTTATTTTAAACCTGGGGAAAGAAAACATACAAAAGGGTGAGCTCAAATGCTGAGTAAGTGTAATCATGGATAAAATAAAACATACCACATACATTTGAACTTAAAAACATAACCATAATGTTTAAACATAAAAATCTTGAGCAACAACATAAAACATGGAAGTATATAAAGCATAGATCATAATGGAACATAAATCATTATAAAATAGCATGGGAATAAAACATGTAATTGTGTAAACCATTCAACACATGTAATGATTTCCATAGTAGCCAAGGCATTGCTGCCAAGACCATCTTAGTGGACAAAGTCCCTTTCTGAATCGAGTTCACTCCTCGTTTTAGTCCTGTAACACTGAACCAGATTAACTTACCATTCAAGCCATGTCTATCTCATGAGATATAAATCTTTACCCAATGCATTGGAGGGAGATATAGGTCCCACCCATCACATAATGAAATCATTCTTACTTGTGCAACAACATAAACATAAATCATTCATCATAACCCAAAGAATAAAAATGGGTTTCATAAACATCATTCCATCATCACATAATCCATATAAAAGAAATGAATATCATTTCATAATAAGAAAATTGAATCCATGTAAATCATAGAGAAATTAAACTTGAAACATACACATATGAAATAATGTCATCTTCGATGTAAAATGGTTTTGATAAAAACACTTGAAATGAATTCTTGAGTAAAATATCCTTTCTTTCTCAAAATCAATTTCTTTTCACAAAAAGTCTTGCAATTTTAAGAGAAAAAGATTTTGTTTAAAATAGTCATGAAATCTTTTGGAGGAACCTTCATGAAAATAAGGCTTTTCTAAATATGTTTTCATAAAACATTTAGTATTCTTACATGTATTTATAATTTCATTTTTACCCTTTTATGACTTTTACCACATGGTTTGGAAGGAAACATTCTTTTGTTTACCATACGAGGTACTTTTTGACTTTTCCGACAAAAGTACGAGGAGAATGTTTTTTTATTCCTTTTATCGATCTATAATATATATATGTATATGATTAATATATATTATATATAAATCATGTTTTACATTCTGGAATTATGTAAATCATTATATAAGTAATAATATCAAGAACGACAAGTCGAAACACATACGATAAATGAAATGATTTTACCCAAAATGCTTCTTTAATATGGAATTTACAAAAGAACGGGTAATATAAAGTCATAAGTGAAACATATATGATATCATAAAAATGAATATGATTCTTTAATAAGTCAATGAAATTATTTAAATCATTATACATGAGGTTCGGATACGTACGAAGCATATCAGACCTAAGGTAAGGGATAATGTTTCAATCTCAATTGTTTTCTATCCGATATTGCTTATACGTAAGTATTTATTGAGGTTATGTTTATCATCCATGTCCATGTTTTCTAAAAAAAATTCATAAAACATTTAGTATTCTTCCATGTATGTTTAATGTCATTTTCACCCTTTTATGACTTTTACCACAGGGTTTGGAAGTAAACATTCTTTTGTTTACCATACGAGGTACTTTTTGAATTTTCCGGCAAAAGTACGAGGAGAATGTTTTTTTAACTTATACGGAATGAAAGGATTTCTACGGTTTTGTAAAGCCTTATTTTCATGAAGCTTACTCCAAAAGATTTCATGACTATTTTAAATAAAATCTTTTTCTTTTAAAATTGCATGACGTTTTTTGAAAAGAAATTGATTTTGAAGAAGAAAGGATATTTTCCTCAAGAATTCATTTCAAGCGTTTTATCAAAACCATTTTACATCTAAGATGACATTATTTCATATTTGTATGTTTCAAGTTTAATGTCTCTATGATTTACATGGTTTCAATTTTCTTATTATTAAATGATATCCATTTCTTTTATATGGATTATTTGATGATGGAATGATGTTTATGAAACCCATTTTTATTCTTTGGGTTATGATGAATGATTTATGTTTATGTTGTGGCACAAGTAAGAATGATTTCACTATAAGATGGGTGGGACCTATATCTCCCTCCAATGCATTGGGTAAACATTTATATCTCATGAGATAGACATGGCTGGAATGGTAAGTTAATCTGGTTCAGTGTTACAGGACTGAAACGAGGAGTGAACTCGATTCAGAAAGGGACTTTGTCCACTAAGATGGTCTTGGAAGCAATGCCTTGGATACTATGGAAATCATGACATGTTCTGAATGGTTTCCACAATTACATGTTTTATTACCATGCTATTTTTATAATGATTTATGTTCCATTATGATCTATGCCTTATGTACTTCCATGTTTTATGTCGTTGCTCAAGATTTTTATGTTTAAACATTATAGTCACGTTTTTAAGTTCAAATGTATATGGTATGTTTTATTTTATCCATGCTTACCCTTAGTGATCATTTGAGCTCCCCCTTTTGTATGTTTTCTTCCCTAGGATTAAAAGAAAGGTTTTAGTTAAGGAAACAAAAATTGGAAGATCATTATGGGAGATGTTGAAGATCTTTCAACACGATTAGAAGATTACGTTCCAAGTTTCCAAAGACACTAAACTATTACGGTCCTTGTGTGTCTGTTTTTGTTATGTATTAAGTATTCCGCTAAAGTAATGTAATATCTATATATGTCAAGCTTTGGGTTGCTACAATTGGTATCAGAGGAAAGGTTTAGTCAACCTTTGGAAACTAGGATTCGAGAACTTTAGTGAGATCCCTAGAGATATTTATAAGGTATGTCTAGGGATGTCCCTAAGATTAAGTATAAGTATAGGTTATAGTCCTAGAATTATAGTAACGATATTAGATTAAACCTAAGATGTTAGATATTGAAGTTACTCCCCCTTTATTATGATTTTTGACTCTCACACTATTCTTTTTGGGTTTTAGAAAATGGTTGGAAACAAGATGATTCACGATAATGGAGGATATGATGAACAATGGAATGATATTCTTCATAATAAAGAAAATGTAATGGGATTTGGAAGCCCAAACATCATTATTATCCCAAATCAGCAATCTCATAATATGATCAATAAACTCAAATTTGGTAAGTTTCCTAACTCGTCTAATAAGAGAAAGATGGAGTTTCATGATGATCATAGAGGAAAGAAAGTTCAATTTTTTCATATGTAAATCATGTGGGAAGAGGAATCAAGGAGAATGTTTCAAAGGAACTGGAAGATGCTTTGGGTGTGGAAAAGAAGGACACAAAGCCAGTAAGTGCAAAGGAAAAGGTTCAGTTAACACCATGGATGAGCATAATGGTATTGCTATGACATCAACAATGGTTAAATGTTTTAAATGTGGAATGTACAGGCATTATGCAAACCAATTCCCTAAGGGAAAGTCTCATGAAGAGAATCAGTATGGTCGTATGGGTATTATTTATGTTGATGATGATTAAGAGACTACAAATGATATGTGAGATGAAAGAATTGTTGAAGCTCGGTCAATGGTTTAAGAAGGTAGTGGAATGATTACATGTTTATCAAGTGTAATATTGTATAAGTAATCTCATGGTATTATGGAATAAAGAGACATCTAAGGATTGTTAAACTGTTTTCTTTCCTTATGTTTTGAAAGTGTATGATGAATGATACCAGTAACCATGAAAGGTTATTCAGATATTTTTGGAAGGTAGATGATATGCGCATAATGAAGGGATAAGGAGAAAATTAAATGTTTGATAGTATTCATGATCTCATGACTAATATAAGGAGAAGGTTATATCATGGTTTGAGTATATATAATTTTTGGATTTTGGTATGTGGAAATAGTTAACTTTTGACAGCATTCATGTTTTCACTAAGGTTTAATGGGTATTCATTTTTCCAGATAATACATGATTAAGTTATTCACATTATTGGAATGTAACCAACGAGATATATGGGGGATAAATGAAGGTATTCATATGCTTGGTTGATGACATTTCAAGTAATCCTTTTCTTTATACTATGAGCTTGGACCGAAGTATTTTAGATAAGCCTAAAGATTGGAATGGATTATGTTGGACATAAGTTAGTATTAAGGATAGAACTTTTTTCGATGGGATGTTATAGTAATGTAGTTTTTGAAAAAGGAGAACCTGCAGGATGGGCGACATCCCATCGTGTCGGACAAGGCTGTGGGAATCGAACCCAGAACCGAAGTGCGACAGGCCTTTATCGCCTATCACTAGCCTACAGGAAGTCCCTGTTTAGTAGAAACTAGTTTTATTATATTAAGCAGTATGATATATGAAGTATAAGTTCATTTTAGGAACCATATATGATTAATCTCACTATAGATCGACTTATGTATATTTAATAACTTTTGCTAACCTTTTGTTTGAGACGGATGGAATGACCCATCATTCTATCACATGATATGCTAACACTTCACGAATAACAAATTCAACTTCATTTCTTTAAGAGATGAAGTGGAAATTGTTCAAGGCACGAACAACAGTGAGATTGTACCAAAATAAAGTAAGTATTTATTCTAAATAAAATTCTTCAACTTTAGGGAAATGATCTTGAAAACCAAAAATGTTGTCCTAGTTCCCTTATATCCGATTAATCAGATGGTACCCTAGGTCATCACAAATTTATGGCTTTGTGATTGTTGGCTTTTTCATAGCCATGTTCTCTACCGCTCTCCATCAGAACTTGATGGTTAGATTTTTCTTCCATGTCCATATTTTCACCTATGTTCTCCTATATGGAAACGCAGTGATGAGTTTCTTTGGGTAATCGTTACATTTCATACTTTAGTTTTTGAAATTAAGTTTTAGTATTCCTTTTTACAATGTGGGTTTCCATAAATAGTGAATGATTTATAACCCTGAAGAATTTCGAGGGAGAAATTAATTTTAAGGGGGGTAGAATGTAACACCCCGAGATTTTATGAAAAATATTCTTTTAATTTCATTGATGTCTTGTGTTGTAAGCTACCACAAGATTACCTTGCGCTATACGCAACACCGTATGGGCTTGCAGTATACACAACACTATTCATGGATCATGTTACACACAATTTTGATAGTAGTTATTTTATGAAACATTGAGTGTATATATATATATATATATATTCAAATTATAAATAAAATATGGTTGGATTCTGTTATACGAAACAACTGAGGAGTCTTGCACAACACGCAACCCTGACTTGGCTTGCATTACATGCAATCGCAACCTTCCTCGATAGCGTGTGTTGTACGCAATACCAGGTTTCACTGAAGAACGATGTATGGTTATAATATTATTATGGACTAGCCATTATGAATAGTATCAACTAAATTTTGAATTTTATAACATTATTATTCATCTTACACATTTTCTAGAACATGGTATGAGAACAAAATCATTTTTTCAAGTAAAATAAGTATTTTTTTTAAAAATGTAGTTTTGCCGCCTTTTGATGGCACACCCATATTAAATCTTGTTTTTGACATGTCTATAAGTTTAATTTGAAAAAATAAAATTCTTCTTTGGAATCAGGATATAAAAATTTACTTTGGATAAATTTTTCATATTATTCTGATAACTTTCATATTTTAATGAATAGTAAAAACACGCTATATTTTAATTAGAAACAACTTTTTTCATCGCAATAATTTATATGGTTAGATTGTTTTTTTAATTGGGTTTAAAGTGTAATTAGAATATATTTTTACCATTTAATCCAATGTCTTTCATTGGAATTAATTTCACTTTCAAATTGGATATAAACAAGTATCAATCTTTTTATAGTTATTGTTTCTTAAAAAAACACGCTATTTGTTTTGATAACTGGAATTAATTTTTAAATTAATTAATGAAACTGATATGTTTTTAATTTGGTATAATATAAATCATTTTTGAATTCATAATATCAAATATATCTTAGTCTTAATTTTTGGTATTTTTCTGGAAACTTTCATTTTTTGATGAATAGTGAAACCACTAAGTGGTAGTTAAAAAACTGAATTTTTCATAAAACTTTATTTTACCGCTTCTGTGAGTGGAATTTCGAAAATCCGAGAGACACAGTTAATATAAAGGAATAAAATGTGGTTCAATGAGATTAAAATAACTTTTGGTGAATAGTAACTTTTTACTTTTTTTTCCCCACGGTTAAAAGTTAATATGGTAATTAAGGGTAAAAATGATATTATTATTACCCTAACACATGTCCTAATTCTTTTGGATAAGTGTAATTCGGCAAAAAACAACCTTATTAATAAAATATGACCATTTAGTCCCACTTGGATTAGATTAGGACATTTATTATTAATTTATTTAAAGAAGGGTTAAAATAGTTAAAATCAATGTTTGATAACTAAATCATTTTTAATATAGGTTACTACATAAGATAAATTCCACTATAAATATTCATTAGAAATATAAAAAGATTTTATACATAATGGTATTTTATTTGTAATTTTTATACTTTAAATAATTTAATTTATTTTTGACACAAATGATGATGCAGTAATTATCTTATTAATGAAATATTGACATAATTGATGTTATAAATACCCAAATAAATGTAATTTGAGACTTTTTATGAATTCCAATAATTTTCTATGTTAATATGACATGTTAGTATTTATTTAATTAAATTTTTTCTAACTAATCATTATGTTGTTATTTTCACAAAAATCAATTACCAAATAATGTCAAAATTCACATAAAATAGTTTTTAAAACAAATATTATATTATTAATTTGTATTATATTCCTAAAAATCTAAGGTTAGGCCAAGATACTTATATCATGATAGGTGTATCATTAATGGACCACTTGGGGGTCTCTTGGATGTATATGGTAAGTTTATTTACTATATAATATAAAAATACAAAGTGACATGGTAAATGTCAATCTAATTAACTAAGAGTTAAAACTAAAAGATAAGGTTAATATAATGACCTAAACTTTTCTAAATTTTATTGAATGAGAAGATTTAGACCCATACCCACCTTATATTTGAAATAAATCAATTTGGAGCTATTAGAAACCGAATATGACTTTATAATAAAATAATATTTTTAGTTTTTCAAAAGGTGCCCCTCTCCTCCCTTATAAAAGGGCACCTCCTCCTCTTCCTCACACCAATTTGAGCCTTCAAGCTCGGCCAAACCCTGGCCATTTCACTTCCCCACTTCTTTAGAAACCTAATATAGGTACTGGTCTTCTCAAAAGACCAACTCTAGTATAAGGCCCCAGCCTTAAGCCTTACTTAATCTTGAGTTATTACAAGATTACACATTGAGGATCTTTTCGGGTTTAGAGTTTTAGAGAATTAGCTCGTAAAACTTGCATTTACATTCCACATATAAACAATGTGGTTACATAAATATAGTATTAATTTTTCCCATCAATGGAAACATATTTAAAATAAAACATGGATTCATTCTTGACACTTCCTTTACACTATCATCATATCATGTACCTTTCCCTTGACCTGTGAAAAACATCTCAAAAAAACTTGGGATGAGCATAAAAACTCAGTATGGGTTATAAAAATATATGGAAAGGAAACATGGGTACATATATACATAAGAATGAAATCATAATTTACCCATAAAACATAAGCACTTTAACATACCTCATCAAATCACGAATAAATCATAGAAATCGTAAGACATAAAGGTAACTTGAGGCACTCATAACATTCTTACATAGGGAGTAACCCTCTTGGTTACGTTTGGAATACCCATCACATTATATTCCCTAAATCACTTCAGAGAAACCTTAACGTTTCACTCCTTCACGTTACCCAATTCATTGGAGAGATATATCGGGCTCACCCGCCCTTAGTTTATCACGGAACCACCCGTCTTCATAATAATGCCCAAGAACCTCAACATAATCGTATCACATAAAACATGCATAAAGGAAACATAACATTTCCACCATTCAATCACAAGATATCAATACAACACATTGATATAAAAACATTATGAAAACCATTTTCAACACCAAAATAAAAGAAAAATAATACATGGTATTTATTTTTCTTTTAAAAAGAAGGTATGGCTTGTAGAGGAAGCCGAAACTCAAATAATGGTCACGACAGCGGAGAAGTTGTTGTCGCCACATACGTACGACAAAAACATTCCCTTTTGTCGTTTTGTAAAATGCTTCTTATAAAAAATATTCCTTTTGGATAAACGTAAAAGTCAAAGGGGTTTATACACCGTATAAAAGAAAGTTGTGTATAAAATAAAATATGCCTCAATGAAAGGAGATTGAGACGAAGTCCCATACCTCGGGTCCGACTTGACTCGGTCGTTCTTTAATCTCCTGAATAATAAACTTGAGTTAATTTAAACTTGCTTAAGAACCTTTTTCAAGTTCATTATTCCTTTTATATCGCTTATTTCTATGTCATGAACACTATGTAATTATTTAAGTTAATAACGGTCATTTTATCGATCATTGGTACTTGAGTCAAAAATAAACCCTTTATAATTACAAGTTGTTCATGTATCCATTATATCCAGAATTATAATCATGATGTATATATCATATATATCTAGTATATACATTCATTTATAATATTACATAATCATTTAGAGGTAAGAAATGAAATGCATCGTTCATGGAGACGGTAAGTCGTACGTACGCATGAACGCTACTTTCATTTCTATTTCGTATTTTATAAAATGGAATCATAATGATATAAAGGTATATTATAATTCCAGTATAATATCATATATAATATCATAGTTCCATCCTTTATACATCCCACATATGGTATTTAACGAATCAAATCACTTTGAGGGGGCGGTAGTCCGCACTTCCTTAAATGAAAATATTGTGTTTACCCATAATGGGAACCATAAAGGTATGCCCAAAATGAAAAATACAGAAGCTTAAGGAAAACATAAACATATTATATATCATATATAAATATAGTGACATCTTAATGTCCACCTTTGAAGGTGTTAAAGAAATGTTTAACAATCATCGTTTCGGGAGGCATAAATTCACCATCCACGGAAACAGTATGTTCTTTAACCATTAGATGTAGGTGTGTATAAGTGTATCCTGAATCCTTCTTATAACAACATCCTAGTATATTTAAGATACTTTAGTTGTTACAAAAGAAATAAATAAAAAAGATTTTAGGGGGTTGTAGAAGCAAAATAAAATAAAAGGACTCAAGTGAAGACATTACCGTAAAATCGGGTAACTCCCTTTGGTTTGAGCTCAAAGGCTTCCTTGGGAAGACTTCTGCCCAAAGTGAGGCTTCAAGGAGTAAGAGAGGGAAGTGGATAGACAAAATGGGCAGGGGTTGGCCTATCCAAAGGCTTTGGGAGTGTGGGTAAGGAGGTAGATGTGGGGGCCTTTTATAAGAGGAGAGGAGGGACACTCTTGGAATGTAAAGAAATATTACTTTATTTGAAAATGAGTTTTGGATTTAAAAGGTCCCACATTGATATAATTCGAGGATAAGGTGATAAGGGTTAAAAATATACCCACCCAATAGGTTTTGGACATGTGTAGGTCATAGATTTTACATTATCTTCTCATTTTATTTAAATCCTATATTAATGAGGTAATCGCTGCATCATCATGATGTCATAAATAATTTAATTTATTTAAAGTCTAAAAATTATAAAAAAATACTATAATGTAGCAAATCTTTTTATATTTCCAATGAATATTTTTATAGTCAAAAATCTGACTTTTATAATCCCATTTAAGAATTGTTTTCGTAAAACATATTATGTTTGTGTCATTTTTACTTTTTCATTAAATAAAAAGTTATTTATGTCATTTCCCAACCAAAGTGGATCCATGGGGTCCCCAAGTTGACCCATGGATTGTCTTGGTCATCCATGACACATCCAATGAGGGTAGGACATGTTTCAAGCTCATCTCATACTATTAAAACATTATTTTTACCTTAAACTACACTAATTACCACTAATCGCGATTATAAACTTAATAAGTTACTATTCACACAAAATTTATTTTAATCCCATTGGACCACATTTTACTTCTTAATGAAAACTATGTATGTCGGATTTTTGAAATTCAAAACATAGAGGTGGCAAAATTTTATTTAAATGGAAAATCAGTTTTTATAAGTACCACATAGTGGTTTCCCTATTCATCAAAAATTGAAGTTTTTCAGAAAAATACCAAAACTTCACCCAAAGATATATTTGATATTCTGAATTCAAAAATTATGTCTATTTTAAAAAAGTCAAATCATATAAGTTACATTAATTAATTTAATAATTAATTCCCGCTGTCATGACAAATAGCGTGTTTTTATGAAACAATAAGTATCAAAAGATTGACACCAGTTTCAGTCCAATTTCAAAGTGAAATTGATTAAAATGACCACCATTGGATTAAATGGTAAAAATATATTCTAATTTAACTTCAAAACCAATTTAAAAGATAATCTAATCATATAAATAAATTAGATTAAAAATCATTTTTGATGTAAAATGTAGTATTTTTCACTATTCAATAAAAAATGAACATTGTCAGAAAAATACCAAAAATTCAAAAAAAGTAAATTTTTATGTCCCAATAATAAAGAATAAGTTTATTTTGACAAACATAGTTTATAAAATTGTCAAAAGATAGATTCAAAAATGGTTTTCCATCAAAAGTCAGTAAAACAATCTTTTAAAAATATTAGTGTATTCCATGCTTAAGATTGGATTTATTTTTATTTTAAGCCTCTAAAACACTATCTAATTAATTAATAGACATAAATAAAAATATCTATTATTCATTACTTACTTGGGATGTTACATCCTTCCCCCCTTTAGAAAATTGTGTCCCCGCAATTTATTTACTTATCGAATAAATGGGGGTACTTATCCCTCATTGCATTTTCAGATTCCCATGTTGCCTCTTCCATCATGTGGTTTTCCCACCAAACCTTTATCCGATTAATCACCTTATTCCGTAACACTTTCTCCCTATGGTAAAGAATCTGGATTGGTTGTTCCTCATAAGATAGGTTCTCTTCCAGCTAAACTACCTCTGGACTCAAAACATTAGATGGATCTGGCATGTACTTCCTCAACATCGAAACATGAAAAACATTGTGTACCTGAGATAAACTCGGAGGTAAAGCCACTCGGTAAGCAATTGATCCAACTCTTTCCAGAATTTCATATGGTCCAATGAACCTTGGACTCAGCTTTCCTTTCTTACCAAATCACATCACACTTTTCCAAGGTGATACTTTGAGAAAAACATGATCACCTACCTCAAAAGAGAGATCCTTCCTCATGTTGTCCGCATAACTCTTCTGCCTACTCTGAGCTGTTCTCATGTGCTTCTGAATCAGCTGAACTTTTTCTACCATCTCTTCTACCAGTTCTGGTCCCATCAACTTCCTTTCACCCACTTCATCCTAGAAATATGGAGTTCGACACCGCTTCCCATATAACGCCTCAAATTGTGCCATCTGTATACTGGAATGAAAACTGTTATTATATGAAAATTTAACCAAAGAAAGATGTTGGTCCCAACTTCCCTGATAATCCATCGAACAAGCACGTAGCATATCCTCCAATGTCTAAATTGTTCGTTCTGACTGCCCATCTGATTGAGGATGAAATGCTATACTAAAATTTAATTCAGTACCCAACGACTTCTGAAGGCCTTTCCAAAAGTTAGAAGTAAACCTAGGATCACGGTCAGATACAGTGGAGAGGGGAACTCCATGTAACCTGACTATCTCTTTAAGATACAAACGGGAAAGTTGATCAAGAGAAAAAGTATCTCGTATAGAAAGGAAATGAGCAGATTTGGTCAAGCGATCAACAATAACCCAGATTGCATTATTACCTTGAGATGTCTTCGGTAATCCCACAACAAAGTCCATGGATATATTCTCCAATTTCCACTCTGGCACTGGTAAAGGATGAAGCATCCCTTTCGGTAACGGCCACTCTACTTTAACCTGTTGACAAGTCAAACACTTCACAGTAAAATCAGCAATATCTCTTTTCATTCCATCCCACCAGTAATACTCCCGCAGATCTCTGTACATCTTAGTACTACCAGGATGAACTGAAAAAAGAGAACTATGAGCTTCACATAACAACTCTATCTTCAACTGTGAATCACAAGGCACACACAATCTCTTCCCAAATCTCAAAACACAATCATTATCAATGTTGAATTCAGTCAACTTACCTTTATGAACCAGCTCTACCTTTTTCTGCAACTCACTGTCTTGCTTATTTGCTTGCTTGATTCTATCTGATAGAGATGATCCCACTGATACTTCAAACAAAAACGAAGAACATCCATCACCAAAAACTTCTATTCCAAATTTCATCAAATCCTTAACCAAAGGATCACGTTCCAAACGCAACATTGCTAATGAAGCATTACTTTTTCGACTCAAAGCATCGGCCACTTTATTTGCTTTTCCCGGATGGTAATGAATTGTACAATCATAATCCTTGATTAATGCTAGCCATCTCCTTTGTCTCATGTTCAATTCTTTCTGAGTGAATATATACTTTAAACTTTTGTGATCGGTATATATTTCACACTTTACTCCATTAAAATGATGCCTCCAAATTTCTAAAGCGAAAACAACAGCAACTAATTCCAAATCATGTGTAGGGTAATTTACCTCATGAGTTTTCAACTGTCGTGAAGCATAAGCAATTACCTAATCATTCTTCATTATGATGCAACCAAGTCCTTTCAATGAAGCATCACTGTAGATAACAAACTCCCCATTCCTGGAAGGTAGTGCCAAAACTGGAGCATTCACTAATCTTCTTTTCAACTCCTGAAAACAATCATCACATTATTTTGTCCAGATAAACTTAACACCCTTCCGAGTTAGCTTAGTCATTGGACTAGATAATCGTGAAAAATTTCTAACAAACCTTCAGTAATAGCCTGCCAAACCAAGTAAGCTACAAATCTCGGTTACATTTGTGGGTCTTGGCCATTCTTCCACAACTTTTGTTTTTGTAGGATCAACAGTTATTCCATCTTTAGAAACAATATTACCAAGGAAAGAAATTTGTTGCAACCAAAACTCACACTTGATGAATTTTCCATACAGTTTCTTTTCTTTTAAGGTTCGCAAGATAACCCTTAAATGTCTTTCATGCTCCTCTTTACTTTTAGAAAACACCAAAATATCATCAATGAAAACCACCACAAACTTATCTAAGAACTCATGGAAAATTCTATTCATTAAGTCCATGAATACAGTAGGTGCATTGGTTAGCCCAAAAGGAATTACTACAAATTCATAATGGCCATATCTTGTACGAAACGCAGTCTTTGGAACATCTGCTTCCTTTACCTTCAGCTAATGGTACCCCGATCTTAGGTCAATCTTTGAAAAATACTGAGCTCCCTGGAGCTGATCAAAAAAATCATCGATATGAGTCAAAGGATATTTGTTCTTAATAGTGATATTATTCAAGGCCCTATAATCAATGCAAAGTCTCATTGAGCCATCTTTCTTTTTAACAAACAAGACAGGAGCACCCCATGGTGATGTGCTAGGTCGAATGAAACCTTTATCTAATAAGTCTTTCAATTGCTCCTTCAACTCTAAAAGTTCAATTTGATCCATTCGATAAGGGGGTTTTGAAATTGGCTTAGCATCTGGAACTAAGTCAACAGTAAATTCAACTTCCCGATCTGGTATTATTCCAGGAAACTCATCAGGAAAAACATCAGGATACTCATTTACCACTGGCACATCATTAATTTGAACATTTCCCTTGTTTTCAACAATGTGTGCAAGGTAACATTCATTTCCATCTTTTACAAGTTTTCGGCCTCTTGATATGTTATCAATAGTAAGGGATCATTCTTGTACACAAAATGAAAGTCTTTCTGAAAAGAAACTTCTTTAGCTCTACAGTAAATCTTAGCATGGTAAATAGAGATCCAATCCCTACCTAGGACAACATCAAACACTACTAGAGGTAAAACAATAAGGTTCACAAGTAGGTTCTTTGCACGGATAAGGATAGGAAGATTCTTATAAATTCTTTTTGCCTCAACATTTCCCCAGGTGTTTTTACCACAAGTTCAAGAGTCATTTCTTGAGATGGTATTCCCATTTTACTAGAAAAGGTTTCAGAGATGAAATAATGTGTAGACCCCGAATCAAACAACACACTGGCATAATCTGAAAAAACAAACAAAGTACCTGATACAACTTCATTTGATGGCCAGACATCTGCTGAAGTAGTTGCAAAGGATTTCACCACCCATTTCTACTTGTAGTCTAACTGCTTCCCATCACTCAAGGTCCTTGTCGGACACTCGTTTGCATAGTGACCCATCTCATTGCACTTAAAACATTTTACTAACAGAAAATCAAATTTGGTCTTACCTTCACCTTGATCTTTTTCAGTGCAATCACGAGCCTTATGTCCCATCTTACCACATCGGTAGAACTTTCCAGAATTCAGAAGACATTCCCCATCATGTCTTTTCCCACATTTATCACAAACTGGAAACTTAGTTTTCTTACCATCAGACCTTTTTGAAGAATTCTTTTCTTTCTCCTACCACCTAGGTCTCTTCTTCTGCTGGTTGTTATAGAACACTCGATCATCGGAAAACTCCATTTCCACCTTCTCAGCACATCGAACAAGCTTTTCATAACTTTTAAACTCACGAGAATCCAATGCCCTTAGATATTTTGGCTTTAATCCTGAGTAAAAATGATTGATTTTGCTATCAAGGTTTCGGATAAAATTTGGAGAATACCTTGACAATCGAGTGAACCTTTCTTCATAGGTAGCCACTGATTTTTCCTCTTTCCTCAATTCCAAGAATTGTTTTTCCATCCTAAGTCAAAAAAACTTAGGAAAATACTTCTTAAGAAAAATACCTTTGAATTCATCCCAGTCGAGAGCATCAATCTCATTAGCGTCCCTGATATTTTTAACCATCGACCACCACTGATATGCTTCACCATCCAAACGGTAAATAGCAAGACTAACCTTTTGATTGTCTGAACACCCCATGACATAAAAAATCTTCCCCAGTGCTTTAATCCACCCTTTAGCTAGAACAGTGTCAGATGATCCTCTGAATGATGGGGGATGTTGCCTCATGAAATGTTCCACCACTGACATGTTCCTCTGCGGTTGATCTGGCTAATCTCATGTATGGATACCACCACCATTTATCGCTTGAGTCAACTGCGCCATTACTGCAACAAACAGTTCAGTTCCAATTCCGACCATCTCAGGATGCTGATTCAGAAGGTTATTTCCTTCTGGATGCCTTCCTAGCACTGCTTCCCTGTTTCCTCTGTGGAAAACCATTCTGAACAAACATGTCTTAGATGAAGCAACATGGTAATCTTCAAATGCTATATCATTTCAAAAAAAATATTTTTGGATAATCATTTAATAGAATTATAACTCCTAAAGTTATCTAAACCGACCTATGATACCAACTATAAGTCCCCAGCCTTAAACCTTACTTAATCTTGAGTTATTACAAGATTACACATTGAGGATATTTTCAGGTTTAGAGTTTTAGAGAATTATATCATAAAACTTTCATTTACATTCCACATATAAACAATGTGGTTACATAAAGATAGTATTCATTTTTCCCATCAATGGAAACATATTTAAAATAAAACATGGATTTATTCTTGACACTTCCTTAACACTATCATCATATCATGTACCTTTCCCTTGACCTGTGAAAAACATTTAAAAAAAACTTGGGATGAGCATAAAAATCTCAGTATGGGTTATAAAAATATATGGAAAGGAAACATGGGTACATATATACATAATAATGAAATCATACTTTACCCATAAAACATAAGAACTTTAACATACCTCATCAAATCATGAATAAGTCATAGAAATCATAAGACATAAATGTAACTTGAGGCATTCATAACATTCTTACGTAGGGAGTAACCCTCTTGGTTACGTTTGGAATACCCATCACAGTATATTCCCTAAATCTCTTCAGAGAAACCTTAAAGTTTCACTCCTTCACATTACCCAATTCATTGGAGAGCTATATCGGGCTCAGCTGCCCTTAGTTTATCACGGAACCACCCGTCTTCATAATAATTCCCAAGAACCTCAACATAATCGTATCACATAAAACATGCATAAAGGAAAAATAACATTTCCACCTTTCAATCACAAGATATCAATACAACACATTGATATAAAAATATTATGAAAACCATTTTCAATACCAAAATAAAAGAAAATTAAAACATGGTATTTATTTTTCTTTTAAAAAGAAGGTATGGTTTGTAGAGGAAGCTGAAACTCAAATAATGGTCACGACGGCGGAGAAGTCGTTGTCGCCGCATACGTACGACAAAAAAATTCCCTTTTGTCATTTTGTAAAACGCATCGTATAAAAAATATTTCTTTTGGATAAACGTAAAAGTCAAAGTGGTTTATACACCGTATAAAAGAAAGTTGTGTATAAAATAAAATATGCCTCAATGAAAGGAGATTGAGACGAAGTCCCATACCTCGGGTCCGACTTGACTCGGTCGTTCTTTAATCTCCTGAATAATAAACTTGAGTTAATTTATACTTTCTTAAGAACCTTTTTCAAGTTAATTATTCTTTTTATATCACTTATTTCCGTTTCATGAACACTATGTAATTATTTAAGTTAATAACGGTCATTTTAACGATCATTGGTACTTGAGTCAAAAATAAACC
The DNA here is from genome assembly GCA_963277665.1 of Viscum album. NCBI lineage: Eukaryota > Viridiplantae > Streptophyta > Magnoliopsida > Santalales > Viscaceae > Viscum > Viscum album. The sequence continues at coordinate 1,399,948,518 of OY728125.1, forward strand.
CTTTATAATTACAAGTTGTTCATGTATCCATTATATCCAGAATTATAATCATGATGTATATATAATATATATTCAGTATATACATGCATTTATAATATTACATAATCATTTAGAGGTAAGAAATGAAATGCACCGTTCATGGAGACGGTAAGCCGTACGTACGCATGAACGCTACTTTCATTTCTATTTCATATTTTATAGAATGGAATCATAATGATATAAAGTTATATTATAATTCCAGTATAATATCATATATAATATCATAGTTCCATCCTTTATACATCCCACATATGGTATTTAACGAATCAAATCACTTTGAGGGGCGGTAGTCCGCACTTCCTTAAATGAAAATATCGCGTTTACCCATAATGGGAACCATAAAGGTATGCCCAAAATGAAAAACACAGAAGCTTAAGGAAAACATAAAAATATTATTTATCATATATAAATATAGTGACATCTTAATGGCCACCTTTGAAGGTGTTAAAGTAATGTTGAACAATCATCGTTTCGGGAGGCATAAATTCACCATCCACGGAAACAATATGTTCTTTAACCATTAGATGTAGGTGTGTGTAAGTGTAGCTTGAAGCCTCCATATAAAAACATCCTAGTATATTGAAGATACTGGAGTTGTTACAAAAGAAATAAATAAAAAGAGTTTAGGGGGTTGAAGAAGCAAAATAAAACAAAAGGACTCAAGTGAAGACATTACCTTAAAATCGGGTAACTCCCTTTGGTTTGAGCTCAAAAGCTTCATTGGGAAGACTTGTGCCCAAAGTGAGGCTTCAAGGAGTAAGAGAGGGAAGTGTACAGACAAAATGGGCAGGGGTTAGCCGAGCCAAAGGCTTTGGGAGTGTGGGTAAGGAGGTAGAGTTGGGGGCCTTTTATAAGAGGAGAGGAGGGGCACTCTAAGAAAGTAAAAAAATATTACTTTATTTGAAAATGAGTTTCAGATTTAAAAGGTCCCACATTGATATAATTCGAGGATAAGGTGATAAGGGTTCTAAATATACCCACCCAATAGGTTTTGACATGTGTAGGTCATAGATTTTACATTATATTCTCATTTTATTTAAATCCTTTATTAATGAGGTAATCGCTGCATCATCATGATGTCATAAATAATTTAATTTATATAAAGTCTAAAAATTATAAAAAAAATTACTATAATGTAGAAAATCGTTTTATATTTCCAATTAATATTTATAGTCAAAAATATGACTTGTATAACCCCATTTAAAAATTTTTTTCGTAAAACATACTATGTTTGTGTCATTTTTACTTTTTCATTAAATAAAAAGTTATTTATGTCATTTCCCAACCAAAGTGGCTCCATGGGGTCCCCAAGTTGACCCATGGATTGTCTTGGTCGGCCATGACACATACAATGAGGGTAGGACATGTGTAAAGCTCATCTCATGCTATTAAAACATTATTTTTACCTTAAACTACACTAATTACCACTAATTGTGATTAAAAACATAAAAAGTTACTATTCACCAAAAATTTATTTTAATCTCATTGGACCACATTTTACTTTTTAATGACAATCATGTATGTAAGATTTTTGAAATTCAAAACACAGAGGTGGGAAAATTTCATTTAAATGGAAAATCAGTTTTTATAAGTACTACTTATTGGTTTCACTATTCATCAAAAATTGAAGTTTTTCAGAAAAATACCAAAACATCACCCAAATATATATTTGATATTCTGAATTAAAAAATGATGTCTATTTTAAAAAAGTCAAATCATATATGTTACATTAATTAATTTAATAATTAATTCCCGCTATCATGACAAATAGCGTGTTTTTATGAAACAATAAGTATTAAAAGATTGACACCAGTTTAAGTCCAATTTCAAAGTGAAATTGATTCCAATGACCACCATTGGATTAAATGGTAAAAATATATTCTAATTTCACTTCAAAACAAATTCAAAAGATAATATAATCATATAAATAAATTAGATTAAAAAGTAGTTTTGATGTAAAATGCAGTATTTTTCACTATTCATTAAAAAATGAACATTGTCAGAAAAATACCAAAAAATCACACAAAGTAAATTTTGATGTCCCAATCATAAAGAATAAGTTTATTTTGACAAACATAGTTTATAAAATTGTCAAAAGATAGATTCAAAAATGGTTTGCCATCAAAAGGCAGTAAAACAATCTTTTAAAAATATTAGTGTATTCCATGCTTAAGATTGGATTTATTTTTATTTTAAGCCTCTAAAACACTATCTAATTAATTAATATACATAGATAAAAATATCAATTATTCATTACTTACTTGGGATGTTACATCTAGTTCCTTAAGAGAATGTTTAAAGGAGGTACTTCGAGAAAGAGGTAATACCTTCTACCGTTTTCTTCAAGTTCCATTATTCTTCTACTCCCTCTTCTTTAGTTGTTTCATTATGAGGTAATAACATCAGTATCCCTAATATACTTATTTGTTGTTATAAATATGAAACAACCCTATTTCACCTCTTATCCATCCTATGGAAAACGAAATCACCGCGTGTGCGTACGTACGGAATACCGTCTCCACGCCGTGGTGTAATCTGTTTTCCACCACCACCTTACTTGGATGGGTATAATGGTGCAAATAAATAACTATATATGATTATTTTAAAGTGTTATTGATTCTAAAATAGTATACATACACTCCAATACAATTCCATGATCATGGGAATGATATCATCGCTCGTGCGTACGTACGGCCTATCGTCTTCACGACGCGATGAGATTCATTCTCCATGTTAACCATACATGAATGATCATAAAGTTTATATAATGAATAATAATGAAATATATGAAATAATAATGCTACTGGATTTATGTATATATATGTATGTCATCTATTTTGTTTCATTCATTTCAATAAGGAAACGAAAACAGCGTTCATGCGTACGTACGGCCTACCGTCTCTATGAACAGTGTATTTCATTCCTTTTATTGATCTATAATATATATATGTATATGATGAATATATATTATATATAAATAATGTTTTACATTCTGGAATTATGTAAATCAGGATATAATTAATAATATCAATAACGAAAAGTCGAAACAGATACGATAAATGAAATGATTTTACCCAAAACACTGCTTTAACATGGAATTTACAAAAGAACGGGTAATATAAAGTCATAAGTAAGACATATATGATATCATAACAATGAATATGATTCTGTAATAAGTCAATGACATTATTTAAATCATTATACAGGAGGTTTGGATACGTAAAAAGCATATCAGACCTAAGGTAAGGGATAATGTTGCAATCTCAATTGTTTTCTATCCGAGATTGCTTCTAAATAAGTATTTACTGGGGTTATGTTTATCATCCATGTCCATGTTTTATAAAAATGTTTTCATAAAACATTTAGTATTCTTCTATATATGTTTAATGTCATTTTTACCCTTTTATTACTTTTACCACAAGGTTTGGAAGGAAACATTCTTTTGTTTATCATACGAGGTACTTTTTGACTTTTCCGAAAAAAGTACGAGGAGAATGTTTTTTTAACTTATACGGCATGAAAGGATTTCTACAGTTTTGTGAAGCCTTATTTTCATGAAGCTTCATCCAAAATATTTCATGAATATTTTAAACAAAATATTTTTATTTTAAAATTGCATGACGTTTTGTGAAAATAAATTGATTTTGAAGAAGAAAGGATATTTTCCTCAAGAATTCATTTCAAGTGTTTTATCAAAACCATTTTACATCTAAGATGACATTATTTCATATGTGTATGTTTCAAAGTTAATGTCTCTATGATTTACATGGTTTCACTTTTCTTATTATGAAATTATATCCATTTCTTTTATATGGATTATGTGATGATGGAATGATATTTATGAAACCCATTTTTATTCTTTGGGTTATGATGAATGATTTATGTTTATGTTGTGGCACAAGTAAGAATGATTTCATTATGAGATGGGTGGGAACGATATCTCCCTCCAATGAATTGGGTAAAGATTTATATCTCATGAGATAGACATGGCTAGAATGGTAAGTTAATCTGTTCAGTGTTACAGGACTAAAATGAGGAGTGAACGGGTTTCAGAAAGGGACTTTGTCCACTAAGATGGTCTTGGCAGCAATGCCTTGGCTACTATGGAAATCATGACATGTGCTGAATGGTTGCCACAATTACATGTTTTATTACCATGCTATTTTATAATGATTTATGTTCCATTATGATCTATGCCTTATTTACTTCCATGTTTTATGTCATTGCTCAAGATTTTTATGTTTAAACATTATGGTCATGTTTTTAAGTTCAAATGTATATGGTATGTTTTATTTTATCCATGTTTACGCTTACTGAGCATTTGAGATCACTCTTTTGTATGTTTTCTTCCCCCAGGATTAAAATAAAGGTTTTAGGTAAGGAAACAAAAAGTGGAAGATCATTATAGGAGATGTTGAAGATCTTTCACCACGATTAGAATATTACGTTCCAAGTTTCCAAAGACAATAAACTATTACAGTCCTTGTGTGTCTGTTTTTGTTATGTATTAAGTATTCCGCAAAAGTAATGTAATATCTATGTATGTCAAGCTTCGGGTCGCTACAAAAATGGTGAGAAAAATAATGAATAGATGATTGTAAGAAGATTTAATTGTAACAAGATGGGTCATTATTTGAGTAATGGCCCAAAGATAGGCATGAAGGACGGAAATCATGAAGACAAAAACCATAAAGGTGTGGAAAATCATTTTCAACTACTTGATTAGTTATTGGATCGTCCAACTATGTGGTGTCAGATATATTACTCATTTATTCAGATTATTGTGATTTATTTTCTGATTTAGGGTATATTCAGTTATTCATTCCTGATATTTGTTTTTGATAAATTCGAAATTTCATCACAATAAATGGAGCTAGGATGGTTAAAACACATGTGGAAGTATTAAGGAAAATAATGAATTATAAGAATATTCCTATTACTATATATGGAACGTATTAACATAAAAACCTTTTTTTACTAACCATTTAATTTTTTAATGTTATTCTGGGTATGGATTATCTTTTTTTTACCATGCTTTGGTAGATGATAGTGATAAGGAATATTTTTTAGAATGATTTTATATTTTTAAACCAGAATGAAATCCTAACTTTGACAACATATTATGAAGTGGAGAAAATTATAAAAGATAAAAATGAAAGATATCTTGCATATATAGTTAACAAAGGGTATACTATTAATATTTATGATTCCCATGTAGTGAATGAATATATGAATGTACTTATTGATAAGTTTTTTGGTATTATAATTGGCCAAGAATTTGAGTTTATTGTTCGCTTCTTTACTGATTCTAACACAATTTTAAAACCCCTTATTGAATGGGTCCCGTGAAACTTATGGAATTCAAAAATATGTTGCATTGATTTCTAGATAAATTATTTTTCATACTTATAATTTAGTTGGGGTTCCATTATTTTATTTTTTAAAAATAAATATGATTCAATGAGATTTTATATTGATTATAAATCCTTGAATAAAATCACTATTAAAAACAAGTATAATTTTTCTCTTATAGATGAATGTTTATTTATCTCTTGGGAGAGTGTTATTTTTTAAAGATTGATCTCAGTTTAGGGTAATATAAGATTATGGTTAATGAGGAAGATATTCTGAAGATATCATTTCATACTTAATATGGTCATTATGATTGTATAGTTATTCCCTTTAGGTTATATGGTAAAGTAATAGTATTCATTGGTCTTGTGAATAATTTTTTCCATGACTATTTAGATATGTTTTTAGTTATGTTTACTTTTTAAATATTGGTAAATTCTAGAATTCATGAGGATAATGAAGAAAACTAATGTATTGTTCTGAAAACCTAGAAAAAATAAGTTATATAGAATGTTTTTTGTGTGTGAAATTTAGCTGTAATAGATTTCTTAATTCAGACCTATTGTTTCAAAATATTCAATAAATTTTGACCCTAATAAAAAAATTATTGAACAATGTAAAATGAATACAATTTTCATATAGTTTCATAGTTTTCTTGGATTAATAGGCTATTACCAGTGGTTCATCAGAAACCTATCTCGATTTTCTATCCCAATAAATAAGTTAACATTAAAATGATTTAAATTCATCTGCATAAAAGAGTGTGATGATTGTCTATCGGAATTGAAAAAATATGAGAAAATGTTCATTTTTTGGACCTTCCCTCTAGAAATTTTAAATTTTTCATCTATAATAATGCTTTATTGAAGAAACTTGGTTATGATCTGATGAAAAATGACCAGGTAATTATATATACATCACGTCACCTAAAACCTGATGATTTAAATTACCCAACACCTTATATGGAATTTTTTAATATGTTTTTTATTTAAAAATTTAGAGGAATCATTTATAACAAGTAATTTATGAAATATATACTAATTATAAATGTTTTAATTATATATTAACTTAAAAGGTGTTTAAGAAGTGGAAAAGATAATGTCTTAAACTGATTAAGGATTATGAATGCATAATCATCTATGTCAAATATAATTAATAAATTGTGCATATAAGAATATATACTGTATAGGAATATATAATGTATTGTTTTAAGTGTTAGTACAATAATATATTTCCAAAATAATTAAGAATGATCATAAGGAGGATAACTTTTCATATGGAAATTTATAATCTATTAACAAGGGTATGATGATAGTGTATAGTGTGGATGATGACGGTCTTATACAATTTTAAAAAAGATTGTGTGTTCCTTGTGACTCATAGTTATGAAGAGAATTATTGATTGTAACTGATAGTTCCCCATTAATTAATTGTATTAGAATCACTAAGATGTAAAGAGATTATTAGGAGTATTACTTGTGGGATATATTGAAAAGATATATTTTTAACATTACCATGAAATGTTTCACTTATCAACATGTTAACACAGAATAACAGTTACCAAAGGAGTTGATTTATACTATACCAGTTCCTGAGTGGAAAATAGAGAATATATCCATATCTTTCATAGTGGGATTTTCAAATACACCACTAGTTAATAATGTGATTTTTTTTATTTTTGATCTACAAACTAAGTATATTATTTTCTATACCATTTGAGATACTATGAATTACTTCATATTTGTTGACTATAAATCAACAAGATAGTCATGTTATATAGAGTTCATCTCTTCATTGTATTTTATTTTGTTCTTAAGTTTAATTCTAGTTTTTAGAAGTTCTGTCATAATTCATTGGGTACTAAATAAAATTTTAGTACCACTTTTTTATTATCAATATGATGGATCATTGGAGAGAATTATTCAGACCTTGTAAGACATGCTTCAATATTATTAATTGGATTAAAAAGGTACTTGGGATCTCCAATATTCATTAGATAGATTTCCATCTAACAACGGTTTTCATTCTAGTAAAATATGGAACATTTTGATGAATTATATTTAAATAACTATAAGAATCATGTTTTTTGGATGAAGAAAGATGAATAAAATTGGTGGGATAAAATTTAATAGTATAAATGGTAAAAAAAGGTGAATATGATTCTGAATTATATGATGAAAACTCACAGTATAAATTTTTTTATAGATAACTAGATGAAATATCATTCATTTGAGGTAGGAGATCATTTTTTTCTTATATTATCTCCATATAGAGGTTTTATTAATTTTGGTAAAAAGGGAAATCTAAGTCCATGGTTCATTGAACCGTATAAAATACTAGGGAAAGATGGAAATGTTTCTTAAAAAGTGTACTTGCCTTCGATTTTATCTTAGTTACATGATGTATTTCATGATTCATTGTTATGAAAATATGTTAAAGACACATCTCATTTTTTGAGGCATGAATAAGTTTAGTTGGAAGGAAAACATTCATTTCAGGAAAAAAGTATTTAGATTCATAACCATAGATATAAAGTGTCATGTAATAAGAAGGTTCAACAGGTTTTAGTTTCGTGGAAAAACCATATGATGGAAGATATTACATGGGAATCTGAAAATTATAAGAGGAAATGATATCCAGACCTGTTTAAATGGTAAATAAAATTGTGTGGACATAATTTCCAAAAGGGTTATAAAATAAAAAACCATTTATAATGATAAGATAAATAATTTTCTTCTCTTATTGATATTTATTAATTATATTTTATATAGTTATATTAATTATAAGAATATTAAGTAATTTTCCAATCAAAATGGAAAAGCCTTATTTCTATAAACATTAGGATCCATTATATGGTAACATTTAAAATATAATTTTTAAAATTATATAATTTTAATTTTTTAAAAATTTAATTCAATTTATCATGTCAAAAAATATCTTAGGATGAATTTTAAAGAATTTATAAAATGTTTGATTTTTCAATGAATAGTGAAAATACTGACTTTTATTAAAAAACTCTATTTATTTTCAAGTATTTAAAATTTTTAATTCTAGGATGGAATAGTATTAAAATTTAATTAGTTCCATTTTAATAAAGAAATCAAATATTGTCTTTTGAATGAATTTTATATATGAATTTTATATAAAATCATTTTTTATACTTAAAAATTCATTTATCAGAAAAATTGTTTTTTATCATATTTTGTGGGTTTAGTTTTAAATAAAATTATTCCTCTTATAAAAACCAAATCATGAAAAATGGTCTACATGTTTGGAATTAATAGGTATAAATTTGTTAAATATGACCCTTTTATTTTTTCTCATTATGAATTGTAACCATAATATTTTTTTTGTTACCATGGTAAAGGTAAAATGGGTTAATTATGGTAAAACTGATGTGTTAAGGCATAAAATTGATTCGTTAAAATGAATTTACTTCATTGGATTATTCTATCTCATCCACAATCATAAAAAATTATAAAAAATTTTCTTTTTTATCTATATCTTATTTTGATCGTGATTATATTTTAAGTGAAGAATAATACAAAATATCACTCATTTGATTTTAAGTTTACCTTATATGTTGGAATATGAATAATAATAGGTGGTGAATGAATATTAAAGTTTATTTTTATAAGAGTGAAATTATTTTTAATATGTTAATTTAATTTTAATTTTTATTTATTATATAATCACCTTAAATTACTACATAAAACCCACTTAGTGCTTGTTCAAGAAATAAAAAAAACATGTGAGTGATTTTAGAAAAAAATAAAATTATTTTTTTGTGAGTTATAGTATACCATTAATTTCATAGATAAATATAAAATATTAGTGATATATGAAAGTTTTATATTTGAATACCTATAATTTTATGTTGTTTTAAAAATAATATAAAATTTATAGTTCCTAAAATGACATTTAGGATATTTTATAATAATTTTTTATTAAATGATTTTAAAAGTCATAAATAACATATCATTTTAAAAGTGAATGTGATATGGTTGAAAAATATCATACATTTTAATTTTAGGGGTAATTTTTTATTTTAAATCATCATTCTTGATCCCTAATGAGTATAGAACATTGATAACATCATAACTGTCAAAAGGGTTGGTAGGAGGTCACAACAAAGAGATAAGTGTAAAAAAATAAACTAAACTTGTAAAAATTTTATTTGATTAATGGACTTTTCCATTATAATAAAATTTTATAAATATATCAATCTGGATCCCCTTTATCTTTAAAATTAATTTAGATTAATTTAAATCTCTAATAAATTCTAAGAATGTCCATCTCCTCACTTATAAAAGGGAACCTCATCTCATTTCTTCCAAACAAAATTTGAGCACTATATAATGGAAAATAACTAACCAAATATATTTATAACATCACTCCTCACATTAAATAACAATTATCTTAGGAAAAATAGAAACCTTAGAGGGACGAAGTTTTATAGAAAATGATCTTTTTTGGTGAAGAGGTGTAGATTTTAACTGAATGTTGTCATTTTATTTATCCTTTTAACTCCATAAAATATTCTTCAAACATGTTAAAATAATAAAACTAGTATATTTCATAGAATTTTATATTTTTATGTTAATTTAATAACCTATATCTATATCCTTATTCCATCCATTTAGAAATGAAACTGTTATTCATATGTATGTAGAACTACCGACTCATGATCCTATATAATTAATTTTCCATAAATACCTATCTCACTTGGTTATAATGATAGATTTAATGTATATATTTTATATTCATGAAATATTTATCATTCTGAAATCACATGAAACATATATTTATTTAATATTCCCTACATTTAAAAATGAAAGCAGCATTCTTGTGTATGTGTGGATTACCACATCCACAAAGCGATGTGATTCGTTTTTATAACCACATAACATAAATATTAAATATAAGTATATTTAATGAAATAATATTATATTTATGATATAATAATAATTTTTGGAAGATAAAATGATAATTTATTTCCATCATGTTCATTAAAAAAATGGAGTCATTACTCATGCGTGTGTTCGACTTATCATTTCATTGATTTTAACATAATTCATTTTTCATAACCATACTTCATGGATGGATCTAAAAGTAAATTTAATCTATAAAAAAGAAAATTATTTCATTTTTAATAATATATGTATTATATAATAATTTTAATTTTGACTATAGTCATGTTACCAAAGTCATATTAAATATAAAAGGAGAATATCTTCAAAAACATCCAACATTAGCTTAAATCATTAAGTAAGTTTTTTATAACATGGTAATAGATAAAATTAAATAAATAATAAACATGAAAAGTTTTCTTATGTAATTAAATAATTAATATAATTTTATTATTTAGGATGTTAAATAATTTACGTGATACCTCAATCTTGAGGTAAGGGACACTTTTCCTTTAAAATATTGTTTTTAATTATTTTAAACATTTATTTTCTAAATATTTTTTCCATCTCCATATTCTAAAAAATATTTTATTTACATATTTATATAGACATTAATGAATTATTAAGATAAATATTTTGTTTATTACCATGGTTTTAAAAATAAATATTTTAGGGAACATTTTAACATTGTTTAAAAAACCAAAAGAATGTTTTATTTTAACATATATGACATAAATGTATTATTCCATCACTACAACCATTATTTGATATATTTTATTTCATTATAATCTTCCAAATTTTATAAAAAATAAAAAGACCTTATCCCCTTTGTTCTTAGTATTTCAGTTTTGAAAATTTATTTTTAAAAGGAAAGGCTATTTCAATATCCGAAAGTGTTTTGTATATGTGAATAAAAGAGTTTTTAAGGTATTTACAATGAAAAGGGTTGAATATTATAATATTTTATTAATGATATAGTCTATAGATATTATTTTATGATGATGGGAAAACTCAATATATCTCATGATGATTAGTGTTCCTAATATTGCTCATAGTGATAGGTTATATTGATATATCTCATGATGTCTGGGGACCTAATATATCTCTTCAATGCATTTGGAAATGATTATGTTATCTAGATAATTATTATAGAAGTTAACCATATTGGTTATTAAACATGTAATAGTTCTTGTAATGGTTCTACGAAGATGATTTCATTAGGTACATAGATGAGTTTTCTTTTCTTTTTAATTAGTTTCCATGGAAATTGTTTGAATTAAAAAGGTAAGAGAATGCTCTTTTATTTAAAAGCAATGTTTATAACCTTTTAAGGTAAAAATGAAAGTTTTTAAGAAAATGTTTTTCATTGTTTCTAATGTTTTCAATGAAACCTCCTATGATTTCAATTTTTTCCATCATGTTTTCATATAACGTTTTTATTAAAAAATTTGGTTATAAAATCTAATTTCATATGAAAGTCAATGATTATTCTAACTCAATATTTATTTGGTAAAAAAATTATATTTTATGATCTCATGGTTTTAAAATGGGAAAACATGTTTCTTTATTATTTTTTATGTAACTTATTGATAGTTTTTTATTATCCCAAGTTTTCACATGTTATCATAGGATTTATGGATGAGTATGAACAATGTAAAAGTCAAGTTGAAAATCATAAATATTTTTCTTGAAATGTGAAAGTTTTTTAATTTAAAGATTCTAGTATTATAAAAAAATGAACAATAAGTGGAATTTTCCAACTTGTAAGGTATTTTTTAAATATATAAGTAATGGCCTTATTTTCTAAAACTCTAAACCTTAAAAACATCTATGAATGAAAGAAAGTGAATTCTTATTCAAAAATGATATTTTTTATTTGATAATGGTTGGGTCCTTATTAGAAAAGTAAAATGGAATATCATAATGATTCACATGACAGGGGGAATTAAATAATTATTAGAAGTTCACAACTACTATTGTAAGAATTGGTTACGAAAATCAATTTTTTTTTAAATGAATAAATAGAAAAGAGTGGTGAAGTATGTTCGGAAATTATCCTCTTAAGATAGATTTTAATAAAAATGTAACAGTTATTAAAGAGGTAAATAAAAATATTAATTTATATAAAAAATGAAAAAAAAAGTTTTTAAATTTGAAAATGAGCATTTTAAGAAATAATTGAAGGTTAAAATAAATTAATTTAGTGGTATATAAAATTAGTTAATAAATATATAAGTTCATTTTAATTGGGTTTTCTTGATGAAAGGATTTGAGAAAGATCCTTAAAATCATGTATATATATTCAACAATGAAATATATGTTAAACTAGTTATATACATGATAATATTATATATACATAATATTAAATAAATACATGAGAATAATATAGTGATAAATCGATTTTTAGAGTGAGAAGGATTAACTTGAAATAGAAGAGGGTGGTTTAGAATTTCCCTTAACATGAGTCCTTGATGCACTTAGTATGATCATTTAATTTACTAAAAAATAATATTAAACATAATAAATACTTTCTTAATAACATTTTAAAAATATTTTTTATTTATTAATATTCTTATATTTTTTTATTAAAATCATTTTATTAATAATTCATGGTTATTCATACTCTCAAGGGTGTTCATTTCACTATTCAAACAGTGATTAATTTTATCAATGATTATGCAAAGTATACTTAAATTGGAATATAACTCAATAATTGAAATTAATTCATATTAATTTAATTAAATAATTTTAAATGGTCGCAAATATTCATATGCATACCGAAATATAGATCATTCAATTAGTATAAATGTCAATGTTACACCGTTGTTTATTTGGGTGGCTTTATAAGCTGTCATGAAATATATAATTTTTATATAATTGGATGATTATTTGTACATTCTAGTACATGAAATAATTTATAATTTACTTATTATAATAATATTTCACTGTAATATTATTTTTATAATTATCCATTAATGGTATGTTAAAAAAACACGACGTCTATTAAGGCAGTGAACCAACCAAATCATGGGTGATGTTTTAATTTATGAAAAGATGAAATGAGATTATATTATGGATATTGACTTAGTATAATTAGAATTATGTATAATAATAATAAATATTTTATTATAAAAACATTTATATATTATATTTTAGGAGTCATAAGAAGAAATAAATTTTTTGATACCTCATTTTAAAATATTAAATATTCTTTTGGATGTTAACTTTTCGGATACCCATTATGGCTACACTGAATGGTCTTTTCTTAAAAAAACTATTTGGACATGGGAAGGATTTTTTGGGAGATATTTTCATATATATTTGGAAATTCATAGAAAATAGAGTGTGAGGATAATAGGAGTGATAAATTGGTGTATTTATAAGGGGAAAAGAGGGGGGTTTCTGATTATAGTACTCGTTAGTTTATTATTTTTTTATCACACATTCCAATATTGATGATTATTGTAACTATATAAAAAATTTATTTCATGTGATTACAAGATAATGGTTTCTTACATCACACTATATATAATTATTCATGTATTTACTTATATTATAAAATCCCATATTTTATTATAATTCACTATTCAAAAAAATAAAATATTTTAGGGATACAATTTAACTTAAGATAATTTAAATGCATGAATTAAAAAACTGATAACCATTTTTTAAAAATAATTTTATAAAATTGTAAAATTTAACTTTCAAAAAATCATTATTTATTAAAAACATATCCATTGTTATAATAAATTGATCTTTTAACCCATTGAAAAATTTCATGAAACATCATTAAATTTTATTATAATTCATTTAAAAATATATATTGGTTTATTGTAACTTTTTTGGAGAATAATTTTTTAAAAAAATTCAAATTTTTTTATAAAAAAGTATTTTATTGAAAATAAAACATATATATTTTACTAAAAATAAAAATTATTATTTACTTTCAAAAAATATTAATTTTGTAGAGTTAATAATTTTATTTAATTTTACTCTCATATAAATATATTATATTCTTTTTTCATAAAATTCCCAACCATTATTTAACTATTTCAATGGTCATGTTACTATTATAATAGTCGGGTTACTATTTATTATAGTCATATTACAATATTAATATAGGTTTTATACTCACTATAAATTCATCCAATTTACTTTATTCATTTATTAAATAAATTTAAATCAAGTTTCAATATTCTTAATTCTAAAAAATAATATTATATTATGAACATTGTATTTTCTTTTTAAAGTTTTCTTCAGAAGTCTGAAAATCAAAAGAGTCTGAGATGATCCAAATTTTCCTATTATAATTATTATATTTCCCCAAAACAATATTGTTCATTTTATATGGTTTAATGTTAGAATAAATGTAGTATTGTCAATTAATGAAATAATGTTTAATTATTGTGTTTTATACTATAAAACATTATTAAATATGTGACCCATACAGATATAGAAGGTGAATTCTATATATGAATTTCTAGGTCATTAAATTCATAATCTCACATGTTTAAATTAATGTGGTTCATGCAAAACTGTATGCAATTTCAAGAAGATATAATGTAAGTTCATTGTGAATTTATAGATCTAATAATTTTAGGAGGCTTGTATCTGAATAATTCTGATTGAATTATATGAATAAATTATTATTCATGGAATCAGAATGTGAGATAATAATTTATGGAGAAACCTACTATGTGAGGTGGTCATGAAATTCACAACATGAAGAGATATAGATGAATGTGATTATACTATTTTTTGATTAATTATTCCCTTAATCAGTATAGGAAAAAGTGATTACACATAATATTGTGCTTTTAAGTTGAAGTGAAGTTGATTATGATAATGTAAGAATATAAAAATAAGTAAATATTCTACAAACCCAACAATAAGATAAATGTCTATGAAGAGAAGAATTATTTTTTGTTACCTAATAAAAGATTATCATTAAAATTTGAAGGATGTACATATGTGTGGGATGCACCAAAGCATATTTAGATGTCTTTAAAAGAAGAGTTTCAAAGTTAATCATTGCTCTTTGTACTCATGTTATGATTCTAGTGGGTACTGTGATCCTGGTGGAATACATATAAAACCAAGGACTAGCCTTCTCACATTAAGAAGTGAAATTTTTAAATCTATTATGTTCTTTTATATTGGTGTGTATATGGATGTGAAGAAAGTTTATGTCACATAATTTTAGCAGGTGGAAAATGATGTTTCCAATTAATCATAAAAAGGATTTATATAACTGATTGACACCCTATTGATCTCTCTTACATCTTGTAGATGAATTTACATGTCTTTATAATGAGAATTACCATTTGGATGAATTAGATATTGAGATTCACTTTATTTGGAAATAATCAAACACTCGAGTATTCTTGAGATTTCATAGTTTCTCTATTAATATATGAATATTATACAAATCATATGTATCTAATAAATCTAATATATTATTTATATCTCATGGAAATCCTATATGTATATTTATTTCTAGTGATTTAGTTATTAAATCATGTTCCTTCAATATAATTAATATGTTTGAACCATGTTAATATATTTTATTTATGTTACTTACTCAATATAAAATATAATTATATTCATACATATCTAAATGAATTATATTGCTAAGTTATATGAAATAAATTCATGTAAAGACTTATAATCATCCAAAATCCCTAGAAGTGAATATGAGGATAAATAATTATCCAACCACCACTTTTATATATAGTTTTTAGACCCTATATTCAATGAGATTTATAACAAAAAATACCAATATCCATATATTAGTACACAATGTATATCTCAATTCCAATACAACTCTAATACCTAAAATGGATAAATACTAACATGGCTACAAAACTAGGTGTGAGTGAATTTTCATATAGACTAAAATAGTACTGTAGTGGGAAAAATATCACTCATAAGTGTAGGTACTATAGTTATTATTATAGACGGTTTACTATTAAAGTAGTATTATTCATCATGCATGGGATTTTAGGACACAAAATGTTACTTTGGACCACAAGTCCTTCTTGACATCACAAGCCTTTGGTCCATAGGGCATCTGATCCATGGAATACGTTAAGGTTCATCTATGCTGTAGAAACCCTATGATGATAGATCATAGTTCTAGTAGTCACTAGGAAGATCTAAATGGACCCAAGATTGGATAATGGATATGGAATACATGCCATCAGCCTGTGCAGCTTTGCATAGTGCAATGCAAGTTAATAACAACAATAGATTGTGAGCTTGGAATAAACTTATAGTGGTTTTAGGGAGAGGTTGTTTTTTTGTAGACAGTTATAATAAATTTGTAAGGGCATTGTTTATTTTGGACCATGATCTATATAATTCAAAGGTGATGGTTTTATTGGGCCTCCAGGTCATATAAGTGTTCCCTCTTAACCCATATTTAAAGTGGTATTATAGGAAAATAAAAATATGGAATTGTCTTTCATAAATAAAAACCAACCCTTATAATTCAATTAAGAAAAAATCATTTTCTTTGTTGAATAAAAATTAAACCATTTATGTTATTCCTGGGATGAAACTATTTTTTATAGAGAATGAAAATTATAAGAATCAATTTAATCTATTTAAACAAAATAATTAAAAATTCATAATATAAAAATTTTATATACATTATAGGGATTTCATAAAAAATGAACAACTAAAACATTTATCAAGAGATATAAAAAAACTTTAAATTATTAATCCTATAAACACCAATTTTGATTCATTAAAAATTATATTGTTTCTTCATGATCTCTTTTGAAATTCTTTTTTAATTTTCATAAAAACATGTCCCATCACAATGGCTTGGTTACATCACCCAGGGGATTTTTGATAGAAATTTTCTTGATTCTTCCACTGTGAACTAAGGCATAGTATATAGGTATAAACCATTTTCCATATATGTTTATACCATAAACAATGACTAAAAATAATTTTCCATGAAATGGTTTTTTCTTATGAGAATCACATTTCCATAAAATATTTTTTTTTTGGAAATGAAATTGTCATGTAATATTTTCAAAAATGAATCTTTGTTTTATGATGATAATGACACAATATTTTCCCAAAACACACAAATTTTATTTGAATGTTTTTATAAAACATTATTTTTATAAAAAATAAGTTATTTTTTAGAAAAACACTATAAAACAAGATTCTTCTTTATAACCTCATTCATATTACGTGAAATTAAAAATTTGTCTTGATTTTAAAATAGTAACCTAATAAAATTCTTTACTTGAATATTATCTATTACGAATAATGGAATTTAAGATATTATATAAGAAAGTGTGTGGAATATTTTTATATCCCTTATAGGTTCTTTAAATCTAAATATGATGGTTACACTTTATACTTATATAAAGATAAAATAGTATGGGAGTTTCTTCATTCTTCTCCCTCATAACATTGACTAAAACCATAACATGTTTTCCTTAATACCAAGAAAAGACTTATACATTACCCTTCCACTAGATTCTTTTAGAACCATGGTCCCTTTTATCATAAGGATTTCATGTTCAAAAAAGAATGTTCATACGGAAACAATGATGTGTTATATATATATGATGGGTAGTTACTTCCTTGATCCAACTTTTATAACTATTAAAATTAACAATATCACTATTTTCCATTGAACCATGTCATAGTTTCCAAAACCATGATTATTTTTCCTGATCAGAGTATTTTATAATTGATTTAAATCCTCTTGTATACCCTAATAGTATAACACACCAATTTTAGATAAATTATTAAGTGGTGTACAAAACCATGACTTTTTTTGAAACCCTTGTAATAATTTATAACTATCATCCAATCATAGAGAACTATGTCTATTTTCTTCCAACATATTTATGGATGATTTTTATTATGGAAAATACATGGTGTGATTTAGCATTCACCGTTTACTTGTTCTCACATAAGTGATATTCTTCAATTGACTCAACCAAAAAAATCATCTTTTATTTCCAAACAAGAACTAAAATGTATCTAATGAGATAACATAAAATGGTTTAATCCAAAAATATAATCTCTTGATTTTCTATTGACTAAAATCTACCACACCCTCACTCACAAGAATTTATATGATCTTCCCAACATCAATATGATTCATTAGTTCAACTGAAATCATATCTTCTATATCCATCATTAAAGGGTGTAAGAATACAATCTAAAACATTTATATTAAACCACTATGATATAACATTAAGAGTTTTAATAAGATAAAACTATAGTATATATATGTATATTATAAACATAAGTGTTTTATAGACTCCCCATCATAGGAGGATTCCATATCCAACTCCATTTTTGGTTTTATTCCACCACATCATTTGAATATATTTTTGTTATGAGTAATCTATATCCCTTGATAGGTAAGAAATTTTTTTGGCCAATGGAATATCCTTTTACTATCACCAGGAGTTAGAAGACACGTCTACATCTTAATACTAAAGACACCTAATATTCTAATCATGGAGTTTTTCTTCTCCATAAGTAATTAATGCATGTTATAATTTCCATTATATTTATTTATTTTCATCGAAAATTCACCATCTCTCAAATCATGATGGATTTCTTGAATTAGTATCATCAAAATTTCTTAATTATATTTTTATTGTTCCTATCAAAAAATCCCCCATTTAATTAACATTATATGGGTATAGCTATTTATTAATATGTTTACAATAAATTAAAAATGTATATAATTATATTAAAAAACTCCAACATTTTATTCATAGAATTCATCAATCGCCTACTTATGACATTCACGGTCTCACCAATCGTCTCCTTTTGATTTGTTTTCAATAAAAGATAAATATGTATCCATCCATGCTCTATGAAATTCAATTAATGAACTTTTATATTATTAGTCACATGAAAAACTCAATTACTATATTTCATCACAACATCACAATAAACTCATTTAATTAATTATGTTTTTTTTTCAATTTTTATGTATTTTATTCCCTTTTATAAACATAATCCAAGGGTGAGAACTATGAGAAAGGTATTTGGGTTTCATTATATTGTGTTCTCACAACTTTATTGATATTATGATTTCACTTAATTAAATGTGTGTGTTTTATCCTTCTACATGTGGAATCATACCTTTTTATCTCCCTTTAAATTTAATCACACATTGATAAATAATAATCCCTATCCTTATCAATATTTTTAAATTAATTCAAATTGAAATATTTTGATATAAAACAAGTGTAAAAGGTAATAAATAACTATACATTATTATTAATAAATTTAATTTAAAAAAGAAAGTGGAATTATGGTGGTCTAAAATAATGGAGTCCTAGAAATTCTTCAGACACTATTAAATTGAAGTGTAGAGGAAAATATCCTAAGAAAGAAAAAATTAAGTGAGTAATAGATTATATGCCTTTGGAATCTAGAAATACACCAACCTTGTTTCCCTAACTCCATTTATATTTAATAATAATATTATGGTGATTGAGATTTTTTCTTTCCAAAATGATATACAAAATGGAATAATGATTTTAAAAGGAACCTTGAATGATTTTGATGATCAAAAATAACTAAAAAACCATATTTGATATATTTACACTTTAATATATTCATAAAAAAGACCACTAATAATTTATATTTCTTTTTCTTGTAGAAGAATTCATTCACCATAGAAAGAACTATAAACCAAGATAATTGAGTACTTATAATCAAGAAAAATACCGTATCCACACATTATTTCCTTAGAACATGATCCATATGACTTATGTTTCAAATATTATATAAGTGGAGACTTAGATTATTAGTTTCATATTCCCCTCATAATGACTTCTTGAATACCATTAAATCCATATAATTTATTCCAATGATTATTTCTATTGAAGATAGTTTTGTTTCTTTAATCAAAAGGATTGAATTTTGATTTATATGATGAGTATCATGGTTCTTTTTATGGAACTTGAATTAATTAAAAATATCTCATAGTTACCACATATCAACACTAAGTAATACCTTTCAAATATGTATAATGTTGATCTCTCTAGTGTTTTAGGGTTAATCCATATCATGACCATCTTTCACAAGTTGTGACTAAATTATACCCCGGTAGAATAACTCATTATTTTCCAAAACTTATGTTAAGGAAAATTCATCAAATTTAATTCTAGATGGATGATATTCATTATTAATATTCCCAATTTCCAAAGGCAAGATACCTATCACCAATAGAGTGATTGTGTCAAACAACATGATCAAAATGAGATGATGAGATATCAAAAATTCCCTCCATGGTGTTTTTTCCAAGGTTTGGGAATCCCTCATAGATTTAATAAATGATCATTAATCCTACTTATGATTCCATATTGATGTTTACATAAATAAATAACATCACTTATTTCCTTAGTAGGGTAATCACATTTCAGTTTGAGAGAATGAGTATGTTAATTGTATTTTTAATCCTATGAAACTTTTTTATCTTCATAATAAAAGGCCTTGTGTGTATACTTTTTTATCATATAAGGAATATTAATTTCATCACCTAATTTGATATAGAATATTTTCTGGATTAATCTCATTCTAATCACATGAGGAATCATGTTATGAATACATAAGTAAAATCTATCACATCACCTAAGTTATTAAAAGCTCATCACATTATGAATCTTGTGGTCATCAAAAAAGGAAACTCTAGCTCACCACCAAAGGCATCCCATGATCTTCACATGAGGAATCCTATTCTCGTTAATAAAGTCAACTATGGGTAATTAAATAATCCATACCATTATCATCACATGATAAATAATGTGTTTTTAACCTTGGGAATCCCAAGATTGTCACTTAGGTTATGGTAAAATCTTTAAGTTGTCAAATAATGGAACAACATAGAGATTCTTTTTTTATAAATAGGATTCTTATGGTCATCAAAATATGAAACATATATCTTCACCTATGGAATAATTGGATTTTCATCATAGGAATCTTATACTCATTAGATGAGGTACCTTATGCATGTCACATAATTAATCTTAGGATCATCACATACCAAATTATTTATTCTTCATTAATAAAGTTTACTACTTTTATTCCTATTTCATAGATAAACTTATACTCATCACATAAGGAAATGTTACAATTATTCTCTTCAAATATGGAAGGGAACATGTTAAGGTTTGGTGGGTGGATTTTGGGGATTATATTTACCACAATAATATAACTATGATTTATAGATACTCCCTCCCCTAGAGGCTACAGACTATTGATAATATTAGGGTTTAACCTCCAATAGGCATCATATATATCCTTCTAGAATAGGAATAAAAAAATTATGGCTCGATTTTCACAATTTAAGGTTATATGATATTACTATTATAAGTTGTTTAACATTATGTGATAAAGAATATTCTTTCATTAATGATGTGGAATCAAGAGAAAGAAAGGTGATTATGATGTCACTTGAGCACAATTTTGATTTATAGTACATCATTTTACCTGAATATTCTTTTCAATTTATAATAAATCACACCCATGATCCTAAAGGTTTAGTTTCTTTTGATATTAGATACATAACCAAATTTTTTACAATATATTCATCATAACATAGATATAGTCTTCTCTCATAATACCCTATAGATAAATCATACATAACATTATCCTTTATAACCTAGGGAATGGAAAACTAAGTAAGTGTGATATCATATTCTCATTAAGGGTAAACATTAGAGAGAACAATTGAAGATCATAAGTTAGAATTAGATAAACAAGTAGTCCTGATAAAATAATCAAGGTATGTGGACATAACATAAGATAATCATGCCCATGAAACATAATTAATAAATAAGGGATCATTGAATAAGACTCTTGGAATATCATAATACATTACTAATAAAAGTGTTCAAACATGAGTTAATATTAATGAACCATAAAAACATGACACATGCTTAACAATGTGGAATATAAAAGAGCATAAAAATTCATTCCTTTTTTGAGGCTCACTAAAAAGAACATCATCAAATAGTTTAAATAGTTCCTTAATTCAATGGGTTTTATACTCAATCCTTAACATATCAACAAATAAATATATAATATTTTATCCAATGCATTACTAGGATATATAATCCTGATACCACCCATCTTGTAGTGTAAAATGAAACATAGGGTTTTGGGTTCACTCCCCATTCATAGTCATCTCATGATATAATGAATTACCCAATGAATTAAAAGGATATAAGGACACGCCTATCCTATAATTATACACCATAAAAATGTGTTCCACAAGAATATGAAAAAATTTACACTTCCTACATAAAATAAATATTCTAGGAAATAGAATAGGTTTCATGAAAACATTTATAAATAAATATCATAAGCTATAAAAGGTAGATGATATCATTATAATATAATCATAGTGAAGAATAAGAAATATTAATGTATGTTCACATTGATGAAAAACAGTTTATAAAACCATTTAGAAAATTAATATAAAAATTAAAATAAATATCCATTGTATTTTATAGAATTTATTTAAAAAATAATAAGTTTTTTAAAATAAGAGGAAATAATAATTACTTTTATAAAAACATAAAAACATGTAATATAAGATTCATTAAGATAAATGGAAATAAAACTTAGAAAATGTGTTCTTGGTGATAGTGTAAAAAATGAACATTATTTTCAAACTTTTGTAAATAGAGTCAAAGTTAGAAAAAAACTATACAAAAATTATTAAAAGGATGCTCCTTTTTTAAATAAATTCAATTACATAGAAAAAGACAATAATTAATCTCATAATTAGAGATAATAAAATCCAAAATAAAAAATAATGAATATAGATATTGAGAAAAAATATTCCTGACTATAATAAAGTGATCAGGTTATCCATCATTTATGAGAATATTTTTTGTTGACTTGTGAACCAATGGGATGAAAAATTATAATAGTATATTCAATAAAAATTAATAACCATAAGAGAACAAATATGTGGGTTATATAGAGAATAAATTATAATTTCCACATATTGAATTTAAAACATAACCAATCTCGATTTCAAAATGATATTTTTAAATAAAACTCTTATCTTTACTATTCCACGAAATCACATTATCATCAGGTATAATAATCATAACCATAATAATAAATTATTTCATAATTTTATTTCATATATTTTTTTCATTTATTCTCTTTTAGTATAATCATTCACAGCACATAGATTTTTTAGTTATTTTTTATTTTGATTATCTCATGTTTATGATTTTGATTGTCCAATATAGGGTTTATATTAGGGATTTTAGTCCTTGTTCTTTGATACCAAGTCCATTATTTAATGATTAGACATGGTTGTGGAATCATTATTTTTTAATTATTTATTAATTACTATGATAAATTGATCAAAATTATGGGTATGAATTATGATAATTGAATCCACGATGGGCATGTTTTAGGGAATTTACTCATAACAACATGTCACTTAATATTGATCATTCAATTTTTCTTTACCATTAAATAACCATATTAATAACATAAATTACTATTTAATGTCATAAATTACTAATATGAATGTCATGATACTAATTTATAGTGATAATGATGGTGTTTGTATAGCATCATTCATGTGGATGGTTGAACTGACCTAAGAAAGAAAATATTATACTCGTGAATGACTAATAGTTCTCAGTTATATATGAGTAGTACCATTTTTATCATAATAATAATGATTTTAATATAAAATAATTATTTTGGATTATGATATTTATAAATAGTGATGATGAGAAGTTAACTAAAATATATGGTGAAGAACAAGGTACTTTGATGAATTCTCCCTTTCTCAACATGGGTTCCTTTAAGGTGAAGGATTTATGCTTCCTTATTGGAACTAGATGATAATAACAATATTAAAAGGATTTTTTAGATGGAAAATTGTAATGTATTGAAGATATTTTGAACTAATGTTGTTGTTTGGGGGTATAGGAGAAAAACATTTATTGGTCAAAATGTGGGAAATTTCTTTGGAAACTTATGTTAAGTGAAAGGTAAAGACAGAATCACACAGGAGTTCGGTAAGTTAGGTGATGAAATGTTGGTTCTACATTTATCTTTGAATATTAAACCAAAAAAAGACTTATATAATGAATATATATTATGTTTATTTATAAAACATTTGATCTACTTTAATTTATGTTTTTGTATATTTTTACCACTTTTACATAGTTTAATAATCTACCATGGTAATTAATTATTTTATAAAAAATAAAATGAGACCCATGTACCCTATTTATTATTCGAGGATTCCAAATTTTAAATCTATTTAATCAAATTTAATCTATAAATATGAAAAATTTAAATATTAAATGAAAACATAATATATAAAAAAAATTATATTGAAAAATGACATGTAAAATATAATGTGTTCATAATATTATTTCATATAAATTTATAATTAAATATTTTTTAATATTTTTTTTATTTATTGAAAAAATATATTATAATTATATTTAAAAATAAATAATTTTATTTATTATGTTAAAAATATGCGACACCATAAAAAATAATTGTATGCGAAATATTCTTTATTTTAACATTTAATGATCTTAAACACATCCCATTAAAATTAATTATTTATATTAAACACAATAAATTTTATCAATAAATAGGTAATATAATATTTCTTTTAATTTTATAAATACTTCAAATCATTTCTTAATGATATTAATATTTAATGCATAAAAAATTATTTTTATAATAAAATATTTTAGTTAAATATTTAGTTTCCATTTCATTCAAAAATTATGAATTATATTATTTTCAGTTTGTTACTAAATATTTTAAAACATAAATATACCTATTTGATTCATGTATTCCAAGATACCATATATCTAATTAACATATTTTCAATGACAATATATATAACAATCATATGTTATTTTTAAATTTTGTCTTATATGAAATCTCATAATCATTCATCATATTCTTTTACTTATCTATCAACTTGTATTTTATATTTCTAATTATAAACCTTTTTTCATTGTTACAATATTTTTTATTCTCTTCATGGAAAATTAATATGTAAATGAGTTTATATTCATGGTTTTTTTAATTGTTGTTTTCTTCCACTTTTAATTTTCCAAATTATGTTTCATATTGTTTTCTCATAATGAATTAAGGGTTTTTTTATATTGTAATATTTTATCCCAATAAAATTTATTTTGGTATATTTTTCTTCGATGTTGAATATGAAAAAATATATTCAATATTTTATTTTTTAGTGGAAAATACATAGTAAAATAATATGGTGTTATATTCTACTTCCATAAAGATTATTTTCCCCTTGAAACTTCAAGGCTCTAATAAGGACAAATGGGAATAATTCTTCCTCATTACATATTCAGGTTCACATGTATCTTAATCAAACATATTATTTCTCTATAGAACATTAAATATTTACGTTTTTTTGTAGTAATTTTCTTCTATGATAAAGGATTTTTATCATTTTTTCGTCATAATAAATATTTTGTTCCAAATGTCAAACTTATGAGTTTAATACATATGAAGCATCATGTATATACTTCTTCAAAACTAATTCATCAAACATGTCATTAACTTGGTTGAGGTTTTATGGATGAAAAATAAATTAACTTATTATCCCCACATGATCATGTATTTTGAAATGGATAATGTATCTTGGACTCAACATTACATTCTTTTTGAAACTGATAACCCTCTTCCATAGAGATATTCAAAGGAATACATTTTCTCTAACTTAAAACTAAAAATCTCATTGAATATTATCAATATATATATACATATATATATATATATATTATTGACTTTTAATATTTTTAATGTGATATTTAATGGTTTGAAGCATCTATATCATTTCATGAGAAAGACCTAGTCCCATCAGCTTACACGCTATAACATCATCCAAGCATGATGGAGTGGAGTTATACACATCCTCCTATACAAAGCTTCATATGGTTCCATTTGAATGGTATAATGTATTTTTTTTTGTTATATGGTAACTCTAGAGCATGGATCCTAACCTTTTTTTAAACACATTGAACTAGATATCAACATATCCTCAATATTTTTAATTTTTATTTTTGATTTTACATTAGTTTGTGGATGTTGGGAAATATTAATGCTCAACTCTATATCCCAATCTTCTTGAAGTATTTCCAAATAACATCAAGGTAAATATTAAATCATGATTAGAAAAAATGGAAATTCGTACTTTATAAAACATTACAACTTTATATATATATATATATATCTTGGAATTCTTCTCAAGAAATAAATATTCTAAAAAATAAATGAAATGTAATAACATTGTAACATGATCAACTACAACTAAAATGGAATAACTGACTCTAGTAGTCTTATGATAGTCTATAATGAAATACATGGTGATTATATTGAACTTCCATATAAATATATGTAATGGTTTTATCATCCCATCAAACTTAAATCATTACAACTAAACATGATACCATGCTAAGCATTAGGATATATATTATGTAATCTCTATCTTCATATTTCCCACCCAAATTGATTCTTTGAATATGTAACACAATTTTTTCATTTAGGTCATATAGGGAATGATGGGACATGTATATAATTGATCATAACTTTCTTCAATTTTGGTATTGATGGAATAAAATTTCATTTCCCAAAACATAAAATCCCATCATTTTTAATGTTCAACTCCAAATTTCACCCCACCTTCTCCTATAAATCTATATCTTCCTTATAAGACTCCTTAACCTTTACATGGATGGATAGTTGGATATTAATTTGGGAAGGATATGATTTTTCATTTTGCATATAGATTTTTAGGTCCATCATTCTAAAAACATCATGCAATTTATTTGTCTTTATATGGTGGTAATAGATAGAGCCATCAGAGTCCTTGATCAACTCTATCCATATCATTGGTCGCATATTCTACATCTTTTTTGAAAATATTTACATTATGTTGTTACTATAACTAAATATTTCACACATTCCACCTTATATATAATACCTCAATTTTTATAATGTAAAATTCAATTCTGCTCGCTCAAATTAATGCATCAGATAATTTTAATCATGAATCATTAATTTAATTGATGCATAATATACCAACATGTCATTCTACATGAGGACACATCATAATAACTTCTTTGATACATCACTATATATAAAAAAAAATTCTCCAATATGGGGTAAGTGAGTATTGGTGTAGTTAAAACCTTCTATTAAGATCCTTGAAATTTTTAGAATATTTATCTTTCCATAGGAACTTGACTCCCTTCTGTGTTAACATGGATAAATTATTTTAAAATCATGAGAAATTCATCACAATACATCAATAATATCACAGAAATCCACGAAAATTATGGATTTATAATATAGTTATGGATTTGTGATGTTCTTTAATCACCTATATCTTTGAAGGATCTAAAAATATATCATTGAATGGGATTATATGTCTTAATAATGATACTTTATGAAACTAGAATTCAAACTTCCAAAAATTGGTATACAATTTATCCTTTCTAAAGCATAGTAGAAAAATAATTTAATAATATTTATACACCTCCTTACTCATGGAATATTTGAGCATATAATTTATCAAAACTTTAAAAATTCATAAATATAATCTCTAAATATTCTATTCATTAGAACCATGAAGATAGTGGGTGATTTTTTGTATTTGAATGGAATTACTATGATTTAATTGTTCTTATATCTTTTATGAAAGGTTGTATTGGGTACAACCTATCTTGTCACCCTTAATTGATGATATCCAAGTTAAAGGTAAATCATTGAGTAGTATTGAACCATCAAAACTGATTAGAATAATCATCAATATAAGGTATATAATACTTATTCTTGACCATGATTTTATTAATTTCAAGATAATCAATGTAGAGCCTCATTAATTCATCTTTTATCTTAAAAATTTGGATTGGTTCACCCTATAGTGAGGCACATGGGTGCATAAAATTATTAACTTGATTCTCCCATAGTTTATTATTTTATTCCTCTAATTTAATTAGAGACAGTTTATAAAGAATATTTTAATTAGGAATAACACTATGTATGAGTTATTAAGAAAACAAAATCTATTTATTTGGGTTAATCCCAAGAAACAATTTAAAAAAACATAAACATATTTATTCATAATTATTATATTATCCAAATTTAATTTCTCTCAAACTATTTCAGCTAAGTACCCCTAATGATTTGATATTAAGACCCATATAAAAGAATTAATTTCTATTAGTATTTATAGTATACACTTACATATAAAGATGATCATAGGTAGATTTAGGATATAAAATATGACTTCTTTAACCCAATAATTAATATTAGATATATTTACAGAGTGTTAATCTATTTACAAGATCACTTCATGATCCTCTAAAGGGAGAATAATAAGACATTCTAGAAGTGCATTCCCACAAACTTCTATCAGAGTATAGTTATAGACAGGGGATGTAATCATTATACTAATAGGAGCTTTTATTTATAATTAATTATATTTATATTGGGGTTTTGATTTAATAATATATTTAAAATTAACAAATATTAAATAGTGGTAATGACTGAAATTAAATAATACATTTACAGCTCTAGAGTGGGTAATAAGTATACCTTTCACCAGTTCATTTTTTTGACCCAGTTTGATATTTTTGATTTCATATGCATTCCCCTTCATGTATTTAGAGAGCTTTGAAATAGATTTTCATTATTAACCCTCATATTGGTACACATATTTTCATAATTTCAATAATCCATACAATTAAATAATTTGAATGTGGGTACTTTATTAAAATGAGGTTTCTTTTCATCTATTTCAACAATTATCATATTCGTATTTCTTTAAAATTCATATACTTGATGGAATCCTCTTCTACACTTGAATAATTTTTCTACCCCTTTAAGAAACTTTACCCCATATTTGTTTCCCCATTTTTAACATGCAATTAGATTAATTATTTTCCCCTATTTTTTATCATTTCAGAATACTCAAAAATATATTTTTATATTATTATCCCCAAAACCATTAGAATAGTGGAATTTTACAATATCAATTTCTTCCTTAAGAGAAGGTAAAAATATCACTTCATAGATACCATGATCCCTTATAGTTAACACTTTTCAGGGACTTTGTGTTAAGTCGCAATAGAAATGATCCTTTTTTCAAGATTAATGATAAAGACAAAATAATTACTTAAAACTATTTAAAAATTTTCTTCATAGTTTCTAATGGATTCACCCTCCTTTTATTTACGCTCAATAAAGCCCCTCTTTATTTATTTTTGCAAAGAGTTTAAGGAAATTTTTTATTAAATATTACATTTTTTAACTTCTCTAATTCGATGGATTTTATTTCTTCTTATTACCTTATTTTATTAATGATATTCCAAAATTATTCAACATCCCCATGCAAATGATAAATAGCTAAAAAAATATTTCCATGATTTGTGATGTAGTGAACAAAAAATATGATTTCTGTTTTGTTGATCCATTTTTTGGTAGTAAGTGGTTTGGCTAAACCACTAAAGTAGGGAAGATATTTATACATGAAGAACTCAATATAGAGTTGTTCCTTACTTGGGGAATTAGGGAGTTCAACATGATTCATGTTATTATTTACATAACAAGGGATTTGGGTGAGCATGGCCATGAGATGTTTCACTGTAGCTCACATCCCATTTGGTTTCTCATTGGAAAAATAAATTCATTATCCATCACACTCATTACTAACTCAATTCCTCCTAGTTCTATCCATTTATTAAAACTGAAATGGCTAGTGTGAGTATTAAGAAATTATGGTCATAGTAAAAAATCTTATGTTAAGGAAAATCAATCAACATATATCCTTAATTAACACACCTTATTTTTAATGGATGATATTTTATGTTCATCCTACATCACTAATTATTTATCATAGTTTTTTTGAGGTTTTCCCTCTTATTTTTCATATTTTAATCCTAATAAAAAAAATATCCACATTTATACCAAAAAAGGTCAATAGATCAGAATATACACATGTATTATGTAATTTTATATTAACATTAACTAATTCTCATAATAAGTAACACTCAAGAAACAAAAGTATTATTGTACATTGATATTGGATATATACAAAATTTATTTTACTACATCATCAAATATCACACTAATATTCTTCTCACATGATAACCTTTAGACATATAATGCATCATATTCTACTTTATAACAATAGGAATGGAAACATATGAAAGAGAGAGGTAAAATTCTTAGTAATGGTAGGCATGAGAGAGAACAATCGAAGATCATAAGTTAGAATAATATAATCATGTGGTTATTAGAACATAATAAAGGAAAAATTTTCATAATGTAAGTGATCCATACAAAATAAATCAGATATTATAAATAATGGGATTTTTAATATCCATTTCAGAATAAAATATCATTAAGTTATAATAGTGTTTAACATGAGTCAATAATCATGATCTATGATTACATTAAAAAGAAAGAATATGTGGCATATATAAAATCTTATAAAATTATTCCTTATGTCAAGGCACACTATAAATACATTACAAAAAAATTTACATAGTCCATTAATTGATTGGGTTTTATCCCTATACCTTAACATTTATTCTCATGTTATACAATTCTTTACCCAAGGATTTAGAGGGATATATAATCCCTTGATCACTCATCACATTTTATAAAAATTCCCCTTAGGGTTTCTATTTTCACCACATTTCTAGTAACCACATGAGATAATGATTTACCCAATGTATTAGATGGCTAGAATGAACCCACCCATAATATAATGATATACCATTCACATGTCTTCCATATTAATACAAAAAAATTCAAACTTCCATCATATCTTAATTAATACAAGAAAAGAAACGAGTTTCATGAAAAATTACATAATAAATTATCACAAGTCATCTAGAGAATGAATTTTGGGGGATCGTTAGAGTATATCCACATTGAAACATAATGATCATTAAAATAAATTTAAATACATGAAAAACAATTATAAAACCATTTTGAAAATTTCTTATAAAATGATTTTTTTTATTTTAAATTTAATTTTTTTAAATGGGGAAAAAGAATTAATTTGGGAAAACTATGGAAACAAAGAATTAAATATTTATTAAGAGAAATTGATATAAATATGTGAAATAATTTTTATGTGGAAAGTATTAAAAATAAGTATTCATTTCTTACTTTTGTAAAGAGGGTCTATTTTAGTAGAAAAAAAGATACTAAAAATTATATATGAGTATTACTTTCATATATAAATTCATTTACATTGAAAAATTCCATAATAAATCATTGAATTACAGACAATTATATCTATAGATCAAAATAATTCATATGCATGTAGAAGTGAATGATTCCCTACTAATAAGAATATTTAAGGTTAGTCCTAAATTACTTGCATTATTTAAATTTAATTATAAACAAAAAAAATAAAAATAGGGTATAAATATAAGTAAAACTCATGATTTTATTTAGTAGAACAAAATAGATTTGTTTTAGATACAATAAGTTATATTTTCCCTAGATATATTTTCAAACACAATCTATCTCTATTTCAGAATGAGATCGGTAGTGAAAACACTTACCTTTACTCCCAAATTCCACTAAAGTAATTTAACATCCAGTATAATAAACATAATAATAAATATCACTTATTTTATAAAATTATTCACATCTATATACTTTTACAAATCTATAATTAAAACCATTCATTACACATTATTATTTTGTTATAGTTTATTTTCATTATTAGATGTTAGTGATTTTGATTGTTTGATACAGGTTCTATAATAGTGATATTTCTCCTAATTATTTAATGAAATTTTATCATTGCTAGATTATTAATGGTATTGGAATCATTTTTCAAATCATTTACTCTGTTATATGTTCAATTTATAGATATTATAGGTATGTTTATCTATAATGGAATCAATGATGGGCATATTTTGGGTAACTTATTGATAACAAAAAAATACATCATATTTATCATTAAATATTGTGTCACCCTTAAAGAACAATATTCATAAAAAACTATTATTTAATATAATAAATTAATATTATTAGTTTCATGATACTTATTCAACAAGGTAACTCAAGAAAATAATACATAAATATAACATCATTTTAGATGAAAACTCACTAAATTACATAATAATTCAAACCCCAAAACCATACAGGTTTTGATTATTTGTAGATATGAAATATAATCAACTTATTTCTTGAAATAAATTTAACACCTCCCATACTTTTCTTCCCTCAATATACCATTCTTATACATATCCAACTTGAGACCTTCATTCATTACTTGGGGAAAATGGGAAAATAATAAATGGTTATCTTAAATTATCAGTATGGGAAAACATAGAATATATTAATCAATGATAATATAAAACAATAATATAAGAATAATGGTATAAGATCAGGACTGTAACTTATAAATTTTATACCCACTGATTCATAGATCCAGAATCATGAGTCATAAAATAAAGATTTATCATATGATTCATATGGGTTAAGAATCATCATTAGTCAACCATGATTCATGATACCATATCATAAAAATAATATATTAATAAAACTATAAAAAATCATAAGAATATAAAATAATTTCATTAGTCATGTCTCACTACCCAGACCATCATCAGAGAGTGAACAAAGTCCTATAATGGATTGGGTTCACTCCCCATGCTCTCTGTATCCCTTGAATGGTTTCACTCCCCATAATCTTTTATAACATGTAATGATATATCAATTATTAAAAATATATTGGAGGAATATATAATAATGGACAAACAGTCATATAATAAAAACCATATATATTTATGTCACAAGATCCTCAAAAAAATCACCAATATATCATAGCATAACTCATAGAAGAGAAACACGTTTTGGAAATATTTTATTGTCACATAGTCATAAGATATAAATAAAAATAACATATATATTATCATTATAATTAATTCTCTATGATTTATAAAAACTTAAAATGATTTTTAAATAGATGAAAATCCCTTTAAAAGAGAAATTGGGAAATTCTTTAGAAACATGGAAAAATATCATTTTCCTTTGGCATCTTTAAAACTAAAAATTTATATAATATTTTAAAAATGATTTTATTTGAAAATTTAAATGGAATATTTTAATTAAATATTTAATAAAAATAATGATCATTGTGGTGGGAATGTTTTTTTATGCAGTAAATGTTAAAATAATGGGTCATCTTTTAAATTTTTAAAAAATTCATAAATAAACTTTCCAGAAAACATTATAAAAATTAAGTTTTAATAATTTTAAAATAAATTCAAATTTGGTTTAAAATAATTTTAAATAATATTGGGATTATAGAAAAAATAATTTTTTAATAAATTTATAAGGAAAATGTACATGGAATAGAAAGCTTAGCCTTTAAATAGAAATATTTTCTCAAAATTTTATGTAAAAAAGAGGAAAGAATAAAATAAAAAGAAAATAAAAATAACTACTAGAGGAGATAATAAATTTATTTTAAGATAATAATTGTATATAATTTCCCTAAAAGAGATTCAAGTACAAATAATCCTGAATTAAAAATGAGATTGCTTTATAAACCCTTACATGATGTTATAAAAGTTTTCATTAGTATTATTAAGATCATGTATAACAAATTAATATTAATTATAAATATATTATTGAAATATTTTCATTATTATATTATAGTATAACATTCCATTATAATTAATAATTACCCATTTGTTAATAATTCTTTATTATAACTAATATTCATGTATCAATTGTTCTATTTCCCATGCGTGTTTTAGCATGATAGTTATCGTACTTGCACTGTGGTCTTGATTTAATCACCTAAATAATATTAATAATGTTTTAATTGATATATTTATTCATTATATACCCATTTTATATCCATTCATATAATGAAGTGATGAAAAAAGAGATACATTACTTTTTGAAGACAACGATTCGTTCGTAAACCCGATAATGCTTTCATGTTCCAACGAATGGAAGGAAAAAAAAAGATAAATAATATTACATGACTATCTAATTATAATAATATCATGAATACCATATATATTCTTTAAATCTATCCAAATTAATATCCATGTAGGGGGACATGAGAAATAAATCACGTCGATTCATGAAGGTATAATAAAAATGTATGCACAAACAACATCATCATTTCTTGTTGGATGTAAGGGAAGTATAAAATGGATATAACATAAACATAAAAACATTTAGTTACTATAATTATAATAATTTAATAATGTTATGTTCATTATAAAATATTTATAAGATTTTAAATAGGAAAAAAAATAAAAATAGATCAGTAAAGGCAATTGGTGCTTCTTTAGAAAACCACCTTTTTCTTAAACATTAATCCTTTAATGGTTGTTATTTTGGGATGATCATAAAATATAAGATTTATATAGGTATTTTATTAACATATTTGGGTTAATATTTT
The DNA here is from genome assembly GCA_963277665.1 of Viscum album. Taxonomy (NCBI): domain Eukaryota; kingdom Viridiplantae; phylum Streptophyta; class Magnoliopsida; order Santalales; family Viscaceae; genus Viscum; species Viscum album. The sequence goes on from OY728125.1 coordinate 1,399,983,303, forward strand.
CAAAAATAGATGGCTCAATTTGCATGAATAAGTGAAGATATGAGGTTCCCTTTTATATGTTCGGTGGGAGACACTTGTAAATTCTTAAAATAATAAAATATAATAAAGTCATGTTCAAGTGAAATTAGAACCAAGGAAACCAAAATTAAAATATAATATATGTTTTGGTATAAATAATTTGAACATATATTATCTATTCATGTTTTTATGTTATTTTAACCCTTATCTCAAAATTTTTACCCCTCATTAATCATTTTTACCACTGCTATATTGAAAACTTTTTACCATGATTAGTATTCATAATGAAAAAAATTTAGTTAAACTTATTATTGAAATTTTACATTAATATTTAAAATATTTAATACATTTTACCATATTAAATTTCTATATTTTTTAGAAAATAACTTTAATATAATCACAAAAAATGAAACAAAAACTGTTTTTAGAAAAGGATTTATTAAACATAAAACTGAATTTATTTTCATACATTTTCAACTAAAAAAAATTAAATGAATATTAAAAAAAATTATTTAATATATTATATAAAAATTTAATTAAAATAATTCATTAATATTTATTAATTTAATTTATTAAGATAAAAACACATCTGAACGTGAATTCTTTTTCAAAAAAATTACATTAAAATAATTTTATTTTCATTTCTAAACATTTTTTAACCAATCAATTCATTTTAAAATTGTTTTAAAAAAATAAATTCTTATATGTTTAATAATGTGAATAAGTTTTTATATAAAAATATATGACATAAACAAAATATTTTAAAATTGTTCTTTAGGATCATTAGTATAATTATTTTTAACAATTATATCTCATTTAAATACAATATTATTCCTATTTTTTTTATTTCATTCTTCACAAGATATAAAAAAAAGAAATATATTACAAAATCCTAAGATATTAAATTATATACCATTATAATTGTAACAACCAAAAAAATTCAATGGAAATTCCCTTATTGTAATTTTCCCATATAGTAGAAATCATATAAAATCACTTAGTGAACATGATACATACTTTATAAATGAAGAATAAATGATATTTGAGGAATTTCTTGAAGTGAAGGAACCTATACCAATCAAATAGTAACTTGATCTATGGAATAGTAATATGAACCATATAAATAGTAAATTGGACAATAGAATAGTAACCTCACCCATTATAGTATAAATAAAATTTCAGAATCTTATGAATGGTAATATGATATAACTATATCATAGTATAAGTAAATAAATGTTTTAGAAATTATTAATCAAGTGTTGGTATTTTTGTAAGTCATAAATATTTAATTAAACTTTTATAACAAATATAATGATTAAAAAGAAAATTTATTTTCATAAAATTTATTTATGAATTAATATTTTTTGTATAATGATTATAATATAATTTTATTTGACCTTAATTAATTTTTCAAAATGTTATAAAATTAGTTATAATATTAAAATCGATATTTTCCAAGTAAATGATGATTTTAATTAAAATTTTAATTTCTCATACTTAGAAGATTGTTTTCATATAATGGTGTTCAATTTTTAATTATATACATCAAGAAATGGTTAGGGTGAAGTTTTGGGATTTTTTTAAAATACTTGATTTTTTTGTGAATAAAAAAATACATTAAAGTATATTTACATTAAAAGTTAAATAAATGATTAATTATGTCATATTTGATGTAATAACCATAATAATTAACTTGTTTTTTATATTTAGTGATAATTTTCAAATTATTCATTGTCTTGATCCCAAATAATAAACTAATGAATAAAATAATGAGAAAACACCCCTCTCTTCCCCTATAAATACAACCCCTCACCAACTCTTCTCCTCACACCTTAAAATATTTGATACTTGACCAAATTCTTCCCCATACTCTTCTCAAGTCCTTCCCCTACATCCAGGATCTCTTGGTCTCATCAAAATACCAAACCCTTTTCCCTAAACAAGTTCTCATGTAGAAGGATTCAAGAGGTAAAATCCTCTTTATTTTCATTAAATTTCTTTTCAATTTATTTTCTTTTCTTATTAAATCCTCACCTCACCTCATCCAAATGGAATGATAAATACAATACCTTACATATAATGTAATTTTATTATGCCAATGGAATAATCCATAATCAAACCCCGTCATCCTTTTATTCTTAAAATGAAATCATTGTCTATGAGGTGTTGATTTATCACCTTCCAGGATAACATGTTTTCATTTTCCAATCCCACCTTTAAGGTGTATCATGAAACAATTTTAATGGTTAAAAAATATTATAAAGTGTATTTTATAACCCATTTTATGTTCTAGATGTAACATATTTACATAATAGTAAATGGTAGAACAAAACTAGTTTGTTGTGATAAAAAACCTCCATAATAATATAAATGATTATCATTAATGTATTATCTAATCATTCATCCTTATACCATATAAAAAGTTATATATATAACCATTTAAACTTTTGTATTATCATTAATAACCTGTAATTTCAATTTTGGATTATTATTCCAATTTTACATGAATTTCCATACATATATAAAAGTGAACCGACCATGAAAACAAAGAAAAAAACACTTAAGCACGATGAAATTGAACTCTATAACTCATTGAAAAGACCATAAATTATCTTAATAAAAACATAATGAATAAAATAAATGTATTAAAAGTTTTGGATTTGTAAATTAATTAATTTAATATGATTATCCAAGATATTAAAGTGAATAAATCATTCGAACATAAGGTAAAGAGATTCTCAAACACAACTATCTTTCTTTGGGTTTACCCTATTTTACTCCATTTTTAGAATAGATGTTCCTTTAATTTTATTTATATATCATTTATTATTTTTATCCCTTTATTTTCTTGGATAAAAATGTTTCCAATCTCATTTTAGGGAAAATGAAAAGAATTTTCCAAAAAAACTAGTCTTCCTAAAAATACATTTTTACTTTTCATGATATTGTTTCTTCTTTACTCAAGATTGATGATTATTATACCAAGTATATTATCCACTATTTTTTTTGGGAACCCAAAGGTTTATCCATTAATGTATTATTTATGAAATTAAACTCATTCCTTTACATGGGTTGTTATATGTTCATGATTGATATATATTCTATGTGGCATGCATGATTATGTAAATATTATTATGTGACAGGTGCTCTTGGAATTTTATAGCACTTAAATACATTGGTTAATGTGATCAATCTCATGAGATAATGTGAAATATTTATGAACATGATGCTATCTTTGTTCACAATAATGTGTGTTATTTTACCACTAAGACATGATGTTTCATTTTTATTATTTTCTAAATTCTATTCCCTTACCTAATCTTTCCTATAAAGATTATTATTATTCTATTTTACTTATATTATGATTGTTATTATTATCACATATGTTTCATGTCTCTTATTCACCCTCTTACATAGATTTTATCTCACCCGTTATTTTTATGTATATCCTCAGGTGAATACTTGTACTAAGGAGAACACAATGGCTAATAAGAAGCTAGAGAATAAAGAATTAAATAAATATTTATGTTTTATTATGTAAAAATTATGCATGGTCCTAATTTTCTCAAGACACTAAACCTTTTGGATCCTAGTTGGGTAAAAATTTTATGTTCTTTATCTTTATAATGATGTAATATATATATAAGAAAAATTAGGGGAACTAAAATAATTATTTCTCCCTTTATATTTTATAAATACAATACAAATAACTCAGGATAACACTACCTAATCACATCATAGGGTTCCATTATTGCTTTATAAAAATTATAATTACTCTAGATATCCTTTACTAGGTGATTAGTCATTTCCTATATCACATTATCCCTATGATCCAATATTTATACTAGTTGATCCTATTAATAAATAACATGATCCAATGTTACATCTTATGAGTTCAGTACATGTGAAGTATCAGGTATATAATTCATCAAAAGTGATACATGGTACACATTATGAAGTTATGAGACGTTTAGAAGAAGTGAAAAGTTTTAAGCTACCATTCTGATGTGATAAAGAACCTAAAAAATATTGATATATTATGGGATTATATTTAAAATATTTCTAAATGACATAACCTTATTCTAGGGAGATATTTTAAGGAATACATTATCCCTAGTTCAAAACTCTAAATCTCATTGATGATAGTCATCATAATATTTGTATTGAAATTAACCTACCCTAATGTTTTTTAATGGATCTATCCTTCTCTCCAATTCCGCATCGAGCTCAAATACTATATATTTTTTTCCCCAATAAAAACCAAATGTTTTGAGGATTTGTACTTATTTCCAGGGAGGGATTCATAAGGATCAATTTGAATTCTCAAGTGAAAGATATTATTTTTAGAGAAATAAACTGTGGGAAGGTGTTTATCCCAAACTCCTTTAAAATCCATAGAGATATATAATATAATATCTTATAGGGATGGAAAATTCCTCTCAGAGGGACCATATTAAGGAGGATGATATGTAGTGATAATTTTGAACTCTATATTCACAAATTATTGTATACATATCGAAAATCTTAAGGTATGCCTTTGATGTTTCTCGGGTAGTGTTCTGAGTGGTACCCCAAGAAATCATACCACTTCTTTAATTTATATATTGGCATGATAATCAAGAGATAAATATTATATGATAACAATAAAATGTGCTTTTTTCAGAAGAATATCGACTACAACATGAATAGTATTATGTCCTTTAGATGTCTTGGGGTGTCCCATGAGAAAATCCATTGTGGTGTTTCCTAGTTTACACTTTAGTATGGGTAATGGTTGTAAAATTACATTACAAATATATCAATTAGACTTAACATTTTGGCATATAAGAACTATGATATATAATTCGTAGTATACCTCTTCATGTTATCCAACCCAAAATGATTTTTAGATCACTATAAATATTTTTACTTATAGGATTAATAGAGAATGATGAAATAGGAGTTTCATCTTACTAAACCTTATGTAATTTGGGTATTTAAGCGACACATAATATATTCCTATCATTCCATCACTAACATGACTAAACTCAAGAACATTACTTAACTTCTTTTGTAACTCAACATCTTCCTTGAGTGTATCTTTAATTTTCACTTTAATAAGTGGTTGAAAACTAATCTAAGATATATAGGTTTTTTATCATTTACTAAGGATTTGAAATTTTATCCTCTATAAGTCCATAAGTGTAACGCCCAGACCCTAGTTACTCAGAGTCGGTGCATTATTACATAGAATTTGCATGATCACAAGGAAATAATGTCTTGAAACACCAATCATTTTAGTATTATTGGAAGCAATATTCATACATAAGTTCAAATCTACAACTTAAAAAGAAAGAAACCACAAATTTATTCCATTAGAAACATCCAAGCCTCCTAGATTATGACTACAAGTCACTCATAACTATCTTCTTCATATCCTGTGAAAATGAAACATAAGAAATGGGTGAGATCAAATGCCCAGTAAGGGTAAGCACTACAGTGGAAGAAAAAATAAATATTAAGCATGTTGAATAATTGAAAACACATGCCATTACTAATAATAAACATGAATACATTTATGGTAGGAATATGAGCTGAGTAAATAATGCCATAATAAAACATAATCATGGGTATTCTACTAGTCGAATGACCACATGAACCATCAATATTATTTTCATAATGAGATAATGTATAATGTCGGACATTTTGAAACATTTTGTCAAGGCCTCAGCCAAGATGTCTAAAAATGATTAAGGCCTCGGACAAAACAATATATAAAATTGGAAAAGGCCTCAGCCAATTCCATGTCTAGTTGTATCATGAGACCTACTGATGCATCGAGGAGACATAGCGGGCTCCACCCATCACTTACTAAGTCGAATACATTCCTCATAAGAAAGGTTTAAATATAACATAAATATTCATATTAAAACTAGCATACAAAATGTCAATACTTTAACCATAAACCATGAATAGTATAAAAATAGAACATCCATAGTCAAACATATCACAAAACCTTCAATATAATATAAATGTTTTATATCATAATAAATCAACTTCAAATAAACATAAAATCCATCAAAGGATGTTGACATTGATGAAATTAAAACCTTTTTTTAGAGAAATATCTCTTTCTATTTTGAAATCATTTAAGAGACACATAATTATAAAGAGAAAATTTATTTTGAAAATATTATTATAATCTTGTAAAGGAAGCTTTAACGATGTTATAATGGTGGAAAATAGCTAGACCCGCCGTATAAGTTAAATAAAACATTCTTACCTTAAATTTGTTAAAAAGTTCAAAAAGTACCTTGTTTGAAAACGACGGAAAGATTCCTTTATAAACATATTATAAAAGTTAAACAATGGTATAAATGAATTTAACTCATAGTCTATAAAATAGTAATAATGTTTTGAAATACATTTTTATGAAACATGTATGTGGATGATAAAGATGTCCTAGTAGATAATTATGTAAAAACAACATTGGATAATAAAAAGATTGTGAAATTAAACCTTACCTTGTACTTTTCCTTGGTCGAGGGTAGGTTAACCTTCTGTATAATGGTGAAATAATTTTTATTAAATTATATAAGAATCATATACATTAATATGATATCGTATATCATCTTTTAACATTGCTTTGTTAATAATATCTTAGTATTATTGTCATTTCGGGTGTTAACAGATTTGTTTTCCTTTATATTCTTTGTTATGTGAGTCATATTTGTTATGTATGGGATTTATCTTATTAGTATCCAGAATTATATTAAGTCTTTAAACATTATTTTTAATCATCAAATGAAAATTAGTCTTGAATGGATACAATGGGGAACGAATCTCATCGCGTTCGTGGAGACGGTAATCCGTACGTACGCACGAGCGAAAATATCAGTATTTTGATATTAAAATAATATATAATTGTATGATATATCATATATAAAGAATCTTTATCATGTTATATTTATTATTTACATCAATTACACATCATTTTTATACCCATCCAAATAATAATGTATTCAATAACAATTACAGCACGACGTGAAGACGGTAAGCCGTACGTACGCACGTATAGTGACATGTCATTAAAAGTATGGATAGAATAATGAATATGGTTGTACTATATTTATAATAACATAACAATATATATAATATACTGGAGTTATTATTTTATAATGGAAACAACAAAGAAATAGGAAGTGGAAGAAGAAAAGAACTTAAAAGCGGTGATGAAATATTTACCTCTTCTTCGGGTTCTTCCTTTTGATTTGATCAAAAGGGATCCTTATATTGGATTTATTACTAAATAAAGGCCTCTAAGATGAATTTAGGACAGTTTATAGGGTATGTGGGTAGGGTTTGGCCGATCCAAATGGCTTTGAATGTGTGAATTAGAGAGAAGGGGGAGTTCCCTTTTATAAGAGGGGTGAGGGGCACCATAGGAAAAGCTATAAATATTATTTTATAATAAAATAATTTTCAGTTTCTAATGGATCAAAAATAGATTATTTAAATTATAAGGTGGTTATGGGTTGAAAACCACTCAACCAATAGGTTTTAGACAGGTTTGTGTCACTATATTAACCTTATCTTTTTTATTTAACTCTTAGTTAAATAGTTTGACATTTACCATGTCTCTTTATATTTTTATATTATATGGTTAATAAACATAATATATACTTCCATTCAAACCCCAAGTTATTCATTAATGATACACCTATCATTATATAAGTCTTTTCTCCGAAATTTATATTTTTAGGAATAGAATATCAATTAATAATATAATATTTGTTTTAAAAACTCTTTTATGTCAATTTTGACACTATTTGGTATTTTGTTTTTTCTAAATTTATAACAGCATTTTTAATTCGAAAAAAATTCATCTAACCAACCTTAATATGTCATATTAACCAATAAAATTAGTGGAATTCATAAAAAGTTTCAAATTACATTTATTTGGATATTTATAATGTCAATTATGTTAATCTTTCATTAATTAGGTAATTACTGCATCATCATTGTGTCATAAATAAATTAACTTATTTAATGTCTAAAAAATATAAATAAAATACCAATATGTAGGAAATATTTTTCTATTTTTAATTAATATTTATAGTCAAATTTATCTTATGTGTAACCCTATATTAAAAATGTTTTAGTTATTAAACTTTGATTTGAACTATTTTAACTCTTCTTTTAATTAAATAATAATAAATTTCCTAATCTAAACCAAGTAGACCAGAGAGGTTCATATTTTATTCATAAGGTTTTTTTTGGTAGAATTAATCTTATCCAATAGAATTAGGACATGTGTTAGGGTAATAATAATATCATTTTTACCCTTAATTACCCAATTTACTTTTAACCAGGGTAAATAAAAGAAAAATGTTACTATTCACCAAAAATTATTTTCATCTTATTGAACCACATTTTTCTTACTAATATCAATCGTGTCTCTCATATTTTTGAAATTCAACTCACAAAAGCGGTAAAATGATGTTTTATGTAAATATGCAAATGCTCCTAGAAGGTGGGTAAAAGACGGTAAAAAGTTCAATAAAGTTTTTATATATCTAAAATTATTATAAACTGACTCCAATGAATTACATTAAACTTGTATAGGTATTATGTATCTATTTTGACCTAAAAATTTTAAATAAAATAAATAATTATTTAAATAAAAATTCACTTTTAAACTATAACTAAGTGTTTTTCACTATTCATCAAAAATTGAATGTTTTCATAAAAATACCAAAAAAACACCCTAAGCTAATTTTGATATTACGGATCCAAAAATGAAGTCCATTTTGAAAGATAAAATTTATAAAATTTCAAAAAGTGGGTATTACTATTCATAATAGCTAGTTTGATTGGTTGTTGTGTGTTAGAACTCAAAGTTGCGTACAAAAAATGCTATTGTATTATTCAAAGAGAAGCGTATTGTGGAAGCTTGAGGTGTTACAATATTCCCTCCTTCAAATAATCTCGTACTCAAAATTTATAGAGTATTACTGCATAAAAATACTGGGGTGGTTCTTCATCATAAGTTCCTCAGGTTCCCATGTTGCCTCTTTCTTATTATGGTTTCTCCATAGAACTTTTACCATATGAGTCGTCCGGTTTCTCAGCACTTGTTCTCTTGTATCAATAACCTTTATAGGCTCTTCGCAATGAGACATATCGGGTTCTAACTCTAATTCCTCATAGGTGAGTACATGCATTGGGTCAGGTATGTATTTTCTCAATAGTGATACGTGGAACACAACGTGAACTTTGGAGAGACTTGGCGGCATTGCCAATCGGTAAGCTACAGCCCCAATTAGTTCTAGAATTTCGAAAGGTCCGATGTACCTGGAACTTAATTTTCCCTTTTTACCGAAACATATAACACCCTTCCATGGAGATACCTTCAAGAAAACATGGTCTCCTACCTGAAATTCCAAATCCTTCCTTTGGTTATCGGCATAGCTCTTCTGCCTACTTTGAGCTACTTTGATGTGGGTTTGTATTACCTTCACCTTTTCCATCGTTTCCTCCACATGTTCTGGGCCTATGAGTTTTCTTTCACCAACATCATCCCAACGGGTTGGTGTGCAACATCTCTTTCCGTATAACACTTCATATGGTGCCATCTGAATACTTGAATGAAAGCTATTGTTATAGGAAAATTCTACCAGAGGTAAATATTGATCCCACATACCTTGAAAGTCAATTTAGCATGATCTCAACATGTATTATAAGGTTTGAATAGTCCATTCTTATTGTCCATCAGTTTGGGGGTAGTAGGCAGTGCTCAAATGAAGTTCAGTATCTAGGGATTTCTGAATACTTTTCCAGAATCTTGATGTAAAACATGGATCACGATCAGAAACAATCGATAGGGGTACTCCATGAAGTCTCACAAATTCATTAATATATAGTCTTTCTAGACATTCAAGTGGTAAATCTTCTCTTATAACAAGAAAATGTGTTGACTTGGTAAGATGATCAACAATAACCCATATTGCATCATTCCTTCTAGGAGTCTTTGGTAGTCCCATGAAAAAGTCCACCGTAATATTATCCCATTTCCACTCAGGTATGGGAAGAGGTTTCATAACTCCTACAGGCTATTTCCTTCCAACTTTCACTTGTTAACAAACTATACATCTTGACACAAAATCAGCAATCTCCTTCTTCATGTTGTCCCACCAAAAATGTTTCTTCAAATACCTATACATCTTGGTTCTACCAGGGTGTATAGAGAAATTGGAACTATGAGAATCATCCAACAATTACCTTTTTAGATCAGGTATATCGGGAACACAAAGTCTCTTCCCAAATTTCAAAATTCCATCTTCATACACAAAGTCACTCAATCTCCCATCATTCACAGCTTTAATCTTCTTTTGAAACTCCTCATCATCAGCTTGAGAACTTTTTATCCTTTCTAATAATGATGGTTTGGCAACCATTTGAAAAAGTATTGATGATACACCTTCCATGGTTATTCCCATATCTATCTTTACTAGATCCATGAGAATAGGATCTCTTTCAACTCTCATCTTGTTCAAAACTCCATGATCTTTTCTACTCAAAGCATCTGACACCTTATTTGCCTAACATGGGTGGTAGTGTATCGTGTAATCATAATCCTTGAGTAGTTCAATCCATCGTCTTTTCCTCATATTGAGTTCTTTATGAGAGAAAATATAATTCAAACTCTTTTGATCGGTATATATCTCACATTTTCACCATAGAGATAATGTCTCCATATCTTCAAAGTAAAGATTACATTTTCTAACTCAAGATCATGAGTAGAATATTTTTTCTCATGAATTTTTAGTTGTCGTTATGCATAGGCAATAACCCTATCATTCTGCATAAGGACACAACCAAGTCCATTCTTTGATGCATCACTATAAATAAAAAACCCATAATTACCCGATGGTAGAGTCAATAGAGGAGCATTGACTAATATTCTCTTCAATTCTTCAAAACATTCTTCACACTCTTTTGTCCAAACAAATTTAACCCATTTCATGCGAGCTTTGTTAATGGGTTAGAAAACCGGGCAAAATTCTGGACGAAATGTCGATAATAACCTACTAAACCAATAAAATTGTGTCCCTCAGTTATACTCATCGATGCTGGCTATTATTGGATTGCCTTTTTCTTGTAAGGATCAACAGAGATTCAATCATTGGAGAAAATATGGCCAAGAAAAAAAATCAATGAAGCCAGAATTCACACTTGCTAAACTTCCCATGTAATTCATGTCTTCTCAGAGTCTTCTGGATAATGCACAAGTGATTTTCATGATATTCATAGATTTTGGAGAATACCAAGATATCATCAATAAATACCGCTACAAATCCATCAAGATATTCCTTGAAAACTCTATTCATTAGATCCATGAAGACATAGAGTGAATTAGTCAATCTAACAGGCATTACTGTAAACTCATAATGCTCGTACCTAGTTCGAAATGTTGTTTTCAGAATATCTTCCTTCTTCACACACAAATGATGATATCTAGATCGAAGGTTAATCTTTAAAAGTATTGAGCACCATGAAGTTGGTCGAATAAATCATCAATGTGAGGTAGGTGATACTTTTTCTTTATTGTTATAGCATTGATATCCCTGTAGTCAATGCACAACCTCATAGTTCCATCTTTCTTCTTAACAAAAAGGACAGGGGATCCCCATGGAGAAACACTAGGGTGAATAAATCCCTTATTACTCAATTAATCTAGTTGTTTATTTAGTTCCACTAATTCCACAGTGGCCATTCTATAAGGGGTCTTTGATATGGTCCTAGATCCCAGAATTAAATCAATGGAAAACTCAATTTCTTATTCTGGAGTATGTCCCGGTAAATATTATGGAAACAAATCAACATATTATTTCACAATTGGCACATCCTTTATTTGAACATTCCTTTCCTCACCCACAGTTATTTCATTCTCTTCCTCCCCAATAATTGAATTTAGTTGAGCTACTAGGGGGGATCTAAATAAGAATTAGGTGGTGATGATTCTTCTCTAAAGATAAGTTTTTCTTTATCATCGTCATCAAAAATAGTAACCTCCTTATTCTTACAATAAATATTTGCATCATGGTCTACAAGCCAATCCATACCGAGGATTATATCAAATTAAATCATGGGTATGATGATGAGATCAATAGATAAAGAACATTTATATTCCCTAATGGGAACTGATTCAAAAAACTTTGTAGCAATGATACTTCCCTTAGGAGTTTTGACTAACAACTCCCTTGTTAAATAAAATTGGAAATATCTAATTTTTCTTAGAAAACTGGGAAGATATGAAACAATGTGATGATCCAGAATCAAATAAATCATTGGATAAACTTGAAGAAACCATTAAATTACCTGCCACCATGTCTTTCGGGGTTTCAACCTCAGCAGTAGTGATCGCATAAGCTTGGTCTTGATCCCTTAGCGTTTTCTGAGGTAAGTTTCCCTGAAGCTTAGTACATTCATTTGCATAATGTCCCATATCTCTAAAATTTTAGCATTGAACTTTGGTAGCTTCATTCTTCACCTTAAAATCACCAGCAAGATGGTCTTTCTATCCAAATTTGTAGCATACTCCTTTTCCTTTTAGACATGCACCAGGGTGCTTCCTTCCACAATTATCACAGGGTGGAAATTCAATTATTCCCTTCTTCCCTATTTCCTTATTTTATTTCCTAGAGTGTTCAGAAGATCTATTCTTCTCTTAATTTTCTTTAAATTTATAAGACTTAGAGAATTCCCTTTATATCTTGATATCACACGAGACAATATCTTTATATGATGAGAAGGATTGTGATATTAATGCTTCATGGAGAAATTGTTTTAACCCATCAAAGAAACGGTCAATCTTACTTGTTTTGTTACATATATAATCTTCAACATGCCTCTCTAACCTTGTAAAGTTAGCTTCATACTTTGTGACATTTTCATCCTCCTTTTGCCTTAGACTCATAAATTGTCTTTCCATATCTGCTCGATGGTCATGAGGAAAGTATTTTTATAACAATTTTTGTTTAAAATCCCTCCATTCAATATTTTATACTTCATTATCTTTATTTGTGTTTTTAATCAATAACCATCATTGATCATCATCTCCATTGAGGCGGAAAACTGCCATGAAAACCTTTTCCCTTTCGCTACTCTCTAAGGCATGTAATATTTTCTCTAAGAAATTTATCCATTACTCAATTACTAATGGATTTATATCCCAATTGAATTTTGGTGGTTATTTCCTCATGAAGTAGTCTAACATTGATCCTTTGCATTGTGGATCAGGGTTCTTTATATGGGTAAGGTTATTATTCATAACCTGTATGAGTTGTCCCAGTATGGTAATAAGCTGATCAGCACCAGTTGTATCACCATATCCACTATAATTATCTTGAGAAAGAGGGAAATCCCTACATGGAGTGTGTGCATTGATACGGTTTCCATTCCTTCCACTTTTCCCCATTTCTAAATAATGGAATACACTAGATTAGTTTATGAATCACAATATATAAATCCAAACTTATAAAACACTTAACATAAATTGAACAGTTTATGGATATAATCCATAATCATAAAAATGTTTTCATTGAGGAATTATATACTCATAAACCCTTCATAATGGTTTACAATTAAAATGATAATTATCCTAAGCATATCCCCCGATAGTGTCATAACCAAGAGTGCAGCAAGGCCCATTTTCGTGCACCAATTCTCATTCGAGTTTAGCTCAAAGCAGTGTTTTCAGATTTTACCCCTAGGTACATATATGCCAAAGTTGCCTCTACCTGCTCGTATCCAGACATGGATGTATTTCTTGGAAAACTCACAAAATCTCTACATTACCAAAATTCTAGGAAGTTCTTCTATACTAATCATCAAAGTCTATCTTAATGTAATGTGCTCTAATCATAGTTTCTCTAAATCTAGTTTCCAAGGTTTGTACTAAACTTCCTCTGATACCAACTTTAATGCCCTGACCCTAGTTACCCAAAGTTGGTGCATTATTACATAACATTTTCATGATAACAAGGAAATAATGTCTTGAAAGACCGATCAGTTTAGTATTATTGGAAACAAGATTCATACATACGTTCAAATTTACAACTTCAAAAGAAATATAACACGAATTTATTCCATTAAAAACATCCAATCCTATTAGATTATGCCTACAAGTCACTCATAACTAACTTCTTCATATCATGGGAAAATAAAACATAAGAAAGGGGTGAGCTCAAATGCTCAGTAAGGGTAAGCAATACAGTAGAAGAGAACATAAATATTAAGCATGGTGAATAATTGAAACCACATGCCTTTAGAAAAAATAAACATGAATACATTTATGGCAGGAATATGAGCTGAGTAAATAATGTCATAATAAAACATAATCATGGGTATTCTACTATTAGAATGACCACATGAACCATCAATGTTATTTTCATTATGAGGGAATGTATAATGTTGGACATTCTGATGCATTTTGTCAAGGCCTCGGCCAAGATGTCTTAAAATGATTAAGGCCTCAACCAAAACCATATATCAAATTGGGAAAGGCTTCAGCCAATTCCACGTCTAGTTGTCTCATGAGACATACAAATGCATCGATAATCTATATCTAGCTCCACCCATTACTTACTAAGTCCAATACATTCCTCATATGAAAAGGTTGAAATATAACATAAACATTCATATTAAAACTAGCATACTAAATGTCAATAATTTAACCATAAACCATGAATGGTATAAAAATAGCACATCTATATTCAAACATATCACAAAAACTTAAATACAATATGAAAGTTTTTTATCATAATAAATCAACTTCAAATAAACATAAAATCCATCAAAGGATCTTGACATAGATGAAATCAAAGCCTTTTTTTAGAGAAATATCCCTTTCTATTTTGAAATAATTTATGAGTCAAATAATTATAAATAAAACATTTATTTTTAAAATATTCCTATAATATTGTAAGGGAAGCTTCGACGATGTTATAATGGTGGAAAATAGTTGCACCCGCCGTATAAGTTAAAAAACATTATTTCCTTAAATTTGTTGAAAAGGTCAAAACGTACCTTGTTTGGAAGACGACGGAAAGATTCCTTTATAAACATATTATAAAATTAAAGCAAAGGTATAAATGACTTTATCCCATAGTATATAAAATATTAAGAATGTTTTGAAATACATTTTTAAGAAACTTGGATGTGTATGATAAAGAGGTCCCATTAGATAATTACGTACAAACAACCTCGGATAATAAAGAGATAGTGAAATTAACTCTTAACTTGTACTTTTCATTGGTAGAGGGGAGGTTAACCTCCTGTATAATGGTGAAATAATTGTTATTAAATTATACAAGAATCATATACATTAATATGATATCATATATGATCTTTTAACATTTCTTTGTTAATAATATCTTAGTATTATCATCGTTTCGGGTGTTAACGGATTCGTTTTCCTTAATATTATTTGTTATGTGAGTCATATTTGTTATGTATGGGATGTATATTATTCATATCCAAAATTATATTAATTCATTAAACATTATTTTTAATAATAAAATGAAAATTAGTCTTGAATGGATACGATGGGGAACGAATCTCATCGCATTCGTGGAGACGGTAATCCGTACATACGCACGAGTGATAATATCATTCTTTTGATATTAAAATAATATATAATTGAATGTTATATCATATATAAATAATATTTATCATGTTATATTTATTAATTACATCAATTACAAATCATTATTATATACATCCCAATAATAATGTATTGAATAACAATTACACCACGACGTGGAGACGGTAAGCCATACGTACGCACGTATAGTGACATGTTATTAAAAGATTGGATAGAATAATGAATATGGTTGTGCCATATTTATAATAACATAACAGTATATAGAAGATACTAGAGTTATTATTTTATAATGGAAACAACAAAGAAGGAGGAAGTGGAAGAAGAAAGGAACCTGAAAGAGGTGATGAAATATTTACCTCTTCTTTGGGTTCTTCCTTTTGATTTGATCAAAAGGGCTCCATAGGTTGGATTTTGGACTAAAATAAGGCCTATAAGATGAAGGGAGGACATTGTAGAGGGTATTTGGGCAGGTTTTGGCCGATCCAAATGGATTTTAATGTGTTAATTAGAGAGAAGGGGGAGTGCCCTTTTATAAGAGAGGTGAGGGGCACCTTAGGAAAAGCTAGAAATAATATTTTATAATAAAATCATTTTCGATTTATAATAGATCCAAAATAGATTATTTAAAGTATAAGATGGGTATGGGTCGAAAACCACTCAACCAATAGGTTTTAGATAGGTTTGGGTCACTATATTAACCTTATCTTTTAGATTTAACTCTTAATTAAATAGTTTGACATTTACCATGTCTCTTTGAATTTTTATATTATATGGTTAATAAACATACTATATAATTCCAAGAGAAACCCATGTGGTTTATTTTTTATACAAATATCATTATATAAGTATTTTTTCCTAAACTTATATTTTTATAAATATAATATTAATTAATAATATAATATTTGTTTTAAAAACTCTTTTATGTCAATTTTGACACTATTTGGTATTTTGTTTTTTCTAAATTCATAGCAGCATTATTACTTCGAAAACAATTCATCTAACCAACCCTAATATGTCATATTAACCTATAAAATTAATGTATTTCATAAAATGTCTCAAATTACATTTATTTATATATTTATAATGTCAATTATTTTAATCTTTCATTAATTAGGTAATTACTGCATCACCATTGTTTCATAAATAAATTAAATTATTTAATGTATAAAAAATATAAATAAAATACCATTATTTAGGAAATATTTTTTTCTTTCTAATGAATATTTATAGTCTAATTTATCATATGTGTAACCCTATATTAAAAAAAATTTAGTTATTAAACTTTGATTTTAACTCTTAACTCTTCTTTGAATTAAATAACAATAAATGTCATAATCCAAACCAAGTGGACCAATGAGGTTCATATTTTATTGCTAAGGTTTTTTTTGGTCGAATTATACTTATTAAATATAATTAGTACATGTGTTAGGGTAATAATAATATCATTTTTACCCTTAATTACCCTATTTACTTTTAACCGTGGTAAATAAAAGTAAAAAGTTACTATTCACCAAAATTATTTTCATCTTATTGAAACACATTTTACTTACTGATATCAACCGTGTCTCTCGGATTTTTTAAATTCAACTCACAAAAAAAGTAAAATTATGTTTTATGTAAATTTGCAAATTCTCTTAGGAGGTGGGTAAAAGACAGTAAAAAGTTCAATAAAGTTTTTATATATCTAAAATTATTATAAACTGACTCTAATGAATTAAATTGAACTTATATAGGTATTATGTATCTATTTTGGCCTAAAAATTTTAAATAAAATAAATAATTATTTAAATAAAAATTCGGTTTTAAACTATAACTCAGTGTTTTTCACTATTTATCAAAAAATGAAGGTTTTCAGAAAAATACCAAAAATTCACCCTTAGCTAATTTCAATATTCCGAATCCAAAAATGAAGTACATTTTGAAATATAAAATTTATAAAATTTCAAAAAGTGGGTATTACTATTCCTAACTGCTAGTTTGATTGGTTGTGGTGTGTTAGAACTCGAAGTTGCGTACAACACACACTATTGTATTATTTAAAGAGAAGCGTACCGTGGAAGCTTGGAGTGTTAAAATAAGTATTAGACCTACTTTAATCATCATCATAGACAAAATAGTATGGTCTTTCCAACTCAAATCATCAACCACCATGTTCTCCTTCACAGGGATGTAATGTATTAAGCTATCTTAATATTTGATAAGTTACAACTATATCATTTGATTCGTATTAGACTATATATGTGTAAATATAAAAATAAATATTTTATGAAAATAATATTTTTCAAACCATTCACCATAATGATAATTACTTGACATTATCAAAGAAAAAATTACCACCACATGTTCCAAATTACGAGTGAGGTAATTTATCTCATGAACATTTAATTATAAATAGGCTTATAATACTACCATGTCATTTCTATGAGAAAAAAACACAGTCCCATAATTGATGCATCATTATAAATAAAAAAACCATGTACACTATAGGGAACTGTGGGAAAATATTCATTGACCAGACTTCCCTTCAGTTCCATGAAATTATCTTCATAATAAGCTATCTATAAGAACATGTATACCTTCTTCATAAATCTAGTTAGTGAACTTGAGAGAAATAATATATATCTAATAAAACATTTATAGTATCCATCCAACCTAATAATTCTATGGATTTTGGTCACTATGGATTGTCTGATCCATTTTTTAGGTCCTGAACCGGCTCAGATACCATGGTACCCTGAAAACCTAGATGATGCCGACATAGAACAAAGGGAACTCTAGATCCCCAGGGTTGGTGAATAGGACACGACATCATATAATATAATCATTGGAATTAATTTTAAATTAACACAACAAAATAAACAAATACACATCAGAATCCTCAAAAAATCCAAATGGACGGAGTACCAAAACCAAAATAGATATATCAAAAACCCAAAAAGTACATCATAAAAGTAAAAAAAAGTATAATAAGACAAACTCTACATCCCATATGGCATGTCACTCCATGTTCCAAGGGATCAATACAATCCACATCCTCCAATATCCGCCTTCCCTTTACTCATAACAAGTCGGATAAAATCTATAAAGGCCCAAAGGAAAAGGTAGGGTGTCAGCTGAAAACTCCAATAGGGCCACACCAAGTGTTCCGTAATAATATTACACAATAATAAACCAAATAATGCTTCAAATTTTAATTAAAATCTGTATAAAATTATAGTTTAAAATTTAAAATAGAACATGTTATGAATTTTAAAGTATGGAAAACATTTCAAACATGGATTAAATAAACACTTTATATAAAACGGTTTCTATAAATCATCAATCTTGAGTAAAATAGTTTTGAAAACAATGGAATACATCATAAAAATAGTTAAAATAAGTAACATAGTCATTTACCTTGAGTTACAATAGTTCCATGTTATGGGATCCTCACACATATCAAATCAATGATCGTGGTAATTTGTGTACACACGTCCCTCAGGATCACTCTGAGTATAACCCATCAACATCCCATCGAGGATAAGATATGTTGAACTAGGTTTTTGTTAGTGTTTTAAATTTTCTATATTTTTATATTAAATTAATATCCTAGTGTGTTTTTCCAAAATAACCCATTAACTACCCATGATCATATTTTCATAATCAATTAATAAAAAATGAAAAAAAAAATCATTTCAAAATACTTCACAACCACCCACATTTCCTTTCCACAATACAAACTCACATTCAAAACCAAAACATAGATTTTACATAATTTCATTTTTTTTCAATTAAAAACTAATCATGTGTTTTTATAAAATAAATTTAATTAATTTCCAAAAATAAATTCTAAAATCAATTTAGAAATTCCATCGATTACAAATTACACCCCAAATTTCAACTCCATCGGAATTGGACGTTTTTCCAAAAATTATATTCCAAGTCAAATCTAAGTTCCAATTAGAATCAAATTAGTTTTCCACAAATAAATTAAAATAAATTTCAAACACAAAAAATTCAAGGTTTAATTAATTGACTAATCATAAATAAAACCACCTATATTTTTACAAATTTACAATAACTGCAACGGGACTCACCAACGGAAAAAGAAGGTAGTGAAGATCTAGGAACTCAACCTAGAAACAAGATTCAAAAACATATAGATTAGATAAATCAATCCTAATATGATCTATCAATATTAAAAGATGATAATAGAGAGATACAAAAGAGATAGGGAGACTGCTTACCTGAAGAGATACACCACAACCAACAAGATGATCTTTCACCGAACAGATAATCCGAAGGGATTGGATATCACCAAAATCACATGATAATGTATTTAGGTCAAGAGAAAGGGGACCTAAAGGAGGGAAATAATAATTTAATCCATGTTTCCTACTTAAAACTTAAATACATGATTTTACATTGTGTGTAAGCTAATAACACATCATGTAATTGTTGAGTCCCAAATATGCTTAAAAACATATCACCTTTAAAAAAACCTATTTTTATTATTTACATGGTGTGTAAACTATAAAAGGAATCTAACCTTTTAAACTGTACACTAATTTTATAGTATCTTCCAGAAGATTATTACATGTTTTGAAACACCATTACATGGTGTGTAAATCCCCATACGATTACAAAAACTATAGGTTTTATGCTGAAAATTCAAACAAATCTATGAATTCACAATTTTAGGTATCCTCCCAATTCCTTGTTATTATTACTAAAACGATGAAAATGAAATACCAAATCAATGATTAAAACATACCTGATAGAAATGTAAAAGGTTGTTACAACCTCCCCACCATAAAAACTTTATGTCCCCAAAAATCCTGTCAAGAAGGTTCCATATTAAAAAGGTTAGGCCACTACTCTCTCATCGGTTCCTCACACTCCCATGTATTATGAGAATCAGAACCAGGCTACCATAAAACATAAACCAAGGGAATCATCATCCCATGAAGTACCCTGGTCTTTAAATCAAAAAACATGACTGAATGCTCAGTTTTGGACAAATCAGGCTCGAAATCAAGATCACTCCAACTCAAAACATGAGATGTATTAGAAAGATATTTCTAAATATGTGATACATGGAAAATATTATGTATAGACGTAAACTATGGTGGAAGTGATAAATGGTAATCTTATTTCCCAGCCTTCTCAAAAACCTCAAAGTTTCTCACAAATAGAGGAGTAATCTTTCCTTTCCTCCCAAGCTGTCGATAACCTAAACAAGGTGAAATATTTAAGAACGCATAATCAGAAACTAAAAATTAAAAAGACCTATGTTGATGACCAACATGATATTTATAATGGATATATGCTATCAACATCCTCTAAAAAATCAACTGAATATTCTCTATCATCTATTGAACAAAGCTCATTCCAACCAAGGAATGTTTCCCGATATCTGACCAACATAACGGATATTTAAAAGTACATCCATACAAGCCCCCAAAATAATTAATTATGATCATAGAATAGTAACTATAATTATAATAAAACTCAACCATTCTCAAATGGTCATACCAGGCTCCACCAAAATCGAGGACATAGGAATTAATCAAACCCTCAAAAATATGTATATCTCTCTCTTTTTGTCCATCCATTTGTAGATGGTACACTATAATAATAAAAAACTGAGATCCTAATGCATCCAAATGGAATATTAAAAAGTGAGAAGTAAAATAGGGATCTCTATTAGAGATTATAGAAAATAGAACCCTATGGAAATGAAAATTCTCTCTCACATAGAGATTTACCAACTCATCAACTTTGGTTGCATCATGAATCGGTATAAAGTGAGCCAATTTGGTCAGTGTATGAATTACAACCCATATCACTTTCTTCTTTCTATGGGTACATGGAAACCCAAACACAAAGTCCATAAAAATATCATACCAATTCCAATTCAGCACTTGATGTGGATGAAGGAAACCCAAAGGTATCTGGTTCTTAGAATTTACCTGTTTGAAAGTATAACAATGAGAAACAAAATCAGAAGTTTCCCATATCATACCTGACCACCAGAATCATTTATGAATGTCATAAAAAAACATTATGGTTCTTGGGTGCACTTCCCACTAGGAATTATGGAAATTCTGTATCATATCTTTCCTTACAAGAAAAGGTACAACATATCAATTATGTAAACATTGGATACCCTCTGTGGAGAATGACCACCCAATAATTATCTCCCCACATAAAAGAGATATCCTAATTCCACATAATTAATCATCAACTATTGTTCCTAAAGAACCATCTCAAGAAGGGTAAAGGTCAACTAAACACTATCCAAGATAGAATCATCCCCTATTTCCCAAACTATAATGTGTAACTATGAAAAATATCCATCAATTCCCACTCTGTCAATGATTCTTTCATGTCCTATGTTGGAAGTTTCTTACTCCAAACAACTTTGATGACATTCCCTTTCCCCAGGGTATATGAAGTATCAAAATTAAAGTATTTCAAGTATTCCACCAAACACCTATGGCATAGATTCAAATATTTTTTAGAGAAGATATAAATTAAGCTTTTTCTGTTGATATACATAGTAAAAATGTTATCCCAACTAAGTTAAATACCCCACGGGGGGTGAATCAAGGTATGAACAGACATGAAATCATTCATGTGACATAATAATTTTACTTGTATCACCCTCATAGGGCAAAATCCAAGGAGTATACAACGACAGTGTGCCAATGTACCAAATTTACTAAGTCTTAATTCCAATTCAATTTTTTGGATATATTAATTATATTCACAAGATAATTTCCTATATAATGATTAGGGATATATCACTACTTCCTAAGGTTCACTACCTCAATCTTCCATCTATGGTTCACATTTGGTGGAAAGGATCACATTCTTTCTCTTCCTTTACTCCCTACTCTAGAAAGGACTTACACACAATTTATGGAGATGTATGTACATTCATTAAAAACTAAGAATTCATTTCAAATTGTAGGTATATTATCTATTAAAGTCCCACATTAATCCACTTGATGAATTCCACTTTACCGTAGATTTACGGGGCAGTCCCTTTTTTAATACTTTCACAATTCTCACTTCCTTCACGAATCTCATTCCTTTCACAGAGCTTACCTAACATTATCCAAGCCCAAAACTTTGGAGAATCTCAACTAGACTTATGAAGTAACCTCATTTCAGGAAGCTCACAAACTTTCAAAAATATCACCTAGACTTTCTTAAGCATACATATTTTGTCCATGTTTTTATATCCTTCATGAACATCAATACTTTTATGATGCTTTCAAATTTTGGTCAGCTTTCATAGATTTTGTGATCTTCCTTTACTCCAAAAATTTTCATAGGAACAACCTTACTATATCACCTCTATAAATCCTAAGAATTTGAATCTTCATTAAGACATTATCTTTTTTTAGGGGGTATAGGCCTATTTATAGGCATTTCCACCCATTTTAGAAGCTTCCATCCATGTCAACACCTTTTCAAGAAACTCTCTAATATCATTCATGAAGATCCTCATCTTATAAATCTCTAGGTATATTTAACCATTCAAGAAGCTTCTGATAGTCATGAATATATACCATTTTCATTGTGCATTTATGATTCTTTACTTCTTAAATTTGCAGAAAAGTATCGTTTTTCATTGCATGTTCACAATGATACACACCTTTCTGAAACCCAACCTACACAACACCAAGTGCATTTGTCAAGATCATTACCCTCATAAAAAACCATTTTCCTTACCATTATAAACAATCTCTCTGGAAATCCTCAAATTACCATGGAAACTTTATATTTCAAAAAACACAATCAAATAAAAAACAATTCAATGATACCTTGAGGAATTTTTTTCCAAAAAAAATTCTCAAAAATGGTAATGTTGTCGACTCTTGAGTGAATCTATCACTGTTTAAAGTTCATGTTAATGGGTTATATAGTTCTTATCATGTGGTATGAGATTCCAAGAAACATAAGAAATGACATGATCACCCTACATAATAGCACAGAACAAACTTGAAGCTGATGTATCACAGAATACCATATTGCCCTACTCGGCCTCTGGAAGAGTCGGCAATGGTGCAGAAGTCAAAATATGTTATAACTTAGTAAGATAACTCTGAAATTTCTCATCCTACAAAAATTCACTCCCTTTTGAGTTAGATTGGTCATTAGAGAAGAAAAATTCATGAAATGCAATATAAACCATTGATAGTATCCAATTAAAACCATAAAACTCCAAATATTGAAAACATTACATGATTTCTCCTAGGTCATAAAAGCTTTCAAATTCTCAAGATTGACTTAAATACTATGTTATAAGACCATGTGTCTGAAGAACATAACTTCAAAAATATAGAAATTATATTTTGATAGCTCGGAATAAAGTCAGTGAATTATCAATAATTCCAAAATTACTCTCAAATGAAGAATATGATACTCCCTGGACATAGAGTAAACCAGGATTCCATCCATAAAGACCACCATGAACATATCAAGATACCCATGGGAAATATTTTTCATCAAATAAATAAAGGTAACATGATCACTATTTATACCAAATGACATGACAAAATACTTATAATGTACATACCTGCTCTGGAAGTAAATTTTGTGATTTTCATATTCTTTTATTCTCAACTGATAATAACTAGATCAAAATCAATCTTAAAAACCCCCTTCATCCATTTAAAATAGTCAAATATATCATCAATCCATGGAAACATATACTTGTTCTTTACCATGACTCAATCGAGATTCCGATAATCAATACAAAGGCAGAGTGTTCCATGAACATTCTTAGACTAGAGAACAGGCGCTACCCAAGGTAACATGCTCAGGAATATAAATCCTTTATCTAAAAGATCACCCAACTAATTCAAAAAATATTTTATTTCACGCAGAATCATTTCTATTTTAATACGATCTTGGTAAAGAATTTAGGGCTCATCACAAACCTGGAGTTTCTGTGAGTCAGAGAGAGGAACCTCTGGAGAAAGCATTGGTAAATGAAGGTAGATCGACACAACCTCAGGTTTGATAGATCAATGATCAATGAATGATGAATACACATTATTATTTATTGACGACCATTCCAACTTGAGGTAGAGTGTGTGTTTTTATTTGATTTTCCTCATTCTTTGTCACTCTAAATCATTTGAATCAATCAATGAACAGATCGATTCATGGATCATTTTTATTGCAGGTTGGGTTTAGTTTTGTGGTATTTTTATTAGAAGGGTTTATTTGATTGAAGATTACAATGATTCATGAGTATTATTATGAAATAGACCAAGTTCAGAAATAAAAAAGGGATGAGGTTTGTTCCAGGGGTTGTTTCATGTGCTTTTTATCCCCTGATGTTCTTCGTGTACTTCATGATTTTTATGAGAATATGATTTTTATGACTTCAATTTGTGGTGAAACAATCTGATATCAAAGACCTGATACCATAATGATACTATAGAGGTGCCAAAATGAAATCACAACACAATTTGACTGAGTCAGTAGCTTGTGGAGGCACAAGGTGGTGGTGCATGAAGGTGCCCTGAGTAGAGGCTCTAGTTGGTCCAAGAAGGCTACTAGTGGACTAGCTGGTGGGGAAAAAATATGCTTCTCGGAGGGACTAGTCTAGGAGGAATGTGAGGTTGATGATGGGTTGTCAATGGGGTGGTCCGCGTCAACGGTGGAACACGATCTAGGTAGGACCGTGTGGGATCCCTCGACCAAAGTGATGCCATGGGAGGAGACTAAGAATGTGGCGAAAGGGGGGATCCGTATGCGGTTGGGGGTCTGTGTGGAACCTATGGCGGTATAGGCTATTGGGGGAGCCAGCGGGTGCAATGGCTATCAACATTGAATATCGCGGAGCTGCTTGACTAGGATCACGCAGCTGGGTCAGCCACGTGCAGGATATGGGGACCGGCCTGCACCTGCAATCCGAACTAGAGAAACTGGGCTGCTCCAGTGGCCTGGCGGCACAATGGGCCAGGGCGGTTCGATTCGGGCCAAGCTAGTTCAGGTCAGACCTATATTGGACCTGAGTCATGCTTTTTCACTAAAATAGGTGTAACATTTAAATGAAAGGTCTATTTTACAAGCCGTCTATGGGGTTGGGACCCTTGAGAAAAGGATGTCCTTTTGAGAAGGCTTGGTAGGTTTTTTTAGAATGGAACATTATAGTTGTAGATTTTCCCCTGGTCCTCTCCTTAAGGGTTTAGTACAGAATTACATCCATATCACTGAATAGTATTCCCCTTTAGAGTTCGAGCCTCAAATAGTGTTACGGTATCACTCCTTGGGAATAGAGTGATCCTCTATCACCCTGAATGGAGTTTTATGGGAATTGACATGACCTTTGATCACTGGGAGTTAGTCCACCATATAGTGGGTCGTGTCGATAGAGTTGTTGGTATTCTCTAAGAAGGATCTCCTATGTTGTGGGCCGTATCGATAGCACTGTTGGTATTCTCTAAGAAGGATCCCCTACGTTAGGGAATAATACATATTGGGTTGTTGGTATTCTCTGGGAAGGATCCCCTCTTTTTATATTTTGATATTTAACCAATTTATTTTTCTTTGGGTGGGGCACAAATTAGTTGGACCTCTTCACGAGAGTCCCAAATGATATCATGGTGTGATGAGTGAAATCTCCTAGAATGAGTGTTCCTCAAGAAGAATTCTATGGCGGAGATTGGTTGTAACTTACCTCTTTACTTTTTGTATGGTTATAATTATACCTGTATATCCTTGGTATATGTCTTACAGAAATATACCTATGTAGATATGATTGTACTTTGTGTATTTTATTTTTGGTGTACTTTGTGTATTTTATAGTGGTATTCCTTTCTAATTTTAGGGTGTCCTACTGAGTATTTTTTTACTCACCCCTTCGTGATATTTTCCCACATGTGTCATATCTTGTGCAGATGATTGATGCTTTGATGATGTTCTAGGTAGACCAGTACTTGGTGGAGCTTAGAGAGATCAGACAGACGAGGTGTGATCCTATGGATTCAGACAACTTTCTTATACAAACCCTTCTGTTAGTGTTTTCCATAGATTAGTTTCAAGAACTTGTGATTTCAATTTTACATAATCTCTTTTTGGTTGGATTATATTATAGCCCTATATAATTTCCAGTTTCATACTATCATACTCTGTGTTTGGTATCTTTGTGTATGCATTCATTGTTTAGTTGGTGTTTTGCATTTTATAATTTTGGGCTTGGATATGTGTGCATGTGTACAGGTACATAGGAAACCTCCTTCTATTTGTGGGATATTTCTACTCAGTGCTAGTAACCAGCCCCTAGCCTATCAGAGGTGGACTTAGAGTAGTCATGGTTGTGACCCCTCTAGGATGGGTCGTGACAGAGTGGTATCATAGGTGGTCAATTCTACTTAATGAATGGGAGTATGTGAGGTTGGTTTGGGGAAATAGTGTCGAGTATTACGAGTTACAATATCAGGACATGGACTCCAGTGTTGGTGTGACAGCCAAAATATCAATACACCAAGACTCTAGACACCTTCTTTTAAATTCAGTACATGAAAAAATGATTGTAGGTAAAATAATGGTACATGCATCATATAGGATTTTTTGTGTGTTATCATGTCCTTCTTGAGTCATCTCACCAGGTATACTCTATTTACCATGGTACCTCTTTTTATATTTCAGGATACCTTCACATAGATATCCATATGGGATTCCATTTAATGATCACAAGGATGATCCACCTAGAGAAAAGGAATCAGTACATGGGCCTGTATTGGAGATAGGACCTCCGGATAACCACCTGTCGAGCAACAGTTACTACTGGAACTACCGGTTGAGGATTCACACAGGCTGAGTATGTTTCATGAGTTCTAAAGGTAGAGACATCTTGATATTTGAGGTGATATATACCCCTAGGTAAATGATTATTGGATGGAGGTAGTCGCATGTGTCTTCTTCCTTGTGAGGATGCCTTCTGACCAGATGACAGTCTTAGCTGTGGGTCTTCTTCAAGTCTCAATGAGGTGATGGTGGAGATTAGTAACCTAAAAAAATGATGAGGTGAAACTCTGTTGGGTAGGATTTGAGAATATCTTCATATAGGATTTATTTCTATCTATGTTGCAATTAGTGCGCATACAGGAGCTCCTGCATTTTCAGTAGGGTAGTCAGATTGTGGCATAGTACTCGATGAATTTTACTGATCTTTCTCACTACTCCAAAGATATGGTGTAGGACTCATTCTTCAAGACTCGGACCTTCGAGTATGGATTACGCCAGGAGATCAATTCATCCATGAGATCCCTTATCATTCCTACATATGATGAGGTACTTGATATAGCTCTACTAGTGGAGATATTTATAGCAGAGTATACACCAACAGTGGGAGATACTAGTAAGCACTCGGTGGCCATGATTTTGGTAGTAGGTGGATGATGAAAATCACAGGGACCCAAAAAGGTTAGGAACTTTAGGATACATCTCTAAGATATCGTTTTAGTGGTGCATGGCTCCCAGGGTGGATTGATTTTTCCCATAGAAATATGGTGTTACACATGCGGCGTTTAGGGGAATCTAGAATGAGATTGCCCGACCCAATGTATAGATGACCGGGGGAATATCGATAACCCACTGGGGGATAATAAGAGACAATATAAGGGTGGTATTCTATTGGTATTACATGGAAGAGGATCATGTGGGGAATCATGAGGTGGATGTAGTATTGACCTATTATTTCCACCACCCCCGGCTAGTCCACGCTAAGTTTAGGGAGCCGGTGGATAGGGATGAGGCTAGCTTCAGGTGGTGGATGCTTATGACCCTGAGACTCTAGGGGTTATTTGAGGTAAAATATATGCCTTTTACACCATATATTTTTTTTTTTGATAGAAATAGGTGCCAGTCATTCCTTTTATACCACAGACCTCATTTGGGGCTCAAAGATTCTAGTTGAACCGTTGACTCGACCCTTATGCTTAAAGACTCATATGGAAGTGGATTTAATGATCACACATTTTTTCCAACAATGTGACTTTACTCTTGGAGGTGAGAGTTTTGGTTGGGATATCTTGGTAGTGGTGTCAAGGCCTTACGATGCCATTCTTGGTATGAATTGGTTATCCACAGTTCATGCTCAAATTGACTATTTTTGGAAGAGAGTGTGGTGTATCTATGGAGATGGGACTAGGTTTTTCTTTTTTTAAGAAGGAAACATATGCATCGGAATATGTAATTTCACATTGGAGGGTTAAACCAATTACTCATCAGATTTCTAGAATCACCCTCAGTGCAGTGGATGATTGGAGTCCCTAGTTTCCTTTAGTGGTGGAAATGTATGAGGACATCTTTCTTAAGGATGTTTCTAGGTAAACTCCCTATAGGGAGGTAAACTTATGGATTGATATCTACCCTGATATGACACTGATATCTATACCTACATATTGGATATCTCCTATAGTGCCTCATGAGTTGAGGGTGCAGATGGAGGACCTATAGAAGAAGGGTTTTGTGAGACCCGGTGTTTCACCCTAGGAAACCCCAGTTTTTTTCAATAAGAAAGATGGGAGTTTGAGGTTATGTGTGTACTTACAGAACCTAAACCAAGTAAATTTTAATAACAATTATACACTACTAAGGATTGATAACCTCTTAGATCAGCTGATAGGATAAACGTGGTTCTTAAAGATTGAACTCAGGTCAGGATATCACCAGCTATGGGTATTATATGTGGATGTGTCAAAGAGGACCATCAAATGTTGGTATAACCACTATGAGTACATGGTGATGTTTTTTGGTGTGAATGATTCCCTATCAGTGTTCATGGGACTCATGGAAATGATCTTCTATCCTTACTTAGATCGGTTCGTGGCGGTCATTATTGATTACATCCTAGTGTACTCGGCATTTGAGGAGGAGAACGCAAGACCCTTGAGGATGGTCCTGGACAAACTATGAGAGAACTAGCTTTATGGTAATACCTCAAACTGTCTATTCTGGATTTGGGAGGTCCATTTCCGAGGACACATCATTTCAAAGGATAGATTTTCAGTGGATCGAGCAATGATTGAGGTGGTGATTTCTTGGGAGCCACCCAAGAGTTTTTCTAAGGTGCAGAGTCTCCTAGGTTTGGTTGGGTGATATTATAGGTTTGTATATGACTTTTCTATAGTATAACCACACTTGACAGCTTTAACACGGAAGGGAAATCCTTTCATGTGGATAGAGAAGTGTAAATAGTTCTTTCAAGAGCTAAGGCATACCTTGAAGTGCACTCTCATCTTGGGATTACTAGAGGAGGTCATTAATTATGTAGTGTTATGTGATGCGTCAGGTACCTAGCTTGGTTGTTTCCATATATTGTGGAAATTGGTGATTGCCTATGTTTTTCACCAGTTGAGAAAACATGAACAATACTATGCGACCCATGATCTTGAGCTAGCAGAGGTAGTCTATGCATTAGTGATGTGGTGACACTCCCTGATGGGTGATTAGTTTATCATCTACTATGACTACAATAGTCTCAAGTATATCTTCTCTCGGAATGATTTGAACTTCAGAAATAGAATATGAATAGTGTTCCTACATAAATATGACTTTGTGATTATCAATACTCCTATGAAGGGGAATGTGGTGGCAGATGCTCTTAGTAGGAGATCTATCTTGTAGTTGCGGAGAAATGTGTCAAAGTAGTTGGTTGTGTTGCAGATATCCTTTGTGTATGGAGATAGAGTAACTTACCTCCAGTTGATGGTTTTCTCCCCCCACTCTTACACTAAGTTAGGTAGGCACAACTTGGGGATACCAACTATGGGGCCTTACGCTCTTAGATGTCCACAGGGTGTGCCCCTGATAGATATTCAAAAGGTAGGGGAACGTCTTTATTTTCGAAGAATGGATAGTAGTACTGGTGGAATTGTGGGAGGAGGTCGCAAGGGTGTTCCATAGATCCCCTTTGGTGGTATATTTGGGTGTGGAAAAGATTTACTAGGACCACCAATGTCATTTTCAGTGGCCAGGGATGAACAGGTTAGTGGTAGAGTTTGTTTTTAGATGCCTAATTTGTCATCAAGTGAAGGTTGAGCACCAGGTTCTAGTGGGCTTTACCCATCCCCTTGAGGTGAAAGTGTGGAAGTGGTATGGGATATCTATGGACATTGTGATGGGTTTACCACACACATCTAGGGGACATGATTCTATATGGTTGATCATTGACGAACTCACCAAGTCTAACAACTTTCTACCTAACTAGGATTATATTTCATTAGAGAGATTGGGATGCCTCTACATGTAGGAGATAGTTTAACTTCATGGAATTCCATCTAAAATAGCCTCAGATCATGATTCTCGTTTTTCTTAATGGTTTTGGAAGGGATTGTATGAGGTTTTTAGGACTCAGTGGTGCTTGAGCACAACTTTCCACCCACATACGGATGGCTAGACTGAGCATAAAATTTAGCTTCGAGAGGATATGATACATGCTTTCATCCTAGAATTTGATCGTATTTGAGAGGATCACCTACCTATGATGGAGTTTACATACAACAACATCTACCACCCCACCATTGGTGTGGAACCATTTGAGGCCTAGTATGAGAAGCCATGTGGGTCACCACTTTTATGGACTATCCTTGGAGAGTCAGCACTCATGGGTCAAGAGTTGGTGTGGGCTACCACTGAGAATATGCAGATTATCCATGAGTGGATGAGGACTACACAGATTTAGTAGAAGTTATATGCTGATAGGAGATGGAGGCCTCTGGAGTTGTAGGAAGTAGACCATGTGTTCCTTCGGGTCTTACCTCGACATGGGTTATAGAGATTTGGCTAGGGTTCCATGTTCTATCAGAGGTACATCATCCCTTTTATGATTTTTCATAGAGTTATAGAGGTGGAATAGTTCCTATATCTACCCCCATAGTTGAAATGGGTACATGATGTCTTCTATGTGTCAAAATTGAGGAGGTAGGTGCATGATCCATCACACATCATCGACTGGGGAGAGTTGTAAATTGATGATGGGGTGACTTTTACAGAGTACCCAGTGGAGATTGTCGATCGATAGGAGAGAACCCTTCATGGGGGGTTGATTCCTCTGGTGTTTGTCTGATGGAAACATAAGAATCTCCATGAGAGCACATGGGAGCTAGAGGCTCAAATTAGTGCTCATTTACCTCATTTGTTTGTACATCCTGGTTTTTAGATTTCAGGGATGTATATCTTTAATGTGGGGATAATTTAGAGACTCTAATTTTCTTTGGGATTATTTTTATAAATTAATTGGGAAAATTCTGAGACAAGCTCTGAGACGGTATGTGATTTTTGAGGCCCAGTGTGACTCAAAAAGTTCATTGAAAAATGTTTAGTTTTTAAAAATGTGCACGTGCAGTTTTTCTTTAATACTAGAATAACTTATAAACAAGTTCCCAAATCAAAAATTTGAAGGCACCGCTGCATTCAGAAAAATTAAATTACCTTAGGCAGGGCCTAACATCGATTATCATGAGATGATAGTGAAAGTTAGTTTTTTGATGTAAACCTCTTTAAAATATTTTTATAAAAAGATATTTTTATTCAATACAGCAATGTTTTTATTTTAATAGGATCTTAAAAATGAATTCAGGGTTTACCAAAAACCCATAATTCCTCTGAGTCAAAGAGAACAACCTCTATAGAAATCATTGGCAAACAACAAAAGATTGACACAACCTCAGGTTCAACGGATCATGGATCGACAAACGACGATGACATAACATAGCTCTTCATTGAGGGTCATTCCAACATGAGGTAGGGTGTGCATTTTGATTTGATTTCTCCTCACTATTTATCCCCATGATGAACATGAATCCATCAATTAATGGTTTTATTCACATGTTATGCATATTTAGGGTTGGGTTTATTCTTGCAGGATTTTTTTTAGAAGGGTTGATTTGATTGATGATTGTTATGATTCATTATTATTCTTATTGACTAGACCATGTCTGGAACCAAAAAAAGGTCGAAGTTTGTTCTAGGGGTTGTTTCATTTCATCCCCCCCCCCCCCTCGATGTTCTTCGTGTTCTCCATGATTTCTATGAGTGGATAATTGTTACACCTTCGATTTTTGGTGCAAAAACCCAAGACAAAAGATCTAATGACACAACGACATCGTAGAGGTGTAATAGTGAAATCGAGACACAATGTAGTCAAGGAACTATCTTATAGAGACGCAAGAAGGTGGTGTATGATGGATCTATGAGAATCGGCTCTAGTCGGTCCAGGAAGGCCACTAGCAGGGTGTCTGATGGAGAAGGAAGGACGCAACCCGGCGAGGCTGGTCTAGGTAGAGTGTAAGGTGGAATACATGCCACCAATGGGGTGGCCAATGAAAAAGGAGTAACGTGGTCCAAGCGGGACCATGTGGGTGCCCGGGGCCGGAGTGGTGCCCCGGGTGGTGACCGGGGATGCAGCAAAGGGGGGTACACATACGTAGCTAGGTGTCTGTGTGGATCCTACACTAGAACAAGCCATGTGGGGAGCCGATAGGTACGGTGACCGTCTGCATTGAACATGATGGTGAAGAACTGATCAGAAGCACCCGACTGGGTCGGCTGCATATGAGAGATAGGGGTTTTCCCACACAAGTGGGCCGAGTTGTATGAAAAGGGCCACTCTAGTTGTCCAGCGGGCTAGGTCAGTTTGGTTCAGGCCGATCCTATTTGGGTTAGACCCGGATCAGAACCGATTCTGACTTTTTTACTAAAATGGCATAATTTTCAAACAAAATGTCTATTTTGTGAGACTTGTATGGAATTGGGACCCTTTAAATGAGGTGGTCCTTTTTAAATGTCTTGGTAGGATTTGTTTTATCTTTGACCAATATAGGTGAAAAGTTTACCTTGGTCCTTTTTCTAAGGGTTTAGTATGGTATTGCATCCACATCACTGGATAGTAGTCCCCTTTAAGGCAAAGCCCCATATAGAGTTATGTTATCCCTCCTTAAGACAAGAGTGATCATCTATCACCCCTGATGGAGTTTTGTAGGAATTCACATGACCTTCGAGCACAGGGCGATAGTCATCCTACTAGTGGGCCGTATCGATAGAGTTGTTGTTATTCTCTAAGAAGGTTCCCCTAAGTTGTGGGCAGCGTTGATAGGGTTGTTGGTATTATCTGAGAATGATCCCCTATATTGTAGGATAATATAAATCGGGTTGTTGGTATTCTCTTGGAAGGATCTCTTATATGTATATTATGATCTTTGACCAGTTTATTTTTCCTTGGGAGGGGCCTAAATTAGAGGGACCACTTTGTGAGAGTCTTCGATGATATCATTGCATGAGGAGTGAGTTCTCCCAGAAGGAGCACGCCTCAAATAGAATCATGTAGGGGATATTGATTATGATTTACCTCTTTAATATGTGGATGGTTATGAGTATACCTGAATATCCTTGGTATATGTGTTACAAACATATAACTATGTAGATCTTACTTTACTTTGTGTATTTACTTTGTGGTGTAATTCGTTTATTTCTTAGTGGTATTACTTTGTGGTTTCTGGGTGTCTTACTGAGTATTGTTTAACTCACCTTGGTACGGGGTTCGCCCACACATTTCTTGTCTTGTGCAGACAATTGATGCTTTGATGAAGTTCTAGGTAGAATAGGAATAAGTTGTTCTTAGAGAGGTTAGACAGATGAGGTGTGCTACTACAGATTCATACAGCTTTCTTACACTTATCCTTTAGGTAGGGTTTTCTATGGATTATTTTTAAGAACTTTTTCTTTCACTTTTATGGAATCTTTTTTTTGGTGAGCTTGTATTCTGGATCTGTCTACTTTATAGTTTCCAACTGTAGTACTTTTTGGTTGGGATCTTAGTGTATATATGCATTTTTTACTTGATGTTTTTACATTTCCAAATTTTGGGCTTGGAGATGTGTGTGTGTGTGTGTGTGTGAAAGTAATTAGTGAAATGCCTCCCATTTGTGGGATATTCCTACTTGGTGCTAGTCACTAGCAGTTGGACTATCGGAGGTGATCTTGGGGTAGTCAGGGCATGGGCCCCTCAGGGATGGGTCGTGACAAAAGGAGACTCATCGAAGATAACAATCAATTTGAGATTTATTTGTATAGATATAATCTATCCTAAAAATAAAATCAATAGATTTCAAACTAAGAACCATAAAATCCCTGGTAAGATCGATATATGATAACATGAAAACTCAAGTAGGACAATGAAGACACTTCTCTATCTTAGTTATAAGGGGTGTAGTAATATACATCACATAGGATAAAATATATATAGGAATATTTAATATGTCCACCATACGATTTGATATAAATGAGTGAGATGAACCAGTATCAAATAAATTAGTCACTATGTATGAATCTATAGTGATGGTTCCTCTCACAGTTACTGGACCCATATATTCTTCCACTAGATACTCTTCCACTACATGAAGAATCTTTATTCTAGATTCTTAGGGCGGAAACCCCTTATATCTTAAAGCATATCATTTCACTATAGTAATTTTTTGTGTCGATGCCACTACATTGAGTAGAGAAGATATAGAAGATTTTTTTCAAGTGTCTAAATGACTAGAAAAACCACATATCTTGGATGACTCAGTCCGAACCTGTTTCAAATGCCCAGGATTGACACACTAGTAGCAAGTTAAAGGTTCTCTTCTAGGTACTATTGGAGGTATAGAAGAATCCAACTATCAAGATCCCCCATGAGACTAAACATTCTTTCTATTCCATTTATGGGAACTCAAATAAATTAAAATAGTAGAAAAAACTCCCATGAATCCTGACTTACCATCGACTTCTACCATCTCCTTCTAGGTCCCTCAAGATTAAAGGCATCACATTTTACATTAATAACTTTGGGAATTTCCAAGAAGTCAAAGAGAATCTCTATCTTTCCCAGCCAGTCCTTAGCCTCTTGACGATCATTAGAGCCTTAAAAAGTAGATGATTTTTTATGAAATAAATCTTGATCACAATTAAGAGACTTTTCCCTTTGAGGTTCTACATCTAGAGCCTGAACGGGAATGGGTGCAGGTGCCCTTCCTAGAGCTTGGACAATGCGCAAAATAACCTCAACAAGATTATGTTCCATGGGAGGATTTTCTCACTATAGTTCAGAAAAAACTTCCACCTAGATTATATTCATATAAATTCTCATAATAATGATGCTACACAACATCAGAAAACAACATTGAAGACATCAAAAGATTACTCAGATCAACAACTCAAATAAGAGTCACAACAGAAATTAATCCCATTTAATAGATAAACAAGATATTTATTTCGACTTATTCAAATAAAAAAATGAAAACTACTAGAATTAATCCTCCATAAAAATTTATCTATCCATCCATAGTGACATAAATCTCGTTATGATGAGAGCTAGTGAGGCACTTACTCAAAGCTACCTCTGAAGTCCAAATAGGATATCTCAATTATATATTGACATTAAGGAAATATTCTTAACCAACACCTTTAATACCACTTTGTCATGAACCAACCTAGATACCTTGGTACCTTGATATCCAAGCTAATACTAACATAGAACAAAGGGTGTTTCCGATCTCCATGAGTTGGTGACGAGAAATTTCCTACATATAATTTAAAAGTGGGAATGAATTTTCTAGGGGAAGAAACAGATACACATTAGTATGCTTGAAAATCCAAAATGAGATATTACCAGAAACCAAACAGGAATATTAAAAACCCAAAAAGTACATTATAAAAGTACTAAAGAGTCTAAAAAGATAAAATACATGTCCTAAAGGACACATCACTCCCATTTTTAAGGGGCCAAGAAAATCCACCTTCTCTAAGGGGAGTGATCCCTTCACTCAGACCTAGCATGATAAAATCTACAAAAAACCTGAGGAAAAAGTAAGGTGTGAGCTAAAAATCCTAGTAGGGTCTCACTAAATGTTATATATTAATATTTCACTACAATAAAACAAAAAAGTCTTCAAATTTTAATCAAAATGGGCATGGAAATAAAGTTTCATATTTAAAAAAACATGATTTTCATTTTAAATGATGGAAAAAATTTCAAATGTGGATTAAATAAAAACATTATATAAAATATTTTATATAAATCAATAGTTATGAGTAAAGCAATTTCATAATCAATGGTATATATAATAAAAATATTCACAATAAGAAACATGGTCATCTACCATGAGGTTCAATATTTCTAAGTTATGGGATCCTTATACATCTCATATCAATGACCATGATAATATGTGTAAACATGTTCCTCAAGATCACACCAAATAAGACCCATAAACATCCCATCTAGGATAAGATATTCCAAACTAGGTTTTTGTTAGAGTTGTAAATCTTCAATCTGTTACTAGGGAATTACCATCCAACCATTTTTGTCCCAAATAAACCACTATTGACCCAGGATCATATGTTCTCGATTAATGACTAGGAAAACGTAAAATCATTTCATTTAAAAATACTTAAAAATTTCCCACTTTTCATTTTCACAATGCCAATTCATATTCAAAACCAATACATTGGTTTATCATAATTTCTTATCTTTACAATTCAAAACCAATCATAGGGTTTTATCAAATAAATTTAATCTATTCTTCTTAAATCAATCCTCATATAAATTTAAAAATTCTGTCAACTTCAAATTACACCCCAAATTTCAATTCCATTGGAATTGGAGGTTTTCCAAAAATTCCATTCTAATTACAATCCAATTTCCAATTCATAAACAAAATTAGTTTTTCGTGAATCAATTGAAATTAATTTCATACACATGAAATGCAAGGTATAATCAATTTTCCAATCTTAAATAGTACCATCTACCTTTTTCAAAGATTCATAATGCCTACAATGGGGCTTGCCAAAAAAGGTGTAGAAGATCTAGGAACTCAAAGTAGAAACAATATCCAACAACATAGATTTTATATCAATAAATCCTAATTTGATCTGTCAATCTCCAAAGAAGATAATCGAGAGAAATGGAAGAAATAGGGATACCAATTACCCAAAGATATACACCACAACCAACATGATGATGAATCACCCAATAGAGTATACAAATGGATTGGATATCACAAAAATAATTTGGGGATGACTCTAGGTAGAGATAAAGCAGACCTATAGAAGGAAAATAAAAATTTTAGGCGACCCATCTTCTTAAAACCGAAACTAGGGATTTTACATGTTGTGTAACCTAATTACACATTGTGTAATTTTCAAGTCCTAGATACACTAAAATACCATTTAAATTTATTGAAAAATGATTTTAAATATTTAAATGGCGTGTAAACTATACATGGAGTGTAACCTTTCACATCGTGTGCCCATTTCATAGAATCTTCTTGATGATAATTACACATTGTGTAACACCATTACATGACATGTAAATCCCCAGAAGACTACAAATACTATAAGTTTTATGATAAAAATTATGAAAAATCTTTAAATTCTCCATTACAGGTATCCTCCCAATTCCATCTCATCCTTACTCAACCAATTAAAAGGGAAAACCCAAACACATATTAGAATGTACTTGACAGAAAGGAAACGAGGTGTTACAGCTCAATAACTTATGTCTCTAAGGGATCAACCAATATAACCTCACTTTTAATTATGTGATTCATGAATGGTAGTTTATATCGCTAACATATACATTTACTAAATTTGGAATGCAACTTATCTGTCCTTAAGGTCTTTATCATAATCCTCAAATGATCTCTATACTCTTCATTTATCATGGAATATATAAGAATATTATCTATAAATACTACCCCAAAATGATCAAGGTAATCTATAAAGACTGTATTCACTTATTTTATTAAGATAATAGGGGAATTTGTATGTCCAAATGAAATTTATATAAATTCATAGTTTTCATACCTCACTGAGAGTGTTTTCTTTGATATGTCCTTAATTTTTACACTAAACTGATGATATCCATATCAGAGGTTAGTCAAGGAAAATTATTAAGATTCCTATTGTTGATTAAACAAATCATTAAAATGGGGTATAGGATACATGTTATTAATATTTATTTTTTAAATCAAGATTATCAATACAATGATTCATTGACCCATCTTTATTATTAACAATATAAACTGGTGAATCCCATACTAATGCACTTGTCTAAATGAATAACTTATCAAGATTATCTTGGAGTTTCTTCTTTAATTCTAGCAACACAATCATGGATATTCTATGAGGAGTGTTTTAAATAGTTGTATCACTAGGGTTGAGTTTTATTGAAAATATCACTTCATGATTTTTGGGAAGGCTATGCCACTCATTATGAAATACATTGAAATATTCATACATAATAGGCATATCATTAATATTGAGTTCCTCCCCAACCATATATGATAGATCACTATTGGAAAATTTTCATATACCCACATTTTGAAATCGTGGGTATAGCCCATGAAACCATGGGCTATCGAGGCGTCGATATTGCCCTATACCCACGTATTTGAAAAACCCATGGGTATAGCTAAGGGAAATTTCATAATACCCATGGTTTAAATAAACTATGGGTATATATCTATTCCCACAGTTCTGAAAACCATGGGAATATGTTTTTACATAAATATAATATACCCATAATTCAACGAACTATGGGTATAGATTCTTTCCATACTATCATAATACCCACAGTTCAAGAAAACTGTGGGTATATATTCTAATGGTTTTATAAACTATGGGAATATATTTACAAATAAATCTAATATACCCACTATTTAATGAACCATGGGTATAGATACTTCTCACAGATGCATCAGAAGTTTCCGGCCTTCCTGTTTCTTTCAGTTTCTAGGTGCTTCCTGCCTTCCTTATTCCTTCCATCTTTGACCTATAAAAAAATAAAGACCAAAACAGAATAAAAACCAGTTACAAACCAAAATTTATCATTATACCAAGAAGAATCAAAGAACACCCCATACACATCCAATACTGAAGATGCATTCTAGATGGATAATGTATAATGTTACTGGATGAACTAAGAACATTTTTACCAGCTGAAGATTTATCTTGAAGTCCTCACTGTGAGTTTTTATACATTTTATGAATGACCAAAGAGGTAATATGTTCAAAGTGAAATGAATATTGATATTATATTGGTAATATAA
This sequence comes from Viscum album, assembly GCA_963277665.1. NCBI lineage: Eukaryota > Viridiplantae > Streptophyta > Magnoliopsida > Santalales > Viscaceae > Viscum > Viscum album. Next base: position 1,400,023,065 of record OY728125.1, read on the forward strand.
ATTTGTATCTAAAATATAATATGGAGTAGATGTGTTTCTACAAAAAAGGGTAGATATCACAGGTTGAGTTTAATGTACCATAAAGAAACTATTTTGTGACAAAATTAATTATAATTTCAAAAAAAATTAATCAAAAAAACATGATGCACAAAGCTACTAAAAGTATTAGAGATGTTGAAACTGGATTGAGAATTGTTTTTTAAAGAAGTATTTAAAAGTCAGAAAAATGTATTTAAAAATATAATTAAATGAGAGAACTTAATAGAGGTAGAAGGTGATAATGATTATATATGATAGAATGTGTTTTTAAATTTATATTTAGTAGTTATCATCAATTAAATGAATGAAAAAAACATTAATGACTCTATCCAATAGAAAATTCCATGAAGTTTCACTAGGATGTTTTTTTTAACACATGGATTATGTTCCAAAGTATGATTTACTTTTTGAAATATTAAAAACTAATTGGTATAAGTGTATTTGACATATAGAATTAAAATTGGGAATATCACTAGTCATAGAAATAGTTTATGATCACTCGATAAAGAATCAGTACACCAGACACACATATACCACACATATTTTTTTAAGAAGCTTTACATAAATTTTTAAATCCTATAAAAATTATAATTTGATGATGAGATGATCTATCATTATTTTTTATCTAGATGAGATAAGGAATATTTATGAATTTATTTAACAATGAGGTTAAGGAAGTTCTAAGAAAGTTGTAGTTCTGGAGTTTTTAGAAAGCATCAAGAATATTATATAAGTATTGAGAACAATTTAGTGATTTGAGTTGAGTGGGAAAATGAAATTAAGTTCTTAATTTTTTCCTTATGAGTGAAGCTATAAAAATGGAATAAGTATAATATAGTTTGAATTACTATTTAAACATGTTAAAAATTTGAAGTTCTATAGAAAATGTATCTAAAAAATATACTAGATGAAGAGACAAAAACTAGAGTTTTGATCAATGTGTGTTTAAAAAAACTAATCAAAGAAGAATGGTTATTAGAAGGATTAAAAAAATAGGATTCAATTATGAAACACGAAACAAATATTTAGTTCAGAGACATTATACATAGGTTTTAGTCAAAGATACTCGAAAATGATTTCATTGGGTAGAGATTATGATAAGGTTGAGAGGTGAAATATTTTTAATCACTGGTCGGAGATCAAATATCATGTGTAGTTAGTTGGTAAAATAAGATGAAGAATACAAGATGGAGTTATAAGGAATACCAAATAGACATATCAGACAGATAAATTCTGGATAAACTTTTAATGAGTCATGTTTAAATGTTTTCTATTTTGTTTAGGATTGGGAACATAAAAAAAACATTTGTAACTATTGAGAGTTGGTATAATATTTGAAACTGGTTAGAGTTAGTATAATATTACTTATTATGATAGGGAAGGAATATAATGATAGTTTAATCCTTATATTAACTCTTCTAATATAATAAATTTCCATGGACCAGCTGTAGATTCCATGGAAAATATGTAGTCACCCACACTGGGAGAAAACCTTCTACATATTTCATTCCTTGGTTTGTTTTATTGTAATTTCATGATCGTGTGTCTATTTTACAATGTTTATAAGGTTAATAACTCTAAAAATTAAAAGGGTTAATTTCTAAAGAATTAAAACAGAAAATTTTCACCACTAATTAAACCCCCCTCTCAATGGTTCTCATGGTCATTGGATCAATGATCATATTGTTTGAACCTCTTAAGAAATTATTTTTAACATGGAGAATATCCTGGATATAATTTTTGGTGATTGGGTGGATAGTAAGGTGGAGTTGATTAAACCTATATTGAAATTCACTATAGGTGAAGCACCATGGGGAGCAGCAAAATAGGGTGGAACATGTGGTGGAAGGAGAAATGATCAAGTCTAGGTCCTATAACATTTTGAAACCTATAGGGGGATAATATCTAGCTAGTTAGTGACACAAGTAAACCATTGTCCAAAATAGAACCCCTTTATGAGTTTTGGACTCACCCACCTACAGTTGTCTATATAGGCCAAGTTACTATCCAGTTGAGTCCTAGGTATCTCTTTTTAACAAGGAAGTTGAGAATGATCATTACTTTACCCCATTAAGATGATAACCTATTCCTAATTGGGGAAATCATATAGACCTAGTACACATTAAAAATTAGTATGATAGTAAATAAGAACAATCATGTAAAGTATTTCTCAATCCTTATTCAAAGGAGATGGTCCAGGTAGAGGTCTTTCAAGAGAACCTCAACATTGTAGAGTCGTTAACTGAATAGATGGAAACCATGGAGGGGAAACGAACTACCCTTCAACCCAAAAGAAATACGTACCTTAAATGGTTGGATGACAGTACCCCCTCCCAACTTTTGTAACCTAATGTTCTCTAAAATAAAAAAGGAAAACCTAGTACTTACCAAAGTATGATAACAAAATAGATAAGAACCTGTATTACAAACTGTAATAAAATCATTTAATCTGATCATGAATGTCTGAGATTTCATAACCATCTGCATTGCCTTATAATAACGTCAAGAACATTAAAAAAACTAATTATTAACCTTCATTGAAAATGCTTAAAATGATTAAGTATGATAAAATCTAATACTGAACTTGCATAACTAATGAAAACTTCAAGAAAGTGTGATAAAAACCAAAACTGAACATACATCACAAATGAAAATCGTCTTACCAAAACATAAATGACATTAAATTATCATTATTAATGCTTGAAGTTTCCAAATTATGATAACAAAATAGATATTAACTGATGTTACAAGCTGAAATAACAACAATTCATCTGAGGATGAAAGTCCAAAATTATATACCCATCTTCACTACCTCATTCTAATTTCAATAACATGAAATAAACTATATAATCATTATTATGAGATAGAAGATTAATAGGATAAGTAAAAAACCTAATAAAAAATATAAAATATAAATAAATAGAAATTATTTTACTTGTATATGGATTAGTATATGATTACAAACAATTTGATACCACATTGCAAAAAAAAATGATAACAAGAAAAGTTATAATACTATTTTGATCCATGAAAAAAGAATCAATTCATTATGGAATTCATCATCAACATCCCATGAACATGATAATACAATAATTAAAAAAATATAAGAAAAATGGAAGAATAAAACCTTGATGATGAAGGTATGAGAATATATAATTTGGAACTCATCACTCATCTAAATCACCATTGATTGTTTGGTTCAAGAAATACTCTATAATTCTTCAAAACATGAAACCTAAAAAAATTAATGTTAGTTCGCATTTATTTCCCTATCAAAATTAAATGTGTATTTCATATTGAATATCTATAAGACACATGTTCCATATTTCATATATTCAGAATTTTTATTCCATATTTCATATATTTAGAATAAAAATTAAATAGTCCATATTTTATACATTCCGAACAAAAATAATGAACATTCCCTATATTAATAATAAAAAAATTAATACTTAATATTATAAAGATGATAAATGTTTCATATACTCATAATAAGCATAATACATATGGTAGGGGTTTCTTTTATGGAGGGGTTGCAGGTCGGGAGGGAGGGGGTGCATGTATGGAGGGGGTGAATTTTGGGAGGGAGGGGTGGGGGATGCAGGTTGGGAGTGGGAGGGGTGTGTGGGTTGGGAAGGAAGAAGAAAGGTTGGGAGGGAGATGCATGTTGGGAGTGGGGGGTCAGGTTGGGTTGGAGGGGGGAAATGACATAACAAATTGGTATACCAATATGGAAACTCAAAAAAAATACATCTCTTTTTCCAATTTTAAGTGGATCCAATGTCAACATTCATCCTATTTTTATATTTCAAATGAACTTTACCCAATTAATAATTGAAATATTTCAATTCATTAAGAACATCACTTCCTAACATACATTGAGGTGGTTTTTCAGTGTCAATGGTATTATGAAACCTCCGAAGATTCATCCTATATTGATGATCCATTGAAAAGAATCATTAATGCCCCATGAAACTGAAACTATGAAGATATTTAAGACTTATTGATTGTGTATTCTTTAAACAAATGGGGCATGATATTTTTCCCTTCATACTCCACCTAGACATCATTTCATAAGTAGAGAAATCATTTATGGTCCATAATAGGACAGAACACATATAAAACATATTTGTTAAAGAAGCATCGAATGTCCACACAACCAAATACAAAAGTTTTTTATACTCTATTATTAAAGGATGGAAGTATACATCTATATCATTAATAGGATCATAATACCCATATATCATTATAATCAATAAAGTGAAAGGTTTTTTCATAAACATCCATGGAGGAAGATTATAAACATGAATAAAAACTGACCACATGCTGTGTGTAGTAAGCATCTGACCAAAAGGATTAAAACCATCATAAGATAGACCCAACCTGACATTACACACTTCAACTGTAAAATTAGGATGCTAAGCATCAAATTTCTACTATACTAATACATTTTTAGGATGAACCAACTCATCATTACCTTTAATTCTCTCAGCATCATTCCATTACATATTAGATGAGATTTATAAAGACATGAATAGATTTTGAAGTCTGGGAATCAATGGAAAGTTCCACATGACTTTTCATGCCATATGATATTGTGTTCCATCTTCATTTGTATTCCATTAAGATGTACCACATTATTTACAGTCATTACAGTCAGTTATTTCCCCCCAAAATAAACTGCAATCTTTCTGACAAGCATGAACTTTATTAGTATCAAATCAAAGCTACTTAATTAATTTCCATGCCTTGTAATGATATGAGGGAATATATTCACCATAATGAAGAAATTACTTCAAAAATGTAAATATATAATCAATGGTGGTATTAGAAATTCCATACATGGTTTTCCCATGATATAACCGCATTAAAAATTCTATTAGTCATTTTAGTACATTCATGATATACTGGAGTTCTGGAATCATCCAATAAAATTTTCACTCTCTAATAATCATTTTCAGTATTTTACTCACTTTTATTGACATCATTTCCTTCTTTCACTAGAATACTATATCTCTTATAATGATGCACAAATTGAAACTGATCAAATATCAAATTCTCCATGCCACTTCTTTAATTTTGTTCATGAAAAGTAGAACATTAACTTGTATCTCCATGGTGATACCAAACAGAATAGTTTGTTTAAAATTAAAATTTCATTATATGGTTGCTAACTTATTCCCAGCTTAACCATGCTCTTCCAACACATTTATAGCATGGAAACTTTATACAACCTCTATCTGAAGAATTGTTAAATGAAAAATCTAAAAAAATCTCCAAATTAATTTGAAACGCGGTTGAAATGTGATCAGTATGATACATCCATCTTTTATCCATTATATAATAAGAAAAAAAGTTATATTAAAATAAACAATATAAAAAATAATTAAAAAATGGATATGTACAATAGAAAATAAAACTATTAGAACATAACAACTTAATAGTTAATTCACATTTGTATTGAAAGTGCCTTATTTTTTGTCACAAATTTCAACCCTTTCAGTATAAGAAATAAAATTATTACCTGTATCCTATAAAAGGATAATAAAAAAGGTAAACCATAATGGGAAAAGAAAGGTTCTGTTTCTATGATAGAGTGGTATGTTTCATTATAGTTTAACTAAGGGAGAGATAAAAAAGTTTGTCCTCCCTTATGTGTAACATAAAAAAATCAACTTTCAACATTAAAGAACACCCTTAAACATGGGTTATTTCATTTAAAAACCAAGGGGGAGATAACAAAATTCACCCATCATCATAAATATTTTAAATGAGACCCATATTCATATAATTTAATATTTTTCATGGGTAAAAATTTAATTCAAAGTGGGTAAAAATTTAATTCAAAGTGGGAAAAAAATTTAAAGAAAACCACTTCATCTATAAGAATGAAAATCAGTTAGATAATTTATATAAAACAACAATGGTTATAAAATATTGCTATAAATATTCAAGAATATAAATCTAATAAACTAAATCACTTCGTGAATTGTTTTAATAAAATAATTACTTAGAAAAACCTACTGCATACAAAGTGGAACAAGTCAAAACATGACTCTTAAAAAGGAAAAGGTCATTCTGGTAAAATGAATGAATTTAAAATAAATAGAAAAATCAAATACACATTATTATATTAATATCAAACACTAAATTTTACACACATTATGATTAGGGTTCTCATAAGAAATGAAAATGTGGTAAATTGAAGTGAAATGTCTAGGGGAATCTCCCCTGGGATTTAGGTAATGTATTATGTATCAAATGTAATCGATTAATGCTTTGGATTATTATAGAGTACACTAATTTTATTTTTAATGATGATTTAATTGGATTAGACTTGATCTATTTGGTTAGAATACCTCTATTTTATGTTATGGGTTATAATACTACCATTCTTCTAAATGTCAAGGATAGTTCCTTGAGTTTAGATCAGAAGAATGGATTTGGAAGAATGGAAAGGTTCACCCCATTGTATTTTTTATAAATTTTATAGAGAGATAATACTCTATTGATCCATGTGGGTTCTCTTATATTATTATTTCCTTAGTTTCCTTAGGCTTTTACATTGTTACCATTTTTTATTTGACATGTACCATGATTATAGACTTGTCAGTGATGGAAAAAGTATATACAAAATGATGTTGAGTGTCATTGTAGAGACCAAATATTAGTAGTATTTTTATTACACTTTTAATTAAATTATAAATTTGTCAAATATTAATAAAATAATCAATAATTTATTATTAAATCACATATCATTAAAAAACAATTGAATTTTAATTTTAGGGACACCATTTTTGGAGTCTTACCAAGTTATAATAAAACCCTGCACTTTCTACCATGGAACTTGGGCACTTGAGTTGTTATCATTATTATATTGTATATTTAGATTTGGGAAATCACCTAATGTTTTTGATTTCATGGTATCTATGACTAATCATGGGTGTTTGGTCCAGGTTGATACTCAAGGCCATTTGTCCTAGTTTTTGTAGTTTTATCTTCTGGTATTCTGGTTATATTATGACTACCTAGAATGTATTGCATAAAATTATTTTTTTTCGTGGATTATATTGATTATTATTGAAAATTTTCATTTTTTCATTAAATTTATTATTTACATATGTTTATATTAGTATGTTTATTTCTAATATTTTTTTAATCGAATATGAAGGTATAGTCTCCAAACCATACTACTTGAGACCCTCATTGTTAGTTAGTATACTCTATTATATGGGGACTCATTCCTAAGGTATTATATATACCAATGGTCCAAGCACTACTGGGTTGTATGTGGTGATAAAACAGAATAAAATTTTATTAGAGGTTTTTTTAGTCTTACTATATTTAAAAGGTAAAAAATATAATAAAAATGTGTCAATACGTGGTGTGGAGATTTTCCCTGGGACTAGCCAACCCATATATGAGTAAAGCCCATGTTATCTATGACTAAATTTATATTTATACTATTCGACTATATAATTGATCTAATGTAACCATAGGTAATACACTTGATTATGAGGTGAAGGATTGATAGGATTCATCTCATGGAATATTATGACAAGAGGGGGGGTGTTTAGTAATCTTATCTAGCATGTAGAATTCTTGTTCATGATGTAATTTTATTGCTTACATGAACTATGACTTGAGTTATTTATTTCAAATGTTTTAGAAAATTTATATGTTTTTTTCATATAATTTTATGGTTTTATATTATATATCCAATCCCATAAATTATAAAAGGTATGTTTTATGACTACTTGGGGATATTATTAAAAGTTTCTAACTAAACAAAATTCCAATTATTACATAAAAAATGTTTTCTTGTATAACATTTAATTGAAATCTTATTTAACTAAGGAATATCTATGGAGTTTTGGGTAAAATTAAATGGTTAAATTATATTATTATTTTCCTTAACATTATTATTATGAGGCACCATCTGAAATAAAATTCAAATTAATACATAATGAGTGTTTTTATCTATAATATATTATTAAAATTTCATTTATATAAGCCCTTATTGTGGACTTTTTGGGTTAATATAAAATTTTAAAGTGTAATGAAAATAATTATGATATATATATATTTGACATGGTGGGTAGAATATTTGGAAACTATGTTTGAGTGGTTGGGGATATTGAGAGTTCTATGGCTATGTGGTATCCCTATGATGAGGAGGATCCAAAACTATAGTGAATTTTTATGTAGGTCATAGTGTGAGTGAGTTTGTTTTGAGATGTGTAGAGATTACTTATGAAACTGTTGGTTTATACTTGACCTGTGATTGGTTAGGTCAAAATAAATTTCAATATGTGGTTGAAAGATAAAAGTAAGTATTTGGAATGTTAAATTCCATGTTACCTTGAGATTAGGATGAGTGAAACCCATAGTTATGAACAATGTTAGTCATAATGTGTGGAGTAGGTTTGAGAGACTGGTTTCGAATACCCAAGGTCCTCTCTAAAAGAGGCCTTGAGGTTCATTTATAATTAATAATAAATACCACATTAGACCACAAGTTTGATGTAAGATGAAGACTCTAACACTCCCCCAAAAACTAGGTGTACCTATCATGGACACATAATTAAAGAAATAGAAGAAAAGAAAATAAAGAACACCATAAACACTCCCCCTCAATCTAGACATACCCATCTTGATTATAAAGCTCGAAAAAAATATTTGTAATTTCAAACACCCCTCAAGATTATAGATCCCCCTTGATATGAAAAATATGGATGATTGAAGATGGAACTTAAATGATGGATAATATCAGTGGTGAATCATGTCATCAAGGCGCAGCATATGAACCACACAGGTGGGACTGAATGTAAGATCACCTAGAAACCTGACTAGAAGGTATGGATGATAGAGAACCAAAAAAACTAAACTATCTAGGCTATACGATAGGGTTCCGGTAAAGCTATGCACGAACCTCACTATAGATTGATGATGCGATGGAGGTACGGAAGAGAGCCATCGCAAGAGAAAGTGTGGGAGGGGATGGCCAGGGAACACGAGGGGGGTAGCCGTGGGAGGGTCTGGAGCTCTAGAGAGGGATAGCATGCTGGATGGGTGGAACACTAGATGGAAGAGGTGGAGGGGAACTTGAGGGGGAAGCACACTAGAAGGGTGGAAAACAGAATCTGTTACTGGAAACAGGAAGGAGGGAAATATCCATCATGTGAGTTACCAATGGATGGGTACAGGAGGTTTCTGCTGAGGGAGATCTGGTCTTCATAGGAAGGGCCTCTGGGAGGTAGATTTGTTGGGTAGGATCCCACAACTAATGGGATCTGGCTAGATCTAGCTAAGTTTGAGAGAGGGAGTTGTTGGGAGTCCATTGCGGGCACAAGAGGAGGTTGTCGAGGATTCTATAGAAGACAGGCATGGAACGGGAGAGAAATTCCGGACCGAGTCATGTTGAGGAGAAAGAGGTCACCTGGTCCATCGTGCATAGAAGATGTCACAGCTCATGCAGGCCAACAGAGGGTGAGGAAGCCCGCAGGGAAGATTCATGAACTAGGGAGGTGATGAATAGGGAGGACATGGTTGGTATCACCGATGTGCATAGGAGGAGGGCCACCAAGGGACTATGTAAGGGAGGGAGGGCCTCAAGTGGGATTTTTTTGTTAGGAAGAATGGAGGGCCATCGGTGAAATGAGTCTAGAGGGGTTGTAGCAAACGAGAATTTCATGCTAGAGGCTCCAACCCCTAAGGGGATAATTGGTGGAAACCCTAAATGAGAAATAAAAAAATGGGAGGGGCAGGTTTAGAAAACCTCCTCTAATACTATTTAGAATGATAAAAAGAGTTGAGGTCCTAATACACATGGTCCTATCTAAAGGAGTCCTTTAGGTTCCTTTATAATGAATAATAAAGACCACATCGGACCAAAAGTCCAATGTGGGATACAAACTCCAACACCTTATTTAGAATGGCCCCAAGTTTGAAATTTAGTACATTTTAACCATTGAGGGTAACCCATAAGACTATTTGTAAATTTTTTAGGAACATTTAGGTGTGTGAGGCATAAGTAAAAACATTATTTTATAATATCAATTCAAAAAAAATCAATTTATTTCAGATAGGTGTGTTAGGTGACTTTGGTTCACTAAGATAAGTAATTATGTTCTTGTTATTTCATACTTATGGATGGTTTTTGGAAGGGAAGTCTCATTCATATTCATATCCTAGGTGACATTGGTACATGTCAGGTAGAACAACTATATTCATGCTAGATACAATGTTTGGTTCCCATGTGTTTAACACTCTTGGAGGAGTTTGGGTTTAGGGATATGGATATACTTGTTGATCCTGAGATGAATAAACTTTGTGAGTTAGTGTTTCGATAGAATTTAGAGTTTTTAATGGAAAATTGATTATGTTCATGGCCATATAAACTCAGGATAAGATTTCAAAATAGTGGTGAGACTTTGAATGAACTCTAGTTTAATTATAAAATGATGATATAATTATGAATTTTCATTTACATGGTTTGACATGGTGAGATACATGTGATTTCAAGAAACAATACATGTTCTCTATGCTTGGTGATATTAGAATATAGAATAGTAATGTATAGTTTCTGGAATGTGTGGGGATAGTATAAATTAAATGTGGGTCATTAGATCTTAGATATAGTCTTTATGATAAGTTTGTGCATGAGCATGTAGCCACTGATTTTTGATGTAATCTTGGAGCCAATCATGTGTGAAGATACAATATATTGTTTCACTTGTGGATTAGGCTTACAACACATTATGAAAACAAGAATATGGAGCTGGATTGATCTTGAATCAACATGAAAGTTAAATATTTCAAGGGTTTTATAGGTTTTGTGGAAGATATGGACCCAAATATTTTTATTTATAGTATAATATATCCTTTATTGTGAAAAAGAAAGAACCAAAAGGTATTTTTAGTGATAAATTAAGGTGGAAACTCAATAAAATATATATGTGACTAGAATATCACCAAATCTAACCACCCAATATAGATTTGAACATTTAGAAGAAGTGTGTGGTATATGTAGATAATATTTTCCTAAATATTATGTATTAATGACCAAAATATTAGGATAAATTCCTTATAGTTTGAGAAGGAAACTTATTCTGAAAAAAACTTTAGATATGTTAGGAAAATTTAAAGGCGATAAGAAGGTAAATGAGAAACCTTAAGAAAATGAAGAGAAATCGAAGAAAGTATGCTTGATTATTTTTCATAACCAACTAGCCCGGGATAAATAAATTTAGAAGATCATGATAAAGTAAACGTAAAATAGGTTTCTTTACATGAGTAGGAAATAAATAGTTAGGATTTATGACTAAATGGTGGATTTAAAATCTAAAAGTGTAAAAGGTGTTAGAAAACTATGTGTGGAACAAAACATTTCCTAACTATCCTACCAACCAAATAATATTCTATGAAAAGGATATCGCAATAACAATATGGGGAAGTATAATTTACATCTAAGGAGAATGTGTATTTATTAAATAAACAATGAAAAAGAGAAATTGTGAAGTCAACTTGTTGACGCTGTTGATATAAGAATAAGTGAGTAGTTCAGAAACAATAAAAAAGCAAGGATGATAATAAAATCCAAACTTGGATGCAGTTAATCAAGAGGGGACATCGTCGGAGGAGATGGAGCCGATAGGGGGGAGTGGGATGTCACCAAAGGTGAGGGAGTAGAGAGTGGATGGGGGAAAGGAGGCAGAGGCTGGGATGTTGAGGTGGAGGTGGAGACCAAAAGGTCAAGGTTAGGAGCAGAGGCAGAGCTGGGAGGCGGAGGTTGGGGAGGGGAGGTGATGGCCAGGAAGCGGTGGTTGAATGGCTAGGAGGAAGAGATAGTAGAGGGGGGTAGGTATGGGAGGTGGAGGTCAGATGGTAGGGAGGCATAGGTCGGGGAGGGGAGGAGAGGTTTCGGAGGTGGAGGTCGGGGAGGAAAGGGTTCAAGCGGGGAAATACTGATGGAAAAGATGATTTGGGAGGAGAAGCCTGATGGAGGGTTCATATTGGGGCATTTAATACCCATGATTTTAATAAAACCATGGGTATAGACCCCTTTTCTAGTAGTGGATACATATAATGAATAGTTAATAGGACCCATTCAATGGAATAAATTTACATTGGAAAATTATATTCATCCTCACACCGATAAAAAAATCATTGGTTCATTAATAATATGAAATATAAATTCACTTCCATGAAAGTTGATACAATGTCTATATAAATAATTCAATCATTTTCCAAAAATCACATGAAATTCAAGTAGATGTAAAATCATAATATTTTCATAAGACAAATTCCCAAAAATGTCTATCAAAGATTATATATAGATTTTAGATGAAATCATTATACCATTACAGGTTTTCATCAATATTTAAACATCTAATCAATAAGTTGGTGATATTATACCCCTAAAAAATTATTTAGATATAAAAGAGTCATTAAAACCTAAATGAAATAATACATTTTTAATTCTATAATTTATGATAAGTAAACATTTCACCACTTTTTTCCCATGATCCACTTCAGAAGTTTTTATTTCACGAGCATTCAATTTTTCTATTGGATTCAGAGGTTTTTAGTGTCTATTATTGTCATTAACCCTTGGATTGATTCATTGGATAGAATAATACCCATAATAATTATAGTTGTGTAATTTTAGTGTGGGTGGTGTATTCATTTTAGATCTCTCTAAATTCATTTTATTTAAATTCCTATTTATATCTCTTTGGCATTCACTGACTCAATATCCTTAATTTACAAACTTTAATCATTTACCAGTTAACTTAAGTTGATTTTTCCTATGCTACTTTCCATATTTCTGGCACAAATAAATAATAATTTTCTTTCCACCATGGGTTTTATTATTAAAATATAATCAAAACTCTATATTTATATTATTATCAAACCCATAAGAATTATGTAAATCTTTACTCTCTATATTCACCTAGAGGGGAAATTGAAAGATTTATTCATAGGAAAAAAATCATCATGGAAAATGGACTTCAGATACTTGCTTTTAAGCCACTAAAGAACATATCAAATTTTCTTTCATGTTTGATAATAAAACCATAAGTGTGTGATATAAGTCCTATATTTTTTTCCACATACATTATAATAGATTCATCAACCTTTAACTTAGAATGAAGTAATTACCTTTCCATTTTTATGTGAAGAGTGTGGGTAAAGTACTTATTAAAAAATACCCTTCGAAAACCATAACATCATGTGGAGTTGATTTATTCCTCTAACCTCATATTCTTTATAACATTCCACCATTTATTTTCTTTTCCTTCCAAATGACACAAAACTAGAATAATTTTTTCATTATCCGAGCACTGGGAAATGTAGAATATATTTTTAATGGTACTAATCATTGCTCAACCATGATTGGATCATAATACTGAATAAATGAATTCAGTTTTTTCCTCTTGAAGGACTAAATAGTGTGTTATTCAATCCATTTCTCATTTGGAAAATTAGTATGATTTCTATCCTGTGAATGTTTTCTGAGCATAAAATCAATATTTTCCCTCATATTTCCAATTCCATTTAGTTATAGAAGAGGAAAATTATTTTATTATATTCAAAATTAATTGTTAACATGAATACTCCCGATTCCATCAATTTACTAAAATAAAAATCATAGTATAACCACCATGCTAAGAAAATAATAGTGAGAAATTGTATACCGATGAAAATCATTCATGGGAAATACTAAGTCATAAAACCTTCTTATCAACATATAAAACTTTTAGGTTCAAAATATGTCACTTTTTATTCATCATATTTTTTCTTGAGTTCAATCCATATATTCTTTATAAAATAATCTCAAAAATAACTAAACCCTACAATTATAGAAAATTATGAAACCTGAGAAAAACATAAATAAATATTTCATCATTTTAGATGAAAATTAATATATTATAGAATAATTATCATCCTAATAACTGTAAAGGTTTAATGAATTTATAGAATAAATATATAATCAAATTATTTCATTAATGATATTCAAGATCTCTAATAAAGATATTATATCAATATACCACTATTAGATTTATTATACTTAAAACATTTCTTCATAAACTAGGGAATATGGAAACATAAGAAAGAGTGAACTCAAATGCTTAGTAAGGGTAAATATGGGAGATATCAATCAATGATAATATTCAAGCATATGGTAAGCATATGTTTATTAGATAATGATCATAACTTATAAAGTGCATACACAATTAGTCATAGATCATATATCCTAATCCATTTCATAATGATTTTCCATTTCAAAATTAATGAGTCATACAAGTAAAAAAATCATTAATTAATCATGAGAAATGATAGAAAATCATAAAAATAATAAGATTCTATAAAAAATAATTCACATTCCTAATAATATAAAATGATTTCATTAGTCCAGGATCACTTCTTAGACCAGCATCACATGGTAGAAAGAGTCCCATAAGGGATTAGGTTCACTCCCCAACATATTTTCATCATTGGAATGAGTTTTCTCTCCATACTCTTTCATATTATCTAATGATATATCAGTAATTACCAAATTAATTTTAGGGCTACATCATTCCCTCACCACTTGTCATATAATGAAATCCATACACATGTGTTCCATATGATCATATAAACACTCATCATTCCATCATATCATAACCCTTGGAAATGAAATGTGTTTCATAAAAATTTCTTCATTACATAATCATAATTCATCCAGATAAATAACTAGGACCGAATCACTATACCATTTCCGTATTTAATCAAAAAAACATCAACTTATGTTTATATAGATGATAAATACTTTTAAAATAACATTTTTTTCATTTAATTGAAAATTGGATGAAACCATTGTCAAAATTATTTTTTAATCATATAAAACTAAATAATAATATTATTTGAAAATGAATTTAAATAATCATGCGATAATAAGAGATAAAATTATTGAAATCATTATAAAAAAGAAATATATAGAAGAAAAAGTTCACTAACCAAAGTATAAATATGGTTGAATTTTATTAAAAATATTTTCTCAATAATTTTATGTAAAAATGAGAGGATAATAAATTTAAAACATTAAAAACACAAAAATAAATTGCCAAGGGGAAAATAAAAGGGTTTTAATAGATAATTAGAATGTAAATCTACCAAATAATATTCAAGAAAAAATTATCCTCATTGAAAATGAGATTGAAATATAAACTCTTACCTCAGGTCCTGAAATTATTCATAAACATTATTAAAATATGATATAATAAATTCGGATTTATTATAAATTTATATCAGATCCATATTAATACTTATAATACATTACAAAATTCACTTATAATTTACAATTAACTATTTATTGACAATTATTCATTAAAATCAATATTCAAGTGTTAACTCTTCTCTTTCCCATGCATGTTTTGGTTAGATTATTCTAGTCCTTGAACCATAGTCAAGATTTCATCATCTTAAGAATTATAATCATGTTATAATTATCATTTTTTTTCATTATATACACTTTTATGACCATTCTTATAAAATAGTGATGAAAAATAAATAACATCACTTTGTTGGTACGGTAGTCCGCATGTACACATGAATAATATTTTCATTTTCTAAAAATTGGAAATAAGGAAATATAAATAATAATATATAATTAAAAAATCATAATAATATAATAAATATAATATATATTTATTAAATTAATACATATTAACATCCTTGTAAGGATGACATGAATAAAAAATCACATCACTTCATGGAGGTGGTAGACCATACGTACACACAGATAAAGATAACATTTCTCAAAGGATGAAATGAGGTAGAAAATGGATTGATAATTAACCTAAAATAATTTATATATAGTAAATATAATTATTTTATAATGTTAAAAAAATTTATATAATATTTATAGAAGTTAAGTAAATAATAAACTCAAAATAGATCAGTAGATCCAATTACCACTTCTTTGGGAAACCTCCTTTAAATTGCATTTTAATCCTTAAAAGGTTGGTATTTTTGGAATATCATAAGCTCTAGGAAATTAGAATAGTTTTTAATAATATATTTAGTAAGGTAATGGTTGACCAAGAAGAATCAATATGTTTCATTAAGATAAGAGAGGTGTTTCCTTTTATAAGTGAGGTGAGTGGCACTCTTGTAAAAAATTAAAACATTAAAATACAATAAAGTAATTTTTAAGTGAAAGTGGCACAAAAAAAACTAATTTTTAAGATAATATAATTATGAGTCGAAATAAATTCAAAAAAAAATCTATTTGTAAGACATATATATTAAGTTATCACTTATCTATTTATTGTAAACCCTCATTAACCCTTTTTAACCTTTATTATAGTGACAATGTTTGACCATTGTTACAATTGATAATGATGGAAAATAAAATCAAAATTATTAATAGAATTAAAAATTTTGATTATACCATTTTATGATATCCAATTTCTAAAATTGGTAGAAAATAATTTTAAATTAATCTTGAGAAATGCAATGAAAAATATTTTTAGAAAAATGCATTTTAAAGCATAAAAAAAATTTATTCTCATTCCTTTCTTAGAATTAACAATCAAATGAATGTTAAATTTTTTGGAACATATATTCATAAAATTTAATTAAAATCATTCATAATTAGTGATTAATTTAATATATTAAAATAAATACAAATTGTGTGTATTAAATTATTTTTCATAAAAAACATTAATTTTTACCATAAAATTCTTTTCTTTTAATTTTTCACAAATTAGTAATTAATTAATTTATTTTATACATGAGTAAAAAATAATTTATCATTTTTATACTTTGAAATTTTTTATTTGGAAAATATATATGAAATAAACTAAATATTTTCAAAATAGTTCATTAAGATCAATAGTGTTTTCTATGTAAATTAGAAATTATTTTCAACAATTATATGTCAATTTAATACCATATTAGTAAAATCAATTCATCGTTACGTTATTAAAAATCTATAGAAAAAACATATATATTCTAGAATGTAACACCCTATGATCTTAAATTTTGTTTTTCCTTCAAAAATCAAATGTTTTTAATAACTTGTTTCCCACACAATACCAAACCAAAATTAACATCATAACATTATATAACTTTTGAAATGTATCTGTATAAATGGATCATAATAATTTATGTTACATAATTATGAAACTAGAATGTATAAATAAAAATAAATTTCATTATTAGTACTAATGCATTGACGAAAATTTAATTGGTGTAGATAAATTAAAAATAAGACTAATTTATGCTTTAAAATATAACATTTCTAATTTTTATATGATTTAATTTAAGAAACTAAATATAGTATAGATAAAATATTCTTTTTATAAATAGTATATTTACACATATTTGATTAATAATTGATAGGAAATATGAATAATAATAGTTAATATTTTAAAATGTTATTTTCCTATGAAAACAGCTATTATTATCCATATTTGTTTTTATATAAAAGTTAAATTATAAAATTTTAGAATTTTAATTTGACCATATTGGTTTAATTTTTTTATTTAACATATAAATATTATCTTAGGGTGAATTTTTGATATTTTTATAAAATAATTTTTTTTAGGTGAAGAGTGAAAACAATATCAAAATTGCTAAAACCATTACTTTTTTGACACGATCATAAAAAAAGAATGATTTTATTTTCATGGAAATGATTTTATTAAAAAATAAATTTATAATTAAAATAAATTATTAATAATTTATTTATTTATAAAACTTATGTATATCGTTTTGAAAATATTATTAGTATTTTCATCTAAAAACTAATTTACTCGCTTAAATTAAAAAATTTATTCCATCACTTTTATAAATAAAAAAATATCTCATATTTTAGGTTCACATGATCAAATTATATAATATTTTAAAATTATTTTTTTATATAATAGTTGGTTTACAAATATTAATGTTGATGATCATGATAATGGAAAAAATATATTATTTCAAGGGAATTTATTTTTAACAATGTGTAATTTTAATATAGTAAACTAAATTAATATCTTTAAAAGTGAATTTAATATAATTTTTTATCCTATATATAAATAAATTATGACTCAATCAATTAGTAATGAATGATAAATATGATTAAGAACACTTGATGTTGAAAACAACAATTTTTAGAAAATAGTTCTTTTGTAAAAAAAATGTTTTAATATTAATGTTAGATAAATATTAATTAGAAATTGAATTAGATAAAATTTAGATTATTGTTATTATGAAAACACTAACATTTTGTAGTAAGGGTTTTTTTATATTTTTTTAATAAAATATATACAAATTGGGTAAAAACTAGTTACCAATATAAAACCAAAATGGTAAAATGTGAAAATCATGTGTTAAAAGGGTTGAAATATGTTTAAAACAAGTGTAAAAATGGGTATAGAATGATTTATATACCATATCTCACCCTACACTCCATTCGTTCTATATTTTTGAGCCCCTAACTCCTGAATAACGACATTCCATTATTGGAAAATAATGGGTGTTCACAAAATGTCATTTTTCTTCACATATAAAAGGGGACACTTCCACCCCTTAATTCTACACACATTACTTAAAATTAATTTATAAAAATATATCATTGTCCTCATAATATATGCCTATATTATTTTTATAATCCGATAGTATCAATTATTTAACCTAGGGCCTTCATTTCTAAGTATACTTTCAAGAGGATGTTCAATGTCCGAATGTGAGTATTACTTAATCCTTAAAATTTTCTTTTTTATCTTTTTTCGGAAAAACTATCCTTAATATATTAATTTGATAACCATAGTATCATTATTATACTAAAATTTTACAATATTAATGTAAAAATCATTATTTATTCCATTCCATATACTTAAAAAAATTAAATAACATTAACTGTGCATTGTGTAGACTACCACCTCCAAAAAGTATGGTTTTTGGTTTTCCTCTTGATAATATTTCCTCATTAAAACCACTTAAATATTATTGAAAAAATTAAAAACATAAAAATAATATCATTATTATTATTTTATAATGATATTATACACTTCTTTAACCACTCTCATCCATCATGAGACATCGTGTTCATGTTTGGGTTTAATTTAATCAAATACTTAAACATATCTATAAAAATATATAATGGATAAAAATGGAAAATATAATACTCATGTTTTTATAAGTTTATAGGAAAATTAATATTGATTTATATTTCTGGATTTTTTATATTTATATTTTTACTTATTATTAAAATATCATCCTCGGTCACTAAAATTAAAATTATAATCTTACATCGATTGAATTTTCTTAAAAACATAGGAAAATAATATATAAGAAATAAATGTCATATAACTATAATTTTAGGTGCCCCAGGACTATAGTCTCTAATATGATTCTAAAAAACACTTTCTAAAAACATAATATTTTATAAAATTTTTGATGAAACAATATTTATTTTTCAAAAATCTCTGTAGGGTAAACATTAAAAATGATAAATCATCTCACAATCCCATGAAAAAAAGGTTTCGTGTTCTTATGGATCAAATATATAAGAAATTTATTTTATTATACATATGAAAATTTATCTACATTTTAATCAAACTTGTTACAATTTTAGACATATCCTAGATTATAATCACTTTTATATCCTATGTAAATAAAATATAAGAGAGGGTTGATCGATAACTCTATATAAGGGATGAATTATCAACATTTTATAAATGATTAAATAATAAGAATTTGGGAAAACATGAATGGGGGATGATTATAACTTTAAAAGAATATGGAACAATAATATTTCTCCACAAGTCATGATATAAGGATAATTAGTCTCACTGAATAATATATTACAATTCAAAATAGTGAGAAATCACGAGATACTAAACAAACTCAATAGAGCATAATCAGAGGCATAAATCATGGAAATGAAACATTACTATGAAACCTAGTATAAAAATAACTTTGTATAAAACTTAAGAATGGGGGAATTATAAGTTTTGAAGAAACAATATTTTTATACTTCATTTAAAAAAACAAAACTACCATTATTCATTTTGTGAAGAAAAAAATTGCAATTCATCTTATTGTAAACAAAAAAAATTCCCACACTATATTTTGTGATCAAAAAATCCCATGATTCATGTTGAAAACTGTAAAAATTAGCATTCTTTATATTTTAATCAAATAAATTCCCATGATTCATGTTTTAAAAAAATTCTCAAACTTCATGTCAGGAAAAAAAATATGTACGCTTCATGTTGTTAATAAGAAAAAATGACCATGCTTCATGTTGTGAAAAAAAAATTATCCATGTATTATGTTGTGAAAAAATGCCTGTGCTTCATGTTGTGAAAAAGAAAAATTTATATTCTTCATTTTATGAACAATTTTTTCCATTCTTCATATTTTAAACAAAATAAATTCCCATTTTAATGTTATGATGAAACCAAATTTCAACGATTCAAGTTTTAAAAAAACAAAATTTCCATGTTTCATGTTGTGAATAAACATAATGTAGACTCATCATATTGTAAATAAAAAAAATTCCATGATTAACATCCTTGTATAATTAGATATAAAACTTTTACTGATACATTTGATATGGATATAGGACTCCACCCATCATCATCCATATATATGAGTTCCACTTAAAACAAAATCATTCATATTATCATAAATAAGAAATGAAAATAAAATGGGTTTCATAAATTTTCCAAATGGTTTCAAATAAAAAAAAGTGATAATTTTATACCAATAATATAATCTCCCATTCAGTTTATTTATAAAGGAAACATATATGGTGATTTATTAATCATTACTTAATTAGATAATAATACATTATAAATATAATAGAAATCAAAAACTATATTTTTCTTATAAAAAATTCCTTAATATCATCCTAAAAAGATGTTATTTTTAGGCCACTTACCAAAAAATATTATAAAAAGAATGATTTTTTAAAACATTAATTCTAAAAAAATTATAATAAACATTGAAAATAAATAAATCATATTTCAAAACTATAAATAGAAGGGATGAATATATGATCATCTAAAGGAAAATCCATTGAAATATTTGAAAATTTATTTATTGGTAACCCATATCATTAAAAGGATAATGAATCATTTTATATAAAAATAAATTAATTATACATTAGGTTAAGGAGAACATTTAGGGGAATTAAAAATATGGATATGGAATAAAAATCCATTATAAAAAATGAGAATTACTCTTATCAAAAATGTAATTTCATGAAAAAATAAAATAATCAAGGATGAATATTTTGGTGTGAAACATGATTTCCCCTTGAAAAAAATGATTAAATACAACATAACATCATAATAGTTTATAATATATTAATCTTAAAAGATATTTTTCAAAGAGGAGTGATTATAACCCAATGAAAAGATTTGAATAACTAAAACCCCTTATGATTTGAGGATCATTTAACTCAAAACCTACTGAATGTGAAGTGCCCAGATCAGTGTGAATTACTGAGAGTGGGAGGGGTAAATCAATGATCCCTTTAAATCTTTTTAGTAATTGATTATTTTAAATTAAACCTCTTTGGCTAGTTAAAGCCTCTATCCACTCTTGTTGTGTATCTCAACCTTACCTCGAATGATGCTGTAAATGTAAAGACACTAAACATAAGGATTTAGAAGGTTTGGTTCAAAGAACTACTCCTTACTGTGTTGGTTATTCTACCAAACAATGATTATCCACTATAATATTATTATCAATTACAATGGTTGATACAGAGTCCCACTGTATTTGTCATGATTCCCACAGGAGGTTCTTTATTCTACTTCCTACAATGTTACCAGAGTCCCACTAGCCTACTAGAGAGTCTCATTGAAGTCTTCTTCTCCTCCCTAAATCTCATAGGGGTCTTCTAGCTCTCAAGTCACACGAGAAGATTCCTTCTTTAAGTTCTTTCTTGATTCATTGTAGATGATCTTATTCTCTCTCCACAGAGGCTTGATTAATCACACTTGCCTTTGTATCTCTTTAAGAATCCATAACATACTTTGTTAAGGTTTTTTGGGCTTGCTCAATAACTCTGATCACTTTTACTGATCAGTTCTCAATATCAACAATGCTTAGGCAATTATTTCTTCTTCTGATGAATAACTTGCCTCACTAATATGTGTGCCAATGGTTCACACAACTTCTTCAAGAATATAATATGCAAGAATGATCTTTCACAATATCAGTACTGTCTCTCTTCTTGGATTCTCAAACACTATCAACTCGGATAAAAGATCTTCTTTAACTCTATCTGGCTTCAGTATCAATTATCATCTACTTCATGCATGGATTTCATCAGATCCAATACCTCTTTTATTTGGATATCTCACTATATTATTCTTTATTTCAATAACTGAATGCACTAAAACTTCTCTTAGTTTTCTTGGTAAGAATCACATATGCTTATTTGATTATTCAAACACTGAGGATCATCTCACTTGTCATCATCTAAATTGATTATGCTTCATGCATGAGTTACATGGCACTTCTTTTTCTTGTTTACACACGTTCACTAACAATATTGATTATTCTTTTAGGTGTCTTCATGTGTGCATGGGAATTCATTCATGTATCCACAATCCTTTTCTTCTTTATGTAAAACCCCCAAATGGGTATAACCTTTTGAGCACACACACTTCCTCTTCCTTTTTCTCACTGAATATCACACACACGTTTTGTCTTTGGTTCTTCCCACACACACACACTCATTATTTGGTTTAGGTTCAATATAAGTGTATGTTTATTCAAACCCAAATGGGTGATCTTATTTATGTGTGTTCTTTCTTATTTCTTCCTCCTCATTTACATGTGCACACATTTTTTATTCTTTTGCTTTATTTTCATGATGATGGTATCAACTCATGAATTTGTATTCATGTGCATTATGCATTCCCTTGTTCCTCTTATGAAGACACCTAAAATCTTGGGTTCTTTTTCTTCTCTAAGGGCCTCGAGTTTCTTCTTCTTTAAATAAAGCACACATAACCTGAATGGGTATGTGAGTGGTGTATGCATGGGTTCTTCTTCTTTGTGAAACAAGGGAGGAATTCTTGGCTCGGTTACCTTCACAGAGTATCAAAAGGGTGAATGCACCTATTATGTACTTGTGGTATACTATACATGAAGGCACAACAAGGGTTCAAAAGAACCTGTCGCATTCTCATGCCTTCTATTCACACATAGGGTGCAAGTTCTTTCGCAGACCAAGGGGTTTGTGGTTCTTCTCTTCTCAAACCACAAGAGGTGAGTGGATCTCTTTTGTACAAGGGCTGCACTAGAATTATTTGTGTAAGGGATACACATGATGCCTTATTCCCACAAGACATGCATGACTCTTCTTCTTCACACATCTAGGTTGTCCGGAACTCTTCCTTTTGTGAACCAGAGGGGTTCTCATTTTCTCTGTTCTTTGGAGAAATTGGAGCTCATTTATTCGATAATGACAACACCTTTTCTCATCTTGGACTCCTCCTTTTATAGGTGAGGGTGAATCCTTATTATGTGTTCAAAATATTTGAGAGATGTCGCGGTGATCAAGATTTGAATGGATGATAAATATGGTGTTTTGAAATCTTCAAATGTGGGATAATTGTTGCACTGAGTCTCATGGTTTATTTCTATTCAACACAGGTCCTTCTTTCTCAGTGAGTATAATCCTCACGTGCATGCATTTTCGAATGCATGAAAATCATCTCATTGATTGCTCGAGTAGAATAACATGGCCTCACACCTTTGGTTGCTTCATCCATGTACGATTTCATTATTTTGGTGCATGCATGAAATGTTTAATACATGAATGATATCATTTCATCCAGACGATCCTAATGGAGAGGATTTGATCATTAGCAGTGGGCGGTAGTTGATCAATGAGGTGTGACATCATCTACGACATATTGGTTTGAATCGGATGGCCAGAGGTTGAAGACATCGGTGTGGAGGATCAGTGATTGTTCGATCAGTGCGGATTGGTAATAGATGGTGTGGATTAGATTGCAGGATGCTTGATGAAGAATACAGCTGCAAACTTGCGTGAGTTCAGATGGATGGACAGATTAGCTCCACTTTTTTTAAAACACATCCCAAATTGAAATGAAGACACGGGATGAAACTCATTTATAATAAAATCTTCCGCAACCTCATCTTAGAAATATCCCCCCCCCCTCTCCTAGTTCCGACCCGCACCGGTGTTCTATGGGCGCAATTCTGCGCCCCCTCTCTACTCCTTGTGCGCACTCTTAGCGCCCACTATGCACTCACCACACGGGTTCACCTCCATGCTTGCACCCTGCAGGTTTATACACATCCTACACACCATGCACCTCATATGCAATCCTCTTGGCATGCCCATTCTAGCTATCCTGTTAGGGAGACTAGACTCGGCCACACACTTATGGTGCGAGCTGCCTCCCCTAATTGGATGGCTAGGCGGTGGGTCCCATATTTTTTAAGTGAGGTCCAAATAAAATAAGTCTTCAAGGATAAAAAAATCACCTCCTTAAGAAAATCCACCTCTTTTCAAATGCCAATATCCTTTCTTTCTCTTTTCATCTTCTTCATTTTCTTCTCTTGAACTATTCATGTATTAAAATACAATGCATGGAAACATTATAGAAAAAATGTATTCTCCTTATCAGAAGTATTTTTCTTCGAGGATAATCACAAAAAATCATCTGATTTGATTCACAAACTTCATACAATTAGAATTAATTAGATGGATCTTCCACTTTCATCATGCAATAGAGTATTTCACGGGGTTATTCAAATGTTGTAACAATGTGTCATTATTTGACACATGATTTGGAACATAAGATCAGTTCTACAATTGTCTAAATTAATTCACATTCTTCTTCTATAATAAAAGTGGGATCTTCAATAAATTACTAATATCACTTTAAGAATCACCACTTCAATCATTGGAACAACTTCCATTATCACCTTTCCATACACATATTAATAACTTATTGACACTTGAATCCTTATTGACATAAAATGAAACACCATGATCTACAATCTCCCCCATTTTATTTTTTTCAATATTACTTAGGAAAATTTTGAATGGGTCAATATGTGTGCCAATATTTTCTCTCCTTTATTGGAAACCAAATGCAAAGGTGTAGTGGGGTCTGTTCAAAACATGTTCTCCTCCATTTGAATAATACCTTCTTGAATATTTCTGAGAGAAAGATGATGTCACATGGTTCTCTTAGCAAAGAGCCTTTAGTTGATCAACTATAAGTCTACTTGGGATAACCTGGTGTAGAAAACAAGAGAGATTTGACCAAGGTATTCAATACTATCCATAAACAACCACACATGTGAAATAATTCTCAAAATGTTTCAATTCTTAACCAAAGGGTTGAAAAAATCATATTTATCCATGAAATGCTAAATCATGCACATACTTCACCAAACACATTAAAAAGTTCAATTGAAAAGATAAATCTCCCCCTTTCATCCCATATTATCATCAATCAAGAACTCCCCCTTAATTGACATGATGAATACAATTAAGAACAAAGGAAGAAAGTGTGATTGGAATACCTCAACTTCAAATTCTTGAGATGATATGAATTTTAAGGTTTGTCTTGACATAATCCTTGATATCATCTCCTTGATTTTTTCTCCCCCTCAGGAGGTGCACTACTTTTGATTTTTCTTGGTGGAAAATAATCATCAGATGACCTTCAAGATATCCATATTGATAATATTCCACTGTGGAACAATTCAAGTAATTATCAAATCATGAATAACGAGTCCAACTTGTAGTTCTCCACTTTTTTTATTCAATTATTATTCTGACAAATGACCTTTATCTTTAATTCCCTACAATGTAATCACGCATATAAAAAAATATAAGGGAATAATATGGAACACTTGTGAGATTATTAATAGAATCATTGGGGCTGAGAATTTTCTCTCAACCCAAGAACTCCATTCCTTATATCTTTAAAGTGTCTGGTACTCTTCATACTGATGTTTTCTCACTATTTGACATTTTGATCTTTAATTTTAAACATGGAACCTTTACTTACATTAACCTTCAACTTTTTTTTATTGTTTTCCTTTTCTTATGCAAATAGTAAATTAGCTTCCATTGGTGCATGCTTTACAATTTTTAGCATCTCTATTTGACCTAGTAAAACATCTATACAATTATTTTCATGATGTCCAGTCTTCTTGAACCTTCCACACAATAGTTGTGAGAAACTTGGTTTGTTATTTTCTGATAACCTCTCATGAAATTCAAATTCTCTTTCATGTGGAATGGAATGTTTCCCTTTTTCATTTTCTTTTTCTAGTAATAAATCTTCAAATCTTTGCAGTTCAATAGAAATTTTTAATTGATTAGTCCATATGACTAAACAATCTTTAACATTTTTTAGTTTGGAGCTTCCACATGGATTCTTCAATGTTTTCAATTTACCTTTCTTAGGCAACTTGTTATCTTTAGGAATGTATTCAGCCAATCCCATCTTTTTCTGGATTGATTTTCCTTTTTGTTTCATCGTACTTCCATTAATTTCCATGTCTTATTTGTAGTGATTCATGGTATGTCATTTCTTTCTAAAATAGAAGAATATTTTCTTGGTTGAGATGACATTATTGGAATTTGGCTTGAGCTTCTTATTCAGAATAGTTTCTCTCACTTTTTTCTTGACTTTAGTGTTTTGCATATTCCCAAGGGAATACTTTTCAACTATTTTTTACTTTCTTCTGCCTTTGTTGTGTTTTATGATTCTTATCAACTACCTGAGGCATGGTATGAATAAAACAGCACTCATCATAACTATGACCACTTTTTTTCAATTATCACATAAGTCTTCAAGATAATCAAATTTTTTATTGGTAGATAGATTATTTTTCATCTGTAATTTGTTCTTTTGCTTTGCAGGTTGCTTCATTTATTCATATCTACCTTCCCTAAATATAGACCTTCTATAATTATCATATGATGACAATTTATGCCAAAAATTGTTTTCCTGATGCCCAAACTTCTAGAAACACCAACAGTAGCTAATAAATTGCCTTATTTTTCTCGTAGTATCAGTCTAGATAGATTTAGTGCTTTGTTGTTTCTAGAATTGTCTTTATTTCTTTGGAGAATCCATTTGGGAGTTTCTCTTCTTAATCATACCATCATCTATCCTAGAAATTTTTATGGATGTATCAACATTTTATCAATTCATATCTTCATAGATTTTAACTTTGAACCTGTACTTACAGATGCAACTACATTAGTATAAAAAGAAACAAATGGGTTATGGGATACCTTATTCTTGGAGGATGTTCCCATTGTATTATAGGATGATTTGATATTCCACTTGGAATCATATTATTCAATGAAAACTTGAGTGGAAACATCTCTTCTTTCAGCTGTTTGGGATGTTCTGGATTGGAGTGATTGTTGATTCTTCAATTTCACATCCAGCTCTAAACACTTCATGTTGAGGGAGTTATTTTCATCCTCAAATAATTTTATCTTTCTTTACCAATTCTCCTTCATCTTTGTCAATTTTTTCTTCATGAACATTCCATAATTTTTTCAAAGAGATGTCAAGTTCCTTTACCTTGTTGGCTTTTTCTTCTATTTGAGCAGTTTTTACAACCATAAAAACATTGTGAAACATTTCAAATGCATGGAAAGCTTCTACAGATACAATCAAAAATAATTATTTCTTACAAATACTTCCTTGCAATTCTTCAGAAACTTCATCAATTCTTTCTTTACAAATAAAAATTGTTTCTTCCCTTGCTTTCAAAAGTTTTGTGAGAGTGTTAGATATGATAACCATTTTAGCTAATTCATATTCCATGGAATCAGATTCTTCTTTTAGTTTTAATTTTTCATCTTGAATAGTACTAATGATTGCAGTAATGTGTCTTTCCAATTCTATAGGTACTTTCTTCATATGATCTTTGATTACAGTCTGAAGATCAATAATTGATATATCATCATCATAGCTTGAGTAGGCTTCATCAGAAGTGTCATGATAATAGAAGTAATTATCACATGTTGTACCTTTCATATTACCTTCATCAGAAGGTGTCTCCCCATTAGTAGTAAGCTTCTTCTTCATATTCCATGATTTTTTATTCTTTTTATTCTTCTGAGTCTTGGAAGATATCTTCATTTGAGTTTGTTCACTCATCTCCTCAAATATGCACTTCATAAAGACTACCTTGGATCTTTTAGAGGTAATCTGACTTTGATACCAATTGAAGTTCCTAGATTAGTGTGAATCACTTAGAGGAGGAGGGGGTGAATTAGTGATCCCTTTAAATATTTTTACTAATTTATTCTTTTCAATTAAAACTATATAGTTGGTTCAATACTCTATCCAATCTTCTTGTGTGTCTCATCTTTACCTTGAATAATTCTATAAATGTAAAGGCATTGAACAAAATAATTTACAAGGTTCTGTTCAAAGACCTAATACTTTATGTGTTTTTTATTCTCCCCATCACAGATTCTCCATTATAATCTTATTATCATTTACAATGGTTAATTTAGAGTCCCACTATATCTCTCCTAAGTCCCACAAGAGTTTCTTTACACTGCTTCCCATAGTGTTACCAAAGTCCCACTGGCCTACTCCAGAGTCTCATTGAAGTCTTCTTCTCCTCCTTGAATCTCATAGGGGTCCTCTAGCTCTCGAGTCACATGATCAGATTCCATATTTAAGTTCTTTTTTGATTCACTATAGATGATCTTCTGATATCTCCACAAAGTCTTTTTGAATCACACTTGCCTGCATATCTCTTCAAGAATCTTCAACAGCCTTTGGTAAGGTTTTTTGTCCTTGCTCAATAACTCTAATTGCTTTTTCTGATTAGTTATCACTCTCAAAAATGATCAGAAAATTCTTTCTTCTTATGATGAAGACCTAGCCTCACTAAGATGTGTTTCAATAGTGCACACAACTTCTTCAAGAATATAATAAGCAAGAATGATCTTGCACAATATCATCACTGTCTCTCTTCTTGGATTCTAAAACTCTTTCAACTCAGATAAAAGATATTCTTTAACTCTATATGGCTTCAATATTAATTTTCATCTACTTCATGCATGGATTTCATGGGATCAAATACCTCCTGTATTTGGATATCTCAATTTCTTATTCTTTAGTGAAATAACCTAATGAACTAAAACTTCTCCTAGTTTTCTTAGCAAGAATCACATACACCTATGTGATTATTCAAACATTGAGTATCATCTCACCTGGAATTATCTGAATTGATTATTCTTCAGGCATGAGTTTTATGGCACTGGTTATTCTTGTTTATACATGTGCACTTACAATATTTATTCTTATTTTAAGTGTCTTCATGTGTTCATGTGCATGCATGCATTCTTGCACAATCCTTTTATTCTTTGTGTGAAAACCCCAAATGGGTATAACCTTTTGATCACACAAACTTCCTCTTTATTTTTCTTACTTAATATCACACACATGTTTTGTCTTTGGTTCTTCACACACACACACTTATTATTTATTTTAGGTTCAATATAATTATATGTTTATTAAAACCTTAATGTGTGATCTTATTTATGTGTGTTCTTTCTTCTTTCTTCCTCCTCCTTCACATGTGCACACACTTTTTGTTATTTTGTTTTCTTTTTAGGAATATGGTATTAAATCATGCATGTGTATGCATGTGCATCACTCATTCCATTATTCCTCTTATAAACACACCTAAAATCTTGGGTTCTTTTTCTTCTCTATGATCCTCGAGTTTCTTCTACTTCAAATGAATAACATACAACCCGAATGGGTATGTGAGCGGTGTATGCATGGGTTCTTTATCTTTGTGAAACAAGGGAGGAATTTTAGGATTCGGTACCTTAGCAGAGTATCACAATGGTGCATTCACCTGTTGTATACTTTTGGTATACTACACATGAAGGTACATCGAGGGTTTGAAATAACCTGTCACATGCTTGTGGTTTCTCTTCCCACAGAGGGTGAAAGTTCTTTCACGAAACAAGGGGTTCACGGTTCTTCTCCTCTCAAAACAAAATATGTGTGTGGTTATCCTTCAAGCAAGGAATATGTGGGAATCCTTAACGTAAGGGATTCATGGGATGCCTTCTTTTCACATGAGATGTGTGGCTCTTCTTCTTCATGTAGCTAGGCTGTATGGAACTCTACCTTTCTTGAACCAGAGGGGTTCAAATTTTCTTTGTTTCTTTGGATAAATAGGAGCCCCTTTCTTTGAGAATGAAAACACCATTTCTCATCTCAGAATCTTCCTTTTATAGATGATGGTGACTCCTTCTTCTGTATTTCAAATCCTTGAGATATTCCATGATGATCAAGATTTGAATGGATGAGAAATACGGAGTTTTAAAATATTCAAACATAAGATAATTGTTCCACCGAGTCTCTCGGTTTATTTCCATTCAACGTGGGTCCTTCTTTCTTGGTGTGTATAATCCTCACATTATTGAATTTTTGAACGCATGAAAATCATTTCATTGAGTGCTCGAGTGGCATTATGTGGCCTCACACCTTCATTTTTTTTGGCCACATACGATATCATTATTTAGATTCATGCATGCGACTTTTAATGCATGCATGATATCATTTCATCCAAACGATCCTAATGGAGAGGATTTGATCATTTACAGTGACTAGGAGTTGATCAACGAGGTGCGACATCATATTCAGCATACTGGTTCATGTCGGATGGCCATAGGTTGAAGATTTCAGTGTGGAGGATCAGTGATTGTTGGATTAGTAGGGATTGGTAACAGATGGTGTGGATTTGATTGAGAGATTCCTGATGAAGTATTTGTTCGTGGTCTTGCATGGGTTCAGATGGACAGCTAGGATTACCTTTATGTTTTTTTAAACTCATCCCACATTAAAACAGAGACATGGTATGTGGCTTATTTATAATAAAAGTCGTTGAATCCTCAGCACAGAAATATCTTCCCCCCTCTCCTGGTGTCGCCCCACACCGGTGTTCTGCGGGCATGCTTCTGCACCCACTCTCTGCTCCTCATGTGCACTCCGAGCACCCATTATGCACTCGCCTCATAGGTTCACCACCATGCACGCACCATGTGGGATTATACCTAGACCGCAAACCATACACCTCATATGCACTCCTTATGTCCTGCCCATGCGGGCTTACCTATTAGGGAGACTAGTGTAACGAGCTGAGCATCTCAACACAGCAGTTCACCTGTGCAGCACCCCAACCCCCTCCAAGGTGGGTGGGGTTCAGCCATCCAGCTCTTCATATGTGAGGTTTACTGGTTTTGTCCTACCATGAACTCATCAAGAGAGTGTCCCCAACTCCCATCCAATGGGGTCAAGATTGACATGCACCATCCTCCTCTTTGTTGGGGAAACTCTCATCTCTTTGATAGGGACAAATTAGATGAACCGCAGCTTTGATGTTCTTTTTGGTGTGGGACAGGACCCCTGTGATTGGGTCATGACATTCTCCCACCACCATTCCATGCACGCCCTCGTGCTTGCAGAATCATGGCCTTATGTGTTTCTGTGAAATGGTTCTTCCAACTAACCGGCTACCAAGCATGGCCTCATGGGATACTTCTTTCTTGTCTTTGGCATCAATGGCCCACCCACTCTCTATGTCGCAAACCACTGTGGTCCACCCTCTCTCTTAGGGTCGAAAACCACCTCCGTGAGACCCACCCTTCATAGTGGCATCTCTACCTTGAACTTCTATCGAGCATCACCTTCTCTATCATATCACCTCCACATGACCCCCAAGACTCCACTCCCACCACCAAGGTCCATCCGGAAGCATTCCGTAACACCACGAGGAACATTATCTCTAATACCACTTGTCACGGGCTAAGCGTCTCTGCACATCAGTTCTCCCATGCGGCACCCCAACCCCCTCCAAGGCGGGCGGGGTTCAGTCGTCCATCTCTTCATATGGGAGGTTCAATGGTTTCATCATGCCATGAACTCATCAAGAGAGTGGCCCCAACTCCCAACCATTGGTGTCAAGATTGAAATTCACCATCCTCCTCTTTGTCGTTGTGACTCCCATCTCTTCAATAAGGAAAAACTAGATGAACTGCTGCTTTGATAATCTTGCTGGTGTGGGATAGGACCCCCATGATTGGGTCATGACAGTAGGCTCGGCTGCACCATTGTGGTGCGAGATACCTCCCCTAATTGACTGGAAAGGTGGTGGGTCCCATATTTTTTAAGTAAGGTCCAAATAAAATAAGTCTTCAAGGATAAAACAAATGACCACTTTAATCAAATCCACCTCTATTCAAATGTCAATATCTTTTCTGTATCTTTTCCTCTTCATAATTTTCTTCTCTTTAACTCCTCGTGAATTAAAATACAATGAATGGAAACATTATAGCAAACAATGTATTCTCCATATCACACATCTTTGTCTTTGAAGATTAGCACAAATAGTCATTTGACTTGATTCATAACCTTTATCCCATTAGAATTCATTAAATATATATTCCACTTCCATCATGAAATAGAGAATTGCATGGGGTTCTTCAAATGTTGTAACAATGTGTCATTCTTTGACACATGATTTGGA
Organism: Viscum album; assembly: GCA_963277665.1. NCBI lineage: Eukaryota > Viridiplantae > Streptophyta > Magnoliopsida > Santalales > Viscaceae > Viscum > Viscum album. Next base: position 1,400,055,681 of record OY728125.1, read on the forward strand.
ACTTAAGATCAGTTGTATAATTGTCTGAATTATTTCACAATCTTATTCTATAGTAAAAGTTGGATCTTCACGGAATTACTTACATTACATTTAGAATCACCACTTCAATCATTGGCATAACATCCATCATCACCTTTCCATACACATATTGACAACTTATTGACACTTGACTCCTTATTGAAAACAAATTCAACACCATGCTCTACAGAAATATATATATATATATATTTATATATATATATATGGGTCTTGAATTAAAATGAATAATGGGTATTGGATGATATAATATATCCATTGGTTATTATTTACACCTCTTAAACAAAATCATTTGTATAATAGAATACATGTCTCGAAGAGAGTAATTTGAGATTCAAAACCCGTACTGTGTATCCTTCTTACTCGACTATGCTCTAACCACCTATATAAAGAACAGACCTATCTTAATCAATTTTCACAGAAAATTAATATAAAAATACTACCTTTTTATAATCTTTTTTATCCATATATTACAGATATATTAACCAATTATAGTTTATTTTTATCATTAGATGTTAGATTATTTGGTGTTTTATTTCATTAAAATTTTAATGATGATGGGATCGATTCTTAATATGTGGACTAAAGTTAATAATTAATTGTTAATTGAGGAAATAATAATATTTTTTCTTCAATAATACCTTAAGTGTCATTTAAATTATTTGAAATACTTAAATATGACTTGTGAAAATGGAAAACACGATGAACAAGTTTTCGATGTCTTTAATTATTAAAGGGTGGTATATTAATAAATATTTAAGATATTAACAAATACATTCCAAAATCATTAATACATATTAAAAAGATCATTATTACATTATTTTTCCACTATATAACTTCCCATAATCATTTATTACATAATAGTTATAACATCATTTACATAAGTTGTAAAACAAACACAAACGATGACATATTATAATGTTTTCATGAGTAATAGAAATTATTTAGATAATGATAATATGAAATATTATGAATCTTAAAATTTTAATAATTAACATATATATTTATATAATCCATTATTATTACCATGCATGGTGGTTGGTGATGATAAACGAAATTTTTTGTTCGTGGAGTGGGTACCCTATACATATGCATGATTAACAATCCCATTTATCAAATAATGCATAGAAAAATGATATATGATAAATTATCATTTAACAGTTATAAATTTAAAATATAAATCATTTTAAATCATCAATTATTACCTTATAACCATCCATGAGAGGTGGTGGTGAATAATGAACCACTTCACATCATGGAGGTGGTAGTCTACACATATTCACGATCGATGTTTTGGTGTAATGGCCCAGCTCGGGTGTCACAAAATCGGTGCCTCAAGCTAGTTCACCACATGACATGGAGTATACCTCCTCGTATACCAGATATTGTTGACAAGGATCATGGTTCTAAATTGGAACAATGAGGAGGACAAACCCCCATATCAGAGTGCAAAACCAGAGGTAAATAACAAAATATCATACATATAAGAGTAATCAGAAGGAAAAAATAAATTGAAACATGATATAATAAAATGAAATATAATAAAGGCTCAAATAGACATGTCATAATTAAAACCAACTGCCTACTAGGTCGATCAAATAATATACCTAAATAAAAGAAACTACAAAAGTCTCTATAACATCACTAAGCTAGACCCATCCAATCACCTGAAACCATTGATCTATACTTCCTAACCATTCGAAACTCAACATAGGCCTCAACCAAAACATGAGCCTAAAATAACATGTGAGAGATTCTTGGGTAACCAAGTGAAATGGAGACCCGAGAATGGTGTGAGTAAAACTTTGTAGGCCACCACAAATAGTATCTATAGAAAATACTTTTTAATAAAAAAACGATTGTAAGAAAAGGAATTATTGTAGGTAAGAAGGTAAATAAAATAGGTTCATTATTCAAAAATTATTTCAATTAATCACTTTCATTCATTTTTCCAAGTGTACCCATCTCCACCAAACCTTCCCCTGAGAAATATTTTCTTTTGAACCATATATCTCTTGATCATGGGTTGGAAATCAAGGAGCCACGATCCCAGAATCCAACTGAGATCCAACGTACAATGTATATCCATCCCAACCACTAGGTTATATGTCAAAAAACAAGGAGTATTAGTCAAAGTATCCATTTGAGAATCAGAACACTATGCATGACCATCCTAACATTGACATGGATATTTAATGTATTATTACATATTGTCCATTGTTTTTCATGATTATGATGTAATAATGTCCTAGAGTATTTGTTGCATTGATAAGGTCATGGCAATTCCCTGCTACGATGAGAACCTTGAAATGTTATAGCAATATTCTTAAAAATTGTTCTGCAGTTGGATGACATGCTATGATGGGACACATAGCATGTAGACCGTTAGGTGTGAGTACTCGTTAGAAGATGATACTTCCTCTTATGAATTTCGTACTTGGTAATCTCCAAGATAGGAGATTATGAGAACAGACTCGCTAGTAGAAATTCTGCATGTTTTGGTGTCATCAGATATTTCTATCTGCGATCATGTGTAATGATCCTTAGACTTTAAGATTTTCATTAATACATGTCCTGACTTACACACTTTGATTTACTGACAAAAACTATCATGCAGACAGTTGGCCAGAAGTAGGGTACGTTGGGTGCGTCACGAGTGGCATGTTATTAATAGATAAGTTGAGTAAGGATTTGTCCCTTCCATTTATGGAAGTTGATATCTCAGCCCTTTGATTTGAAATAGAACCGTCGTGTGAAATTACATGGCCATGGTGTAATGACGAGTTTATTTCAGGCAGTCAAAGAATGATGTATCAAGCATAAAAGTTGATGACACAATCATGAAACCTTCTTGATGAGATGTTGCGAAAAAGAGATTATATTACACAGTGAGTGTTCGTATGTGGATGTCGTTGTTGAGACTTTACATTCTTTATCTTGGGTTCCTTGACCTGTTTTTATAAATTACTCTTGGACTTTAGGTAAGCCCACCTAATTCCAATGAGAAATAATCCTAGAGGGCCACACACTAAGTGTTTTTAGTGGTCTTAGTTAAATTCTATTTGAATTTAATTAATGAAATAAATATTATTCTCAAGGCTGTGGAATAATTGTATTCAAGTTAAGATGATCGCATAAATTAAATAAAATATATTTATTTATTTTATTGAACATTTAATGAATATTTATTTACTAGTTTATAAATAAAATATTTATTTAAGAAAATAAATTATTTATTTATTTATTTGGGTTTTCAATAAATGGAAGTGGAGTTCGATCGGACCAAGGTCGGTCCGGTAGTAAAATAATTATTTTTAAGATGGTAAATAATTATTTAACTAGTTAGCACAAATTAAAATAACACTACTATTATTTTGTGACACAAAATTTTATTTATAATTATGTTTTGTGCAAGTTGGTGCACTCTAAATATTGACACAGTATTATTATTAAATGCATGGGTTTTATCTAAGTTTATGAATGTATTTAATTGTTTCTATGAAATTAAATATTATAACTAAAATTACATGTATATAAATAGGCAGGTACCCCTATTGTGCCATACACCACACCACACGCCTGGTGAATTGAGAATTGTTGAGCCAAAAAATTTCTCTCTCAAATCCTCTTCTCTCCCCTCTCAAGAACGAGAGACGTTCTTCAAGGCCGAAGAACAAGTGATCAATAATGACCGACACAAGACACTTGCTTCACCATGCTAGCACCCGAAGAACGAGCGGTGTCGATCGGAGGCCATCGGAGCACGTATGGATCACCGCTAGAGGGATTCTAGTTTGGATCCTTACAATCGCAACGAGATAATACAGAAGGGTCAATCTGGATGATCAACATCATCAATGAAGAAAAATACCAAATATACAAGTATTATTTTTCTTTATGAAATTAATTAAATTAATTATAAATATGATGTGCAAGATCCTCTCTAAAGTTTTCAGGACTCCTTTTCTTTATCTAAATCTTTGATTATATTCTATAGAGACTGGTGTTCATTGTCGTATTGCTTCCGGAATAATCATTGATCATAGTAAAAATCAAAATTGGGTTTCGTCCAAACCATGCTTCCGCTGTTCCCGGATCCTTCAAGTGGTATCAGAGGGGTTAAATCATAGTTTATAATTATTTAAATATTTCGTTGATGAATTATGCATTTAATAATTTAGTTGTTTCAATTTAAGTTTATCATTCTGAAAATCTGAATATCGATATCTATTCCTCCTCTTTCATTTCTCGTTCACCGTACAAAAAAAACTTTTACTTTTTTATTATAATAAAATAGAGGATCCCATCTAGAAGTGCTAAACTTTCTTGGCCGTACAACACCAGAATACACGAAGTTTATTCAGAAGTACACACCATGTAGTCTAGGTTCAATACATTGGACTAGTCCGCCAAACCATGCCATGTGTTGGAGCCTTTCTAAGTCTTAAATGACTTCATGTGTTGACCAAGAACAGGTGGAACACAGTTTCTGGATTACAAACTATGTGGCCCATGGAACATGACGTGTAGTCCCTTCAGGTTAGGGTTGGACCATGTACCCCGTACACAGCTTGCCTAGCTGGAAACCGTGTAATGTGGATACTACACGGCATGGGTCCTATTGAACACGCCGTATACTCTGAAAATTTCTGAAGTACATCTACACGTCATGTCCCCGGGTGTGTACTTTGGATGGATAGTGAACAAAAATAGACGTCATGTAGTCAAAACTACACATCTTGTACTCATCCAAATTACATAGATTTATTAAAATTTATTATTATATTATACAAACCCTTGAGACGTGTACCCTAGTGCAGAAGTAAAGCTAAGGCACAACACGTGATAGGTGTTTTATATATATATATTTAATTTGACAACTGTATAATGTTCATTTCTACTCATTGGGTAGTTATGAACAATAATTCACTGGGTTTCCTCCAAGGTACAAGTTACGTACAAAGATAATTTTAAATTAATTTATTTGTTTAAAATTATTATGGATGAGAATCTCAAGGAAATTCAGAAAAGTGTTTAAGATAAAAGTATTGATTAATTAAATATAATTAATTGATTCGAGCATGATTTATCTTAAATAAGAACGATTAAAGAATTGAATTCTAGTTTTATTTATTCGTAAATATTCTTGCATTCATGGATGATCATGAGCTAGACCAAGACCTTTGTATGTGAATGGTTTCTTTTAATTTATTTATTTAAATTAAATTTGTTGGCCTGTGAGCCTTCTCCTCATTAATATGTAGGGCCTACATCGCCAAGGTTTCTTTTATGTAAAACCCTTTTTACCCCTCACTTACGTGTGAGATAAAAGCATATGTAATGGATGGAGCTCCCAAGCTATTGGAGGTGGCTCAAGTTATAAGCCAAGGTAAAACCAATCCAAGAAGATACAAAGGTGGACAAGTGGAAATTTGTAAACACGAACCCAAAAGGTTCAAGTTGTTTCTCCCCTAGTTCAGGGTTAGTTTATCAACCACTAGATAAACTAACCCTTATAAAATCTCATGATCATACCATTTACATTATTTTATTTCTGTCAATTTCATGGTTTATCATTATGGATGTGTTGTCACGATCACATAATTAATTAAACAAGCATGCAATATGGAACTAAAATAAACCAAACTTATGCATAAATATTATCAAGACATGGTTAATAACTTAAGTAAGTTCCACTTAATATTAACAAACATGTGATAATGATAATAAGAAATTCACGCATAAGAGATAAAAATACCTCAAATAAAATATTAAGTCAGAACAAGCCTTCTATTACTTGATTAAATGGAAATACTCAATAAAACCATGTGTTTGACCAACCCTTGTTGGGACACTTACTTTTATAAAGCAAGCCCTTATAAAAGGTTTCGGGTTGACTTAACCATATTAAATCAAGAGGAGTATCCCTTGCTAGACTTGAACTACTGGAAAATGGACCCATCCCCACGGTTTCCCCCAAAACCATGAGGATAGGTACCCCTATACCCATAATTTTTGAAAACCATGGGCATAGGTAAATATTTAAGACCTATATGGGTATAGGGTGGTCTATCCCCATGGTTTTCCAAAACCGTGGGTATAGGTCCTGAAATGTCACCTATACCCACGGTTTTCCAAAACCGTGGGTATAGGGGTACCTATCCCCACGTTTTTCCACAAAACGGTGGGGATAGGTCTGGGCTAAAATATAAATACCCATGGTTATGAAAACAATGGATATAGGTTTCCCGTGTGTGGGGGGGGGGGGGAATTTCTGCGGGAAGGAAATTTTTTTGGCGGGAGTCCTATACCCGTGGTTCTTCCCACTATACCCACGGTTTATATAACTATATTTAACTAAATATAAATATATATACACATAGGTGATGTTAGGGTAGTGGTTAGATGCGGTGTTTGCAGCGAAGAGGTTGCGAGCTCAAAACCCGCCGCATGCATTATTTTAGGATCTATACCCATGGTTTTGAAACCATGGGTAAAAGCCTTTGACACCATGGCAATTGGGTATGTTTCATTGACATGGTGGCAGAAAACCTATACCCACGGTTTTGGAGAACCATGGGTATAGGCTGGGGACCTATATCGATTCCATTCTAGCCCACGGTTCCCAAAACTGTGGGTATAGCCTATACCCACGGTTTTGGGGGCTATACCCACAGTTTTGAACCATGGGTATAGGACATTTTTTCAGTAGTGTTGGTGTAATATTGGAGGAAAGAGTTGAGGAAATCCAAAGCCATGATTTCAGGATTGGGGAGTCGACTCAACATATCGAGGAGCTGCAAGCCCATAGTTGGAAAATACCTGCCTACCTAAATACCTTCTAATAGATTGACCAACCCTTGTTGGGGTTATGTGAAGGGGAATATGGATCCTTTCCACTAGAATATCATAGAAACTGGAAATTTCAAGTTCAATGGTGAGGGCCATTGGGACTTGACAAAATAGTGGGAGACTTAATAAAATTTATTATTTCTCATAAAATGTAATCAAGAATGTACTAATGATCTGCTCTTTTAATTGTAGAATAAAATGACAAGATCATCAACCACACTATCCCTGTGATAAATTTTGGATAAATACAACATCGTCACCGGTAGTAACTTCCAAGAATGGTTTAGATTCCTTCAGGTTATCCTCTGCCATGAACAGAAGTCTTATGTGCTGGAGTCAGAATTACCTGATCCGCCTGCTAAGGAGGCGAGTGATGATGATTTCCTAGACTATGAGAAACATATGAACAACACGGTTGACGTTCAATGTTTGATTTTATCATCAATTTCTCTTGATCTCATGAAGTATCATGAAAACATGGATTCTTATAGAATTATCGAGCACCTCCATGGTCTTTACTAGGAGAGAGAAAGATAGGAAAGGTTTGAGATATCTAAGGCACTCTTTCAGAGTAAGCTTGGAGAAGGTTCCCTAGCTGGGCCTCATGTAGTCAAGCTCATTGGATACATTGAGAACCTAGAGTTCTTAGGGTTTAAAGTCCCCAAATAACTGGGAACCGATCTCATTATTGCATCACTCCCTCAGATATTCTCTAAATTTTTCATCAATTTCAATATGAACAATATTGAGAAGTCTCTATCTGATCTTATTATCCTCATTTTCCAAGTAGACAAAGATATAAAGCGTGAAAAGCCTTCTGTCCTTATGGTGAATAAGAGGAAAGAGAAGGAAAATAGATTTAATCCCAAATCTTCTTCACAGCCTTCCAAGAAAAGGAAGATCAAATGGGTGGTAAGGGAATAGGAGGTTGTTTGTTTTACATATGGCAATAAGGGCCACTGGAAGAAGAATTACACCCATCCTAAGAAGCAAGGGGAAGCTTTATGTGTTTTTTTATCGAATGAAATATATCTGTTTCTATAAATTGTGTATTAGATATAGATTTTGGTGCTCACATATGTATCCAAATACAGGAACCAAGTAGATTCAGGAAGATTGATCGAGGGGAGGTAGATCTACGAGCATCCAATGGAGCCAGACTTCTTGTTGTAGCTATCGGGGACTACCACCTCACATTGCCAACTGGGATGATATTAATGTTAAAGGGCTGTTATTATGTTCCTTCTGTTACTAAAAACATTATTTATGTATCCATATTAGATACAGATGGTTTTGTTTTCAAGTTTGGAAATGAATTTTGCTTCTTTTACAAAGATAGAATTTGTTATGGTAGGTCACATTTATACAATGGACTTTATGTGTTGGATTACACAAACCAAGTAATAGAAATCAATAACAAAGATACTTCACATTACCCATACCACACCCAACTTTGGAATCACCGGCTAGGTCATGTAAACGAGAAAAGCTTGACAAAGTTACATCAAGATGGATATTTAGATTCTTTCAAACTAAAACTACTTGGTGTATGTCATGCATGTTTACAAGGAAAAATTAACAAATCCCCATTTAGTGGGAAAAGTGAATGGGCTAAAGAACTTCTTGAATTGGTTCATACTGATGTGTGTGGACCATTTCTAGTTGAAGCAATGGGAGGACACTCATACTTAAAAACTTTTACTGATGATTTTAGTAGATATAGACATATCTACTTAGTGAGGTATAAGTCAGATTCTTTTGATAAGTTCAAAGAATAAAATAATGAAGTAGAGAACCATTTTGGTAAGAATATTAAGAAACTCTGCTCATATTGTGGTAGAAAATATCTTAATAAAGACTTCATTGATTACTTACGGGAGTTTGGGATTTTATCCCAACTCACTCCTCCAAAAACGCCCCAGTGGAATGGTGTGAGTAAAAGGAGGAACTGCACCATGTTGGACATGGTGAGATAAATGATGAGTCATTGAGCCTTCTATTATCCTTTTGGGGATATACATTACAAACAACGACACACATATTAAACCAAGTACCAACTAAATCGATAAATGGTATTCCATATGAGTTATGGAGTGGAAGAAAATCCATGTTATTGAATTTACATGTGTGGGGTAGTGAAGCGTTTGTTAAGGCATCTTCAGGCAACAAACTCACACCCTAAGGCATAAAGTGTACCTTTATAGGATACCCTAAAGAAACAAGGGGATATCACCTATACAAACCCTTAGAAAAAAAGGTTATAGTGGAAAGATATGTCATATTCCTTGAGAGGGAGCACATCTCCAAAAGAGATAGTGGGAGAGAGATAGACGTCGATGAATTTGAGGCTCAAGGTGCACAAGAGTTGGTACAGGAACAGATTCCACAAAGCCCCATGGAAGAAGAATATGTTCCAGAGACACAAATACTGCGTAGGAGTACAAGAGAGGTTACATAACTAGAATGGTATGGTTTTCTAGTTATTGAGGATGGTGACTCCTTAGTAGTTGATAATAATGATCCCCTAACCTATAAGGAAGCAGTGAGTGGAATAGACGTTTCTAAGTGGCAAGAAGCCATGAATTTTGAAATGGATTCCATGTACCAAAACCAAGTCTGGATTTTGGTAGATCCTCCAGTTGATGTAAAGCCTATTGGTTGAAAATGTTTATTCAAGAAGAAATTGGACATGTAAGGACAAGTCAGTACCTATAAGGCATGACTGGTTCCAAAAGGTTTTAAATAGCGTCAAGGAATTGACTATGATGAAACCTTCTCACCAGTTGAAATGCAGAAATACATCAGAATTCTACTTGCTATTGCAGCGTACCATGACTATGAGATTTTGAAAATGGATGTCAAAACATAATTCCTTAATGGGAACCTTCAGGAAGATGTATAACTGACACAATCTGAAGGGTTTGTGACTTCAAAGGATTCAAATAAGGTATGCAAGTTGCAGAAATCTATTTATGGAGTAAAGTAAGCATCCATGTCATGGAACATTTGTTTTGATGAAGACATAACATAATTTGGTTTTATCAAAAATGAATGTGAGTCTTGTGTCTATAAACGGTTTAGTGGGAGTGCAGTCGTTTTCCTAATAGTATATGTTAATGACATATTACTCATTTGAAATGAGATACCAGTCTTGCAGTCTGTTAAGGAATGGTTGAATCAATGCTTCTCCATGAAATACTTGGGCGAGGTAGCATATATTCTTGGGATCAAGATACATCGTGATAGATCGAAGAGATTTCTGGGCCTAAGTCAAAGTACATACATTGATAAGATACTGAAGAGATTTGGTATGGAACAATCCAAGAGGGGATTGTTTCTAGTGTCACATGACATTTATCTTTCCAATAAAATGTGTCCTCAGACACATGAGGAAAGAAAAATAGTGGCAAGGACTCCATATGCATCAGTGATTGGGTCAGTCATGTATGTCATGCTATATACTAGGATGGATGTTGCCTACTCATTGAGTGTGGTTAGAAGATATCAAGATGACCCAGGTGACTGCCATTGGATGGCAGTCAAGACTATCCTAAAGTATCTAAGGTTTAATAAGGATATTTTCCTGGTTTATGGAGGAGATAAGGAACTAGTCATCATAGGATATGCAGATTCTAGTTTTCAGACTGATCAAGATGACATGAAGTCGCAAACAGGATACATCTTCACTTTGAATGGAGGTGTAGTGAGCTGGAAGAGCTCAAAAAAGAGTGTGGTCACAGATTCTATAGTAGAGTCTGAGTATATCGCAACTTATAAGGTAGATAAAGAAGCAGTTTGGATGTGAAGCTTTGTCCAGGAGCGAGATGTGATACCTGACAATAAAGATCCCATCACACTGTACTATGATAATAATGCAGCGGTGGCTCTCCCAAAAGAGCCAAGGTCACATCAGCGTATGAAACACATACTTTAAAAGTATCATATCCTGAGAGATTTTTCTCAGAGAGGTGAAGTTTTAATGAGAAATATTTCCACGTAAGATAACTTGGCGGACCGCTTGACTAAAGCCTTGACTCAGCAGAAACATGATCATCATGTGAGGTCTAGCTGACTGAAAGTCGTAGGCAGTTGGATCTAGTCCAAGTGGGAGTTTGTAGGAGTTGGTGTCCTAGAACCAACTGGTTTTACTTTTATTACATGGATATTTAATTTATTATTACATATTGTTCATTGTTCTTCATGATTATGATGCAATAATGTCCTAGAGTATTTATTGCATTGATAAGGTCATGGCAGTTCCCCGCTATGATGAGAACCTTGAAATGCTATAACAATATTCTTAAATATAGTTCTACAGTTAGATGACATGCTATGATGGGACACATAACATGAAAACCGTCAGGTGCGAGTACTCGTAAGAAGATGAGACTTCCACTCATGAAGTTCACACTTGGTAATCTCCAAGATAGAAGATTATGAGAACAGACCCGCTAGTAGAAATTCCACATGTTTTGGTGTCATCAGATATTTCTATCTGCAAGAGTGTGTAATGATCCTTAAACTTTAATATTATCATTAATACATTTCATGACTTACGCACTTTTATTTACTGATGAAAACGGTCACACAGATAGTTGGCGGGAATTAGGGTACATTGGGTGCGTCACGAGTGGAATGTTATTAATGGATAAGTTGAGGAAGGATTTTTCCATTCTATTTATAAAAGTTGATATCTAGGATCTTTAATTGAAATAAAACCGTCACACAAAATCCCATGGCCATGGTGTAATGACGAGTTTATTTCAGGTAGTCAAAGAATGACATATCAAGTATAAAAGTCGATGACACAATCATGAAACATTCTTGATGAGATATTGCGATAAAGGGATTATATTACACAGTGAGCGTTCGTATGTGGATGTCATTATTGCGACTTTACGTTCTTTCTCTTAGGTGCCTTGACCTATTTCTAGACAGTACTCTTGGACTTTAGGTAAGCCAACCTAATGCCAATGAGAAATAATTTTAGAGGGTCACACACTAAGTGTTTTTTGTGGTCTCGGTTAAATTCTATTTGAATTTAATTAATGAAATTAATTTTATTCTCAAGATCGTGGAATAATTTTATTCAAGTTAATATGATCGCATAAATTAAATAAAATGTATTTATTTATTTTATTGAACATTTATTAAATATTTATTTACTAGTTTGTAAATAAAATATTTATTTAAGAGAATAAATTATTTATTTATTTATTCAGGTGTTCAATAAATGGAAGTGGAGTTCGAGTGGACCAAGGTCGGTCTGGTAGTAAAATAATTATTTTCAAGATGGTAAATAATTATTTAACTAGTTGGCACAAATTAAAATAACGCTGCTATTATTTTGTAATGCGGAATTTTATTTATAATTCTGTTTTGCGCAAGTTTGCACACTATAAATAATGACGCGGTATTATTATTAAATGCATGGGTTTTCTTTAAGTACATGAATGTATTTAATTTTTGTTATGAAATTATGTATTGTAACTAAAATTCCATGTATATAGATAGGCAAGTACCCATATTGTGTCATACACCACACCACACGCCTGGTGAATTGAGAATTATTGAGCCAAACAATTTCTCTCTCGAATCCTCCTCTCTCCCCTCTCAAGAATGAGAGATGTTCTTCAAGTCTGAATAACAAGCGATCAAGACTGACCGACAAAAGACACTCGCTTCCCTGCACTAGCACCCGGAGAACGAGTGGTGTCGATCAGAGGCCATCAGAGCACGTGTGGATCACCGCTAGAGGGATTCTAGTTTTGATCCTTACAACCGCAATGAGATAATCTGAAAGGGTCAATCCGGATGATCAACATCATCAACGAAGAAAAATACCAGACACATGTATTATTTTTCATTATTAAATTAATTAAATTAATTATAAACATGATGTGCAAGATCCTATCTAATGGTTTCGGGCCTCCTTTTCTTTATCAAAATATTTGATTATATTCCATGGAGAATGGTGTTCATCATCGTATTGATCCCGGGATAATCATTTATCATGGTAAAAATCAAAATTGGGTGTCGTCCAAACCGCGCTTCCGCTGCGTCCAGAACCTTAATATGTTATAAGTCAAAAAACAAGGAGTATTAGTCAAAGTATCCATCTAGGATTCAGAACACTATGCCTGACCATCCTATCTTTGATATGGAATGTCATGTCCATACACTTGGGTTTAGGAACATCATTTCTTCCCCCAAAAAACTATGGTGCATCGGGGCACCTGGAGCATTAGTCTGGCTCACCCAAAATCGGGGAGTGGATCATAAGTCCATCATCCCAAAATCATTAGTCATAGGTTAAAAAATAAGGAAAATCAGTCCTTGAATCCAACTGAGATTCAATATATTATGCCCAACCACCCATGAACAAATTCATTATTTCTCATTACTATTTTGTCTAATATTTCCATAATCCAATACATTCATCACAGGAAACCAGATTCAAAATTATAAAATTTTATCCCTTATCTTTAAAATAAATTCTTCAAATATTTTCTATCCATTTAACTATTAACATTTCCCCTATTTACTACTCCCATATCCTTTCTTTATCACAACATTTTTCATGGTCCCAACGGGCCTTTAAATCAAAACAAGGATCAAATAAAACCCACCCCTTTTCACATACTATAAAATCACAAAACATCCTCGCTAACACATGGAATACACCACTTTAAAACATGGGTCTTCCTATTTGGAAATCCAAATAAGGTCCAAAACCTTCATTTTACATGAAAACCATTGAAGTTTCAACAAGTTATTTTCACTAAAAAGGGAACCAAAAACTTGGTTCAAAACAAAATTTGAAATCCACATAAAACCCATTTAAAATCACCTTGAGGACAACAACTCATATTAAGAGAAGAATCATTTCAAAAAATAGCTTCCACCCTTTGATATCCAAGAATGGTTCAAAGCCTAATGCACACATTAAAATATTTTCAAAAAAATTAAAGTAATTTTTATAAAATCATAACTCATGAAACATTCTGCTTACGAAGGTTAGAATACTCCAGGGGTGTCCATAGTTTTGGTCTCACATCACCATAGATAAAACGGGATTTATGGAAGGTCTATGACAATAAGGGGAGGTTTAAGGCTTTAACTTAAACCAAGGGTCAAATAGATAACACAAGGTCTATAAGTAACCTACCAAAATGCACATATAAAACAATAAATAAGACTATGGGTAAATATCTTAGACCACCTACATCATTAAATAAGATTTCCAGAACATTCCCAAAACACAAAGGCCATGTCAAGGCCCGTCCAAGCGTTGTACGAGCCCCTCAGCACCCAACTAAGTTCATCAAAACCACCCCAGATATATTCTTACACCAAAAAACAAAAAATAATTAATTATAATGAATTAATCAATAAAAAATAAAACTTAGAATAATGCTAGAAAACTCACTGGGTCATTATGCTACATCGAAACTGAAGCCAACCACTCACAGAAGACCCTAGATATAACCTCGACCACATTCAAGTCCAAATCCCTAAAAGGATACACCAATTTGATAACTAATTAAATTAAATAATTCGGAAAAACCTATGAAAATTCAACGTGGTAACATACCTTGATGAAAATCTACGAAACGTCATGCGAAATCCATCTCAGGATCTTCTCTACGCAATCTGACCAAAATTCCCATGAGAAACTAATGATTCCATCATGATATGGTGGAATCATCAACAAACCCTAAGTGATAGATCTATAAAATTATAAATAAAGGAAATAGGAAAAGAATCCACTAAAGGTTGAATATTACCTCAAAATTCTGATGAATCGCCACTAAAGAACCTTCTTGGCTAGTCTTGAAGAATGGAGGAGGGTAGGGACCCCTCTGGTTTTTGCACATTGACGTGATTGTCATTGAAATAGAGTCAAAATTTAAAATTTATGTTTTCCTACTACTACTGTCTAGTGGAAAGTAGGGTCGAACTCACAGGGAAGGTTAGTGACCACTTTTCTTAAAAAAACTCCAAACACCCCACTGTTGTTAGCAGTGAGGATAAACTTTCTTTCTTTATCTTTTATTTTTTACCTTTTAAATTTTTTTGTTTATTTTTATGGCAGTAAAGTAACACCACATTTTTTTGTTTTTTTGTTCTAAACTATGTTGATACATGACATATTTTGAAAGCAAGAAGCAACATAAATATAAAACGTTGATAGATGAACAATCAGGATGAAAAGCTTGGGGAAAAACTCTATTCTGCTGGTTTAAAGTATTTTCTTCTCACAAGAAATAGAAGGAAATGTGACTACAGAAAGAGATTGACTAATTTCCCTCACCCGGAGATAATTCACTCAGATTGAATATCCTTGGGGTTCGCCACTCTAAGAAAAGTTCAATCGTAATATTTCATCTTTGAAAAAATCTATAGAGACATTCTCGCCAACTGTTCTGAAGTTTTCTTTATGAAATTTTAAAATTTATGAAAGTGTATCCATGATCAAACTCGCCGAATGATTGTAGAATTGAAATTTTAATACAAGTAGCACGATGCAAATGAATAGATTTAGACTTGATCTCACTGATCGCCTCTGAATATATTAAGGTGAATGTGTGAAAAGTATGATAAAAGGTACCATAAAAAATAGGAATTCCCAAACTCAAAGTATTTAGCTAACTATCATGTTCATATTCAAAGAACACAAGATTTCAGTTACAGGAAAAGAAGTTGAGAAAATACAGGCGCAGAATAAGAACTCCCCTACAAACTATGGTGATGCCTGCTCTTCTCCTTGGATCTCCAGGAAAATGGCTCTTCAGGATCTCCCTAAAAGTTCTGCTCTGCTTCGATGTGTGAGAGGTTGTTTAATGATGGTCCAATACACTCTTCTTTTGCTCCATCTCCTTTTAAATTTGTTGTCATCTGCTGCACATCACCCCTTGTTTTCGACCAACTTCAAGTGTTCTTCACATGTGCACCGCACACGTGCATTTTTTGGTGCATCGCACGTCGTTCGAGCAAAACTCATGTAACTAACTTCACATGAGTTAGTTGAAAGAACCTAAACATGTTTCTGACATTGGTATGAACCTGCATAGTTAAAATAGAAAATAAATAATTTGACGTCAATAAAAAGTGTCAACTTTTATAAATAAATAATCAACTATTTAGTTAATTTAACAAACCTTAAAGTTATTGTTTTTTATATTTATAAATAAAGATTTTTACTACTATTTAGAATTTTTTTTAAGTTAATTAATTTATAGTTATGTATTTAATTTAATTAATTATTAATGTTATTTTTTTTACAAATTAATTATTAAAGTTTAATTAAAAAAATTAATATTATTATTGGATAATTAATTATAGTTTTATAAAATTAATTTAGTGTATTTATTTTTATTGTTATTAATTATTTTATTATTATTATTTATAGTTTTGTTTTTAGATTAGACTTTTTTTTTTTTTAAATTTCATTTCACCCCATCCTTATCCAGGCGCAGGGGGGGACGGGTTTCATGGCTTCTTCTCTGAAGCCACAGTCGGCGGATCCTCCCTCCTTCACTTGCGGCTCGCGACAGTTCCTTCTTTCCCAGCACAAGAAGCGGTCCTCTCCATCCACGGCGCAAAGCACGACATGAGGTCTCGGCTCGCAGCAACTCTATGCCTCCTCCACTTGCAGCGGCAAGTTCAGATTCAGATCTCGGCTTCCTCTGTTGCACAAATCAGCGGTTCGGCCTGGATTTCAACAAGTGGGGGCCCTCCTCCGATCTCCTACAGTGGAACGGCACAAAACTTCTCCTCCCTTCCAGCACAGCGGCGGTGACAGGTCTTCTACATGGTAGCGCATAAGGTGGTGGAAATTAAAGATTTAAAATACTATATTATTTAATTATTTAACAAGATGAAATCTAAAAAATGAATAAAACGTTATTTAATTATGTTAAAACTTAACTTCTTAACTTATATTTAAAACTACATGAGTTAATAACAAAGTAGTTAATTTACCAAAAATAAAAAGAACTTGTTAAATTAAATTTAAAGGATGCAAATTAATAGATGCAAGCGAATCAATTGGTTTGAAATAATTAATAGAGTTAGTCAATTTTAATTAATCAAAATAAACAATTAAATGATTAAATTGAAAACTATGTTAATTAAATATAAACAAAATGATTAATTGATTAAATAATAAACATGCACTTTATTTAAAAGTCAAACATATTAAATACACAAAACTAATTAATGAATTATTAGACTAGAAAAAAATATATAGATGAAATTAATTATTTTAAAGACTACGAATACATAATTTGTTAGAAAAATTGATTATTGAATAAAATTAATTATAAAAATAAAAAAGTGCATTTATTTAGTAAATGGTGTAAAATTATTTAATAAATCATTAAAAATTAATTAAAAAGATGTGGAAAACTGTGTCAAAATAAGACCACATCAAATTCCCCCACACTTAAACATTGTTTTCCTAAAAAAATCATGTTTTTATTAACATTGAAAGACAAAAGCATGTTAATATTTCTCAGCTCAAACTACAACATGTACAACACTTTAAACAAAGGATAAGAACTTTCAGTAGGCTTAAGAATTGAAATCCTCAAAAGTTATCTTCAAATCAAGTCTTTCATTAAATCAAATACTCAATGGTAGTCAAAAGAGCAATGAATCATCCACTTATGGAGATGTACTACCTCATATATGATTCTTCTTAGTGACTCATTTCAATGTAAGATCAAGTCCCAAATCCATGAGTGATAAAAAGTTAAAATTCTGTGGAATTAAAAACTTAACAATAGGAACTTGGCACTTTGACTTTTCACCTAGGTTCAAAAAATAATTAATTTTTATTTGTGAAACACCTTATTGATACAACCTAAATGATTACTGTATAAATCTATTGTCCCCTTCTTCATTTGGCATTCATCATTCCTCTCACCTTAATAAACTCATTTTTGACCCTGGACACTTTATTTTATTTTTCCCAAGCCATGTATCATTTTCTAAGCACTGTGCAACACACTTATTTAAAGTGTACAGTGGGCTTATGGTTAACAGAAATTCACCCAGCTTCTAGGGTCTTAGAGATTCATCGTGGGATACCAAATACCCAAATAACTCCGGTTTCAAGAGATTTATATGACAACCATTTAAATTTTCTCACTAAGGTGAT
Source organism: Viscum album (assembly GCA_963277665.1). Taxonomy (NCBI): domain Eukaryota; kingdom Viridiplantae; phylum Streptophyta; class Magnoliopsida; order Santalales; family Viscaceae; genus Viscum; species Viscum album. Next base: position 1,400,073,733 of record OY728125.1, read on the forward strand.
TAATTTTTATAAACTAAAAATAAAGTGAGTCCCCTAAGAAAAAGTTCAAACTTCCAATTCCGAGAGTTATGATCTCAACTCCATAAAAATATAACCTATATAACCCTAAAAAGTAGTTCCTAAACGAAATTTTAATAAAATCACTAAGCATGCTCACTCAGCAATCATTCACCCACATTAATTTCAGACTCAAAGAAACAGTCAACTACTAGCCAGATATTGTCCTAAACCAAGTCTACATTGAATTTGAAAGTAAATCCAAAAAATAAAAAATTTTGAATGAATTTTTAAAAATTTAACCTATTTTTTACAAAAACTTTGAAGTGGTAGTGGGAATTGAAGGGGTTTCATTTAAGCATAGTTTAGATCAGTCAAGAATTCACCCCTTCCCGCACACTTAAAACCAAACTTTTTCCCCAAAGATTAATTCCAAATGTGGAAAAGAACAATTTAGCATTTAAAATTCAAAATAGATTTTCAATTTAGTAAATTAATGACATGTTAAGGGTCTCATTAAAATTAACCAAAAATGTGTTTTCCATAATAAATAACTTAACAGAAGGTTCACATGTTGTATCATTAAGGTCAGTTGCAATGATTTTCATTAAGGTTCAAAAAGTAACAAGTAAAATTTGTGGGTGAAAAGTGAATAGGGTGTAACAGTTTAACAGATTGGGTTCAGTTGGATATTCAATAAAGTAGACAAAGTTCATGCCATACACCCCATACAAATAAAAGAAAATTCAAAAAGTTAACAAATAACCAACCTACATATACCCCCCACACTTAGATTCAAACAGTGAAGATATTAAACCATTGAAACTCCATTTTCAACTAGGAGGAACATGCATAACTTTTTAATCACCATAGTGGCATGCATAAAAAACATCGAGTACAACAAATCATGCAACATAATTTCAAACATTTCAAGTCATGCTATAGAATTTCATACTAGTACAAGTAGAATTTTATGTAACATTAATTGTCTCACCGAAAGTAGCACCAATGAGTCACCAACAACAGTGCATCAGTGGCTCAGGTGCATCGGTGAGTGAATGACTCACCGTGAAAAGTAAAATTGTGAATTATCAGTGAATTTTTATTAAAAGTTAAAGGAGTAGAAAAATGAATGTAGCAGATTCGAGAGTAAAGTACTTCCCTAAATTAAAGTTTGTCATTTTTCATCTAGCAAGGGAATTCAACTCCTTTATTGACACAACGACAACATGATTCCTAATTCATAACAAATATACCAAGAACAAAGCAGCAATAGGAATTTCACAAAAATAGAGTATGAACAAAACACTTTATTCAAAGAAAAAAAATGAACAAATAGAAGGAAAAAAAAGTAAGAATCATGGGTTGCCTCCCATGACACACTAAATTTTAATGTCTTTAACCATACTTTATTCAGAATCAGTTTTCAAGAACAGTGAAGGAAACCAAGCCCTTTGGTTGTCCATCAAAATAGAGTTTCACTCTCTGCCCATTTTCCAGCATGGGTATATTCTCCTCAACAACTATCTCAATAGCTCAATTATTAATCACTCAAACAGTAGTGAATGATCCAAATGACTTTTACTTAAGTTTTCTAGGAATGAGTTTGAATCTCGAATTAAAGAGGAGGACCTTCTATTCAGGTTTGAACTCCTTGGTTTAAGTGATAGAATCATGGAAGATTTTAGTCCTCTATTTGTATATTCTTGAATTATCATAACTCTCTCTCCTTATCCCATCTAACTCACTCAACTAAAGCAATCCTCCCTCACCAACACTCTAGAAATCAATGTTTAAGGCCATAACTACCCAAAAAGGCTTGTGTTGTGACTCCAAAAGAAAATGATAGCATTTTCCAAAAAAAATATTACATGGAGACATACATTTTGGGGTTTTAAAAGTAGTTCTATATTTTCATAAAGCTTTATCCAGTTTAAAAGAATAGTCTTCCCTAGAGTGTGAGATAGTTTTTTCAAGAATTTTTTTTCAGTTCTTTATTTGATATTTCAACTTCTCCATTGGTCTGTGGATGATAAGGGGTTCCAATGTTATGAACACAACCATAATTTTCCCTCAAGGACTTAAATTTTTAGTTCTTAAGATGTGTTCCATTATCTGTAATGAAGGATTTTGGGACTCCAAATCTTGAAAAGATATTATTTTTAACAATCTTAATAACACTATTGGCTTGATTTTCGGGCAGTTCTACTACCTCAGCCCACATAGACACATAATCAACAACAAAAAATGTACTCATTCCCATGAGATGATGGAAATGGACCCATGAAGTCTAAACCCTTGACATCAAAAATTTCTAATTCTAAAATATCCTTTTGGGGTTACTCTTGCTTACTACAAACATTTCCTAACCTTTAAAACTTATCACAACCAACTACAAAACTCCTAGCATCATTTAAAAGGGTGGGCTGATAGAAAATATATTGGAGGACTTTTTGAGCTTTCCTTTCACCACCATGGTGACCTCCCAAAGGTTAGGAGTTAAAAATCTCCAGAATCGGCATCATCTCATCCTCAGGAACGAACCTCCTAATAATCCCCTCAGCACATCTCTTAAATAGTAGAGTGTCATCCCAAAGGTAGTACTTAAGTTCAGGAATAAATTTATTCCTTTGGTTATTGGACAAAACTTTGGGAAAGACTCCTACTGCCATAAAATTGAAAAAATATGCATACCATGCAGACTCCCTGATTGATACAGTGAACATTTTTTCATCAGGAAAGGAAGAATTGATCTCCCTTGGATCTTTAGAATGAGTGTGAGGAAGCCTCGAAAGATGGTTAACAACTAAATTTTTGGCTCCCTTCTTATCCCTTATTTCTAAAAAAAATTCTATAGCAATAAAATCCATCTAATCAGCCTAGTTTTGGTTTCTTTCTTAGAAAAAAAGTACTTCAAGTAATAATTTTCTATGAAAATGATGACTTTTGAGCATAAAAGGTACTCTCTAAACTTCTCTAAAGCAAACACAACATTTAACAAATCCTTTTTAGTAAAGGTGTAATTTCTTTCAGCCTCATCTAGCAATCTACTAGAATAATATACCACAAGAAATTTCCAATCTCACCTATGTCTAAGGATTGCTCTAATAGCCATATCACTAGCATCACACATAAGTTCAAAAGGGAGTTTCCAATCAGGTGTAGTGATAATAGGTTTTGTAGTGAGTTTTTCCTTAAGCAGATTAAATGATTTGAAATACTTTTAATCAAAATTGAAAGGTGAGTCCTTAAAAAGAAGAAAACACAAGGGATTAATTATTTTTGAGAAGTCTTTTATAAACCTCTGGTAGACACCGACATGCCCTAATATACTTCTGACACCTTTTATATTTTCAGAAGGTGATAGTTTTTGAATTACTTCTATCTTAGCAATATCTACTTCTAGACCCCTATTTGACACTTTATGAATTAACACAATACCTTCTATGACCCTGAATTGACATTTTTCCCAGTTAATCCCAAGGTTTATTTCAATGCATCTCTCCAAAACTAACTCATGATTTCCTAAACAAATATTGAAAGTACTACCCACAATAGAGAAATCATACATGAATACCTCAATGATCCTATCAATCATATCTGAAAAAATAGCCATCATGCACCTTTTAATGGTATGTGGGGCTCCACACAACCCAAAGGGCATCCTCTGGTAGGAAAATGTCCTAAAGTGGCATGTGAAGGTAGTATTCTCTTGATCCTATGGAGCAATAAGAATCTGGTTATAACCAGAATACCCATTTAGAAAATAGATAAATTAATTCCTAGAAAGCCTATTAAGTATTTGATTAAGGAGGGGAATTGGAATATATACCTTCCTAGTGGCTTTATTCAGATTCAAATAATCTATAAAAAAATCTCCATTTTGTTGATTTCCTAACTAGGATTTCTTCATTCTTTTCATTTTTGACAATAGTGAAACCTCCATTCTTAGGGACAACCAAGAGAGGCCTGAACCAAGCATTATCAGAAATATTATATATCATTCCAATGTCAACCATATTGGACACATCCTCTCTCAAAAGTTCATTCATGTTTGGATTTAATTTTCTTTGACACTAACCTAGGCTTATGATCAGGCTCTATAAGAATTTTGTGCATGAAAAATTAAGGACTAATACCTTTTATAACAGTTATGGTCCAACATATGGATGATTTAAACTTTTTGAGAACATTTCAAAATCTCTCTTCTTGATTTTAATTAAGTTCAGCAGAGATTATAACATGAAAAGTGGAATTGTCACCCTAGAATGAATTTTTCAAATGTGTAGGAAGTTGTTTAAGTTACATAATGGGTGAATTTTCACTAAAAGGAAGACTCTTGGGCCAAGGAGGACTAATTTCTTCAACATATATCTTGAAAGGAGTTTTAAATGATTTATTATTTTCAATATCATGTTCAGTTTCAGAGATAACAGACCTGCTATCCAAAGTGGACAACACACTATAAAAATTTTCTTAATCATAATTTAACAGTTTAATCAAAGCAGAATCATCAAGTTGTCTAAAAAATATCTCTCTCAACATCATCAAATTCTTAGAAATGTAGGTGTTAACAGAAACAACCTTAAATTCACTAAAAAAGATCCTAACATTAGAAATAGAGGACTCTTATACAGTTGAAACATGACAGTTTTCCAGATCTGGAAAATTTTCTACATTCAGTGTTTGAGAAGAATTTCCAACTTGTGTGACCTGAAAATCAGGATCATTAGCATCCAAATGAATTTCATCAATAGTGGATTATTTTTCAAATTCTTCAAGATTTATACATGAACTTTCATCTTTTAAGGTCTCTAACATAGACCAATTTTCAGGGAATGTTGGTCCTTTCACATTTTTGAACACATTAAACTCTTCTCATTGTCCTCCAATTTTGAAAATTAGTTGAACTTTAGATATATCAATGAAAGCTCCAATAATGGACAATAAGGGCCTACCAAAAATTATGGGCACCTCTTTATCACATTCCATATCTAAAACTAAGATGTCTATAGAAAAAAAGAACATCCCAACCCCAACTAACAGGTTATCCACCCTACCCTCAAGAGGAGTTTTAGGTTGGTCAGTTAACTGAAGTATGATTGTGGTGGGTTAAAGATCCTCAAATATCAACTGTTGAAACAGTGAGTGTGAGAGAAAATTAATACTGGCACATAAGTAACACAGGTAGTTGAGTTGATCATAATTTCATAGGGTGTAACGTATGGCAGAGCTACCAGGATCATTCAGTTTGGGTGGTATTTTCTTTTGGAGCACAAAACTACACTCCTTAATGAGGCTGTAAGTAGAAAATTCTTTATGAGTTTTTTTATTTGAAACAATTTTCTTAAGATATTTAAGATATGATGGGATTTGAATAAAATATTTGATTAATGGAATGTTCACTTGAAGTTTGGTAAGGAGACCAAGGAACTGAAGGAGTTCATCTTTGGTGTTACTTTGAGGTTTATATTTTTCAAGGAAAGGGATGGGTGGGGCCTAATTTCTCAGAACAGTAGGAATTTCCCTCATTTATTTAGCAGGTTTTTCTTTTAATTTATTCTTTTTATTTTTAAAAGAATTTACATCTTGATTTTCAGGTGAAAATTTATATTCCCTTTATTTTTATCAGTTTTATCTTGATTTTCATATTGGGTATAAAGCAGATTTTTATTTTTTGTCTCACATAGTTTTCATTTTGGGCATTTTTTAAGTCTTTTTATACAATAGTTTGAGTATTTATCCCACTCCTAGTGAAAACATCTATGATGTTCTACCTAGGATTACGTTCAGGTGTACTAGGAAGCCTACCTTTGTCCCTAGAAGTCAAATATCTAGCTAATTGGCCCTATTGAGTTTCCATATTCTGCATTCTAACATCATTTTTCATTTTATCAAATTCACCTTTGGTTTCATGTTTATTTAGATGATTCATGAATCTTTCTTCTTGAGGGTTATTTTTATTCAAAATTAGATCCAACTTAGAAGACATTTGACCATCATTGTTACCTTGTGAGTTAGAAGACTCACCCCTTTGTTGATTTGGAAAATTTTGTCTTGGTTGGTTCTGATAATTATGAGAAGTGGGTTGTTTAATAAGGCCTTCTTCTTTCTATGAAAAATTTGGATGGTTTCTATAGCCTTGATTTTAATTGTTTGAAAATGGATCTTCTTTAGGAGGTATTCTAGGATGATAATTGAATTTTTTTTATTTTTCTTGTTGTTGGGATGAGATGTAAAACTTTGGACATAAATTTTCAGTATGCCCAAACATTCCACACTGGACACACTATTCCCTTAATGATTGGTTATTGTTTTGAAAGCCTAGTTGGTTAGCAGATTGTTTTGAATTATCGTTCATTAAATATTGAAGTTGACTTGTGATTTCATCAAGTTGGTCTTGAGCTTCATTCATTGAAACAGGGTTAATATTAACATTTTTATTAAATCTTTTTCTTCTTGAATTTTTATGTTGTGGATTCAGGACAAGTTTTTTGATTATTTGTCTCAACTCTTTATATATATTTTAATTATAATTTTCCCCAATAGATTGATCAACTATGTTCTATATAGAGGAGGATAACCCTTCATAGAAGGTATCCATGAGAATGTGGGATGGGAGTTGATGATGGGGACACTAGCTACGTTGGTCCATGAATCTATCCCAAGATTCATGAAAATATTATTCATCCTCTTGATAAAAACTAGTGATTTTTGTTCTAAATTTATTCGTAAGTATTTTTAGATAAAATTTCATTATAAAATAATTTTAGACTTCATCCCAGTTTTCAAATATCTTTTCATATAGACATAGAAACAAGTTCCTAGCATTCCCTTTAAGAAAAAATGGAATGAATCTCATTTTCACCTCATTTTTAGTGAGTCTTAGAAGTGGTAACTACGACATAGAATTTTAGAAGTCTCTAACAAAGGCTTGAGAGTCCTCATTAGAGAGGTCATAAAATTAAGGCAACAATGAAATGTGGGACTTTTTCAGATCATAGTTTTAGGATTTATGTGTAAGTCTAATGTAAGAAGGGTTACTTGAAACTTGGGGGAGTTAGAATTCCCTCAACCTAGGCCTTTCATTTTCTAAGAATTTTGGTTGATGATTTTGAAATTTGTTAGGTTCATGAACTCTACTGTCTAAATTTTTCATTTTATATTTTTTTTCTTCTTAAGAGTAGTAATATGTTTGTCCAATTCCAAGTTCAGGGGCTCTAATCTATAACATGTAGACCTAGTGTTCATGAAATATCTGATAACAAGTGAGATTCAGAACAAAAAAAAAGTAAAAAGTAACTTAGTAGTGTAGAAAACAGTAGCAATTTAGCAAAAAATGAAGCATATTTTTTAAATAATTTTCAATTTTTTTTTATTTTTTCGGTGTTTTTTATGTTATTTTTTTGAATAATATTTAGAAAATTAATGTCTTGTGCCTTCCTCAGTAACGGTTTCAAAAATACTACATGACTATTTTTGAAATCATGTAAAAGTTTGAAATTTATATTTTCATACTGCTACTGTCTAGTGGAATGTAGGGTCCAACCCACAAGGAAGTTTGGTGACCAATTTTCATTAAAAAAAATACTCAAAACACCCCACTGTTATCAGCAGTGAGGATAAACTTTCTTTCTTTTTCTTTTTATTTTTTAACTTTCTATATTTTTTTGGGTATTTTTAATGCAGTAAACTAACACCACATTTTGTGTGTGTTTTTTTGTTCTAAAATTTGTTGAAACATGACATAGTTTGAAAGCAGGAAGAAACAGAAATGTAAAATGCTGATAGATGAACAATTAGGATAAAAATCTCAGGTTAAAACTCTATTCTTCTGGTTTAAAGTATTTTCTCCTCATTGGAAATGGATGCAAACATGACTACTGAAAGAGACTGAATAATTTCTCTCACCAGGAGATAAGTCACCCAGATTGAACATCCTTGGGGTTTGCTGCTCCAAAAAAAGTTCAATCATAAAAATTTATCTATGAAAAAATTCAACAGATACATTCTCACCAAATGTTATAAAGTTTTATTTATGAAATTTTAAAATTTATGAAATTGTATCCATGATTAGACACACAAAATGATAGTGGAATTGAAATTTAAATGCATGTAGCATGATGCAAATGAATAGATTTAGAGTTGATCTCACTGATCGACTCCAAATACATTAAAGCGAATGTATGAAAATGATGATAAAAGATACCAGTTGAACTAAGAATTCCCCTAACTCAAAGTATTTGGCTAACTATCTTGTTCATATTTGAAGAATGCAATCATTCAGTTATAGGAAAAGAAGTGGAGGAAATACAAGGGGAAGAATGAGAACTCCCCTTCAAACTATGGTGCAACGTACTCTGCTCCTTGGATCTCTATGAAAATGGATCTCCAAGATCTCCCTAAAAGTTCTGCTCTACTCCGATGTGTGATAGGTTGTCGAATGATGGTCCAATAAACTCCTCTTCTGCTCCATCTCCTTTTAACTTTGTTGTCATCTTCTGCACATCACCCCTTTGTTTCCACTGACTTCAAGTGTTCTTCTCCTGTGCACCGCACACGTGCATTTTTTGGTGCATCACATGTCGTTCGAGTGAAACTCACATAACTAATTCCACATGAGTTTGTTGAAATAACTTGGACATGTTTCTGACATTGGTATGAACCTGCATAGATAAAATAAAAAATAAATAATTCGATGTTAATAAAAAGTGTTAACTTTTATAAATAAATAATAAACTATTTAGTTAATATTAGATTAAATGTTATTTAATTTGTATTAATAATTATTTATTATAAATTTATTTTATATAGAACTATGATTAAAATATTTAATTATTTAATTAATTAATTTATTTATTTATAATTATTTTATATTATTAATTTAACAAACATTAAAGTTTTTGTTTTTTAATATTTATAAATAAACATTTTTGTTATTATTTAAATAATTTATTAAGTTAATTACTTAATATTTGTGTATTTAATTTAATTAATTATTAATGTTATTATTTTTATAAATTAATTATTAATGTTTAATTTAAAAAATAATAATATTATTGGGTAATTAGTTCTTTTTTTATAAAATTAATTTAATTTATTTATTTTATTGTTATTCATTATTTTTTTTAGTTTTTCTTTTAATTTAGTATTTTTATTAAATTTCATTTCACCCCCATCCTCATCCACACACGGGGGGGGGGGGGGGGGGGTTAAGTATTTCATGAATTCTTCCATGAAGGGGTTTTTTATTTAGGGGTTTTAGTTTTTTTATAGAAAAGGGACAGGGTTTGATTTTTTTAAAAAAATGGGTCTCAAGATGTGTGAACCACGTTCACCCATCTTCACGTATCTTCAGTATGGAGAGATGCGTGAATGGGGTTCACGCATCCTTCATAGACAGGATAAAGGATGCGTGAACCCCGTTAACACATCTGGCTGAGAAAATCTATAAAAGGGGGTCTCCTCCCCCCAAATTAATTCTTATCCTCTAGATTTTGCTATGAAGCCCTACATAATTTCTTTCTCAACATATTTTTTCTTCTTTTAAGAAGGTAAAATTTCTATTTAAATTTTCAATTATTTAATTATGTTTATTTTTTTCATTTGTATGATTTATTTCATTGATTTTTGATATGAAAAAATTAGTGTTTGTGTGTATGGTTTATTTATTTCATATGTATTAATGTGTGAATTAGTGTCTTTTGTATGATTTAATTTTTGAATGATGTATTTTTTGTATGAATTCATATTGAATGTTTAAGAAAATTTATTTTGTCATGTCTAAATTTTTTTATGAATTCATATTAAATATTTATGAAAATTAAATATGTTATAAAAAAAGTTATTTTGAAAGTAATATTAATTTGAATTATAATATTTTATACACTAGTAATATAATTTATGAATAATATATTAGTTATATGTATCATATTTAAATTTATTAAAAAATATTTAGAATTTTTTTAATGGTATAAATATTGTTTTGTATAAATAATAATTTTAAATTATATTATTTATAATTAAATTTATTAAATATAAAAGAGATGTAGATATTTAATATGTATTTCATCTAGTAATAGATATAATAAACATACCCAAAAGCATGGTAAGTTGTGTGATGACTGATCTTGAGATGACTGACCGATGCATTATTGAAACTTCATGTCTTGTTTTGTGAATGTGGTTATTTAATTTGTAATAATTGCATTTATTTATCTATATTGATGACATGCGATTCATCTATGACTAATTAAGTAAGGACCTGTGTGTCCACTTAAAAAAATTTATGTATTTCATACCCCTAAACCCCCTCACATGCATGTGAGTAAATTTATAATTAAAAGGAAATCAACAAGAGACGTCCCTGAAGAGGCGTCCCTGAAGAGGCGTCCCTAGAGAGGTGTCCCCGAAGAGCTGTTCAATAAAAAGTGTTCGACAGGAGGTATTACTTTGAGAAAGGAGACTGGCGGTTTCTGAAATATTTTATAATAGAGACTCCATGAGTTTACCCATAGGTTTTGGTTAGTTTTTCAAATAATGAAAAACTAATCATAAGTCTCAAGATCAATTCATGATTATTTATTCATAAGTAATTAAAGTATATAATGCTATATTAAATTTTCTTTGGTAATAATTCCATCATCACTATACCTCAATAGTGAAAAATCAACACATAAAAAGTCTCCAGATTAATTCAATTATTCAAAACCAATTTAAATAATATAAAATATTGATGTAGTATATAATATTTTTATTAATTGTTTTTATAGGTAATAATGTTTTTGCACATATATGGCAATAGTGAGACTATTTATACATAGTAGGGATTTAGCTATAGTGTTCCACCTATTAGAGTGGTAAATCTTCATGGTTATATGACATTAGATGCAGTTCACAGTAAGATTCATAATCAGTTAAAATTTAGGGTCGATCAATCCATTTCTCCAATCACATATCGACATCTACAAAATCATGAACATTTCTGGAACAATGAGTATCCTTTGGTCGATGATGATGATTGGATGAATGAATCTTCCTTATTTAGACAACAATGTGCTAATGGTTTTATGGAGTTGTATGTGATGATTTATGATATAGATGTATAGCAACTGACTACTACAGAATCATGTTTTGTGAGCTCTATAGAAGTTGGTCCTTAACATTAGTATTTTTTATTGCCCCCTTCTCATATAACTCCAGTAATAGAAAAAAATTATAAAGAAGATGATCAAAATCTGTAAGGAAATGTAGATGAAATCCCTTTGTGTTCTGATATAGTGAATGAAAGTTTATCTGAGGAAGAAGAATTTGGGGAGCCATCCGGAGATGATGTGGGTGAGGGTGATGTGGGAAATGATCTTTTTGAGGTTCCTTTGAGAGACAGGAATCCACAACATCCCCTAGTTAGTGGTAATCATCCATCAGTATTGAGTTCCTTAATTAAAATAATGTATCATGAACAAAATTTTGATTGGGATGTCATTACACAAACTTTTGAATTCCCTGGAATTATAGGGAATAGGTCTACTTCAAATGATAATGCTATAAATATTGGGAAGGAGTTTGAAAGTAAACTGGCCATGAAAAATGTCATAGAGCAATACCACATTGAGCGACATTTCACATTTGTGGTTGATGAGTCAAATAAAAAAAATATATTCTGTTGTGAAAAATATGGGCTAGAATGTAAATTTCTATTAAGGGGAATATTTGATTTTTTTTTTCATCTTGGAGGATAACCAAATAAGAAGGGCCACACACTTTTGTGCATCCAAGCTTGTCGCAGGATCACTCTTCCCTTGATTTAGAGTTTATATCAAATGTTATTTGTGTGATGATACAAACAAGTTAGGATGTTCCCGTTTTCCTTTTTTAGAAATGAATTCAACCATTGTATAACTATAAGATATCATATACCAAAGCATGGAATTAAAAACAGAAGGCAATTGTAAAAGTGTATGGTGATTGGGATGAATCTTATGTTATGTTTCCACAACTTATAGAATTGTTGTCTCTCAACAATCAAATTGTTTATTAGTTGGACACTGTTGATTATGTATCCCCCAATCACCGAGTTGATCTAACAAAGGTGAAGTTCAATAGTCTTTTTGGGAATTCCGACCATCCAATGCTGCCTTTACCTATTGTAAACAATTTATTCAGGTTGATGGAACATTTCTGTATGGAAAGTATACAAGTGTTCTGCTCATTATTTCCACACAGTATTATAATTGTGCTGCTCTTCCACTTTCTTTTTCTAACGTTGAAATGGTGAATTTGGAATGTTGGAGTTGGTTTTTGGCATGTGTATGTGTCCATGTCACACAAAACCATGGCGTGTGTTTGATATCTGATCTCTATCGAGTGATTATATAGGCCATGACTAGTTATGTTGAGATGAATTCTTTTCATCATTGTTGCATCAGACATATTGCAAGTAATGTGCATAAGCATTTCATAGATGATTCCATAAAGAAGGCGATCCTAAAGTTGGGTATGTTTTTCTAAACTTACTTTTTTTAAACAAAATTTATTCTCCATTTTGATACATTATTCTATTAAGGTTTAAGCATATGATCCCCAACAAGAAAGGTTTGATTGATGCCTCCAAGAGATATGAACTACTGATAAATATTTTTATGAATATATGATGCAGATTTCGAAGGAAAAATGGTCATTAGCATATGATGGTGGTAGAAGATATGTCCATATGACCACTAATATAGTAGAGTGCATAAATGGGGTCCTCAAGGGTGTGCAAAAACTCCCGATCATAGGGTTAGTGCAAGAGACATGTTATAGATGTGTTGACTACTTTGTTGACTGGTCCCAAAAGGCCTATCAGAGGATGGAAAACAGAATGTGTTTTACGCAACATTTCCAAAGTGATATTGATCAGATACTAAATGAGTGTTCAAGATGGACTGTTCTAGACTTTGACAGGGAAAATATAAGATTTAATGTAAGACAGTGTTACGACCGGGCTACATGCACTAGTGGTCGAGTGTTTGTAGTGATGTTAGATAATAGATACTGTGATTGTGGAAAATTTCAAGCATTTAGATATCCATGTGCACATGTTATCGCAGATTGTGCTTCAGTAAATGTATCATGGGATCCATATGTGTAATTGGTGTATCACATGAGCACTTTGGTTAACTGTTATATTGCATCTTGGATGACTGTTGGTGACTTTTATTCTATCTCATTGCATGCTGATTAGCCGACCATCGTCCCTGATATTTCTAGGTTTCATAATTTAGTTTTGTTTTCATTTATGTTTTTTTGAATGTCTATTGTTTTTAAATTATTTGATTCATACTACTAGGTTATTTCCCCCATAAAGGCCAAAATCATGTTGAATCAGAAATGAAATGGATTGGCCTCGACAACGAGGAGGGAGAATATGTAACAACCCATGATTTTATAAGATATATTCATTTTAATTTCTTTTATATTTTATGTTGTACGATACACCAAGATTATCTTGTGCTATATGCAACACCGTATTATCTTACAGTATACGCAACACTATTCTTAGATTGTGTTGCACACAATTTCAAGTTTGTTTGATAATAGTCATTCTACGCAACATTGAGTATATATATATATATATATTCAATGTATAAATGAAAAATGGTTGGATTCTGTTATAACGAAACAACAAAGGAGACTTGTACAACACGCAACCCTGACTTGGCTTGCATTACACGCAATCGCGACCTTCCTCGATAGCGTGTGTTGTACGCAATACCGGGTTTTACTAAACAACGATATATTATCAAAATATTATTAGAACTAGAAGTTATGAATAGTAATACACACTTTTTGAAATTTTGTAAATTTTATTTTTCAAAATGGAATTCATTTTTCGATTCGGAATATTGAAATTAGCCTAGGGTGAAATTTTGATATTTTTTCTGACAACTTTTAATTTTTGATGAATAGTGAAAACATTGGGTTACTACTTAAAAACCGACTTATTATTTAAATAATTATTTATTTTATTTAAATTTATTTTTGGTCAAAATTGATACATAATACCTATATAAGTTCAAAGCAATTAATTGGAGTCATTTTATAATAATTTTAGATATATAAAAATTTTATTGAACTTTTCACTGTCTTTTACCCACCTCCTAGGAGAATTTCCAAATTCACATAAAACTTAATTTTACCGCTTCTGTGAATGGAATTTCCAAAATCTGAGAGACACGGTTGATGTTAGTAAGTAAAATGTGGTTCAATGAGATGAAAATAATTTTTGGTGAATAGTAACTTTTTACTTTTTTTACCACGGTTAAAAGTAAATAGGGTAATTAAGGGTAAAAATGATATTATTATTACCCTAAAACATGTCCTAATTCTATTGGATAAGTATAATTCGACCAAAAACAACCTTAGGAATTGAATATGACCATTTAGGCCCACTTGGATTAGATTAGGACATTTATTATTAATTTATTTATAGAAGGGTTAAAATAGTTAAAATCAAAGTTTAATAACTAAATAATTTTTAATATAAGGTTATACATAATATAAATTTGACTATAAATATTAATTAGAAATATAAAAATATTTCCCACATAATGATATTTTATTCTTAATTTTTAGACATTAAATAATTTAATTTATTTATGACACAATGATGATGTAGTAATTATCTTATTAATGAAATATTGACATAATTGATGTTATAAATACCCAAATAAATGTAATTTGAGACTTTTTATGAATTAAACTAATATTTATGTTAATATGACATGTTAGTATTGATTTTATTAAATGTTTTCGAACTAATCTTTCTGTTAGGATTTTCACAAAAAATCAATTACCAAATAGTGTCAAAATTGACATAAAATAGTTTTTAAAATAAATATTATATTATTAATTGTTATTTTATTCCTAAAAATCTAAGGTTCGGCCAAATGAATTAGATAAGGTTATGTGTCTTAATAATAAACAACTTGGGGTTTTTTTGGCTTATTATAGTACGTTTATTAACCTTATAGTGTAAAAAAACAAGAAGACACAGTAAAAGTTAAATTATCTAACTTAAAGTTAAATATAAATGATATGGTTAAAATAGATAACTAAACTTTTCTAAATTATATTTGATGAGATGATTTCGACCCATACCTACCTGTTCTTCGAAATAAATCAATTTAGAGCTATTAAAAATCAAATATGACTTTATAATAAAATAATATTTTTAGTTTTTCCAAAGGTGCCCCTGTCCTCCCTTATAAAAGGGCACCTACTCCCTCTCTTCTTCACACCACTTTCAGCCTTAAATCTCGACCAACCCCTGAAAAATTGTCTTCTCCACTTCCCTAGAAACATCCTAGAGGTCCTGGTCTTCTTTAATGACCAATTTTTGTGCCCTAAGAGAATGTTTAAAGGAGGCACTTCGAGAAAGAGGTAATACCTTCTACCGTTTTCTTCAAGTTCCATTCTTATTCTACTCCCTCTTCTTTAGCTATTTAATTATGAAGTAATAAAATCAGTATCCCTCATATACTGATATGTTATTATAAATTTGAAACAACCCTATTTCACCTTCTATCCATCCTAAGAAAAATGAAATCACCGCGCGTGCTTACGTGCGGAATACCGTCTCCACGCCGTGGTGTAATCTGTTTTTCCAACACCACCTTACTTGGATGGGTATAATGGTGTAAAGAATAACTATACATAGTTATTATAACATCATAATAATTCTGAAATATTGTATCATCCACTCCAATTCAATTCAAAAATTATGGGAACGATATCATCGCTCGTGCATACGTACGGACTACCGTCTCTACGACGCGATGAGATTCATTCTCAATGATTAACCATTAATGAATGATTATAAAGTATATATTATAAGTAATAATTAAATATATGACATAATAATGATACTGGATTTATGTATATATATATGTATGTCATCCAATTAATTCCATTCAATTCAATGAGGAAACGAAAACAACATTCATGCGTACGTACAACCTACTGTCTCCATGAACGGTGCATTTCTTTCCATTTATCGATCTATTATATATATGTATATTCTGAATATATATTATATATAAATCATGTTTTATATTTTGGAATTAAGTAATCATTATCTAAGTAATCATATGAATAATTACAAGTCAAAACACGGATGACAAATGAAACGATTTTACCCAAAATGCTCTTTAACATGGAATTTACAAAAGAACGGGTAATATAAAGTCATAAATGAACCATATATGATATCATAACAATGAATATGATTAAGTAATAATTCAATGACATTATTTAAATCATTATACAGGAGGTTCGGATACGTATGAAGCATATCAGACCTAAGGTAAGGGATAATTATTCCAATCTCATTCTTATCCGAGATTGTTTACTCGTAAGTATTTACTGGGGGTTATGTTTATTATCCATGTCCATATGCTCTCAAAATGTTTTCATAAAATGTTTACTTTCCTTCCATGTATGTTTAAGACATTTTTACCCTTTTCTTACTTTTACCACATCGTATGGAAGGAATCTTTCTTTTGTTTACCATATGAGGTACTTTTTGGCATTTTCGACAAAAGTACGAGGAAATTGTTATTTTTTAACTTATACAACATATATAAAGCCTTATTTTCATGAATATTCCTCCAAAATATTTCATGACTATTTTCAACAAAATCCTTTTCTTTTCAAAATGCATGTCATTTTGTGAAAGGAAAATGATTTTGAAGAAGAAAGGATATTTTCCTCAAGACTTTATTTCAAGTGTTTTATCAAAACCATTTTCCATCTAAGATGACATTATTTCATATGTGTATGTTTCAAGTATAATGTCTCTATAATTTACATGGTTTCACATTTCTTATTATGAAATGATATCCATTTCTTTTATATGGATTATGTGATGATGTGATGATGTTTGTGAAACCCATTTTATTTATTGGGTTCTTATGAATGATGTATGTTAATTTTGTGGAATAAGTAAGAACGATTTCATTATGTGATGGGTGGGACCTATATCTCCCTCCAATGCATTGGGTAAAGATTTATATCTCATGAGATAGACATGGATGGAACAGTAAGTTAATCCGGTTCAGTGTTACAGGACTGAAACGAGGAGTGAACTCGATTCAGAAAGGGAATTTGTCCACTAAGATGGTCTTGTCAGTAATGCCTTGGATACTATGGAAATCATATCATATGATTAATGGTTTCCACAATTAAATGTTTTATTCCCATGACATTTTATCATGATTGAAGTTCCATTATGATCTATGCCATATGTTCTCCCATGTTTTTTCTCATTGCTCAAGATTTTCATGTTTAAACATTATGGTGATGTTTTTAATTTCAAATGTATATGATTTGTTTTATTTTATCCATGCATACACTTACTAAGCATTTGAGATCAACCTTTGTATGTTTTCTTTTCCCTAGGATTTAAAGAAAGGTTTTAGGTAAGAAAACCAAAAGGGGAAGATCTTTATGGGAGATGTTGAAGATCTTTCACCACGATTAGAAGATTAACTTCCGAGTTTCCAAAGACACTAAACTGTTACGGTCCTTGTGTGTCTGTTTTTGTTATATATTAAGTATTCTGAAAAAGTAATGTAATGTCCATGTAAGTCAAGCTTTGGGTCTCTACAGTTGGTATCATAGGAAAGGTTTAGTCAAACTTTGGAAACTAGGATGTGAAAACGTTAGTGAGATCCCTAGAGATATTTCTAAGGTATGTCTAGGGATGTCCCTAAGGATAAGTATACGTATAGGATATAGTCCTAGAACTACGGTAAAAATCTTAGAATTTAACCTAAGATTTTAGATATTGACGGTACTACCCCTTTACTATGTTGTTTTCCCTAGCATGATTTTTGCCTCTCACACTATTATTTTTGGGTTTTAGAAAATGGCTAGAAACAGGAAGATTCACGATAATAGAGGATATGACGGAAAATGGAATGATAATCTTCATGAGCAACCAAATGAAATGGGATTTGAAATTCCAAACATCGTTATTATGCCTAATAAGTAGTCTCATAATATGATCGATAATCTCAACTTTGGTAAGTTTTCTGACTCAGATAATAAGAGAAAGATGGAGTTTCATGATGATCATAGAGGAAATAAAGTTCAATTTCCCTCATGTAAATCATGTGGGAATAGGAATCAGGGAGATTGTTTCAAAGGAACTGGAAGATGCTTTGGGTGTGGAAAAGAAGGACACAAAGCCAGTAAGTGCAAAGGAAAAGGTTCAGTTAACACCATGGACAAGGATAATGGTATTGCTACGACATCAACAATGATTAGATGTTTTAAATGTGGAATGTACGGGAATTATGCAAACCAATTCCATAAGGGAAAATCTCATTAAGAGAATCAGCATGGTCATATGGGTAGTATTTATGTGGATGATGATGAGGAGACTACAAATGATATATGAGCTAAAATAAGTGTTGAAGCTCAGTCAGTTGTTTAATAAGGTAGTGGAATGATTGTATGTTTATCAAGAGTTATGTTGTGTATTTAATGGTACTATGGAATAAAGAATCATCTAAGGATTGTTACACTATTGTTTTTCCTAAAGTATTTGAAAGTATATGTTGAATGGTACCGGTAACCATGGAAGGTTATTCAGATGTTTTTGGAAAGTAGATGATATGAGCATAATGAAGGGATAAGAAGATAATGATATGTTTGATTGTATTCATGAGATCATGATTGATATAAGGACTAAGTGATATCATGGTTTGAATATATAGAATTTTGAGGATTTCGTTATGTGGAAAGTGTTAACTTTTAACTGCATTCATGTTTTCACTAAGGTTCAATGGGTTTTCATTCTTCAAGAGAATACATGATTAAGGTACTCACATGTTTGTAATTTGACCAACAAGATATATCTTATGATATATGGGGGATAAATGATGGGATTCGCGTGATTGTTATGTGACATTTCAATTAATCATTTTCTTTATACTATGAGCTTAGACCGAGGTATTTTAGATAAGACTAAATATTGGAATAGATTATGTTGGACATAAGTTAGTACTGTTTAAGGATAAAACTTTTTTCGATATTATTGATGGGATGTTATAGTAATGTAGTTTTAGAAAAAGGACAACCTGCAGGACGGGCGACAACCCATCGCATCGAACAAGGCTCTGGGAATCGAACCCACAACTGAAGTGCAACTGGCCTTTATCGCCTACCACTGGCCTACAGGAAGTCCCTAGTTAGTATAAACTAGTTTAATTTTATTAAGTGGTATGATAGATGAAGTATAAGTATATTTTTGGAATGATATAAAATAGATGGACTTATGTATATAAGTATTTCTAACCTTTTGATTAAGACAGATGGAATGACCCATCATTCTATCACATGATCTGCTAACACTTCACGAATGACAAATTCAACTTCATTTCTTAAAGAGATGAAGTGGAAATTGTTCAAGGCACAAACAACGGTGAGATTATATCAAAATAAAGTAAGTATTTCTTCTAATTAAAATTATTAGAGGAATGATCTTGAAAACCAAAAATGTTGTCCTAGTGCCATTATATTTGATGAATCAGATGCTACCTTAGATCATCACAAATTTATGGCCTTGTGATTGTTGGTGTTTTTATAGCCATGTTCTCTACCACTCTCCATCAGTACATGATGGTCAGATTTCTCTTCCATATCCATATTTTCACCTATGTTTTCCTACGTGGAAACCCAATGATGAGTTATTTGGGTAACTGTTACATTTCATACTTTAGTTTTTAAAGTTATGTTTTGGTATTTCATTTTACAATGTGGGTTTCTATGACCCTGACGAATTTCGAGGGAGAAATTCATTTTAAGGGGGGTAGAATGTAACAACCCGAGATTTTATAAGATATATTCTTTTTAATTTATTTCATATCTTCTGTTGTACGATACACCAATATTATCTTGTGCTATATGAAACACTGTATTAGCTTGCAGTATACGCAACAGTATTCTTAGATTGTGTTACACACAATTTCAAGTTCGTTTGATAATAGTCATTCTACGAAACATTTAGTATATATATATATATATATATTCAATGTATAAATGAAAAATGGTTGGATTCTGTTATAATGAAACAACAAAGGAGTCTTGCACAACACGCAACCCTGACTTGATTTTCATTACACGCAATCGTGACCTTCCTTGATAGCGTGTGTTGTACGCAATACCGGGTTTTACTAAACAATGATATATATTTAAATATTATTAGAACTAGCCGTTATGAATAGTAATACCCACTTTTTAATTTTTTTTAAATTTTATTTCTCAAAATGGACTTCATTTTTGGATCGGAATACCGAAATTATCCTAGGGTGAAATTTTGGTATTTTTCTGAAAACTTTTAATTTTTGATGAATATTAAAAACACTGGGTTACTACTTAAAAACCGACTTTTTTTTAAATAATTATTTATTTTATTTAAATTTATTTTTGGTCAAAATTGATACATAATACCTATATAAGTTCAAAGAAATTCACTGGAGTCATTTTATAATAATTTTAAATATATAAAAATTTTATTGATCTTTTCACCGTCTTTTACCCACCTCCTAGGAGAATTTCCAAATTCACATAAAACATAATTTTACCGCTTCTGTGAATGGAATTTCCAAAATCCGAGAGACACGGTTGATGTTAGTAAGTAAAATGTGGTTCAATGAGATGAAAATAATTTTTGGAGAATAGTAACTTTTTACTTTTTTTACCACTGTTAAAAGTAAATAGGGTAATTAAGGGTAAAAATGATATTATTATTATCCTAACACATGTCCTAATTCTATTGGATAAGTGTAATTAGACAAAAAAACCTTAGGAATAAAATATGACCATTTAGGCCCACTTGGATTAGATTAGGACATTTATTATTAATTTATTTAAAGAAGGGTTAAAATAGTTAAAATCAAAGTTTAATAACTAAATAATTTTTAATATAGGGTTATACATAATATAAATTAGACTATAAATATTCATTATAAAGCTAACAAGATTTCCCACATATTTATGTATGACACAATGATGATGCAGTAATTATCTTATTAATGAAATATTGACATAATTGATGTTATAAATACCCAAATAAATGTAATTTGAGACTTTTTATGAATTAAAGTAATTTTATAGGTTAATACTACATGTTAGCATTGATTTTATTTAATTTTTTCTAACTAATATTTCTGTTAGTAATTTCACAAAAAATCAATTACCAAATAGTGTCAAAATTGACATAAAATAGTTTTTAAAACAAATATTATATTATTAATTGTTATTTTATTCCTAAAAATCTAAGGTTCGGACAAATGACTTAGATAAGTTTATATGTATTAATAATAAACAACTTGGGTTTTTTTTGGCTTATTATAGTAAGTTTATTAACCTTATAGTGTAAGAAAACAAGAAGACACGATAAAAGTTAAATTATCTAACTTAAAGTTAAATCTAAATGATAAGGTTAAAATAGATAAATAAACTTGTCTAAATTCTATTGGATTATAGGATTTTGACCCATCCCTACCTTATCTCTGAAATAAATCAATTTGGAGCTATTAAAAACTGAACATGACTTTATAATAAAATAATATTTTTAGTTTTTCCAAAGGTGCCGCTCTCCTCCCTTATAAAAGGGAACCTCTTACCTCTCTTCCTCACACCACTTTGAGCCTTCAAGCTCTGCCAAACTCATCCAAATTCTCTTCTCCACTTCCCTAGAAACATCCTAGAGGTCCTGGTCTTCTTCAATGATCAATTTTAGTTCCCTAAGAGAATGTTTAAAGGAGGCACTTCGAGAAAGAGGTAATACCTTCTACCGTTTTCTTCAAGTTACATTCTTCTTCTACTCCCTCTTCATTAGCTGTTTCATTATTAAGTAATAACATCATTATACCTCATATACTTATATGTTATTATAAATTTGAAACAACCCTATTTCACCTTCTATCCATCCTAAGGAAAACAAAATCACCGCACGTGCTTACGTACGGAATACCGTCTCCACGCCGTGGTGTAATCTGTTTTTCAAACACCACCTTACTTGGATGGGTATAATGGTGTAAAGAATAACTATACATAGTTATTATAACATCATACTGATTCTGATATATTATATCATCCACTCCAATTCAATTCAACAATTATGGGAACGATATCGTCACTCGTGCGTACGTACGGACTACCATATCCACGACGCGATGAGATTCATTCTCAATGATTAACCATTAATGAATGATTATAAAGTATATATAATAATTAATCATGAAATATATGACATAATAATGATACTGGATTTATGTATATATATATGTATGTCATCCAATTAATTCCATTCAATTCAATGAGGAAACGAAAACAACGTTCATGCGTACGTATGGCCTACCATCTCCATTTATTTCCATTTATCGATCTATTATATATATTTATATTCTGACTATATATTATATATAAATAATGTTTTATATTCTGGAATTAGGTAATCATGATCTAAGTAATCATATGAATAATTACAAGTCAAAACATAGACGACAAATGAAACGATTTTACCCAAAATGATCTTTAACATAGAATTTACAAAAGAACGGGTAATATAAAGTCATAAATGAACCATATATGATATCATAACAACGTAGATGATTATGTAATAATTCAATGATATTATTTAAATCATTATACAGGAGGTTCAGATATGTACGAAGCATATCAGACCTAAGGTAAGGGATAATTATTCCAATCTCATTCTTATCCAAGATTGTTTACTCGTAAGTATTTACTGGGGGTTATGTTTATTATCCATGTACATATGCTCTCAAAATGTTTTCATAAAATGTTTACTTTCCTTACATGTATGTTTAAGACATTTTTACCCTTTTCTAACTTTTACCACATCGCATGGAAGGAATCTTTCTTTTGTTTACCATACGAGGTACTTTTTGACATTTCCGACAAAAGTACGAGGAAATTGTTATTTTTTTATCTTATACGGCATATATAAATCCTTATTTTCATGAAGCTTCCTCCAAAATATTTCATGAATATTTTCAACAAAATCCTTTTCTTTTAAAATTTCAAGACATTTTGTGAAAAGAAAATGATTTTGAAGAAAAAAGGATATTTTCCTCAAGAATTTATTTCAAGTGTTTTATCAAAACCATTTTCCATCTAAGATGACATTATTTCATATGTTTATGTTTCAAGTATAATGTCTCTATTATTTACATGGTTTCACTTTTCTTATTATGAAATGATATCCATTTCTTTTATATGGATTATGTGATGATGGGATGATGTCTGTGAAACCCGTTTTATTTATTGGGTTCTTATGAATGATGTATGTTTATTTTGTGGCACAAGTAAGAATGATTTCATTATGAGATGGGTGAGACCTATATCTCCCTCCAATGCATTGGGTAAAGATTTATATCTCATGAGATAGACATGGCTGGGATGGTAAGTTAATCCGGTTCAGTGTTACAGGACTGAAACGAAGAGTGAACTCGATTCAGAAAGGGACTTTGTCCACTAAGATGGTCTTGGAAGTAATGCCTTGGATACTATATAAATCATATAATGTGCTTAATGGTTGCCACAATTACATGTTTTATTCCCATGCTATTTTATCATGATTGATGTTCCATTATGATCTATGCCTTATGTTATACCATGTTTTATCTCATTGCTCAAGATTTTCATGTTTAAACATTATGGTCATGTTTTTAAGTTCAAATGTATATGGTTTGTTTTATTTTATCCATGCATGAGCATTTGAGCTCACCCTTTATATGTTTTCTTTTCCCCAGGATTTAAAGAAAGGTTTTAGGTAAGAAAACCAAAAGGGGAAGATCTTTATGGGAGATGTTGAAGATCTTTCACCATGATTAGATGATTAAGTTCCAAGTTTCCAAAGACACTAAACTGTTATGGTCCTTATGTGTCTGTTTTTGTTATGTATTAAGTATTCTAAAAAAGTAATGTAATGTCCATGTACGTCAAGCTTTGGGTCTCTACAGAATACGATGCAGTATTTGTCTCGCAGAAAGACATACTCATAAGAGGTGTCCCCAAATGGAAGGATAGAGATCTATATCTCTTCATCCATGATCGAGTTTGTGTATTGTATCATGAATATGTATATTTTGTTTTGTATGTGGAAGTTTCAGTATTAAATCCTTTTATTTATGACTTTCTCTATTTCTAACATGTTTCAATTTTGGTTCATCTTGTTTTTTGATTCTCTAATAAAGAATTTAGTGAGACTCAAACTATTCAAAAAAAAAAATAGAATTAAAATGAATATATCATGATTCCACATGTAAAAAATTCACTAATCTACACACAACAAATCAAGTATAAATCAAAAATATTAACACAATCTTTTTTCATTTAATTGTTCTAGATTTATTTAAATAAAAGTTTCAAATTTTTATTGAACCTCTCATACCACATGAACCAATGCACACTACCTTGAGATTACATGAGAAACACGACATATCACTGATACCATCCATAGTATTGTCATCCCTATGCATTCATGTATCTTATGGACCACACAAAATAACTAGATCATGGAAAACACCATTTAGGCTATAATTGACATTTTAATTAATGACGACCTCATAAATAATGTATCTAAAAATTATTTAATATGGTCCTTTATTTTTCGGGGGATTGGTAAAGAAATAGAAACACTAATCCACACATAAAAAATCATTTATAAATCAAAAATATTAACACAATCATTTTTCATTTGATTGTTCTTGATTTTTTTAAATTACAGTTGATTTTTTTATTGAATTAACTATAATAAAGTAACGATGATATCATTTCTACAGATGGAAGGTTTTCCATTGCTCACCTCTCAGGATACTCATGTGTCATAAATTATTTTATAGGGACGTACAGTGCATCCATTGAGTGTACGCCGATCTCACCATTTCCATCATACTGCACCACCTCCCGCTATCATCCCTCATCTTCGTCACGCTGGATTCTATGGCGTAGCAATGTGCAACTTCAACTTTCTTGATCATCAACTCATTGTTGTGCTTGTAGAATGATGGAGTACAGAGTCACATACATTCCATTTTAGAAAGGGGGATATTATTATTACCCTACAGGATTTGGCCATTATGTTGGGCCTCCCCATCAATGGTGCGGCTCTGATAGGCCGAGTTGGGGCAGATTTTCTGGAGCTTGTTCACAGACTACTAGGCATAGAGGTCCTTGATGATGGAAGGACAATCATTAGTGGTATATTATACATGCCTTGGTTAGACCATCACTAAACATAGTTTATGGAGGATGCTGATGAGATCACCATGCTGTGATTTGTACATGGATATATTTTGAGGCTGATCGGTGTCACTCTTTTTGTTTATCACTCCACTACTTATATACATTTGATGTATTTATCTTTTTTGGAGGATTTGGATGAGTCAGGCCAGTATAGATGGGGGTATTCTTATCTAGCATATACATACAAGGCACTATACAGTGCATGTCACATTGATAAGATATAGATCACAGGATGCATGGTTCTTCTATTGATGTGGTTATGGGAGCACATCCCTCGTTTCGCTCTACATGCTTGTGTGCCATTGCCAACAGATTTTGTAGCAGAGGCTCCATGTGGATGTTGGTATATTATTACTTCCTTATACTTTATAAATTAATTGTATAAATTTCTATTATGAAATGTAAATATAACAATGTTATCTATAGGTGGAGTGAGGCATATCAACATTCAGATTCCCCTAGACATGATTTCCACTCCTATAAACTTATGTTGGATAGTATTCGACCACACGATGTAAGTGACTATTATTTATATTATTAAATATTTATTCTTTACTGTATATTTATTCATTTATTAATTCAATATTTATTTTTTCTTTCAACTTTTATGGATTCCATATATAGATACTATTATCCAAATTCTTCCACTGTACTGTATGACAATACTTGTTATCAGCTCCGTCAGGGGTCCATTGATTCATTTTCATATAGTTGAGTGGAATCAGACCAATAGAGTTATGAGGTAGTTCATATTCTTTCAGCATGTTCCTGACTTACCCAGTAAGTTAGATTCACTGCATTCCCTGAAGATGTCAGGGAAGAGTGATTTTGATTAGAGGAGATACCACGCCGTATATATTGATTTATGGGACATATGATAAGAGTTATAGTTGCGAGGGTGGGGATATTGTGTTTTCATTTGGTGGATCATACATATTACTCATCATGGTACTACATGTCCCCATTCATATTTCTAACATGACACATATGAGGCTTTCATGAGCTGGTATATATAGTTCCCT
The DNA here is from genome assembly GCA_963277665.1 of Viscum album. NCBI lineage: Eukaryota > Viridiplantae > Streptophyta > Magnoliopsida > Santalales > Viscaceae > Viscum > Viscum album. The sequence continues at coordinate 1,400,100,075 of OY728125.1, forward strand.
CCACTGTTCAGAAGAACTTTTATTCATATTACATAAAAAAGGAATTTTTTTTCGCAGGATGCTTGTATCTATCATATAATTCACATGTATAATCCAGTAGAGAGCACTGTATTTGACCCGACATATTTTCACAGCCTTGTCACACATTTTCTTCCTTCGATGGACGAGATTTATCACGACATTTTCTATGATCCACCACATGCTGAGGAGGCTGCAGAGCCTATTGATCCTCATATAGATGTACCATGGGTGAAGACCCTGTTAGGGATATTACTGTTCCATAGGAGGAGGATGTTCAGATTGATCAGTCAGATGTTGTTGTTCTACAGGAGGAGGGTGTTCAGCATGATCAGTCATATGCTCCTCCAGCTTCTCAGGCTCAACCACAGGTAGATACTGATGTTGACTTGGTTGAGCTGGATTCTTTATTACAGACATCCCCTAAACAATAACCATATTCTTTCCTTATTGGTGAGAGTTCCAACCAGCCTCTACTATTCTTAGATGTAGGACAGGGTATAGACTGTACATCCACTGCCTGTCACATAGGAGGATGTGGAGGTGGCTGCTGAGGATGATGCGTAGAAAACACCAGAGCATAGACAAAGACAAACACAATGTGCATGCATCTAGTATACACCTATCTATGGGATATAAGAGCGTCCATGCCTGAGGCATAGATTAGGTTGAATTTTGATTTATGATAAATTATGTATGTGAATTACTATTATCATTTATAGAGTTCTACTTTTTTTATTGAGTGTCTTACTATCATCACATTATATTCCAAAATTAATAATTTCTATTTGGTATTTATCACTAAATATTAATACTCTTGATGAAAAGATCTGTGAACATCAATAAATCTTGAAAAATATTATTGATCTCAATGATTTGAATCCAAAAAACATGGACCATGATTCTTTGTTTAAAAAAATTAAATTGCATGAAGAAGAATTTCAATTAATAATGGATAATTGTGAATATTAGATGATTATGATTGAAGATCAGAAAAACAACAATGTGAGATGTATGGAATTAGATGTTCATTTTTCCAATATTTAGAAAATACATATTCAAATCTTATAAAAGGACACATGTTCTACTGGTACAAAATTTTCACTGGAGAATTTTACTATTAAAATACCTTTATCATGTGATAAAATTATGGGCATTATGAAAAATATTGATTTCCTATTCTTTCAAAATAAGAAACAATAATTAAGAGGGTTAAAAATGTGTTAGCATATTCATATCAATTAGAATCAAATCTAATTACTGTATAAAGGGGTTTTAATTGAATTAATCAAATACATAAGAAAAATTTGCCGCTAAAAAATTGATGAATTTTTTTATTTAATATTTCTATCAGATGCATGAATGTGGTTCACACATCATATATAAACTTCATATAGGATGCGTGAACCCTATTCACGCATCCTAGTGATGGTAGATGCACGAACGGGGTTCACGCATCTTAAGACCCATTTTTAAAAATATTTTCAACCCTATCCCTTTTATATAAAAAAATAAAAAAACCCATAAATAAAAATAACCCTCTATGAATCCACAACTGACTGATCCTCCCTCCTTCACTTGTAGCTCACAGATGTTCCTTATTTCCCAGCACACGACATGGTCCTCTCCATGCAATGTGCAAAACACAACATCATGTCTCGGATCACAACCACTCTAGTCCTCCTCCACTTGTAGCGGCACATTTAGATCTAGATCTTGACATCCTCTAGGGCACAAATCACTGAGTCGGCCTAGATTTTAACAAGTAGTGGCCCTAATATAATGTCCTGTAGTGGTGTGGTTCAAAACTTCTCCTCCTTCCAGAAAAATGGTGATGACATGTCTTCTACATGGCGGTGCATAAGGCAGTGGAAGCTCCTCTCACTCTACCTCTTGAAATGAGGTGACAGAACATCAAGACTCATGACTCTCTATTGTATCGAATCCATTCTATAACATAACAACACAAGGTGGTATCAAACGGGGATGACTTAGGATCCAAATTTTCCAAATGTTTAGATTTTAGTTTTTTTTTTCAGATCTGTGGGTTGAGTATATGATCTATTAAAATGTTTTTATTTCTATGAGATTGGTCTGGTATGAGTGTATTTTTATAGTTAAAATCTATATGTGTTGGTGGAAGAGGTGTAGGGAGATCAGCAGCTTGAGGCAGTGGAGGAACAGACGCATCAATCATGAGGGAAAGAAACGAGTTGATTCGGTGAGACTGACGAGGAATAGTAGTGGTGTCAGTGAGACATAACATCTGTCTCACCAATAGGGGTGGGCTGATATCAATAGAATGAAAAAGGTTTATTAACATCAGTATTAGTGAGATTGGGCTAAGATGATGCGTTAGTAGCAGCATGGAAGTTTGTAGGTGAGTGGTGGATAGAAAGCAGTGTTAGTCTCACCGAAGAGTGATGGAAAATAGGTATCAGTGAGTCTCATGCTTCTGACAGAAGGGAAAAGTGAGCATTGGTGATACATCTCATTGATAGTTCAAAACTATGTGTTGGTCACTCATAATTTAACTAAAAAACAAAAAATTGAAATCAAATAAATAAAACCAAAACATAAATTAATTTAGATAAACATTTAATCATTTGATAAATAAAAAACCAAAACTAAAAAACTAAACTAAGAAGATCAAATAAATTAAATATATTAGATTATTTTAAAATGAAAAATACAATTTTCAGTTTTAAATTATCTAATGTAATCACATTAATTAAAAAGATTGGTTATTGTTAAACTAATTTACAATACAAAAGTTAAAGATTAAAATTGAAATTAATGAGTCAAATTATTAAATAGGAATAAAATGATTATAGTAAGATGCAACAACGAGTGATATGGAGTTGTGTCGGTGACTCATAAAGTCACTGATAGTATTAAAAATGTAGTTTTGTTGAGACAAGAAACCGTTAGTGAGACCAACATGCAACTGTTGGTGAGTCAAGAAATAAAGAAAAATGGACAAAGTATGAAGAGATTCATAGACAGTTGTTGAATTAATAATTTTAGCTTCATTCATAAAATTTAAAACCTTAAGGATATTAAAGATTAAAAATACTATACTATTTAATTATTTAACAAGATGAAAATGTAAAAAATAAATAACACGTTATTTAATTAAGTTAAAACTTAACTTCTTAACTTATGTTTAGAACTACCTGAGTTAATAATAGAGTAGTTAATTTATCAAAAATAAAAAGAGATTGTTAAATTAAATTTAAAGGATGCAAATTAATAGGTTCAAGAGAATCAATTGGATTGATATAATTTATAGAGTTAGTCAATTTTAATTAATCAAAATTAAACAATTAAATGTTTAAATTGAAAACTATGTTAATTAAATATATACAAAATGATTAATTGATTAAATAATGAACATGTAATTTATTAACAAGTCAAGAAGATTAAATCCAAAAAATTAATTAATGAATTATTAGAATAGAAAAAAAAGTTTGATTAAATTAATAATTTTAAAGACCCAGAATACATAATTTGTTACAAATATTTATTATTTAATAAAATTAATTTTGAAAATAAAAAAGTGCATTTATCTAGTAAACGGTGTAAAATTATTTAATAAATCATTATAAATAATTAAAAATATATGGAAAACTGTGTCAATATAAGGCCGCATCACACATAATAGGGAGATAAAGGGGAGGGGTAACTTAAAATCTTAAAGGGGAAATCGAAAAAACACAATTTTAATGAGATTATGGGAAGATGCATGGTTTGGTCACATAGTTTTCCAAACCGTGCACCAACCTTGCTACTGTCTCTATCAAAGGACGGTCCACTCACATAGTTTGGATGAACAATTATCTAAACAAATTTTTAAAAGTGCGCACCCATTCTTCCCAATACTAATGAATCTCATGGTAAGTTTTCATGGTTTGGAAAACCCTTCACCAAACATTCTATCAACACTACCCCCTTCTTTAAAAAGGCATACAGTTTTTCTGAATTCATGTGTTTCTTGTGCACCATGACCCAAAAACTCCTCAACCCCACACGGTTTGTCCTTGGACCATGCATGGTTTTTATTTAAATACGTGGTAACCATACAAATCAACTTTTCTTAGCTAAAAATTAACTAAAAACCTTATGAGCATCAAGGTTTCACACAGTTTCTCCTAAACCATGTGACCCCTCAAAAACTATCAAAACATAACCCCAAGCCTCCATGGATCATACCAACAGCTAGGTTACCTCCCAAGAATTATGACTTATCTTAAAACAACCTTTTGTGACATCCAAAGTTTCATAATCTCATTCGAAGTCTTAATTAAAGATTTGACCCATCTGGTAATGAAAATTCAATTCCCTTTCGAAATTTTTGATCCATCTAGATATGGGATATTACAACTTCCCAAACATAATAGTTTCCACCCCAGATAATCCTATGTTTTTTCCATCTTCACCACCTAACATACATAGGTCACTTGATTTTTAAACAACATCCTCATTCAACTTATGATAACCTAAAACACTACCGAGACACAACATCCAAATCAAGTCCCTTAACCAGTAAAAACCCCAAGCTAACATATGTATCCAAAATCAAACACCACTTTATCGCTTACTTGATCCCATCTAATAGAACATTGATAATAACATCACCCAATTAGTCATCAATCTATTATACTCACTACCATAAGATTTAGCTTATAATTACTGACTTCCAATGATTGGAACTATTTCTATTAGGATTTCCCAAAATAACCTGAACTCATGCTCCCACTATTCACTTGATATGGTACTCAAATCACCATTCCCCAACACCCATGATAATTCCAATCATCATTAACACCCATCATTTTCATCAAAAAATTACCAACGTAGATGCATACCCACCATCTATACATTAATTAAGAACATACAAGATTTTACTCAAAATTCCAACTCAAACATGAAACACACCCATCATTCCCAAAATGAGTCAATGGATATATTTTAAATCTTCTATACCCACATTATATTTTTACCCAATTATTCTATCATCATATAACTCCTTTCTTAGAGTGCCCAAATCCATCTTCCGATCCATTTTCATCTCATTTGATTTTAATTCCATTACTCCAAAACGAATTCTACAACCAACAAAACAAGACCAATGGAATCCACACCCGACCCCCTATGAGGTTCCCCCATAAAATACTATACTACTCAAAACTGAAGTCATGTCCTACCATACACATCAACACCCCCAAAATACAAGCACATGAGATTGCTTTTCAAAACCACATCAACCCTTAGGCCATGCTCAAATCAATAATCCACCACATATGATTTCCCATTATAATTATATAAAGAATATAAGTATGTTTCACAATAGTTTTTACTTAGAATCACAATTCCACTATGAACGATCAATGACCTATTGAAAAAATATGTGACCCTTCCAACATATGGGTTATTTCTTCTTGACTAAAACATCACTCCCTGCCATAGGAGTATCATTATCATCACCTCACTCAAGAAACTCCAACAACCATGGATCATGTTCCATTCAGTGCCAACCCAATTATTACATGTGTCTATCTCTCTATCACTAGATAAATGAAAAAAAATCAACTACCACACATCCTTAGCTTTAGAAAATGGTACCTAGGGCCTTTATTGACATTTGTCCCATTCTAAGTTCCTAACACATAAATAATCAATGAAACACATCCTGAACATGGATCCTCATAAAACTATCCATTAGCATAACCTATAAGAGGCTCCATTTCCAACTTAAATACATTAGGTTATCAAGGAATATAGTAGACAATCACTCAGCATGCCCAATAAGATGTCAAGATATTTGGTAAGATCTTTCCCAGATGAAGAACATGCTAAGATTTCATCAACAAACACGAATACAACCCATCCTTTTATGATGTCACCTCTAACTATAGGGACATTTCAAACCCATCAAAAGGTCCTAGGCCTCCCTAAATGCAAGAATCTCATCACATGCACATAGTTTCTCAGCCATATCAATGATTCCTATTATACTAAAGGAACTTAGGCATATTACCTTGTAACGTCCGATCCTAAAATCAAATGACCAAATATGTCACCATCTGTTTAGCCCCCCCATGATTCTTTTAACACATAACTATCAGACTCACTTATATATGTCACCACCATCAAACCTAATTCCTACTCTAACAAGTAAAGATTTATGAAACCTTGGATAAAAATCCCTATCACATGGAAATGCCTACCCCATATTAATAACACACCCATCGTATATATTCCTTAGTGATTTCCAAAACCAAAATAAATTCCGGATCCGAAACCACTCACTTGACCACTCAAAACCCGAGCATCATTTAAAGTTCCATTAAGTTCAAATACATTCTCACTTCATTGCTAGAGACACACCTAGAGTTAACTGGGTCAAACACTTAATCAGTCATGCCATCAGAAACCGAAAGAATCACCAAATCATAGAAACTCTAATAGTTTTACGCCCTAGGGAAACCAAACACCATTGTGTGTCTCATTATATGAGTATTCCAGGTCGATATCACCTGTATGATCATCACCCAAACAATCCTTCACTTACTACTAGATAATTACAACTAGGAACGAAATTCCTAAAAGAACATCACCCAAACAAAGCACCCAAACAAGAGAACCCCTCTAGAAACCCACCATAAGGATAATAAAACAACCCAAGTCTTATTTATCCAAAATAAAGGCATCCAAGGTGCCTAAACCTCATACTAGGTTTCACCCCTAATGAATTATTGTCCAAGGTCCAAAACATCCAATCATACTACATGCACCCAAAGTCACTTACAACTCGACCAACACCACACATGGTTCATCCAAAAAATACACATGACACTAACTCCCTAAATCGAAGTCATGTCATGAAGATCAATAGGTACAATCACCCAAGATATACACCATCTCACAAAAGTCCAAAATTCAAATGGAACTAAACATGCACCAATATCATCATCATAAATCATTAATAAGTAAAAACACCATCCTTTAGGGCCTCATACCATAATGAAATTATATACCAAAAATCTACCCATAAATAAGGTATTCGCCCTCTTCGAACATCTGCATGTTAGACCACTCCTTGGAGGAATCATACATACTACCAACCTCAAACAAAACCACCCAAAAGTGGTCCAATGGTCCTATATTCACACCATACTAACACACTAGGGTCACTGTACAAAACATGCATGAAAAACACACCATATTGGTCATCAATAATCTCACCATATATCAAAAAATCCTACAAGAAGGAAATCCATTAAGTTACACACTAATAGGATGATAATATATGGATCCTACAAGCCTAACATGATGCATTATATATATCTTTCCTTTATATGACATGATTCAAATCTAAATTACCATCATCTTTCCAACAGTCCAAGAACTTGAAATCCACCACTAGTAATCAAATCCAAAAAAAATTTGCATAACTTGAAGTGAAAATAATATAAAACCATAAAATCATAAACCATAATAGAAATCACATCCCCTGGTAACATGGACTTCCTACGGAAATAGTTGTTCATGATGCACCAACCAGCTATCCATCACAAGAATCAATAAAATATTATATCCCCAATATAAAAAAATCCCGAATATAAAAATAATAAGAAATTAAACACCTTTGATACCACTTTGTAATATCCTATCATAGTTTCCCCTAAACCAGTGCCCTAATCTGGTTCACCACATGACCTTAATCATACCTCCTTGTATGAAAGAGGTTTCCAACTAGAAGGGCATCTAAAGTGGAAGAGTCATGAGTATATAACCCCATATCAAAGTGCACAACCACTAGGAATCATGGTTTGAAAAATCATGCACCAACCGTGCTATCAACTCTACCCCCTTATGTAGTAAGGGACACCATTTTTTCTGAAACCATACACAACTCATGAACCATGCCCCTAACACTCCTCAAATTCCCATGGATTACCCTTGGACCACAAATGGATTTTACATAACCATTAAGTAACCATAATACCCAACAATTGTTAGTTTATAATGAACTAAAAACCTCTTAAAAATCAAGGTGCCACATTGATTCTTCAAAACCATGCACACCAAACAGTGCCCCTGCTAGAAAACTACAAAACTCTCGAGATGTATCTCGAACCATCCAAGGATCATCATAACCCTTGGCCCACCTCCATCACATTATTAGTCATATCAAAATACCATTTTTATATATTAAAACTTTCAAAATCACATTTCAAGTCTTAATTAAATATTTAAGACATATGATACTGAAAATTCAAATTCCTTCAAAAAATTTCAATCCATCCAGACACTGGATCTTATATATGGTATCACTTAGTAGATGAGAAGTAATGAATAATAAATTTTCAATTAACATAATGAAATTTCATTACACTTATGAAACTTATTTTGTTATATTTATATGGTTTAAGAAGATTTATGAAGGATTATTGTAATATAAAATAGTAACTGAAAGTAATACTCATATAAGAAGATTTAGTTTCCTATTGATATACTCCTTGGAAATGAAGGCCTTAAGAAATATAAAATTGATCAAGATAAATTTTGTAGGTTTTAAGATTAAATTTGATAGATAAGTTTGTCATGAATTAGTGGAAGTTTTAACATTTTATATGTTGATAGAAGGGTAGTTTTTGAATAAACCATTAAATTTTCAATAATGTAATGTTACTATTAAATATCTAATGGACCTAAAATGAAAAAATAGATGTGGAATTGTGTGTGGCATGATATTAACATAATTCACACATTTTTCTCAAATCCTAGAGTATTTTTTTGAGTTTTTTCTTTTAAATTTTAAAGTTTTACCTTAATTTAATTATATATTGTTAATTTGTTTTTATCATTAGTAATTAATTTTGAAGAAAAAATTAATGTTTTACCATTTATCAATGTTGAAAATAAAAATTTAAAATTTTTAATTTAATTTATCAAAAAAATATAATGTTTGAAAATATAATTCTAATAGTAATGCATATAATGCATCAAAAACAATTTTTTAAGAAGTGTGTTCCTAAGATTCAAAATTTATGTACCTGATGTGATTATCATCGATAAAGATTTTTATAGAATAGTTTTTTTAATTAAAAGAAATTAAATATATGTCTAGTTCAAAGACTAGAAAAAATGAATTACACCATGAAAAATCTTATGTATAAGAAAATAACAAAACAATTTTTATTAATGTTACTATTTAATTTATCTCTAAAAATGGTGGAAATAAGATTTATAATTTTAAAGAGTATTTTAAAGCTAATTAAATTTTCAAATAAAATATATTTTATTAATTTAGTGTTTTTTATATTCTAGGATATGTTTATATAATGATAAAATCATAAAAATTATAAATTTGGAAGAAAACATATTTTTTTACAAAAAATCAAACTTTTTAAAAAAAAAATAGAAAATTCAAACAAATTAAATTTTAATGTGTGGAATTAAAAAATGTATTTTTTATCAAAATCATATTATAGAATTTAAAATTTAGTTTTAAGGTAAAATAGATATTATAATGAAAATAAATTTTATTGAAAATAACCTTTACAACATTAACTCATTGGAATTATCTAGCTCCCCATGGTAATTACTTTTAATGATTTAACATATTAGTGAAAAATATAGCTTTATTAATAATGTTATTTTAATATGTTTTGGTTATTTATGTTGGGTGTATATTGTTACACAAGTTATCAAACATAACATTAGTTTTACAAGGTCTACATTATCAGGTCCTTACATTACACTAGATATATAAATATAATCTACATAATTTTAATTATCACTTACTAGTGAAACTAACTGAGGGTATCTAAGTGATAGTATCAACTCATGATATAATTTTTATAGTTTTATCAACAATTTTAGGAAACATATCAATTTTTTTTAGAGTAGGTCAATAATAATATCAACTTTTCTTTAATAATTTGAGCCAAATATCCCACATAATTAAGTATCACAACTTCTATAATAGAATTAGATTTTCGAGGGAGCTCATAGTCATACATTCAATAATATATGACCTATACCTATATTTCATTAATATATTTTATAATATTTTAATGAATTTACTTCTATATTTAATTGATTAATCTGTACAAATTGTGAACTATTTGATATGTTTTTTGTTTTTTTGGTAGTAGAAACATATATATGAAAAATGAATGAAAAGAGGTAAATATTAGAGAAAAAAGAAACTTTGCTATGCCAACTTTAATCACAGCACGACACCAGATTTTTGAGGATGCAGTGGAGATGGAAAACTACAACATAGAATTTATACATCTTGTATTCCATTTACAAGGTGTGAGTTTTTTAGGATATGTTTTTATAATATATAAACCAAAATTCTCAATGCATTCTCCCGTAGTAATAATTTTATGATTATATGTTGTGTATTTATTAACACATTGTGTAATACCCTGAAAAACCCAATTACAATCCTTTGATTTTATTTGTAATGAAAATATTAAATATTTTTCCCTAAGGCCCATAATAGACATTTTATAATGCCATTATTGTACCATTTAATTCTAATAAATCCGTAGGTAAGTTTATTAATAGGAGGCCAAGGCTCCACTCAATGGATTCATTTAGAGAGCTGCTGCCTCTCTGATCAAGGACCACTTCTACTGTGATGCATTAAATATGATCTTTATTTTTCTACCCCCTTGTGGCTATATTGAATGTGTAGAAATTGTGCAATTTTTTTAATGATGACAGATTGATTGTAATAATGTATTTTATTTTTAATTGAAATTAATTTGGGTCTTCTGTTACAAGCCTAATTTCTTAAATATCTTATTCATTATATCAATTATGACCATTACGTGATTGGTGATGGAGTGATATTTCCAACATGTTGACTAGTGAATGGTTTAATCCATGATCATTGGGTGGATTATTTTCTATGTTTAACCCTGGTTCTGAGTTACCAATTGGTTGAATACATGAAGTAACATGACCATTGTGAGAAGGGAACATCGATGAAAATGGGGTACTATACCATGACCATTGGATTTGACTAAACTATATTCTGACACCATATGATTATTATTTAATTTTCTTATACCTTATATAATCATGAACCCTAATTTACAATTTTCATGCATATTTTTTAATTTTATTTAAATCCAATTCAATCATCATATCTTCTTTCAATAAAATAGTTAGATTTCTTTAATAAAATATTTAACAGTTAATTTATTTAGTAAAAATTATATCTAAACCTATATTTTTGGGTTTAAACTTAGACTTTTAATTACTATACTACCATGTAGTTCAATGATTTGTTTTATTCATGTTTGAAATTTATATATTCATTACCGTTTTGGGAATTAACAATGACCATGAGCTATCAATGATCATAGAATTTTTTGATATATGAAATGTGGTTTCCCTATTTTATTATTATTGTTGATTATGTTTAGAGATAATCAATACAATTTTATTATAATATTTAAATCATATAAAGGAGGGATAATAAGCCTTTAATGAAGCATATTATACAAAAAAAATCTTGGGATACAATACAACACCATGTTTTATCTTATAATATAATATAAAATATTTGGGCTGGTGAGTTTATGTTCTTAGAAAGCATCCAATATATATTGAAGTGGTGAGAAATAAAATCAATTAAGACATAAATAATTTTGGAGTAGAGTAAATGAGTACCTCAATAATTATTATCAACATCCATGGTAGTTACTATATATGTTCTTTATTATTATGAGGGTATGTCATGGTTGTATTTACACTAACCCTTTTGTCTAGTCATATATTTGTATAATTTCCAAGATACCCACATATAGAACATAAAACCATTAATGGAACCATAATATGAAATTTATTTCCTTTTATTATTTTAACTAAACTTTTCATTTTTCCTTAGTAACTTATCATTATATACCCCCTTTTATTCATTAAAAATCTCCCATTACTTTGAGATATTTCCCTCAGTTCCCCTTATTGCATATTTAAAATTTATAATTTTGAATATTATATCCTCAATGGTCCTTTCCACTTGATATTTTATAAAATATAATTTTTTTGGAGTGTTTTAAAACTTAGATAAGTTTAATTTTATAATCATAATTGTACCGACCCTGATCCCAGTATCATAGAGCTTGTGTATGTTTTATTAAATTTTCATAAGATACAAGGAATCACACCATGAATGACCGAATAGTTTAATAGTATTGGTAAACTAGAAATACACTATAGGCTTGAATTACTTTCAAAAACAAAAATTAAAACATAATTTTTACTCGAGACTATAATTATTTTCTATAGAGGAAACTTTCATATAATTCATAGTAAACCTAATGGAATATTTTTAGTGAAAAAAATAAGGGTGAAATAATATTATCAATAAGGGTTAAGTACAATAGAACAAACCATTAATTAATAAGCATAATTAATATGGAATTGTAAATAATTGAACACACTATCCATGTAACCAATAAACTAAGAAATAATTACATCCATATATAATATCAATGTGATAATATCCTATATAATAATAAATATTTCAAGGTAAATAATTTAAAACACATTACATTTAATAAATAACATGACTATAATAACTAAATAAGGCATAATTAATGTGGAAAGATAAATAACTGAAAAAAACATTTCATCTAATAAATAATTGTGAATAAAATTCATCCAAAGATAATATCATTAAAAAAATAATAGGGAAAATAATAAATGAATTATTAATAAAGGAAATTATTAATTATTGGATGTTATGAAATCAGGATCATGATACCTCTATTATCAAGGCCTTCACAAGATAACTTAAAACTACCAGGTACAAACTCACTTAGTTTATACAATTGATTTTATGCTATATTAAAAATTCAACTCATTATATTGTCGATGCATCGATGTGATATCTATAACTAGGACCCACCCATGTCTTTATGTCCAAATAATTCCCTATAGTTCTAATAATCGATTTAATTCATGAATAATGTGAATTATTATCAAATATCAGTATTAAGTAAAGAATACATATTTATCAATATTTCAATAGATAAACAAATAAAACTCAATATAGAAAACCATATGTAGAAATGATATATGTTTTCAGAAATAAAGATACCCTTGATAAATAATAGGGATATTTAGGTGAAATTTAATGTCCAAGGGAAAGTGAATAATTTAATGGAAGGTTAATGATTCATAAAATCAATTTATAAAGTGAATTTAAATACGATATTTGGTCAAAATAATCACAAACCATCCAAATGAAAAATAAGGATTATATAAATACAACATAACTATAGCATCCCGCCATTTTAAAACATAACTTTAATTTTATTACACGGAACTGAGGATCGTTAAGGTTTAGTGTCTTGGAAACAAGGATCATAATACATAAAAAAACATAAAACATTATTCTTAAACACTTGAAAGGCTTCTCCTTTAGTTCATCCTATGTTCATTATGCATCTCATAACCTGGGGACATACATCAAAAGAAAGGGTGAGCAGAAGGCCCAGTAAGGGAAACAAGAGAAACATTTTACAAGTGAACTTGAGATACTTCAATAAGCACATGAAAAGAACTTTAAGGCATGAGAAAGAAATCATGAGATACGTCATAATAAAAATAAAATTTTTCATAACTTGAATATGTGGCTGCAACATTTAATATTGAAAATCGTTTCGTTTCACCAAGGTCCATCCCCAAGGTGTCGTTAAAAATTACCAAGGTTATTCACCAAGGCGTCGTTAAAATGGTCATCTCTAGAGATTAAGTCTTTACCCAATGCATTGGAGCGCTATCAGGGCGCACCCTTAAATTTGCCTTTATTATCATGTGAGCCACATATATCATCATCAAACATTTCATAAATAACCCATATAGCATAAAATAAATGGGTTTCATTTTATAATCACAACGTTTTAAAAACTGCTTTAAGGACATGATCTTTTACGTCACTTTAAACCCACGGAAAGGGAAAGCGGGTCTCATGTATGTAGATCCCAGAATTTAAAATAGAAAATTTTGACATATATGTGAATACCCTTGTATAAATAAGATCTTTGAGTATTCACTTTATAACATAAAATAATTTTGAGAAAAGAGAGAGGCATTTTGAGACCAAAAATTCTGCAGCATAACGGCTATGTTTCGGGGTTTTAGAAAACATTGAAAAGAGAGGGGACATGGGTCACCCACTCATAAATGATCCATAAAACAGCAGGGGAACGGAATAAGAAGGATATATAGACATGGTAATGAAATTTGGAGGACATACCATTTGAAATGAAAAACATGGAAGGAAGACAAAAATTAGATTTCTCTTATGAAAATTCGGCAGCCTAACGGCGTCACTTAAACATCAATAAAAAAGAATTGACAAGATTAAATAGGGTCATTCATCATATGATCATAAGAGATCAGTATGATAGATATAGAGATCATACCCCAACATAATAAAAAGGAACTTGAAAGACTTGACATGAAAATCGAACTTGAAAAATGAGAAGGGTGAAAGAATCCCTTAAAAAAACGGCAGCCTAACAGCGTCACTTAAACTTTCATAAAACGAAATGATGAGAGTAAGAGGGGATTTATCATCATATAAACATGAAAGGGCAGTAAGAGGAATATAAAAGAACATCCTCTCACATAAAAGGAATGACATAAAAGAGATTACATGAAAAGAAAGAGAGGGGTCTGATCCCTTACCTTAAAACGTGACTCTTGAAACTCAAAGGATTGGACCTTGAGGGCTTGGGGGCACCTTGGGAGGACTCTTTGGAAGGTAAGAAGACCAGAACTTCGTTGGGGGAGAGTTGGGAGTGAAAACTAAAGGAGGAAAGGGTGGGTATTTATAGGGAAAGTGAGGGGACAAAGCATTAATGGCCAAGGGACACCTCACATGTGCTTTTCTCAAACCCATGTGCTCTCCCTTGGAATTTATCATGGAGTTAGGACACATGGGCCCCCCAAAACAATAATTCATCACCCTTGGCCGGCCAAACCTCAAAAGATCTCATTACATCATCATGACACCGCTATGATGTCATTAAACATACCGAAACCCTAAAACTGTATTTTTACTATTCACTGAAAATTCGACTTTCTCAGAAAAATCCCAAAATTTCACATTAACCAAATATCAATGCTATGATTTCAAAAATGAACTCCATTTTATAAAAATAATTTTCCAAATATTTTTATTTTATTTTTAAATAAATACACTATTCACCGAAAATTCATTTTTTTAGAAAAATCCCCAAAAATTACCATAACATAATATCGATGCTCTGAGTTCAAAAATAAAGTCATTTTTATAAAAATAGTTTTCTAATTATTTTTAATTAAATTTTTAATTAAAAATCACTATTCATCTGAAAAAACTAATACTTGATTAATAATTTATGAAACCGTTATTTACCCATTTTATTGAATCACATTACTTAATCTAGGTGTCTAAATTATATTAAAACTTTCTTTGAGTGAAATTACTAATCCATTTGGCCACATTACTAATCCTAAGCGTAAAATCACTATTCATAATTTACTATTCATCAAAAATTAAGTTGATCTTATTAGACTCCAAATTCCTTACTGAACACTTTTGTAGAAGACCATTTTTTGAAAATCATTACACATCATTAGTTATTTAGGGTTTACATAAATATTTTAAAATATCCCTTTTTCAAAATTCATCAATAAAATACATTCTAAAATTATCTAGACATTTGAAATTTCACAAACATCACTAAAGGAAGAAATCTCAATTTATTCACCCGAAAGGATTACACAAGGAAGCTAGGGTCTCATCACATATCCCCTTATAACACTAGCATAAGACCTAAGTGTAAGGTGTGCTATGGTGAGAGAATCTGAGGGAGGCTCAGATAACATTTCCCTAGTAGCAATCTCCACTAACTTGAACTTCTCCTTCAAGCGTTTTCGTTCAATCTTGACACGCTGGAGCTCGGCTTGGGCTTGGTCCAAAGCGAAGCCCACAGATGCTACCTCCTTCCCAAGCTCTGATAAGAGGGCTTCGTAAGGGTTGAGTCTACTGGATGAAGCCATCGACTCCTCTTTCTGCATTAACCATTAACATCTTATTAAATCATTAAGAGTAAGTTAATATAATACTCAAAAATATTGGGTCGTTACAATAACCCTAGTAGAGTATATGTAAAATAAGTGCCTATTGTCATTGATGAATAGAAATACCACACAATATATTTAAAAACAGTCTTAAGTAAAATATACTATTCATCATAGAAATAAAATTTTAAAACTTAATGTTCACAAACTAATTTGAAAATAAAAACCTTTAAAAATAATATTTGAAACATATAAAGGAATATTTAAAAAATATGAGTGTTCATACTAGCCGAAAATTCCATTCATGACATAAACATTCAAACAATATTCCTTTTATTTTTTCTTTAAAAGACACATATGAATGTTTTTGAAAATGACATGAATATTATTTTCAAAACATTTAAAAAAATAGTTGGGTAAAAATTTATTTATTATATAAATTTGAAAAGGTTAAAACCACTTTTGAAAATACTTTATGAAAACATGTTTTTTGGAAGAAAACATATTTCTGACTGAAGAGAGAAATGAAGTTTGATTTTATTGAAAACATTTTCTAAATTATTTTAATCACCAAAGAGTATAAAAATGGTACTATTAAATTAAAATATTCATAAATAAATATATTAATATTAAATTATACGATTTTATTTTACAATGATCAAATAATTTCATTCAAATGAAATTCTTGAATAAATAATACTGATGAGAAAGAGATTGTGAAATTAACCCTTAGAATGATCATAAAGTTGAAGTGAGAATTAATAAAATAATACATTATGTGTATCAACTGAAAATACAAATAAAACAAGGGGAAATAAAAAATAATATAATTAAAATCAATTACCTATATAATATTATAATATCAATGATGATGAATACGTTATATAACCCAATGAAAAGAAATTGAGTTTTGAAATTGTTTACCACATGGTAAATCTTTAGTAAAAGCCCATTAGATGAAATAATTCAAATTTGAACTTCAAATAAAATTATTTATTAATAATTCAGGATATTTAATGTTAAATAGGAAGTATGTACACCATAAAAAATTAATTATGTTCACAACATTACAAAATGCCTTAATGAAGAGAAATTGAGATGAAGTCACTTACCTCGTGATTATATTTGGTTGAACATGATTTAAGCTCTTATATAGTGGTTTAAAACATGGAATTAAGTTATTCTATAACCATATTAATATTTATAACATTATATATGATCCTTTTATAACATTTTGTCACCAGTCCGTTAGTAAAATTTCATTATTTTCATTATTTCAGGTGTTAATTTCCTTTTTTTCCAATTCAAGATTTGTTATGAATGTTACAGTTATTTTGAAAATTATATAGTTACATCATATCTAGAATAATAATAATGAAATAATTATCATATTTATACATAAATTACACTTTTAAAACTAATAATTAAAGGTATTTATGAAAAACTGGATTGTGTTGCAATCATGGAGACAGTAAATTATATGTACGTATGATTAATGTTTCCATTTTTAAATGATCATTATTGAAATGATGAAAGTTATGTTTTATATTAAAAAATGATAATAATTTAAAAAATATCTTATTATTTCTTTAAATATAATTATACATATCATAAATGTGGTGTTTTGATGAAAATATAGTCATAACGCTTCGTAAAGGTGGTAGTACACACATATATGAATGATGTTATCATATTTAAGTGAGTGAAAATAAAAGAACAAAAATGAAATGTTATTTTTTAAGAAATATAAATAAGGAATTAATATCATATTTATGTTATGTATATCACATATATTCATTAACACATTCCATATGTAGCATTTGTAAAAGATGAATCACATCACTTCGTGAGGTGGTAATCCACCATACACATGAGCAACATTATCGTATCCCCTAAAAAATAGAATGTAAAAAAGTTATACATGATATAATTTATCTAGTGGTGAAATTATATTATAAATATTATATATAAATTTTATATCCATCACTATACCTAGTCGTGAAAGGTGGCAATGGAAAAATGCATTTCATCGGTCCGTGAGGCTGTAGTCCATCGTACACATCAATGATGATTTTGTTACACATTTGATTAAAGTGCGTACGGTTTTTGGTAAAGAAATTAAATAAAAAACCTATAAGTATATGGAACATATTGAGGTTATTATACCAGTATGGTTTATTAATAATTTACATATGTATTGGAAGAAATAAAATAAAAGAGCTCGTTAAAGAATGTAACATCTTCTTCGGGTAGCCTCTTTAGGTCTGCACCAAATCCTTACAAGGTTTGATTTATACCAAAAATAAAGATTCTATTATTAGGATAGGATGTGTAAGTTTGGAAGCTATTTTTTCATGGTTTGGATGAACCAAAATGGTTTAACACTGTGAAGAAAAGGAGAGGGAGTGGCCTTTTATAAGTGAAGTGAGTGGCAAACTTGTATATTTTGAAAAGAAAAAGGTGTATCAAATTTTTTGACATTTAATATGGGTCAAAAATATATTATTATGAACACTTATATATGATATGGTGTAAATATGGCTATAAAATATATTTTATACTAATTTTATGTCCTTTTACCTCATATCTTTTTTTGTTTGACCCTAGTATATCTATTTTTTCCATGACCGTAGTAATTAATTTTTACTTTTTCACTATTAATTTGGGTAAAAAATTAATTTGAACTTATTTTAAAATATAAATTATTATTTTCCCAAATATTTAATCCAATTTTAAAAATTCATTTAACATAAGAGGTAATATTTAATTTAAAATTAACCCCATAAACGCGATGAGAAAATGAGTTTTTAAAGAGATGTTTTTGAATGTTTATAAAGTTTCTATATCAAATCTCAATATGAAAATGATTATAATGACCTAAATAATATTAATAAATATATAATTGAAGTAATTTTACATAAAATAAAATAAAATATATAATTTAACATTATAAATAATTTAAAAGGAAAAGTATTTTTCAATTATAATTTAGAATTTTTCTTTATTTATTAAAAAATAAAACCTTTTAGAAAAATAAAAAAAATTTACCCCAATATAATTTTGACAATGGTTTCAAAATATTAATTTTATTTTTTAAGATAAATTTTATTAAATTGGTAAAAATTTATTTTAAATTATGTTCACAAAGCATGACTAATAAGGCCTTTAGAAAAATATTGGTTTGCATGAAACATTTATTTTTTTTATTTTAAATGATTTTTTATTTTATTTATAATTAATAGATAAACATATTTTTTTATAATATATTAAGTAATATTCTTAACTTTTATTTTAATGGCTAGTTTATAATGGAATATTATAATACAGTTCACTTCAACTCTGGGATGCGTATTCCGCAAGATATCAAAATGATTAAACTTAAAGAAGTATATTTCATGTGTTATTTAAGATTCGTGTTTCATGTTGCATATTCTATAAAATATATTTTTATTATTTTATAACTAGTAGGTGTTACATTCTCCCCAATCTAAATAAATTACATTATCGCAATTTAAACGTGTTCTTGGTAATCGAGGGTTTTATATTTGAAAATTATTTTTTTGAGAAACCCAAGTCATAAAAGTGTTAAAAAATATTCTCTTAATAATGGAGAAAGGTAATTACAAACATCACATAACCAATTTTCTAAGTAAAATAAAATTGGTGGTATGTTAAGATATGGACATAGAAGAAAAACATAAATAATTATATAGAATGAAAGAGGTTATTTATCACAAGAAAGTGAATGATCAATAGAAAGCTAAGGACCTCCAAAACATAAATCTATGATTATTTAAAGTACCATATGATTCATCATATATAAATTTTAAAAAATAAAACTTTTTTTCAAGATTGTTTTTCTAATGTTGAGGAATTATTTTACTATCGAATAATATAATGAAATATACTTACTTGACATGATTCTATTTTATAATCACAATTTTATCCTTTGGTTGTAATTTGATTAATTTTCAATTTATCCCTTACTGCATGGAATGAGTATCCAAAAATTAATTTTTTATTCCTAATGAACTAAATTTTACTTTTAAAGAATCATATGAACCATAAAAGAGTGACAAGTCTTTCCTTCTATCTCTAACTATTTTCCAAAACCAATATGGGTAGCACAAGATATCCAATACAATAAACTAATCTCCAAGCCTAAAAAATAACACCATTGAATATTCATAAATATTTTATTTTCAAACTTTTTTACTAAAAACATTTACATATTAACCAGGAAATCATCTAGGCTATGGTATGTGCTAAACCCTTATCATACTTCGTTCATGGGTTCAATATCCATAGCCTTGCCGAACGTGAAGGGTTGTCACCCATCATGAGGGTTATCCTTTTTCTAAACTATATTAATATAATTCCTATTACTTTCCCAAAAAATAAGATAGATATCCTTGATATAAAAGTAATCACTAAAAAAAATTTAATAATATTTTCAATACACCTTTTTTCGTAAAGTCTAATAATATTATTTGATTATTATTACAATGTAATTAACAATCATATTAAACCTAAAGGTTATAAATAACATTAAATGTATCTCAAAAAATGTAATGGAATTATATTTGGAAAACATTTTCACATACTAAACTAAAAGGTTGAATTACCATAATGTTTTTCCAATAAAAAATCATCAATCATTGTAAAATCCCATCACATAACATCTAAAAGGGTTGTTTAATACATTGAATATATGATCAATCATTATCTTATATACCCATGATAGTATCCATAACTATTATGTTAATGAAGATACATATTTTTATAATATTAAACATAATCATTAGATGTTTTATTATTCTTATATCCAAAATAGCATTGGTAAAATACCTCTTTAATTTAATTCATGAATCCCCACACACAAATAATTCATCCATTTTAATTACACATAGGTCCTTCCTTAGTCTAGGGTTCAACCTATATATTAGGTTATTGAATCAAATAATTATAGGTTCCCCACATTTAAAACTGTAAATTATTAATGGATCCATATGATGATATTTTTTCCCTTCCACCATGCTTCACATTTTTCTTTTACGATTTTTCCATTATGACCTTTTTTATCACATAAAAAATATTTTACCATTTATTTGAGACACTTTTTTTCAATATATAACAGTTTAGGATTAATATAGGTCATTCGTTTTCATCATATATTCAAATCCTTTATAATGGGTTTTAAACAAAATGTTAATTATGAAAAGAATATCGCATAGGAGTGTCAAACTAAGTGCACAGTAGAGAACATTTACTTTCACCATGAAATGATAAAGACAAGACCAATGTCCCCCTTTTGGATTTAATACACTCAGGTACTTCTATTCTAGAACCAAATCCACTTTTAGTGTCCAGACATGGACATATTTCCTAGAAAACCCACACAATATCAACTTTACTAAAACCTTAGGATGTTATTCTATACTTATCCTCAAATTATATCATAGGGTTATTATCCATAATATATGTTCTCCTAAATATATTCCCCGTGGTTTCTACTGAACATCCTCTGATACCAATCGTAGAGACCCCGACCCCTGTAGCATGGAGCTTGTGTTTTCTTTATTACATTGGCATAAGACTCAAGGAAGTGCATCCCAGTTAACCAAATAGTTTAGTAGTCTTGGTAAAATAGATACATACTTTAGTATTGCATAATATTTGAGAAAAAATTATAACATAATTGTTTTCAAGACTATAGTTGTTCACACCAGCATATCCTTTCATATAATTCATAGTACATTTCATGGATTCCTTAAGAAATAAAATAAGGGCAAGATCAAATGCTTAGTAAATGTTATGTAAAGTGGAATAAATCATGAATCAATAAGTATAAATAATATTAAAAGTTAAATAACTAGACACACATGCCATGTAATCAAAAATCTAAGAAGAAAGTGCTTCCATAGATAATATCTGTGTGAAAATATCATCATTTATAATAAATACGGAAAGGTATATAACTGAAAACAAATACCACTTAATATGTAACATGAATCTCATAATTGGATAATGAATAATCAGTACAGAATGGTAAATAAATTAAAAAAGCTCCATCTAATCAATAAATGAGAATTAAATTCATCAAGAGATAATATCATTGTGAAAATCACATGGACAATAATAAAAGAATTATTAATGGAGAAAATTCTTAGTTATTAGACTTCATGATCTCATGATCATTATACCTCTACCGTCAAGAGATTTCACGAGACAATTTAAAACTAATGGGTACAAAATCATCTGGTTTTCCCATCATATTTTATACTATATTATTAATTTGACTCATGATACAACTAAATATGTTAGGGGATATCTATAATTTGTCCCACCTATGTCAACATGTCCAAATCATTCCTCATATATCGAATAATTTATTTAATTCATGAACAATGTTCTTTATCATAAAATATCAAAATTGAGTAATGAATAATGAATTTTCAATATTTCACTAGATAGAAAAAAAATTAAATGTAGAACACCATGTGTAGAAATGATATATGTTTTATTAAATAGAAATATTCACAATAAATAAAATTTATATTTAGGGGAAATTTAATTTCCACAGAAAAGTGAATAATTATATGGAAATTTAATGACTTTAAAAATGAATCAAAGAAGTGAATTTCAATACTATCCATGGTAAAAATAATCATAAACACTTATAAGAAGTATAAGGATAGATTCAATACATCATAAGCCTAGTGAAGTATATGTAAAATAAAGGTATGTTTTAATTGAAGAACAAAAATACCATAAAATATCTTTAATAATTTTTTTTGGAAAATATCCTTTTCATTTTGACCATTAAAATTTAAAACTAAATGTTCACAAAACTATTTAAAAATAAAATTATTTTAAAATAATTTTTTAATCATATAATTTAAAATTTAAAATATATGAGTGGTCATGATGATTGGAAATTCCATTCATGCCGTACACATTAAAACAAAGATTCCTTTCATTTTTTGGTAAAATAAAAACACGAATTTTATTGAAAAAAAATGATGATCCATTGAAATTTTTATTTGTAAAAATAAAAATAGTTAAAAAATTATTTAATAAATCATTTGAAAATTGTTCTTGACATTTTTGAAAAGAATTATCTAAAAACATGGTTTATAAAGAAAAAAAATTTCTGAACGAAGAGAGGAATGCAATCATATTCTTTAAAAACATTTTATCAGTCATATTAAGTAATAAAAAGTGAAAAAATTTATTATTACTTAAAAACTTCATTAATAAATAGATAAGTAGAAACTTATATGGGCTTATTAGACAACTATAAAATAATTTCATTCAACTAGAAATCAAGAATAAATAATCTCTATAAGAATAAGATTTTGAAATAAAACCTTTCAATGATTATAACGTTGATGTGAGAACTGGTCAATGAATTAATTATTTGAAAAAAATATAATTTTTTTAAATATAATATATTATAATTAAATTTAATTACACAAATTATCTTATAATATAAAATATGATGAAGAAGTAATATAACCCAATGAAAAGAAATTGAGTTATGAAATAATTTACCACTTGGTAACTCTTAGGTTAAATTGAATTGTATGAAATAATTCAAATTAAAGATTAAAATGAAATGAATTGTTAATGAATCAGGATATTAAATGTAAAATGGGTATTATATTCACCATATTAATGAAATTAGGTTCATAGAATTAAAATATTCCTTAGTGGAGAGAAATTTAGATAAAGTCCCTTATGACGCACTTTGTTTTGGTTGAACATTATTTAACTTTGTGTATAGTGGTTTTAAGCATGTTATTAACTTATTAAAGAACCATAATAATATTTATAATATCATATATTATCCTTTTATAACATCTTATCACCCATTTGTTAATAATATTCCATTATTTTCGTTGTTTCATGTGTTAATTGCCTTGTTTTCTAATTCATTCATTTTTCTTGAATGTTCCAGTTGTTGAGAATACTATGAAGTTCTATATTCATTTGAATAATAACCATTAAATAATTATCATATTTATAGATCAATTATAATTTTTAAACTAACCATGAAATATGGTTATGAAAAATGGACTATGTTATAATCATGGAGATGATAGGTCGTGCATACACATGAGTAACGTTTCCATTTTTCAATGATCATGATGGAAAATAGGTAACTAATATTTTACCTTTATAGAATAATAATAATATCATTTATATCATATAATTTCTTTAAATATACTTAAATATATCATCCACATAGTGTGGTGAATAAAATAGAGTCGCAACGCTTCATGAAAGAGGTAGTTCGCAGATACAAGAATAATGTTATCATCTCTAAGTGAGTGAAAAGGCCAGAAAGAAAATGAAATATTACCTCTTTAGAATGATAAATATGTAGTTAATATAAAAATTATTATATTTATATCACATATATTCATTAATATTTTCCTCATTAAATTCTATGTAAAGCATCGGTGAAAGATGGATCACATCTTCTCATGAGGCAGTAATCCCCCTTACACACTAGCAACATCCTCATATCCCATAAGGAATAGAAATAAAAAGGGAATATATGATATATTGAATAAATAGGTATAATTTCGGTATATATATATATATATATCATATTTTTTACTTTATTTCCATCATCATACCCAACAATGAGTGGTTGTAATGGAAAAATTAATGACATTACATTGCAAGGCGACAATCTACAGTACACACGAATGATGATTTCAAAAACCATTTTATGGAAGTGAGGATGATTTTAGGTCATTAAAATAACATAAAAACATATTCTTATATTTATTATACTTATTTTGTTAATAAACCATGTTTTAAAAATAATTTAAGGATGTGGAGGAAGAAATAAAATAAAAACACTTGCTAAATAACATTACCTCTTCTTTTGGTAACCCCTTTAGGTTTGTGCCAAATCACTACAAGGATATATTTATTCTAAAAAATGTATTATAGGATGAGTTTAGGGAGGTTTTAAATTTATTTCACTAGGTATTTTCTAATCTAAAATGTTTTTAAGGTGTGAACAAGAGAAGATAGGGATTGTCTTTTATAAGTGAGGTGAGTGGAACACTTATAATTTTTAAAAAGAAAAAAATGTACCCTATTAATTCGCATGTTTAAAGGGTATTAAATAGAGTATTCTAGAGAATTATAAATTATGGAGTCTAAATATGGCTATAAAATATATTTTAAATGAGTTTTTATTCTATTGTAACCCTTATAATCATTAGTGAACCATGGTAAATCCATTTTTACCTTAACCATTGTAATTAATTTTTACTATTTTCACTATTTATTTTGGTGAAAAATGAATTTGGATTTAATTTAAAATATAATTTTATATAATTACAACTTTGGAATCCATTTCTATAAATTCCATTCCCATAATTAGAAAATTTTAATTTAAAATTAATCCCATAGAAGCGAAGAGAAAGTAGGTTTTGAAAAAAATTCTAAAATGTTTAGAAAGTTTTTTTGTATCAAAATACATTATGAATGTGATTCCAAAAAAAATTATATTAAAATTTATATCAATAAAATAATTTTATTTTAATATAAATTCAATATATTATTTTATATTGTAGATAATTTGTATAAAAATGCAGTTTCCAATTAAAATTCAGTATTTTCACTTTTCAGTAAAAATGAAACATTTCAGAAAAACCCAAAAAATCACCACATGATATATTTTATATAATCATTTAAAAAAATCTATTTATTTATTTCAAATATATTTTTTAAAAGTGGTTAAAAATGATTTTTAATTGTGTGCACAAAGCGTGACTATCCCTTATTTTAGAAGAAATACAATGTATCAGAAAACAATTTATTTTATTTTAAAGGAATCTTAATTTATTCATAAGTAATAGATAAAAATATTTTTCATATTTAGTAATATTCATACCAAAAAAATTAATGAATATGTTATAACATTATAATATATTACGGTTGACATTGAATCAAGGTTTCATGTTGTCTAAGCTATTGAAAAAATTAAATTTAAAGAAATATATTTCATGGGATGTTTATGGTCAGTGTTTAATGCCACATATTCTATCGAATAAATTATTATTGTTTTATATTTTTTGTGGTGTTACAATAACAAAATTTTTTCTTACTCTGTTTTATATCCCATTTGGATTGTTATTGAGGTATTCACCACATTGTCCAAGGAATTTTTCAATTTTGTAGTTTCTTTCAGTAATCATCTATTATTATAACCAAAAGCATTGAAATGAATGATCAATATTTAAATCATTAGGGAATTATCAAAAAATGAAACTTTAAATGTTTTTCTTTTAGAAACCATCAAATTATCATCCATTTCATTCTAAATACCTCTTTGTTCAATCTAGGTTTCTTTAGGTTAGGTTCTGTAATCTTCCATAACATAATTCCTTAATAAAATAAATCTTTTATAATTTATTTTAAAGAGAATATGATTAATCCAAATCATATCCTCTAGGAGAGTCAAACTAGCTATGCAATTAATCCTATTTGTTATACACTAGGTGAATACTTATTTAATACCCAACATTCTATATCCTGGGTTATTACCCTTAGGTACAACTATACTAGATTCTACATCAACTTATAGTATCCAGCTAGTGATGTATTTTTTAGGATATACACATAATATCTATTTTAAGAAGAACAAAAAGGATATCCCATACTTAGATTTATTCCTTTTTATTTTCCCAATGGTTTTGAATAAAGTTATATTATCCTAATCCCAAAAAATAAATGATATAATACTCAAGAATAACAAAACACTTCTTTGATACCAACTAAGGCCCTAGAACTGAACTCCCATAGATGGTGATAAAACAATTTCTTTAAACACCAACTTTGATATAATGGAGATGAGCATATCCTTATTTCCAAACATTACCAAATGATAAACATTAAAACTCATAAATCTTATCATAATCCTAAAAATTAAAGGCTTAATATCATTGAGGATCAAATATATAATAAACTTATTTTATGATACTTGAGAACATTTATTCATATTCAAACTACACTAGTTCCACTTATATAGAACACCTATGTTACACTAATTATTATGTCATCGATAAATAAAATATAGGAAATGGGTGAGCATCAAATTTTAGTAAGGGAAGACTTATTAACTTGTTATCAAGGGTTAGATTATAATAATATGATAAAATAATAGTAGGGTAGTAATGTATCTCTAAAATAACTTTGAATAATATTAGTTTTCAATAAGTTATAATAGAAGAACGCTAAATATTAATGAAAAACTTTGAACATGGAAAAATACTATGCAAATAAGAGATAATAAACATGAACCATGGAGAATAGTCATAGGAATATGGATTAAAAATATAACATGGCCTTTAAAGATATCATAATAATTTTTTTTGGTCAAATATAAAAATCCAAACATTACAACATTTTGATAAAAAAATGTCCAATCTTTATGTCATGAAAAAACAAAATTACCCTACTTCATATTCTAGACAAAAAATTCTTATGCATCTTGTTGTAAATAAAAAAAAATCCCTCACTTCATGTTGTGAACATAAAAACTACCCATACTTCATTCTATGAATAAAAAAAATTCACACACTTCATGTTTTAAAAAATTAAAATTTCAACATTTCATGTTTTGAATAAAAAAATTTCCATGATTCATGTTGTAAAAAAATAAAGTTCCTAGACTTCATGTTGTGAATAAAAAATTACCCACACATCATGTTATGTAAAAAAAATATTGTTCATCGTGTTCTTAAAACAAATTCCCACACATAAAGTTGGTAACAAACTAAATTTCCATACTTCTTATTGTGAAAAAAATTCCACACTTCGTGTTGTGAAAAAATTACCCCAATAATGTTGGGAATAAAAACATTTTATATTATTAAAATCCTAATATCAAGTGATTTAAATATTTAAATAATGCATTAAGAGATGATATAGGGACCCACACATCATCATCTATATATATAAAATCTACTTAAAATAAAATAATGAATCTTATCTAAATAACCCATGAGAAGAAAATGGGTTTCATTACCTTTAGAAATGGAACCACATTAAGAAAATTATCACTAGATATCAAAAACATAATTTCATAGAATGATTATTTATGAAGAATACAAATAGTGTTATTTAGGAACCATTACTCTATTGGATATGAATCCTTTGGAAATGAGAGGTAACTCACAAAAAGGATTTTTCTTACAGTTTGTTTCTTGATATATTTTTAATAAGATGTTATTTTAAAGTCACATTCTGAAAACCATTTTTATGAAAATAAAGGAATAAATTATTAAAAAAATACTTCAAAAAAAAAATCAATAAAGAAAGCATGAAATTAAATAAATCATATATCAAAATGATAAATTGAACGGATTAATATATGATATTTTAATAGAAAATAATTTCAATTATTAAAAAAACTATATTGAAAACCCATGCTATTCAAAGGATAAAAAACCACAGTTTCAAAATCAATAACGGGTAAAAAATTATTATAGATAAAAATAATTTTAGTTTCCAATATGGAAAGGAGAACATTTGAGGGAGTTATAAACAAGGATGTTGATAAAAATCCATAAAAGTAAATGGGAATAACTCTTAAAAAATGTATTTTCACAAAACAACAGAATAATCAAAGAGGAATAGATTTTTGTGAAACATGATTTATTTAAAATATAATGTGGAAATAAAATATAACTTCATAATTTTATAGAATTGATCAATATTGAATGATATTAGTCAATAGGTGTGATTATGACCTAAGGAAGATATTTGAGCCATGAACACCCCTTACAATTTGAAGAGAATTTAACTCAAAAAATATTGAAAGAGATAGATAATTAACTTTATATTACATTACCAAGAAAAATTTAACTTCTTGATTAAACATCTCAATTAGAAATAACATACATTACTTTAATTAAATTAGGTGGATAATAAAAAACATGTCCCAAAGAGAGAAATTTTAGACAGAAAACACTTACCTTGTATTTCTTCTTACTTAACTATGATACAACCTATAGTATAATGAACATAAATATCTTCGTAACTTACCTAAAAACCATAATATTATAATAATTCCAAATTAATACTTTTTCTATAACTATATATTATAGAAATATTACCTGATTATAGTTTATATTCATTATTCGTTGTTAGAACTTTCAATTTTTCTTTTCATAAATAACATAAAAAAGATAGTATTGATTCTGATTAAGTGGTTTTAGTTTATCTTTACTAGATAAATAAATATTTAATTATAATTATTTTAATCATTACTTATGCTCATTTCTATTATTTTAAATGATTGAGTACAACTTGTGAAAGTTTAAATCACGATGATGTAGATTTTAATGTATTTATAAAATGAAAGTTAGTATATTAATAAATATTTAAAATAATACAAAACAATTCTAGAATGAATATAAAATATGAAATAAATCATTATTACATGATAATAAAATTTTATTTCATCACACTGTAATTTATGAAATAATCATTATATCATCATTTCATAGGTGGTAAAACTCACCCAAATAGTAACATATTAGAATGTTTTCACGACTTAGGAAATGTATTTAGATATTGATATTATGAAATATAAATAAGATTTAAAATTTCATAATTATCATATATCCCCAGTAAATCACTTTTTAGGACCATCAAATATGGGGGGTAATGACATACGAAATTCATTGTTTGTTGGTGTGGTAGTATGCATGTATGCATGATTAAATATCTTATTTATCAGAAAATGGATAGAAATATAGTTTATGATAAATTATCATTTAAAAGAAAAATATGGGTCATATTAATCATTATAATCACAAAAATATATCCTTATAACAATCCTAGTGATATGGTGATGAAAAACAAACCACATTATGTCATTTAGGCTATAGTCCACATGTATGCACAAATAATGTTTTTTCTCCCTCTTAATAGATTGAAAGTAAGGAATAATTTGTGTTATATTAATATAATTAAATTTATGTATAATAGTGATTTTTATTTAATTATAGTGATATGTTTATAGATGACCTAGGAAGGTTTTGAGTAAAATAAAAGAGTAAGTAAAAGTACTACACAGGTTGGATGCTTTATTTTTCTCTTAGAAAACCCATTATAAATAATGACATTAAGAAAAACAAATATTATGAGAATATTATAGTAATTATATAGGGTTATATGTGGATATATGTTATATATTTTCAATTATAAATTTTAACTTAGTTGAGTCTTGAAGTGGTGGAAGTGTTAATCTTTTATAAGTAAAAGAAAGGGTATTTTTGGATGTAACCATTACATTTTTAATAATGTAATGATACTATTCATGGTTCAATGTCAAAAAAATAAAATAGAGTTAAGGGTAATAGTGTGAGTATATATTATTTTTATCTCAAAATTTTAGAGACAACCTAGAGTTTTTTAGTCTTTTTATTTTAACTTTTTATCTTTTACCCAAATTTAGTTTTACCTTAGTAATTCAATTTTTATCATAGTAAATAATTTTAATTAAAGAATAATTTTTATCATTTTAACCAATTTTATCTTTAGGATTTAATTTTTTTAAATAATATAATATAATAAAATTTACATTCTTTTGAAAAGTTAATTTAATGATTAGATAACATAATGCATGAAAAGATATTTTACAAGGAGTTTGTTTTTTTGTTTAAGAATTTATATACCTGAAAAATTATCATAGATATTGATTTTATGAAATAAATTGTTTTATTATGAAATAAAAATAAGGTATGTGGGTTTAAAATAAATAAAAAACTAAATTTCACTATAAATATATTTAATTAGATGAATATATATATAATTGTTTTTTTAAAATAATCTTATTAATTTAATTATAAAAATGTTTGAAATTGTATTAATAAGATCAAAAAATATTATAAAATTCAAAATTATATTAATTTATTACATATTTTGTTACTTTATAGGGGTCTTAATATTCATTGATACACTCACATAATGATAAAATCATAAAAATTTTAGTTTTAACAAAATAGTATTTGTTGACTAAAAATAATCCTTTTCGAAGATAACTAAAAAAATTATTCTAAATAATTTTTTATGTCGAAAATTCAAAGATGATTTTAATTTTATTAAATTAAAATATAGAACTTATTCTTTTAAAATCAAATACATAATATAAATAAAATAAATTTTATTGAAAATTAACTTTTCAATATTAACTTATAGTAATTATTTATCTTCCAAGGGTAATAATTTTTAATGATTTTCCATCAAAGTTATTTTTATAGATTTATAAATAATTATCTTATAATATGTTGTGGTTCGTTTACATTGGGTGTAACATGTAATGCAATTTATCAAACATAACATCAGTTTTTAAAGGTCAAGAATTTTGGTTTGTTATATAAATAGTCTACACTAAATGAAATATATATGAGTAATGTTCATATGGAGTCATCTAATAAACATAATTTTATAATTTATGAAGTTAGGTGCATAAAAAATACGAATCAAGAACATGATAATGTTTTCTTGACTAAATTTTTCACTCCCCAAGACATATTTTTTATTTTACAGCATGTTTTATTTAGAATGGGGTACCTAATACCCTTTTAATATCTTATATCATGGTCCAATAATTATTCATTATATTTTATCTTTCACTTGAAATCATATCTTTCGAGGGGTTTTTATTCAAATGTTTCTAAATATGTAAGGGTTTTCATGGTGTTAATTCCAATTTAATGATATATTCTTCTCATTAGATACCAATATAATTTAATATAGTTTATATATTTCCTACTTACTATATAATACCATAAATTATCTATTAGGGAATTTGATGTAACATTTTATGATATTTCTCCTTCATGGGATTTGATTTTGATAATGTTAAATTCATAAGGGTTTTTGGTCAACCCAATTTTATTTCATTGGGTCAGATACCATTTTCATTTGTGATCCTCTTTGAAGTTTCATTTATTCCACCATTTATCGATTCCGTAATATATTTCTTTTTTTACTTTAGATAAATTATTTACTTAAAAATATACCACTTACTCCATACTATCTTAGTTTTAGGGATACTTGCATAGATATTAATTCTATTTTCATGTAGAGAAATATTGAAAATACATATATTTGTTTTTCAAATAGAGCTATTTTTTGATTAATTAGGAAAGTTGAATATATATTATTATTCCATCCACATTCTTTCCCTAGTTGTATTATGATCATGTTATCCATTTTGTTAAAAATAGGAAAAGTATTGGTGTTATGTATGTTGTTATTCGAATATAGATGATCTTTGGAAAAGTTTATTGTGAATTATTTATTCATTTTCTCATATAGTAAATACATTGAACTTAATTATTAGAGAGTGGGGACAAGTTATAGATATCCCCTTGATGAATCATAAGTTTTCTTGAGACAAACATGTTTGGTTATTTAGTGTATGCCCTTCCAATTTAGTAATTTTTTTAGTTATAGTCTTGATGATAGAATTATATATTTTCTATAATTGGGATATCTAGAATGATTTCATTTATAAGGCCTTGATTATATGATCATGATATCGAAAATTTGGCCTTCCTTGTCCACAAATTCATTTTTTATCTATATGATCTATTTATTTTCATTATTATCCATGGATATATTATGATCTTTATTCAGTTGATTATATAATTATGTTATTTACCTATTCTTGAAATAATATTTAAAATCTATCTATATGATGATATATGTTTTCCCTTCCAGAACATTTGAGCTAACACCATATTATCTATCAATTTACCTTGTTTTTGAAGAAATTTTTCACTTTAATAGCCTTTGTTTTTTTTTATTTTTATGAAAAGTCATATTTTCTATTCTCTTTCTTTGAATATCAGGTTGAATCATGATTGGGTTTATTCCCTATAATATTTTAGTTTCTATGAGTTGTTTTACATGTTTTTTGTTCCAAAATGGGAAACACCATGAAATTTGTGATGCCTATTGTGGTCCCAATGTGTTGAAATGGACAAGGGAAATATGATTTCTGGGTGTGGTTATGGACATGGAGCACTACATGTCACTTGGTGAACCATGGTCTAGGTGACCTGACATTGCCCATGTAGGAGGAAATGGTGAGTGAAATATCTTTAATATTAACACCATTCCATATGTTATTTTATTTTAGGTAGGATGACCAAGAACACCATGATTAATACATGGCCATGGTAGAGGGTGTGCCAACTATTGGGTTATCCTTGAAACAGAAGAAAATATCTACCATCTTCTTAGATATTGAGTGAACAAAGTGGAAACATATTTGGAATTAATGTGGGGTATTTAATTAAGTTTTAAATTGGTTCTCACCCCTATTAATAAAATATTCCCTATTCTCTTTCATGAGTCCATCAATTAGAAAAATTACATAAAACATGTAGATAAATGTTTAATTTCTGATCGATGATTTTTTAATTGAGAATTACTACCTTAGGTCTCCTTGATTCTATATTAATTTAACTGCTTGACCTTACTAGAAGATAAAACATTGAAGATGGAGGTTGTTTTTTTGATTCATAAATTTTAATCCCAATTTTTCTCTTTTCTAATCACTAACCAAGAGAGGCACAATTCTTCTTCTTTTAACCATAATTGAAGATTACCATTGTCAAAAATTAACATTGGGTTCGTGTTGTTCTACACGTTGGATTGTTATTCTCCGATTATTTATTTAGGAATAATATTATTTTATAAGTAAAAATCACCAGGAGTTCATGGAGTGTGATATTGTGATTATTTTTGTGTGAATGTGGTTAATGAGATAAAAACCTTAATGAACCATGATGTTGGGGTTTAAAGCATTGAGGTAGTATGTTCATTACAATTTGAGGCTATTTTATGAACTTTTTGACTTGGTATAATTATATTATTGGAATACCTTGATGTATGTGCTAGATTATGATCTTGGGTTGGTTTGTGTATGGACCATGATTTACATTTATGATACCTGTTTCTATGATTTTTCTTGCATCATGTTTATTAATGTTCTATGTTGGTCACATGTTTTATATTGTTCTATTATTTTATGAAGATGATATTCTATGTTCTATATTATTTAGTGTGTTATAATTCCTTTTTTGGTATTATTCTTGTTTCATGGAAAATTTGAATTTCCATTACAAGGTTATCCAATATAGGGGGAGTGCACTTGACTTTAAAAGATAATGATTATAGATATAAGTATACGATAGGGATACATTGATTCCTTATTGATGTTATGTGATTCCCTCAATGTCTATAAAATTTTAAGCTATATTATTACTTGAGTCTTAGTGGATTACCATTTTAATGAGAACTTTATGCCTAGTGGATATCGAGAACATGGTTCACTCGATTCCTTGTGGTTCCTAAGCAGCTTTTTCTACGATGTCAAAGAACATGTTTACTGGCCTCTTGTCCAGTTCGTGATTACATCTGACACCATGATATTCCATGTGGTAATGATAAGAATCAGGTATATCTATGGACTATGGTAGCTTGTTTAGAACATGGTTTCTCATGTCATGATCCAACTTAGATAACCAGCATAAAAGGAACCCAAATTAATCATAATATGGATGGTATATGTCATTCCCGATCCCCATGGGTTGGAAAGTAGTTCCTAGTCATCAAAAGACATCAAGATCAAAGGATTTCACCATAAATATAAACAAAATAATGAAAACAATGAAATTAATCCATAAATATTCATTAATAAAATATAGATATAAAGATAAAAATAAAAATGGTAGATAAAACATCAAACCAAGCATCTCCATTCAATAATAATGTCACATGATCTCCTTACAACAAGTGGAACACACACTTGACCTACCATCCCTAACAACCAAGGTCCCTCTATCAATAATACCCACAACATCAAAACAATTCTTTTCCATTTCTCAAACCTATAATAAGATAGTATACAAATTTCAGAAGTAAAATTTAGTGTGTGAAAAAAACCCATTAGAATTTCACAAAAAATTTCATAAGAAATTCTATTTCAAATAAACCATTAATGTTTCCTTATAAATAAAACATGGAGTGTAAAAATTTTCAGAGTTTATATGAGAAAATAGTTTAGGAAATATTTTAATGGATAATATTAAAATAGGTTTCAAAAGTGAATTTCCATTAAAACAGTAACAAATATAACTTTTTACCATAAGTCAAATGAATAATAATTTCAATAAAAATATAATTGAGTAAGAATTCCATAACCTATACATATTTATATCATTTTAAATAATCAATAGATAATGTGAGAATAATGGTTAAGAGAGATGTGATTTTTTTATTTGAATATTCTCAAATATCTATTTGTACTACAACTTTGGGTCTTCACATGTTCCTAATCTAAAGCCTAAGGAAATTTTCCTAAGACAAGTTAAATAGGATAACATCTAAAGGACTAATGTCCCAACCTTATATTATTTTATTTGATGTTTTCATCATAAATTATTTTACAGAAAGTGCTAATACATTCCTAGTATGTGTTAATACTTCCTAAATTCATAAAATCTTACGTTATTTAATGTAAATACAACATTTTTCGGGATATCATTGAATTAATTAAATCTCAAATAATTCAAATAAAGATTTCAAACCATCCTAATTTCATGTTTTAAAACCTTATGTCTTTATTTTTAAATACCAATATCAAAAGTTTTATTTAGCAAAAAATCCTTCCTCTCATTTCAAAATCAACACCAAATGGTTTTTATAAAAAACTCAAGCCTCTCATTTCAAAAACCAACATGAGTTTGTGTTTCACAGAAACTCATGTCATTCATATCAACTCATATTACTTGAAATAATAAAAAATTTCATTCCTTTTAATGTCATTAGAATTATGTTTCAAATTATTCATTTCAAATAGGGAAAAGTTTCTAGAAGTGACACTTTATTTCAAAATCCGATTTCAATGGAATTTCATCACAAAAAATGATTCCATTTTAAAATAAAATATAAGACTCTAATCCAACATTTAAATATAAATAAGAAAAAATTTTCATTTTATTCATTAAAAAAGCTATTAAATATATATTAATTAACTTAGGAATTCACCTAATATAATAACAATATCACAAAACCAGGATGAGAGATCCATAAGAAGAAAACGAAAAAGGTTAGTTCCCCATGATTAGAGGAAAACAAAAAAACACTCTTATTTTGAACAAAACATATATAGACACAAAAAAATACTCTCAAGAAGAACATATAAATCTAAGAAACATGGTTTTGGGTATTTTTAAAAATACAATAGGAATTCCTGTTCACATAAGAAAAATCCTTAATTATAAAACTATTTAATTTTTCATTTTCAATTGATTCTGGAATGATGAAGAGTTAGAATAAATTTTAAAAAATGTTATATCATTTAACATGTCAAAATAAATAAATTCCCATGATTTATATCTTTTTAAATCATCAAAATAGTGTTATAGGTTGTAATGGAAGGGGAAAAACACAAAGCGGTATTTAAAATAAATTTTTTTATAAGAAGGTCGTTGAGTAAGGGTAGCATGGTTTTTCCTTACACATCTCATACATTCAATGTAAGTTTAAGGTTTTTCCCTTATTTAGGTATATCACCTAGAATTACCTATACTCAATGAATTAATACCAAGAAATAGTGTTGATTACCTTTACACAAATCCTAAATTTCCCTTACACATCCTTGGATAATACTGGGATGCCCTTATGTAGTGTGATATATCCTTACACAACACATATAGTATCATTATAGAACACATATAAAAATGATCTATATTTATGAATTCCATATAAAAGGTGTTATACCCTTACACAAAATATAGAAGTTATACCATAACCTTATTAAATAGGTGTTTTCTCTTATATAACCCTTTTAAAACAAGGGTTACCTTTATGCAACACCCAGAAATTCAACTGTGTAAAGGCAGGACGTATTTTACCTTATGTGTACCCCATGCCCTACATAAGGGTAAAAATTATACAAAATATATTTTATTTTTCATTTAAAATACTTTATTAAATAAAGCTAAAAGGGGTTTTAAAGAGAATACGTAGTCTCCAACACATCTAAAATAAAAATAAAACATCATGAATCAAAGAATGTACTCAAATAAAAAGATTAGGATATTATAATTCTCCTAACCATAAATGATTTTTGAACATATAAAAACTATGAACAATACTCCACATCAAATAGATAAGGCCACTACTCTCTCATCAATGCCTCACATTCCCACGATTCAAATGAATCAAAAACTTGTTTCCATAACACCCAAAAAAATTGCAGGAATTTCCCATAAATAACATTTATTAGAGAATGAAAAATCTAAATTGGATGCTGAATTAGGGATAAATTATGTTCCGTATAAAGATACTCACAACTCAAGACATGATATTGATTAGAGATATACCTTTTGAACTATGAAACATGGAACATGTTGGGGATTAATTTCATTTATATTTGAAAATCAAAATGTTATTCCACCATTCTAATATTCTCAACAAACTCAAACTACCCCATGTATCTCCTTGATAACATTACATTTTTTTCAATATTTTATTGACCTAACAAGGATGAAAATCTTAAAAACATCATGTCAATAAATCTAAACACCAAATTCCATCGATGATGATCAATACCAGATTTATATTTTCGATTTTCCTTTAACATTATTTGAAGAATCAATAGAATATTTTTTGTCACATATTGGAACAAATTAGGTCCCACTTGGGAAGCTTCACTAACCTATGAACTAAAAAGAGGATATTTACATGGTCTGCCAAACAAGGACTCAAAGGGTTTCATCTTAATGGACCATTAGTATTTGTTATTATAGGCAATGTCAACTAGTCCCAAATGGCTATCCTAAGCACCTCCAAAGTCATGAATATAAGAACGTAACATATTCTAATTAATTTGAATAACTTGTCACATCTTAATATCTATCTAAGGATGGTATGTCATGCTCAACTTTGACTAGGATATCATCACCTCTTAGTGGCCTCTCAAAAAATGACTGGTGAATATAGGGTGCCTATCAAAAACTGATAATATATGGAACTCAATGAAACCAGCAGATCTCTTAGGTATACAAATTTCTTCATTCCTCAACCTTTTTTGTATCAAAGATGATAATAATGTGAGATAATTTGGTTAATTGGTCAATCACAACATATATAGAATTCTTTACTAATAGGGTATGTGGAAACCCAACCACAAAACCCATTGATACCTCTTCCCACTTCCATGTCAATATAAGAAGGGCATGAAGAAACCCAAAGTCTTCTAATGCTTTACCATGACCAATATAACAATATAATAATGGGGAAACCATTCATAAATTTTTAATTTCATAGTGGGAAAAAAAAAGTTCACCACATATCATAAATCATATGTATGGTACTAGGGTGTTCCACTCACTCAAAATTATTAAAATACACCAACATATACTTCCTCAAAGGTATATGAATGAAAAACTAGATATTGAATCATTGGATACCATATGAAGATAAAGACCAATCATCGAGGTATCCCCACCTTCTAAAGAATCTGTAATGCCTATAAACTTGTCATCTTGCTTGTATTTCAGAAGAATCATCTTGAGAAGTGATGATATAAACTAAACACTCAACTAGAAAACCTCAATATCATCTTAGCATACTCCCAACTACATAAGATAAAAGGGTACCATACAATTATACTACTCAAAATATTACACCATGACCAAGGACACATGTTTCCTTCTAAAATGATAAGCAGTGACATTATCCTCTCTAGGAGTGTATAAAATATAGAAATCATCATATTATGGGTACTCTACTCACTATCTCTATAGAATGATCAAAACTATTTGATAAAATATATAACTCAATCATTTATGATCAGAGTAGTTTATAAAACTATCACAAAAAAGGAAATTCATTCAACTAGTCTAATCATGAATAACATCATTGAATTTTAGATCTTGTGTGGGATTGTTCTTTTTCGGAGGTCTAATCTGATGAGAACCATAATCCAAAACATGATAACCTTTCATAAGAACTCATCCTAGCTTCAATCCTAATTCATCAAAGAAAAAAACATAGACCTTCTTGGATCTATGAAGTATCAAAATAAGAGCTAAATTAAACTGATGCTTCAAACCATTAAAGGAAGCCTAAAATATTTAAAACTATACCAAAATTAATCTCTTCTGAGTACGATAAGTCACCAGAGATTCCAAAATATAAAAATCCTTCATAAAATGGTGATAAAGTCCTACCAAAACAAAGAATATATGAATCTGAATGACTTAAGTGGATCCTCTGTGGTCATAATAATTTTTAATTTCTCAAGATCAACAAAAATACCATGTTTGGAAACCATGTGTCCCATGAACATTACTTCCAACATCCAAAATTTTCATTTAGAATGTTTGGAATAAAGATTGAAATTTATCAAGATTTTGAAAACTATTCTCAAGTGAAATACATGCTCTATTATAGTCTTGGAGTAAATCACGATGTTATCCAAAAATACACCCACAAATGTATCATGAAACTGAAGGAATATCATATTTATCAATTCTATGAACATATAAAAATCATTGGTTCGAAAAAAAATAAATAACATGGTACTCATAGTGGAAATACATGCTCCTAAATATGTTCTTAGGGACATAAGATTCCTTGATCTTACTCTATCGATAACCTGAAAAAAGATCAGTATTTGAGATCCACTTCACCCAAATCTACTAGTTAAACAAATAAAAAATTCCAAAAAATAGATATTTGTTATTGACCACAGTATGACTGTGATTTTTATATCCCGGAAAATTTTGAAGGATTCTATCATCATTTTTGGAAAAAAAAACTTCTACTTCCCAAGGAAACACACAAGGTTGAATGAATCTGGTGTAAAATATATTATCCAATTTAGTTCTCAAATCCATTAGTTACTCTAGACCCATATTGTGAGAGGGAATAAAAATAGTTGGTGACCTATTTGAAAATTACTAAGAAAAGATTCCAATTCTAGTTTAATGAAAAATATGGATATCATCCTACCCAAATCAATAAGAGTAGTTCTGGCTTGAATGGGACTCAGGTCCCTTTCCTCCCAAATGAAATGACACACCCCCATTAATTATAGTAAAGGAGATGCATCAAATATAAAATTCAATATAAGATATTGGTGTAATCATACAACCCATCATGATAATTACATTTATAAGTTTTATATCAAGAACCAAAATTTCCAAAGAAATCTCAACTTCTGATAACTATAAAGAAGAAGTTGTAAATTTATAGACCATACTATCTCTTCATCTCGAGAGGTGTAAAATTCTCTATAACCAAAGGCATGAGGTCCATAAGATGATTTAATAATTCCATAATATAGATAGATATAATTTAACTATATAAATAATCATAAAATAAATCAGTCACTGAATATGAATCAATGATAATAGTACCCCTCACCATTGTATGACCCACATATTCTTTCACTAAATACTCATCCATATCATAAAAAATATTCATTCATAATGTCTATGTCTAGAACCATTTTTTTCATGAATAATATTACTATGTTTTTTATCCTCCCAATACTGTTGATTCCCTACCACTATGTAGAGCAGTGACTACTTGTAAAAACATCTAAAATTTTCATGAGAATCATCAAGGACTGGGATATTTTGTACCTCTATGAAAGTATGCTTGGTGTTTCTAAATATTCAAAAAATGAAGTAGGTAAAAAGGAATTAACTATACACTACATATTATTTAATGGATTTATTATATAGATATCCAAAACCCTGGTTTGTTCCATAAAACTCGTCCTATTTACTCTTCCCATTAATGGGACTTCTAAAACTACCACCAGGGGAAGGAGGAACTCTTGTTATCCCTAAATTCCAAGATGATTCAAGTTCCACTATCAAATATATATATATAAAATAGACATATGAAGTGAGATTCATAAGAAAAACTAAATATTGAATATCTAGTTTAAGATCCATTTTAAATATCATAACTTTCTTCTTTATATTCAATACCACCTTAGGTGAGAGTTAAAAAAGCCCAGCAAAGTGGTTAGCATACCAAGTCACAGTTTTATTTCCATTATCAAGTTTAAGGAAGTCTATCGATTTTTATAGATCCATAAATTCTATATATAATTACTCTATGGAAGGATTAGTGATGTATTTCTAATCCAAGATCACATTATTTACTATCTAGGCTATCGACTCCAACACCCTCCAGCTAGGCCATTTAGTTTTTATAGCAGCACATTTCACCTTAATAGAGCTAGGATTTTACAAGAACTAAAACACCAACTCAATACTTTTCAAACAATTATCAAATTCTTGAGTATCATTTTTACACTATAAATATTATGGATTTAGATAAAGAAATTCATGGGAATGATCTATGAAATCATAACTATTTGCCACATCCTCTATTTTCTGAGTAGTAGTAGTTGCGTCTACCTATAACAAAGTGTATAATACATGGAAAAAATACTCCTCATTTTCTTGAAAAATTGAAGGGTTCTCTTGTTTTTTTCATCACTAGATCCCTCTTATGGGCTATTTAATTTTTTTATTTTGGGCTTTGTGCTATACAATATAAATAGGTAAAATGGAAAACGCTAGTTAAGAGACACAAGATCATTAAATCTATCATAGAAAATTAAACATGAAAAAAAACAATAAATAAATCCCAAGAAAAGTCTATAATCATATAATTAGTTTTCATTAAAGAATATTTTCCACCATAACCCATGGAATCTTATGGAACGTTACGATGAGATCTATCCAAGAGGTCACTCATAATATAACCCTTGTATCATGAAAATCATATCTCATATCTACCAGGACATCAAAAATTTAATACTAACATGAAATAATATGATTAAAAAACCTTAATAAAAATATATCATTAAATAAATCAAAATACTTACCTAAAAACACTTGAATCAATCTTGACACATACCCAAGGGAATTCCCTATCCCCAAGACATGGAAACTACTATTTGGGCATGATGCAACATCAAGATGGGATTATTTTTCTGTAAGGATAATCTATAAATGAAAATAGTATAATGAAACCATAAATAGTTCGTATGAAAATAATGATATTAAGAATAAATCTCCTCAAGGTAGAAAAAATAGAAAACAATTCTTTAATTAATGTCAACATTAGCACATGATCTCCTAAAAAAAGTGGTACACACACTCTGCCTGTCATCACCAAATCCAAAGGTCCCTTAATAAAGAAAACTCTCTACCTCAAAAGGTTGATTTTTCCTTTCCTAGACCTATCATAATAAGGTCTATAACCACCTGATTGAAAAATTATGATGTGAGTAAATAATACTAGAAGAATTTTACCCATCATTTCAAAATAAATTCCCAGTACAATAAACCATTTATGATTAATTTTAAATAGAACATGGAATGGAAAAATTTTAATATCTTATATAAAATATTTTTGAAAAATCATTTAAATGGAAAATAAAATAATGGTTTCAATGGTGTGTTTCC
Organism: Viscum album; assembly: GCA_963277665.1. Classification (NCBI taxonomy): domain Eukaryota; kingdom Viridiplantae; phylum Streptophyta; class Magnoliopsida; order Santalales; family Viscaceae; genus Viscum; species Viscum album. The sequence goes on from OY728125.1 coordinate 1,400,142,755, forward strand.
ATCACAATAGGTATAAATCAAAAAATTTACTAAAAGAGGAATAAATAAGCATTTCCATAAAAATAGACATGGTTAAAGAATTTAATAACCATGGAATGTTCAATTTATTATTAAAAATAAATAGTGCATATATAGAAACATGGTTAAGAGACCCATGAATAGGGGCTTTCAGGGATTATCATATATCACAATGAAGTAAGACACTCAACATGCACAAGATTCTAAGAATAAGCCTTGGAAAATTGTCCTGATTCTAGGGAAATAAAACTAGATCCCTATGTAATATTATAACTACATTAAAATAGACTAAATTACATTTTTAATATCAATCCATTTCATGGTTAATCTAATATATTCCTATTATGTGTTCTTCCTACCTAAATACCTAGGTTACCTAGTGTTTGAAGGGAAACCCAACATTTATGGTGCTACCATTCAATTAATTCAATTTAAAATAATTCAAATAGTCATTTTAAATGATTTTATGTTAAGTTTTCCAAATATTATTTCTTTCTTTTAAAAATATATTGTAAAAGATTTTTATGAAAAACTCTTTCCTTTTATTTGAAAATCAAACATCAAATATATTTATTTAAAAAAACTAGCCTTTTATTTAACAAAATCTACTAGTTTTCATCTAAAACTCATTTCTTTCGAATAAAATCACCTCACTTAATTATGATTGAAACCATTAATTTCAAATAGTGATCATTTTCTAAATGTGACAATTGATTTCAAAATAAATTTTTAAATGGATTTTACCAAACAATTACCAATTAATTTTAAAATTAATTACCAAATACACAAATACATTATTTAAAGTAAATTAGAAACCATTTTAGTTAAAGAAAAAAATGGGTTTAAAGAGATATGAGTTTCCATAGGAAATCATCTAAATTAATAATAATATCACAAAACATTAATAGGGGATCTACAAGAAGAAACAAGAGAAGATACACAACAGATGATCAATATAAAACAAAAAAATGTCTTCTTTCAATAACCCAGTATATAGATACGCTAAAATCCACTCAAGAGGATCACATATATTAAAGTAACATATTTTTGGGAATTTTAACAATACCATCAGTATTCTTATCTATAGTAGAAAAATCCCAAATTAAATAACTATTTAATTTTACATTTTTAACTTAATATTGAATGTGTAATAGTTAAAATCATTAAAAATAGGTGTTAAAACATATAAAAGGTGAAATTTTTTCAATACCCATGACATATATCTTTTGAAACAATCAAAATGATTTTATAGGTTGTTCTGGAAAAGGAAAAACAAAAATCGGGTTTTAAAATCATTATATTCATAAGAAGGGTGTTGTGTAAGAGTAGAATGGTTTAATATTACATATCTCAAAGCTTTAATGAAAGTTTAATTACCTTCACATTCCTCTATGAAGCAGTCGATTATCCTTACGTAGCGTTTCTTTCCCTTACATAGTTTAGGAGGTACCATTACACAACCTTTGAAAACATTAAGATACCCTTAAGAAGAATGGATTACCCTTACACAACCCATATACTATCCATACACAACTGATATAAAAAACACTATTACCTTATTCATCCATATTGACACCCACAAAAAAAGAATCGATAATTTTAGTATCATAGAAATTTTCATAATAATTATTTTATCCAAAAAGGGATTAAATGAGAATAGTAGCTTCATGTCGATTAGGATCATGGGACATACGAATCACATAACCCTAATGAAATCATGAAAATGTGTCATGTGCTTCTTGTTATTTTTTCATGATCATGTGAATCAACTCTATATAGCCCTCTTGATCTCACAAGGGATTCTAGATAAACAATGATGATCATGCAAAGGATTCTTGATGAATTCACCCTATCATCTAACTTGTCAATCCATAGAAATCTAAAAATAACCCAATTAATCTGTAAAATGAATGATGAAAAGGAATAATATTCAAGTAAAATGGAGTTATGCTAATTTTTATATGAAGTTATGATGTGTTACATGTGACTAGTCCATTGATAACATGTAATCCCCAAGGACATGTCTGCCCTGTCATGCAAGGATGTATGGACATGTCACCTTCATCATGCTAAGGACCTCATAAAAGTCTAATTGATCATGTGATACTCTAATAGACAACCAATGTAAGAACATAATAGTAATTAAAAAATAAAATAAAAAATAAGAAGCTTTATGTGAAAGGGCATTATTCTGATTTTTATGTAAATGGACTATGATCTTTAAAAGATGAGTCATCCTTGATGATGTGAAGGCCCTCCAACATGCCCGTTTGATCTCACAAAGGGACCCATACAATTCATCCAAATATTTTTAAGTCCCTTTTACATGTGAATTTTATTATTCAAAACCCACTTCATAACCCATGGGTTCTATATATATTAAAATTATGGAGTGGTCTCATGGTCACTATTTATCACACAACATGAATATAATGTCAAGGATGAAAAACTGTGGGTTCATGTGAAAGGAATGATGTGATTTTCCATCCAAAAAATCAAACCCATATATTCAATCTAATCACCATGTGATGTGACATAGATCAAGTGTGGAGATTCACATAAATCCCCCCATCATAGACAGGAATAAAATTTGGTTTAAGTCCATAATATATCCTTTTATAGGACCTAATTCTTATGGTTATATCATTCTTCCTCATCAATCTATATACAGGTAAGATAATTGAACTATAAGGACTTTTATTCTTTCTATAAGTAGGGTACATAGGATTCCTTCCCAAGCTTGGAGCTCCATATCAAACTCTCTATCAGGGCCGCCCAATGAATATGTCCCATATCTATATACAATGAGTCTAATTCCATACTATCCATTATTTCTCACATAGACCATGAACTATGTAGTCTTAGGTATTTGAAATTATCATATCAATAACATCATTAAATTACCCAAATCACGAAAACCTCAATTTGCAATACCCTTTAAATGAAATTATTAAAATTCCTCCATACATGGGATTCCACCTTGGTGTAAGTCCTAAAGGAATTACAATATTGGTAAACTCAAGGGTAATATCCTTCATTGGTGCTAATTATTTGTCACTACCCATTATCTAGATAGGGTTAGACCGAATAATGAAGACACTGATTTCTATTATAAGAAGTATACAGTAGAAACCTTCCTAAGTCTTGATCTTCAAACTTGATCCATAAGTTCCGTCATATATGTCCTTTTCATATGATGTTAACTACATGACTTGGACCTAAATAAAATAAGTGGGGTTTGGTTCTTATTCTAAGAGGATACATACAATGCATCTTGGAGGTTGAATCCTATCCTCAAAACACTGATAGATATCCTAGATGTTAATAACCTCCAGAGTGCAAATTTTTATGGATTAAACACCCAAGATTCTATCCAATTATGAGAAAAAACTATAAATATATAGAGAAACACTGATACATATAGATGGTATCATTAATAGAATCATTTTTACATGTACATGTATTTAACACCAGATAATTTTATAAGGGTATATATTACAATATTAGGATTGGGAAGATATTTATGAACCTATTTTAAATCTCTAAGAGACTCCCGGAGTAGGTAATCATTACCCCAAAATGGTGTGATGATCCTCATATCCCATCATCTCAACCAATTTGGGTTCCTAATAATAATTATGTTTGAAACCCCAAATGACCACATAACTTTGGAATGGAGGCCCAAGCCTTGTTATGTATGTCATAACTGTTGGTATTTTCCATGATTGATGAAAATAATAAACCCAAAATGAATGAGTGTACAACCATACTGGAAACCCCCCAAATTCAATCATTGGACGCAAATTTCTATCGAATAAAAGATGGTGAACTCAATTTGAATCTAGAAACAATAAATCAGTATGAATTTGATTAACTATTTCATCCTTTTCAAAGGATTAAAAGTATATATTTCCCAGTTTCTATCAATCCATTATTCTTCTCCACCTATAAAGTGAAATGAAAAATGGTGAACTCGACATGAATACATCAAATAATAAAAATGATTGGTTAACTATGCATCAAGCCATTTTTTTGAATCTCCTATGTAAAAAAATGGCACACCCACTGTGAAATCCTTCAATAATATTTCTGGGTTCCCATGCAATAGGCCATTTTCATGGTGAAAATTCGACATGAGAAAAATGGTCAAACTGACTATAAGAATGAAAAATTATGTCACATGTGCATAGATAATTAAACATTTTTCACAATTGTGATGATTCAATGATCAATGAACTTTTTGTTTATTTCTTATATGATTATAAAAACATCTCTAAAAAAACCACATTGAACCAAGTTCATGTCCTCATCAAGCGAACGTTCTAGAACATTATCTGTGATAGTAACATCCTCAAGTTTTAGAAAAACCTCATCCACCCGATACCTTTATATTTGGGTGGAAAACGTATTGGTCTAGGAATAACACCAACATGGTATGATCTATATCTACAAGGATACATATAATATTCCCCAAGATTTGAAGCTAGTATGCTCATCTCATTCATGGAAAGATGCAATTAAGTAAGTGGAACCGGTCTCCACAACCAACTGCTTCATAATATTATCCCTAGAGAATGGAAATCAACACCTTCCTTACCCTAGGAAGGAGGATCTAGGAGTTGAATATTGATCAATCCTAATTTAGGAGCTTCCTAAGAGGGATATTTTCAAATTCATTCACTGAAATCACCCCACCAGTACCCACCAATCATTTTCTAAGGACTCAACCAAATATATTTACACCCTAGAAATGCATGCATAGGTACCAATGAGGTATCAATGTGTGTGAAAAGATATGGATAAAAGGGTGTGGTCTCATATCCTCATTTACACCGCTGAACTTTGTTGACATATTCAACCGTGACCAGTTAGTAGGCTCACATCCTTTCTCACTCAAATCAATTCATCATGCATATTCCTAGAGAAAATGTGAGGGGTGGCTCATATCCCTTCCCTTTCACATGAATCTCATCAGCATATTCTGATGAAACAAGGAGAATAAGAGTGGGATTATATCCCCACTTTAGATTGAGGACATATTCCAATACGGAGACCAAGAACATGAAGGTCCATATTCTTATACATAGTTTTCTAAAGTGTTAATATATTATAGAAAAAGTAGAAGAGGTCCTCCAACATCACCCATAACTAGTACCTTTACATGGATAACAACATATCCCTTTATTAATATCCAGAGAAACATATCACCATGATCATTTTGAAAATTTCACTACTTCAGATCAATAAAACATCATTTCTGCTATCTAAGAGGATTATCAGCATATTCTGGTCAAGGATGAGGCATAAAGATCAGGCTCATATTCCCATTTTCACTATAGATCACCAACTCAGTTTAGAACATGACTCAGAAAAAGGGCACATTAATTTCCATGGAATCCACAGAAATACTATAAAGGAACATTAATAAGCTTATATCCTCACTATAACTCATGTTTTTCATTATAATATGTAAATAACCTTAGGGTAAGCTCATAACCCTGCATATAAAGCTAATCAGCATATTCTAATAGCTTATAAAAGGTGAGATAATATCCCAACTTCTACAGATGAATGAATACACAAGGATCACTCTAAAACTATATAGGAGGTGGCACATATCCCTTCCCCATTCTAGAGAAATTTCATTATATTTCTATGTAGAATTCATATTTGAACCAGGCTCATAACTCTAATTTTCCTAGGATTTAATTGCATACTCCGATAACCAACTGTAGGAAGACTCATATTATTTACAAAGATATAGAGGCTCAACGACATACTCCAGAATGATATCATCAGTGGGATCATATCCCCATAGTACTATATAGTTTCCAACATATTCCAATAACTATCATGTAGAAGGATCATATCCCCAGTCAACCCAAAAATTCGGTTCAACATATTCTAGACATGTTGTTGAATGGTGAACATATCCCTGATATTCTCAATGTTAGTGTCCATGAGGTTGTTTTATGAATATTTGAAACACCTTAAGGGTATACCGACTCTTCCAAAAACTCATAAGGTGGCCACTAACTCGATAGTCCTCCTCATGGTATTTTCGAAATGGATCACAATGAATCTAATCTCGATATCTACTGTGGAAAACATCCACAGGGTAATTTCTCTCATGGAAAAGAATTCCTACCCTTTTTCTAGACACCATTATATAGTTAGAGGGTCAAAGCACCACGTTTAACCATATATAATTCCCAATAAAGTATCATTATCACTTCACTAAGGTCATCAAGTGACATTTAGAAGCAACCTATTAGGTCTATTTAGGTGGAGGTATATAACCCTAATAATGAAGAGGATGACATGGATATATGGAGAGAGTTGGCTGAAATAAACCTCCCAACCATTTTCTTTCTGATCTCCACTTTCAGATATGAGATACCAAATGATCTATAAAAGGAGTGCATCCCTTACACAATACATATGGGTGACTAATTAATGGTTAAAGTATATGCATACCCTTTATCAAGGAAAATAGTGTAACCTCTAGATTATAAATATAGGATTTTTTTGGCTTGACATGGCCATGTTCTTTGTAACTAAAAATCAATGATTGGAGGATAATGAAAAATTTCTATAGTGTGTTTGTCTCCATATAATAATAATTCTATATCGACTGATGTACATAACCTCATCAAACGTACATATTTGAGGATGGAGAAAGTATGGAGCATTGCACTTCACTATATCCCTAGAAAATAATATTTTTATATATATTACATCCTAAAATATTATATCTATAGGATAAATCTGGGTATCAGGTATTGTTAGAGTTGGTGTCCTAGAACCAACCACTTTGTACTTTATTCATTAATAAAACCCCTATCACATCTTGAATATTCTTCTGCATGATAATGCATGTGATAATATCCTAAGGATAGCTATTGCATTAAAGGATCATAGTGGATCCCTACTATGATGAGAACCCAGAAGTGCCATAACACTATTCTTGAACATATGTTCTATGTTCGGATGATGTTATTTGAGGGACACAAATAATATAGGTCACTAGGGGTGATGAATCATAAAACTTTGAGTCACATTCTCATGGTGTGTGCCCTTGGTAATATCCAGGAGGATATTATGATAATGAGACCCACCAGTAGGAAATCCACATTTCATAGTGTCATTGGATGTTCATATCTGCGAACGTGTGTATTGGTCCTTAGACTTTAAGATTATTATTAATGGGTATTACAACTCACGCACTTAGATGTATTGATGAAAAATGTGAAGACACACTGTTCGCAATGAGGTAGGATACGTTGGGTGTGTCACGAGTAATACTACATTAATAGATAATGCGAGAAATGATTTCTCCCTTCTGTTCCATAATGGAAGTAGATATCTCAGGCCCTTTGATGAAATTTATATAGCCTAAATAAATCCATGGCCATGGTAAAGTATGGGTGAGTTCAATTCCGGAAATTCAAAGAAAGAATAATCGAGCACATGAGTTGACGGCACTAGTATGCAACCCGCTTGATTAGAGATATCGAGGCAAATGGATTATATTACATGGTAAGCATTCGTATGAGGTGACACATCATTGCGGCATTAAATTCTTTCTCTATGGGTGCCTTGGCCTGTTGCTAGACTCTATCCTTGGACTTTAGGCAGGCTCTGCCTAATGCCACTGAGAAAGTGGCCTAGAGGGTCACACACTAAGTGTGTCCATGTATCTCAGTTAAATATTAATTTAACAAGTTAAATAAATATTATTCCCAACTTTGGTTTAATAATTATTTATGGATGCCTGATTGCATTTATTTCAACACTAGTTATTCGAGAGAATATATTGTTGGCAAAATAATACATTTATTAGTGAGTAATGTAGTTACATTTATTTAAGAAATAAATAGACATTACTCAAGGACTAATAAATGTGGTGGGGGAAATAAAGGAAAGTGGAAAATAAAATTACACGCCATATATATTAAATATACACGCCATGTAGTTTTATGGAAAACGATTACACACCAAGTATTAATGATTACATTCTGTGTAGTTTTTACAGTCGGGATTTTGAAGATATAATATTGTTTTATTAAGTGATATTTATTATAATCAGCATGGATGCATGTTAAGGAATTAATAATTCAACATGAGGGTTTTCAATAAGATTTAATGAAATAAATAAAATTCATAAAACGTTTTTTAATTGTCATAAATCTATAACCTCAAACCTGATTATAAATATCCTCACAACCCCAACACGTTTCCTCAATCGTTGTGCACAACAATTCTGGATAATTCTTTCAAGGCTGAAAGAACTCCTTCCTCCAAGAACGCTCTTAAGACCGAGAGACCAAGGCGATCAAAGGCATACATCGCAAGAGAAGGCTCTTCCATGATAGCACCTAGAGATCCCTTCGGCGATGTCTGGAGATATGTGGAACATGTGTGGATCACTGCTAGAGGAATCCTGCACTTGGATTCTATGATGCAATGACAGATCATAGGATCGTGACCGAAGACATCAACGAAGAAATAATTCCACCAAGGTAATTCTTATGAATTAATTAAATTAATTATAACCAACATATGATTATCCTATCTCTATGGTTCTAGGATTCCCTCTTAAGTTTTTCGTTCTTCGTTCCATTCTGAAGATTCGGCGTTTTAAATCATGAAGGATCTCATATTGAATGTTGTTTAAACATTAAAATTAAAGTTGGGAAAACCAACCAATGTTCTTATGCTGCACCTGGAACATAAAAGTGGTATCATAGCGGTCATATATTTGATTATAATTATTTAGTTTTTCGTTGGTGATCTATGCATTAAATAATTTAGTAGTTTCAATTCAAGTTAGTTGTTCTTTAAATCTGAATCACGAGATCTGTTACTCCTCTATCATTTCTCGTTAACCATACAGAAACAACATTTTCGTTTAATTTTTATTTAAAATAAAATAGAGTAACTCATCTGGAGGAGCCAAATGTTTCGGGCCGTATAACACCAGAATACACGACGTGTATTCGAAAGTACACACTGTGTAGTCTAGGTTCATGCATCAGAATGGTCTACCAAATCAGGCTGTGTATTGATCCTATCTAAGTCATTTATGACACCGTGTGTTGACCAGGAACAAGTGGCACATGGTTTCAGGATTACACGCTGTGTGGTCCAACAGAACACGGCGTGTAGTCCCTTCCGATAAGGGTTGGACCATGTACCCCGTACACGGCTTGCCCGGATAGAAACCGTGTAACGCGGAAACTACACGCCGTGTGTCCCACTGTACATGCCACGTACTTCGAAAATTTATGAAGTAATTTAACACGCCAGGTCCCCAGGTGTGTACATCATATGAACGGTCAAGAAAAGTACACGCCATGTAGTCAAAACTACACATCGTGTACTCACCCAAATTATGCAGAATTATTAAAATTTATTATTATATTATACAAACCCTTGAGACGTGTACCATGGTGCATGCGTAAAGCTGAGGCACAACACGTGATATGTGTTTTATATATATGTGTTTAATTTAACATCTGCGTAATAAATGGGAATTCACCGGGTTTCCTCCAAGGTACAAGTTACGTATAAAGATAATTTTAAATGAATTTATTTGTTTAAAATTATGATGGATGAGAATCTCAAGGAAATTCAGAAAAGGATTTAAGATAAAAAGGATTGATTAATTAAATATAATTAATTGATTCTAGCGTGATTTATCTTAATCAATAATGATTAAAGAATTTAATGCTAGTTTTATTTATGCGTAAATATCATTGCATGTATGGTTGATCATGATCTAGACCAAGACCTTTGTATGTGAATGGTTTCTTTTAATTTATTTATTTAATTTTTTTGGCCTGCGAGCCCTCTCATCCTTAATATGTAGGGCCTATACACCCAAGGATTATTTTATGCAAAAACCCCCTTTTACCCCTCAACTGCATGTGAGATAAATGCATGTGTAATGGATAAAGCTCCCAAGATAGTGGAGGCGGCTCAAGTCAAGAGCAAAGGTGAAACCAATCCATGGAGATACAAAGGTGGACAGGTGGAAAGCTATAAACACAAACCCGAAAAGTTCAAGGTGTTTCTCCCCTAGGTCTTAGGTTAGCTTATCAACTGCTAGATAAACTAACCAATAGAAAAAGCTCATGATCATACCATTTATTTTATTTCTGGCAGTTGCATGGTTTATTTATTGTGGGTGTGTTGTCACAATCACACAATTAATGAATTAAACAAGCATGCAAGATGGAACTAAAATAAAAACCGGCTTATGTGTAAATATTATCTTAGACATGGTTAATCACTTAAGTATATCACACTTAATATTAAAAATCCTATAATCAAAGATAATAAAATGGAAATTTATGTATAAGGTTAAAATCCCTCAAAAGAAATATTAAGTCAGTAGAGCCTTCCATAATCTTGGTTAGAATCGAACCATAGTTTGATGTGCTTGACCAAACCTAGTTGGGGTGCTTTCAATTATCGAGGAATTATAATTCCATGTTTTGGGTTGACTTGACTTGGTTTGCATTTAGGGTTGAATGCCACAGTAGGACTTGGTGTGACCAAGAGGCAAAGGTTGAGGAAATCCAAAATAAAAGGATTTCAGGATTGGGGAGTCCACTCAGCGGATCAAGGAGCTGCGAGTTAATGCAATTGACATTTGGAATGCCTACCTAAAACCCTTCAAGTTTCTTGACCAACCCGAGTTGGGGTAATAAGAAGGGTAATATGGATCCTTGCCACTAGAATATTCAGGCAACAGAATATTCTGAAGTCAATGGTGAGGGCTATTGGATTTAGATAAAATAGTGGGAGACTAATAAGCATTAATTTATTTATTTTTCTCAGTTTTGCAATAAAGTACTAAACCTTTGCTCATATTAATTTGTATAAACGACAAGAAAATTACTTCAAACATATCATTATGAACCATACTCGAGAAGGAAAACCTTCTCACCGGCACCAATTTCCAAGAGTGGCAGAGGTGTTTACACGTCATCCTTCGCCACGAAAAAAATTGTATGTACTGGAAGAGCCTATTCTACTTGCACCTGGGAAAGAGGCTAGTGATGAAAAATTATCTCTCTATATAAAATACATGGATTCTTCCCCATATGTCTAGTGTTTCAAGATATCGGCCATGTCCAATGAGCTCTTGAAGCAACATGAAAATATGGACGCATATAGCATGATATCTCACCTTAAGGATCTCTACCAAGAGAAGGTGAGACCAGAGTGGTATAAGATCTCCAATTCTTTGTTTACAAATAATCTTGGAGAGTCTGAACCAGCTGGGCCTCATGTAGTCAAGCTTATTAGCTACATTGAATGCCTGGACATATTAGGGATTAAATTCCCGGATGAGTTCCGTACAGATCTCATCCTATCATCACTCTCCAAGACCTTATCTAGATTTATTGTCAACTACAACATGAGAAACAATGAGAATAGTCTATCTGAACTTCTGACCTTGATTTTCCAGATAGATAAGGACATGGGGTGTGAAAAACCCGCAGTCCTTATGGTGAATAGGAAAAGGAAGGACAAGGCAAAGGGGCCAAAGGATTATAAACAGTCTAAAGCCCCTGAGCACCATCATTCCAAGAAGGGGAAGATCCAGAGGTAGGGAAAAGAATGGGAGGCAGTGTGTTTTGCATGTGGCAAGAAAGGCCATTGGAAAAGGAACTGCACCTAGAAGTGTGAGGACACTAAAGGTGCATTTTTTATCGAGTGTAATCTTTCTATTTATACACATTGGGTATTAGATACAGCTTGTGGGGCTCACATCTATATTCAAATGCAGGAACCAAGTGGATTTAGAAATATTTCCATAGGAGAGGTGGATCTTCCTGCTGCCAATGGTGCAAGGCTGGCTGCATTGTCTATTGGCAATTAACACCTCTCACTACCGACTGGGATGATTTTGGTTTTACATAACTATTATTATGTGCCTAGTGTTACCAAGAACATAATTTCTGTATCTTGTTTGGATATTGATGGATTTGTTTTCAAATTTAGAAATAAGGGTTGTCTATTTTATAAGAACAACGTATGTTATGGTATGGAACATTTAAATAATGGTTTGTATGTATTAAATTATGAAAACCAAGTGTTGGCAATCGATAACAAAACAAACTCACATGACTCATACATCACCAAGTTGTGGTATCATCGTCTCGGTCATGTGAACAAGAAGTGCTTGACAAAGCTCTGCCAAGATGGCTATTTAGACTCTATTAAGCTAAAACCACTTGATAGATGTCACAATTGTTTACAAGGAAAAATTTCCAAGCTGCCTTTTGGTGTACACGGTGAAGGGGACACATAGCTTCTAGGATTGGTACACACAGATGTGTGTGGACCATTTCCAGTAGAAGATAGAGGTGGGTATTCTTACTTCATTACTTTTACTGATGATTTGAGTAGATATAGCTATGTATACTTAATGAGGTATAAGTCAGAAGCCTTAGACAAATTTATCAAATTCATGAATGAATTAGAGAATTAGCTTGGTAAGAAGATAAAGAAAATTTGATCGGATCGAGGTGAAGAATATCTGAACCAAGAGTTCATCGATCTTCTATGGAATTCTGGGATTCTATCTTAGCTCACTCCTCCTTATACACCATAGTGGAACAGTGTTAGTGAAAGGAGTAACCACACATTTTTGGACATGGAGAGGTCAAGGATGATTCATGCGGATCTTCCATTATCCTTTTGGGGATATACATTACAAACTGCAACATACACATTAAACCGAGTACCAACTAAGGAGGTAAATGGAATTCCCTCCGAGATATGGAATGGAAAGAAACCCATTTTGTCGCACACACATGTATGGGGATGCGAGGAGTTTGTTAAGGCCTCCTCATGCAACAAACTAGCACCCCAGGGCACAAGGTGAATCTTTATAGGATATCCCAAGGAAATGAAAGGATATTACCTATATAACCCTTCAGAAAATAAAGTGATTGTCGCCTGACAAGCCGTATTTCTTGAGAGGGAGCACATCTTCAAGAAGGATAGTTGGAGGAAGATTGACTTAGAAGAAGTTGATACTCAAGATACAAAGGAGTTGGTACAAGAACAAGTTCCATAGGTCCCCATGGAAGAGGTTCCAAAAACACAAGTACTGCATAGGAGCTGAAGAGAGGTTAGGGAACCAGAGAGATTTTGTTTCCTAGTAACCAAGGATGGTGAATCATTATTTTTGGACAATGATGAACCTCTTTCCTACAAGGAAGTAGTAGAAAGCTCAAAAGATTCAAGATGGCTAGAAGCTATGAATTCTGAGATAGATTCCATGTATCAGAACCAATTCTGGGTTCTGGTCGATGAGCCAGTTGATGTGAAGCCTATTGGATGCAAATGAGTATTTAAGAGAAATATGGACATGGAAGGTCAATTTAGAACCTATAAAGAAAGGTAGCGTCTAAAGGGTTCAGACAACGTCAAAGAATTTACTATGAGGAAACCTTCACACCAGTTTCCATGTTTAAATCCATAAGAATCATACTTTCCATAGTAGCTTACCATGACTATGAGGTTTGGTAGATGGATGTCAAAACAGAATTCCTTAACGAGAACCTTCAGGAAGATGTCTATATGACAAAACCAGAAGGTTTTGTGACACCAGGTGAATCCAAACGGGTTTGCAACTTACAGAAATTCATTTATGGATTAAAGCAAGCATCCAGGTCATGGATCATTCGATTTGATGAATCCATAAAGAAATTTGGGTTCATTAATAATGAATGTGAGCCATGTGTTTATAAGCGGTTTAATAGGAATGAGATTGTTATCCTAGTCAAATATGTTGATGAAATATTTCTTATTGGAAATGATGTACCAGTCTTACAGGCAGTTAAGGATGGGTTGAACAAGTGTTTCTCCATGAAGGACTTGGTTGAAGCTGCCTACATTCTAGGGAAAAAGATCATTCGTGATAGATCCAAGAGGATGCTTGGACTAAGTTAAGGTACATACATTGACCAGATACATAAAAGATTTAGTATGGAACAATCCAAGAGGTGATTAGTTCTAGTGTCACATGGCCTACATCTTTCTAAGAAGATGTGTCCTCAGACACAACAAGAGATAGATAGAATGAGTAAGATCCCATACGCTTCAGCTATAGGATCCATCATGTATGCCATGTTATGTACTAGGCTTGATGTTGCCTATGCACTAAGCATGGTATACGGATATCAAGCAGATCTAGGAGAACAACATTGTAATGCTGTTAAGACTATCCTTAAGTATCTAAGAAGAACTAAGGATATGTTCTTGGTGTTTGGAGGAGACAAAGAGCTTGTCATCAGAGGGTATCCTGATGCTGGTTTTTAGACAGATTAGAATGATTTGAAGTCGCAATATGGATATGTTTTCTATCTCAATGGAGGAGCTGTGAGCTGGAAGAGTTCAAAGCAGCCAGTTGTCGCCGATTCTACAGCAGATTCCAAATATATAGAGGCTTCAGATGCATCTAAGGAAGACATCTGGATTCAGAACTTTGTCCAGGATCTTGATGTGGTTCCTAGCAGTAAAGATCCCATTACATTGTATTGTGATAATACTGCAGCGGTGGCTCTTGCGAAAGAACAAAGGTCACATCAACAAACAAAGAATATACTACTAAAGTATCACCTCTTGAAAGATTTATATAAAAGGGGTGAAGTTTCAATGAGAAGAGTGTCCACAGAAGATAATTTGGCAGACCCCATGACTAAAGGCCTATGTCAGCAGAAGCATGAATATCATGAGAGAGTTAGCAGGTTAAAGGTTGTTAGCAGTTGGCTCTAGTCCAAGTGGGAGTCTGTTAGAGTTGGTGTCCTAGAACCAACTACTTTTTACTTTATTTATTAATAAAAGCCTTATCACATCTTGAATATTCATCTGCATGACAATGCATGTGATAATTTCCTATGGGTAGCTATTGCATTAAAGGGTCATAGTGGATCCCTACTATGATGAGAACCCAGAAGTGGCATAACACTGTTCTTGAATATATGTTCTATGGACGGATGATGTTATTTGAGGGACACAAATAATATAGGCCATTAGGGGTGAGGACTCATAAAAATTTGAGGCACCTTCTCATGGTGCGCTCCCTTGGTAATATCCAGGAGGATATTATGAGAATGAGACCTACCAGTAGGAAATCCACATTTCATAGTGCCATTGGATGTTCCTATCTACGGATGTGTGTATTGGTCCTTAGACTTTAATATTATTATTAATGGGTATTACAACTCGCGCACTTAGATGTATTGAAAAAAACTGTGACAACACACTGTTCACAGCGAGGTAGGATACGTTGGGAACGTCACGAGTAATACTACATTAATAGATAATGCGAGAAAGGATTTGTCCCTTCTGTTCCATAAAAGAAGTAGATATCTTAGGCCCTTTGATGAAATTGATATTGCCTAAATAGATCCATGGCCATGGTAAAGTATGGGCGAGTTAAATTCTGGAAAGTCAAAGGAAGAATAATCGAGTACATGTGTTGATGAAACTAGCATGCAACCCACTTGATTAGAGATATCGAGGCAAATGGATTATATTACATGGTAAGCATTCGTATGAGGTGACATGTCATTGAGGCATTAACTTCTTTCTCTATGGGTGCCTTGGCGTGTTGCTAGATGCTAACCTTGGACTTTAGGCAGGCTCTGCCTAATGCCACTGAGAAAGAGTCCTAGAGGGTCACACACTAAGTGTGTCCATGTATCTCAGTTAAATATTAATTTAACAAGTTAAATAAATATTATTCCCAACTGTGGTTTAATAATTATTTAATGATGCGTGATTGCATTTATTTCAACACTAGTTATTTGAGAGAATATATTGTGGGTGAAATAATACATTTATTAGCGAGTAATGCAGTTGCATTTATTTAAGAAATAAATATCCATTACTAAAGGACTAATAAATGTGGTGGGGGGAAATAAAGGAAAGTGGAAAATAAAAGTACACACAGTGTATATTAAATATATACACTGTGTAGTTTTATGGAAAATGAGTACACACCGTGTATTAATGATTACACATTGTGTTGTTTTTCCAGTCAGGATTTTGAGGATATAATTTTGTTTTATTAAAGGATATTTAATATAATCAGCATGAGCGCATGTCAAGGAATTAATAATTCGACATGGGGTGTTTCAATAAGAGTTAATGAAATAAATAAAATGTGTAACATGTTTGTTTATTGTCATAACTCTATAACCTCAAACCCGATTATAAATATCCTCAAAACCCCAACACTTTTCCTCAATCATTGTGCACAACAATTCTGGAGAATTATTTCAAGGCTGAAAGAACTACTTCCTCCATGAACGCTCTCAAGATAGAGAGACCAAAGCGATCGAAGGAAGATATCCCAAGAGATGGTTCTTCCGCCCTAGCACCCGGAGATCCCTTCAGCGACGTACGGAGATACATTCACATGTGTGGATCACCACTAGAGGAATCCTACACTTGGTTTCTATGATGCAACGAATAATCACAGGATCGTGGCTGAAGAAATAAACAAAGAAAGAATTCCACCAAGGTAATTCTTGTGAATTAATTAAATTAATTATAACCAACATATGATGATTCTATCTCTGTGGTTCTGGGATTCCCTCTTAAGTTTTTCGTTTTTCGTTCCATTCTGAAGATTCGGCGTTTTACATCGTGACGGATCTCAAATTGAACATTGTTTAAATGTTAAAATTAAAGTTGGGCAAACCCACAAATG
Source organism: Viscum album (assembly GCA_963277665.1). Classification (NCBI taxonomy): domain Eukaryota; kingdom Viridiplantae; phylum Streptophyta; class Magnoliopsida; order Santalales; family Viscaceae; genus Viscum; species Viscum album. The sequence continues at coordinate 1,400,159,514 of OY728125.1, forward strand.
CACTTCCGCTGTGCTCGGAACCTACAGGTATAACATGGGTCCATTGGTCAATACCATTAGAATCCTCTACTTGGAAGATGAAAAGTCATCATGAATAGAGGGAGAGGGCTGCCAGTAGACTGCTAAGTTGGGCTACTCAAAAAAATGGGAAGCCATCTCAAATATGGAAGATGAATTTGTGTACTTCCAAAAAAATTTATATAGAAATTATATCTCATTATAAGAAACCATTTAACTCTTCCCATGAAGGATTATAATTTCTCCAAATCAAATGGATCACAATATCATCCACCATAACATCTATTTAAGAGAGAACCCCACCCGTAGGGTTGGGGAAAATTTTACCACCACCTCTAGACACAAGGTCATAAAACATTGAGAGGATCCCATAAATATTATCAGAGTTCGTGAACAAGTCCCATCCTATAGGGTTGGGGATATTTTTATCTCAATCTTCAACACTAGGTTGATCACAACCCATGAAGGTCATGGAGAAATTAGTAGTGGTTCTATATCATCCACTGTGACACCCACAAGAATTTGTTAAATATATATTTTCTTTTAAATTTAATATTTTTAATAATATTAATTAAAAAACAATGAATCCAGCTTTCATTACACACATCACTAATTTTTTCTTCCATTACACGCAACACCGATTTTAAAAGAAACATGACATACTATTATAATATTATTATGGAATATGAATGTTATCACCTAGCCATTAGAATAGTGGGTTTGAATATGAATATTTAAATAATGAAAAATTATGTTTTATACATGTATATAAATATAATTACATGGTGATCAGTTAATTAGAAATGAAAATAAATACTATTTGAAAATAAAGGAACTCTTTTTATGAAAAACTATTTTTAGGTGCACAAATATGTTATACCTTAATAAATTTAATCATTCATTATTAGTTAATTATTTTATTAAAAAATATAGTATATATTTGATAAATTTTGTAACATTCATATTATGTATTTTATGGGAAAGAGATAATAATAAATCTAATTTTACTTTTAAAATAGATATTCTTCTAAAAAACTAGTTTGCTGTGTTTTGAAATATTATATTTAAATTAATTTTTTCCAATTTTAGAAAATTAATTTGAAAAAAATGATTTTTTTTGAAATAATAATTTCAAAATTATCTTAGGGTGATGTTTTGAGAATTTTTTTAGAAGATGAATTTTTAGATGAATGGTGAAAAATACTTGTTTTTATTAAGAATTTCCATTTCTTATTAAGTATTTAAAAACATAAAAATTGATTAAATATGGTTTTAAAGTTAATATTTGTTCAATATTATATATGTTAATCCAATTTAGTTTATTTTAATTAATTTAATATTTCATTTTTATATAAAAATGTTTTAAAATTTTGAATGCTTTCTCTTTGGAAAACGACGTTCTTATTATAAGTGCGGGGTTAATTTAAAAATAATTTTTGACACTTATTGGAATGTAATTTGGAAAAATGAATTCCATATATGGAATCATGAAAATTAAATTATATAATAATACCAAATTAATTTTTTACCAAAATTTATTGTCAAAACAGTAAAAATTATTTATTGCGGTTAAGGTAAAAATAGGTTTATGGGGAGAACTAAAATGATAAGGGTTAAAACGACAAAAAAGTTTTCTAAAACCCATTTTATGAACATATTTTGAACTTATATCTCTTATTTTTGATAATGGATCAATTTTTGTATCCTTTTGGAATGTTGAAAATGTGGGAACACCTTTTTCTTTTCAAAAATTTCTACCGTGCCACCCACCATATTTATAAAAGTCCACCCATTCTCATATCCTCTTTACACTTATAAATCCATTTTTTAGAAAATAACATTGAAATATGAAATCCTTAATTCCATTATTCAATCCTAGAATCCTTATTTTGTTCATAAATACAACTTATAATGCCTTTTAGTTCAAACAAATACAAGTTATACAAATAATTGGTAACACTCCCAACTGAGGGTTTTATTTTATTTCTTCCTCCACCTGCTTAAATTTTTATCAAAAAATTCTAAACTAACAAAATAATTATATTCCATATATTTATATGTTATTTATTAATTTCATTACCTTAAACCATATCCAATTTCATGAATTGGGATACAAAATAATCCTTCATGTGTTCGAAGGACTACTACCTCGTGAACCGATGTAATTTGTTTTCCATCACCATATATAAAGTATGGATATAATGATGTATTTAATTGTTATTTATTATATTATTATACCTTTTTAATTATAATACCACATCTAACATCTTACCACCCATACATTTGGAATAAAATATAATCGCCCACATGGAAAATATATGACATATAAATGAATATATAATGTTTATATATTATTTATACTATTTTATTTTCATCTATCAGGAAAATGGAAACAACATTCATATGTTCTTACAACCTACCATCTCCATGAACAATGTATTTCATTTTATGTTACTAAATTTTATGGAAAAATCTGAATACATATATAATGGCTATATATAATATTTATACCATTTTGAAAATTATGTATATTATATAATAATTTTAAAATTAAAAGGGTCAAAAATAAATAATCAAAACATACATGAAAAATGAAGAAGTTATTGCTCAAAATGTAACTTTAACATAGAATTGTTGATAAAAAAATAATAAAAGGTCAGAAGAAAATAATATATGTTATGTTATATATATATATATATGGTTCTTAATTTATTTATATTAAAAATATATATTTTTATAAAATATGTTTGATCATGTACAATGGAAGTTGGGACTTTAGGTAAGGGATTTATGTCTCATTTTTCTTTTTATGTGAGAAACATGCCAGATTCAACACCTATTTCATTTATCTAGAATATATACTTCCCATGAATGTATTTTTTTGTGATTATACTAAGAGTTATTTGGATTTATGTAGCTATGTTAGGATATCTATTTCATGGGGTTTTCGATTCAAATTTTTTAAAAATTGTAATGTAGTTTTGTCACAATTTTCCTTTTATAAATACATATGATATATAAGGATCTTAACTTATTTTATGAGGTTTATATACAACCAAATTAACATGTAATTTTAAGAATTTATTTATTATCATGATATTTTATGTTTCATTTAATTTTATTTCTTAAATATGATTAAAATTCAATGTTACCAAAGTGGTAAATGTTTAATGTCATGATCTCATTATTTATCATGATAATATATAATTATATTAATGATGATACAAAATTATAATCCATATCTAGAGAAAATAATTAATTTTCTTCTCCACTGGTTAGGTCAAGATAATAATTTTTTCTATAATTTTCCTCTCTTTATATACTTAAGAGTTCAAAAGAATATTTTTAAGAAAAATCACCTTAATTTTTCTCTTTGGTTGAAAACCCATTTTGTTCCAAAAACATATTTTATAATTTTTTTAAAAATTTTCTCGATGATTTATTTTTTAATTTTTTACCAATGTTTATATTTTTACAAAATGTTTTAAACTAAAATTGATATCATTTTCCAAACAAATCTTCTCTTTTTTACCAAATAATGTGAAATGATTTATTATTTTAATGTGAACAACAAGAATTTAATTTACACATAATGATAATTATTTTATTTTATGATTCCTTTATATTTTTTCAAGTTTATTTTCAAATAAATTTATTTTAAAATTTTTCTATTTTTTAAAAAGATTTTCTTTCAAAGTACAAGGGATATTTTCCCTAGAGAATTTTGTAAATTATTTTTTAAATATTCCATTATATGTTTTGAAATTTATTTTCAAAAAAAAACAAATTTTAGAATTTTTTATTTTTTAAAGAGGTTTTTTTGGAGAATAAAGAAAATTTTACCTATGAAATGTTATAAATTATTTTAAATATTCTTTTATAAGTTTTCAACATTATTTTCAACAAATATTATTTCCAACATATTTTATGAATTTCTATTTTTAGGAAGTTATTTTCCAAGAAAAGTTATTTTCCTCAATAAATGTTTTAAATGATTTTCCAAAATCATTATCCATCTAAGAAGACCTTTATCGATCTTAATTATGTCTTACTAGGGATATGATCCAAAGATAACCATCTTATTCTTTATCTGAATGGTTTCTATTTATGATGGTATGATGCCTATGAAACATATTTCTCTTCCATGAGTTACACCATGAGGAAGTTATAATGAAACCCAATTAGTTTCATAAGTTATACTATGATTAAATGGTGACATTATTGAAAAAACTATATCTTTTATATAGGTTATAATATGATTAAATGTTTATGAACCACATTTCATTCCATGTGTTAGGATATGATGAATGTTTTACGATATTGTTAGATGTATATTTATGATTTTGATTATGTTATGGATGAGACCTATATATTACTCTAATTCATTGCGAGAAGATTTCTATCTCATGAGATATATAGTAATTGAATGGGGGAGTGAACCCTATACAGTAAGAGACTTTGATTACTGTGATGGTCTTGGGGGGGGGGACCTTAAATACTCTAATTCTTTGTGGAGTGAACCCATTTCACTATGATAACCATGGAAGTGAGCCTTGGTAACTATGAAAATTATTTTCTATGATTACGTGTATGCCACAATTCCATGAATTATTCTAATTTTATTCTCTCATGGATATTGTTGTTTGATCTCCTTATGATCCATGTTTTATGAACTATTGATATTTATTCTATGACTCAAGATTATTATCTTTTATATTGAGTGAATTGTTTTTCAAATGCAATTATCATGTTCTCATATCCTTATGTTCATGTTATGTTTGTGGAATTCCCCTTTTTTACCACGAATGATCATATTAGCTCACTATTTCATAGGTTTATTTTCCTAAGGTTATGAAGAAAGGTTTTCAGTATGATATGTCTATGAATAGTACTAGATGAGAAGATCTTTTAAGAAAAAATTGCAGATATTTCAGTAAATAAGAAGATTGTGTACCTATTCTCAAAATGCACTAAACCATCATGATACATAGGTTTGTGTTTGTGTAATGTAAATAATTTTTATCTAAAAATATGTAATATCAATGTATGAAAAGCCTAGTTCATTACTGTTGGTATCAGAGGATTGGTTTAGTAAACATTTTAGAACTTAGATTTGAAATATTTAGTGATATACTTTAGAAAATATCAAAGGATATCTATAAGGACATATCTAATGATAAGTATAAGGGTGAGAAAAAGTATAGAGAAATGTCCTAAAATATTGGTAAAGGTGATAGTCAGTGGTTTCCAGGAAACTACATCCCTATATTAATAGTTCAAGTTGATGTCTCTCTAACACACATGTATAGAGAGGTAATAAAATTTAAAATGGTACATTGATAAGGACTTGATCATCTCCTAGTTCATGAAAAAGGTCCTTAATGTACACCTAGATTGAAATTCTTAGGGGATATACTTATTCAATTGAAAAATTATTTATGAACTATAATGAAATATTTGAATAATGACCATGAATAACATAAGAAAAACCAATGGTGTCATAGATTAAAATGTAGGTGTCATGATTATGCCATCCTATAAGTGATTTTTCATTATTCTTTGGTTTCCCACTATGAATATTGGTACTCACACTATGATTTTTGGTTTTTGTGAATGGATGGAACAATAAGGAACTATAAGAAACTATATTTTCATTTAATTTAGTAGAAAATGTGTTGATGAGAAACCAAATGGGATGATGACTGGAGTGAAGAAGATTATGATTATACCTAATCAGTTATCAAGATATATGATTAACAACTTTCTCCTTTACCAACTCTCAAGATGACCAAAGCAGAGAAGGATAGTATTTTTTCTGAGAGATCGGGTGGTGGAGACCATAGAGGGAAGAAGATTACGTTTTATATATTTCATTAATGTCGGAATAATCACTATATTTAATGTCTCCAAGTATTGAGAAGATTTTTGTGTGTGTGGAAAATAAGGACAGAAAGAAAATAATTATAGAGGGCAAACAAAATTATTAGTTAACTAAATGGATGGGTATAATGGGCTCTCTAAGATATAATTAATGGATAAATGATTCAAATTTGGAATTTTTGGGAATTTTAAAAATCTATACACAAGGTGGAAATATTATAATGAATAAAATCAAGGTTATATGAGTAATGGATATACCAATGATGTTGAAGAGACCATGAACAACATTTAAGGACCCCGACCAAAGTAGTCTGGAGACAGTTCCTTACTTTAGTAGATTGGTATTGTGAACAAGTATTCACATCCCAATGGACTGAATTGTTTAGTATATTTTGAAAACTAGATACAAACCTAATTGTTACATTATGATTTTAAAGAAAAAAACATAACAAATCCAATATAAATGATCTTAATATCATAGATTATCCCGACATGTCATTCATAATAAACATCTTCACATCTTGGGGGAAAATAAAACATAAGAAAGGGGTGAACTCAGATTCTCAGTAATGGTAAACAATACTACAGAAAATATCATAAACTTAAACAATAAAATAATAAGATTAACTAACAACAAATGCTATTAAAACATAATCTTGAGCATAATATTGAATAAATAAAATATAATTGAATACTTCTATATAAATAATCACATGAGAATGAAACTTAACCATGGATATTCTAGTATCCAAATAATCACATGGATTATCAACTACTAATATCATAATGATGAAATACATAATGCTGGACATCTGAAACATATTATTGAGGCCTCGTCCATAACATCCAAAAAATGGGTAAGTCCTCATTCAAATACATATATGAAAATAAATGGGTAAGGGATCAACTAGATCCATCTATTCTTTGTATCATGGGACCTACTGATGCATTGGGGGGCTATAGAGGGCCCCAACCATCACTTACTAAGTCCAATGTGATAAGTCTCTTTATCGAAGGTATGTTATCGGTTTCCCAAATTGTTTTACCTGAATGAGTATAGTTCTAGTAAGGGGTCGATCCATAGGGAAAGAGAAGTAATTTTTTCTTACTTATCTAGTCTGTATTTTTGTCTTAGTGAAGTGTACTAAATTTAGAGTTGATTTTTAATGTTTGGATGAAAAGGTAATTGGATTTAAATTTCGTTAGCAAATTACTTAATGGATAAAGGAAAATATGGGAAATTGGTTTGATGTAAATATGGAGGGAAATTCATTGGGGTGGTGGATTCTTATGAGGTTGTTTATTAAATAAAATTGCTTATAAGTTTTTTTGTTCATAATAACCCAACACTTAGGGTTTTAATTTGTAAAAATGTTTCGTTGGTATAGTAAAACTTATGTGTAGAGCCAAGGAAACTAACTCCTTGGTCTGGTAGTCAGTGTTTCATAGTTCTTTATTTTGATTAGTCCATTTTTGAGTTGATGAATACTTCCAATGATCATGAAAGTATTCACCATTATTCTTCTTTTGAGTACCTAAAAATTCTACCCTTGGTCTAGATCATAATTTTTAGTGATAAAATAAAGTGATTAAAGAAGAATAATAAGAGGTTAATAGAAAAAAAACATTCATAACAATAACTCTAAATTACAACACTTTCATCTCCCACAACCCCAACACACTAGGTATTAAGTTACACATAGAACAAAAGATAAAAACAGAACCCTCAATACCTGATGTGATCATTGCAGAAACTTTAAGGATAGATTGGATATTTGATATAATGGTAGAATAGAGAAGTAATTGAATGATGGTAGCATGACAGTAGAGCAACATAACTTCTTTCTTTAATACCTTCACCCCTTCCTCTTCTTTGAATCAGAATCCAAAGCCTCTACTTATAGAAAATAAAAGTACATGGCGTGTTGTAAATGTACACACTGTAAAGTCTTGTCAACACACATTTGTCATCTTTTTCTCTGCTGGTGGGTGGCCTAACACACCGTCTTTCACATGGAACATGGCACCACCTGGTAGGTGGATATACATAGCATATAGCGCCACCATAAATGGTGTGTAATCTCTTTTATCAGCCACCAACTGCTTCTAGAAGGGAAGATACGACGTATAGATGATGTACACGGTGTTTAAACATCATCTGGCCACATGGGCATGTAGACTTATTCTTAGCCACCAACCGCTTCAAGAAGACTATACACAACTTGTAGCTTTTGTACAAAGCATGTACATGCTTATGGTAACTTGGGCATGTACTTGTCCTAGCTAATCCGTGTTAAATTTAAATGATACAGTCACATGAGAAAATTCTAAAAAGGTACAAATTTTTTTAATGCATAATATATTCTAATCATGCCTTATATACAATTCAATTAACTACATTCATCCTCTTTTAAACACATATTTCAACCTTTCTAAAATAATCAAGCCACATGATGATCTTTCTCCCCAATAATATACTCAATACTCAAAATATTTTAAATTAATGTTTGATCAATCAAATATATATACACTCTATCCATAGTGTTGTAAGAAATCTAGTTTTCTACTTCTAAAAATTTATTTACAAAAATCGTGAGGGATTTTCAATAAGGATAAGATGTCTCTTTGGATAAGGATTGGTAGGTAAAGATGTGAAAAATAAACTTTGAGGCTTGAAAAGGGATGCTAAATTCTTTAAATAATAGTACATGATATTAAAAATTAAACTCAGTGTAAAATCATCCTCAACAAGCTCTGTCAAATGCTCTCATCACCACTACCTCCTTTAGTTAGGTAGGGTTCACAAAAAAATAAGAGAATATAAGGTTCCTTCGTCTATATCATTTTTTAACATAACAAATGGGACCACATAGAAATTCCACAAATAAGGGTTTGGAACCCTTTCTACCCCCAATGAATAAGAGTCTCTCCCCATACTTAAATTTCACGATGATTCTCAGAAATGTGCCATGTACTACAAATTCCTTATTTTAAGCTCAATTGAATAGTCATGAAAAATTATAAAAGAATTAGGGTAGGAAGGGAAATAGGCTTGTAATATGGATTCCTATAAAGACTTTTCATGGTTTCTAGGGGCTTCATAAAGACCAGATGTTGGGTAGGTCTCAAGATAAAGGGGTTAAAACAATATAATGGTTCAATCATTTTAATGTAATTAAAAAGTTCTTCAAATTTCAGAAACAAAACATGTAACTTCTTATAGTTATGTATATCCTAAAAATATCTCAAGAAATAGGGTATTAGAAAGAATATGAAGAAGTCTTTAGACTACCTCTCAGGAGTAGGAAAAAAATAAAGAGACAATCAGGCAGTTTCTTGCATATAAATGATTAGCCTAATCAACGTAATTATCTAAGGATTACAAGTTTCAATTTAAACTATATCATGAATAATTTTAAAACACTTAAGAACCAAAATAAGCATGAAAATTTTAAAAATTTCCAACTTTTAGCTTTATTATTTAGAAATATGATTCACCAAAATTTCTTCATGTTTTCAAATATATTTTCCAATAATGATGTCTCCTAGATGATCTTGAAGGAAAAGACTAAGGTGTTAGAGAGATGCTCCCCCATACTTAATATCACATATAGTCCACCAAGTGCCACATAAAGGAATAGAAGGTAATGTGGGGACACAATAGTGGACCAGAATGAGGGGAAGTAAGAAAATAAATAAATCGAGAAATAAAAAAACATAGAATACGTGAAAAAAAATACTCCCCTTATTTCTAGGTGAATAAAGATGGGAAGTGGTGGATATGTACTGCCCAAAGCATGCAAGAGTACCTGTGACGGTCATGGAGAGAGAAAACTACAAGCATAATCAACATACACATGCACAATATATCAAATATATATATATATATATATAATGGAAAATATGTTTCCAAAAACTAGTCAGGGGGTTGCCTTACAAGAGGCATCATTTGGTACAAAAACAGCCAGGAGAGTAGGATCAGGAGCCATGGAAACCAGAGGCTTGGAATATACACTCAAAAGAGAAGCCGTAGGAGTTAGAGCCATAGGATTTGGACTCGGGATAGAAGGATTGGCAGTGATCCCCGGACTGGTTGCAGTAGTGACTGCAGCTGGGCCCATAGTGAAGATGAGAATTGAATATATGGCTAGTGAAGTAAACGGCGATGGAGCTGCGGAAGAATGTCCAGAAGCTGAGGGAGGGGAAGGTGGTGGGGGTAGTGGAATACCATGATGCTGAAGACGAATCCCCAACATTTTCTTGAGTGAGTCCTGAAGTCGATCGAGACAAACCAAGTGCTTCTCCACTACATCTAGGTGGAGAGAAAAGGAGAGATCGACTGAGGGTGTAGAGGTAGGGGTAGTAGATGGAATAGAAGAAGGAATTCCAAAATAACGGGGTGGGGTGGGGAAGTAGGAAGGGCTGAGGAAGGAGGTTCATGGGCATTGGCAGGGGTAGGAGGGGTGGCAGGCAGTGGTAATGATTCCTGGGCAAGGATGTAAGTGACCCCTGCTTCTAGACCTGCCCCATGCGAATAAGAATGAGAAATTCCATCTGATGGAGGAACCTAACCGATCATTAGGAAGTGAAGGCTCAAGAACCATGAGGTGGTGGGAAAGGCGGGTGGCGTAAAACCCACTGTTCAGGTTTCCCTGATGGTCGGTAAACATGGCTTCGAAATAAGGGGCGACAAGGTAAGGAGGTCCAGGTAGTCCTGCCAGTTGACACAGGTGGGGAGCTCCATGTCACAGCTGGTCACAACCTCCTTATCCTCATGGTGGGGGAAAAAGGATGGTTCTAAAGCACCGGTGGATGAAGTAGAGGATATGGTCAGTGATGAGGGTACTCTTCTAGGAAGTGGGGGTGTAGCAGTGGTCAGGCTCAACAATATCCAACCACATGGAAATTATCTAAGATCGCTCTGGCTAGAAAAAGGTGGAGACTAGGGGTGTGGTGACATGATGAGGACATAAACCACACCCTCATCCAAACTCGATCATAGTAAGGGATAAAGGTTGAGTGCCTAGCTATAATCGGACCACCGAGACAGTATCACCATGCGTCTCCTGGTACTTGGGCCTGTCGAAATTGAAATAAGTAGTAAACTCCAAAAATAAATCTCTAAAAATAGGATTGCTGACCTGGAATATCGTGAGTAATGGTGTGTGCCGAAGGTGATACTCCAACTATCCCCAGATACCCAACTATTGAGGGACGCTGCTGTCGAGATAATAACTGCTCAATGGGATCGGGTAGCGAGAGAAGCACTAGACTCTGTCGTGCTCCAATTCTATGACCGAGAATAACAAGCAAGGGTAGGGGACACCTGAAGGGCCCATAGAATGTGCTACAATAGTAGGGGCTGTCTCTAGGGGTAGAGTGGCTAAAGAAAATGGAGGCTTGCTAAATGGGGAGACCGATGATGGATCAAATGTGACTGAGGAGGGATCAGTTGGTGTGGAAACTGATGGGGAAGAAAGGGCGGTTCTTGGAGGATATGGGTAGGATGGTGGAGGTGCGACGGTACTAGGACCATCCTTTCCTGAGGTGGTGGGTGGTGGAAGGATGGCTAGTGGAGGAGGTTGGTACACTGGATAATTTAGAAATTGTGTTGTCACAGGCCGGAGTTTTATCTGATGAAAAGTGAGCCTCACGCCCTTAGTGGTGGAGGCAGGACACTTCCCATGCAAAGGGTCTTTGTATCCATATCCTGAGAAAGAAAAGAAAACAAAAAAAATTAAATAAAAAAATAAAAGGGAAATGAAAAGAAGAAAATGTGAGAAAATAGAAAAATAAAAAGTACACGATGTGTATATCTAGAGTACATGGAATATAGTGGAAGTGGGTAACATCATGTGTTCTCTGGATAGACATGCAGAGTTAGTATATAATAGACCAAGGAAGGATACATGGTGTGTATTGAATATACACGCTGTGTACGTGCAATGTTCTCCTAGTCGTGTGGTTCCAAAGACACAACCACCGTCTGAGTAGAGAAAAAAATTCAGTACACGCTGTGTGAAGGTACAACACTGTGTGTGTAAAAACAGAGGTTATATGGCCGTGTGAAGTGCTAGACATGGGCTGGCCTAGAGAAATGGTATAAACAGTGTGTACGGAACAAGCACGTCGTGAACATGAACATGGTGTGTGTGGCCATGTGAATAGGGTACCTGGGCACGATGTGGGCTGGCACACAGTGAGTACCAAACATACACACCATGTATTTTCAAATTGTGAATTATTTAGTGTGTGTCCATGTACATAAGTACATGGAATGTGTTCTTCATATCATGCTCAGGTACTACAGAAGCGAAATGGTCCGATGATCCACAAATCATCCTAAATGCCTACGAAATCTTGAATTAAAGGGCATAGAAGGGTGTATCTGGATCGAGGTTCCCACTGTAGGAGAAATCAAAAGTTAAAATGAGATAAAACTGAGGATTTGGAAATGGGGTGGCCAAACGACGTTCAAGAGAAGAAACGAGGGGGGGGGGGGGGGGGGGGTTCTGCATGACATGGGCTCTAGCCGGGTGAGGCACAACCTTTATAGTCGTGGTACATGACATGTATCAGGGGCGTACATGTCGTGTACTACAATTATATATATATAATTATTATAGTAAACTATATAATAATTAATAATAATAATTAAAATAAAATAAATATATATATATACACACATAATTTATCAAAAATAAATGTATACATGTAATGTATTGTGGAATACGTGTCATATGTTCTAAAATTGGAAAAAGAGAAGTACAACCTTTGGTCTGGTGGTTGGGGCGAGATTCGAACCGCTAATTGGCTGTTCCGAACGGAAGCCATCAACCACGGGATCAAAGGTTGTACTTCTGCGCCTATTTATTATTTAAATATGTTTAATGTATAAGGCCTATACTACATGGGAGGAAGGAAATTCATGACGTGTGGTGTTTAATTATACAAAATATGGATGAAGCATGGAGATTAGTTGAGTTTGTACCAGGGTATTTTGGATCCAGGGACAAGACTCTTCCAATATGCCAACTTCACCCATATGTATTTATTTATGTTGAAAATCCTTTCAGTTTAGTAATGAAAACATGGTTCACATGATGTAGTTTTATTAAAAGGAAATATTATAGAGATGGGACGGTTGTCAGGATTCGAACCTGGATCTTTTGGAACCGGGTTATGACCCTAGACAACAGATCCATCCCCATTATTGTTTTTCTTATAAGAAAATAAATATATAATATGAAAAATTCCACACATGCCGTGTAAGAAAATATGAAGATAAAAAGGAGAAACACTATGCTGAAGATAGGTCGAGATGGATTTGAACCAGTGATGGCTGAGATAAACTCCAGTGACCTTACCATTAGCACTGGAAACATCCCTGTTTATTAGTTAGTTATGATATATAAATTTATAATAGTTTTAAGATAAAAAAGGAATAAGTACATGCTCTGTATATAGGTAGTAGATGGCGTGTATCCACTGGGTTTCCTCCCAAGAAGCACCTTTTTTGAGGTTGTTGGCTCGACCAACATACCTCTACTTACCTGAGATGTATGGTGGACAACATTCCCATCGCGTCTTCCATGTGATGGTAAGTCTTCAGCCACTGTCAGTTCACCTTGAACGGTTGACCACCCTCTCCATAAATTTCCACCACTTAATGATGGAATACTCGTATGACTTGGAATGGTCCAGACAATATTGACTTTAACTTACCTAGTAATAATCTAAAATGAGAGTAAAAAAGGGAGTACCTGATCACTAAGTTAAAACGTTTTTTGTGAAATCATCCGATCATGAATTTCTCTCATCTTCTCCATGTATATCTTGGCATTCTCATACACCTCTAATCAAATTTCATCAAGTTCTGACAATTAGAACTTACGCTTCTCTTTATCTACTTTCAAATCAAAATTCAGGGCCTTGATGGTCCAGTAGGATTTGTGCTCCAACTGTACTGGTAGATGGCATGGCTTGCCATATATGAGGACAAATTGGGACCTGCCCAGTGGTGTTTTGAAAGTAGTCTGATATGACCACAAAGAATCATCTTGCTTCTTAGACCAATCTTTCCTCAAAGTGTTCACTGTTTTCTCCAGAACCTTCTTGAGCTCATGGTTTGAGTGCTCCACTTCTTCACTAGTCTGGGGATGATATGGTGTCTCTATATGATGCTTCACTCCGTACTTTGACAATACTCCTTTTATCAATGTGTTGTTGAAGTGGGTCCCTCTATCGCTAATTAGTATAGGGGGAATGCTAAACTAGCTGAAAATATGTTTCTTTAAAAATCTCATGACTACCTTGGCCATGTCGTGTACTGTAGCAGTGGATTCTAACCATTTGGAGACATAGTCGATGTAGACCAGGATATAAGTGTTTCCTAAAGATAGGGGGAATGGTCTCATTAAATCTATTCCACATACTTCAAAGATCTCGACCTCTTGGATGGGGGGCTGGGGAATCTCAACATGACATCCCACATTACCTGTTCTATGGAATCGATCACAACATGAAACAAAGGATCAGGCCTCTCAATGCGTGGTGGGAGAGAAAAACCCAGACTATAGGATCTTTTCTATAGTACGGTCAGGCCCGTGATGTCCCCGAACTAGTGAGGTATGAGAGAATTATAGGACTCCATGAACTTCAGTTTCTGAGATGCAACAGTGGATCACCCCATCTCCAGAGGATTGTAATAGTAGAGTATCTTCTCAGAAATACCTCTTGAAATCAGAGAGAAACCTCTTCCTCTGCTAGAAGGAGGGGTCTAGGAGGAGGGAGCTTGTAACCAAAAAATTAGCAATATCAGTATAACAAGGTCTAGGTGTTTCTCTGATTGAAAAGAGGCTCTCATCACATAAATCCTCCCTGATCTCTTGATCTTCCTCCTTCTATAAATGAGGCATCTCTAGGAAGGAGAGATGATCAACAACAATTTTCTCGCTCCCTTTATTGTCTCAGATCTCTTGATCAAATTCTTGTAGGAGGAGTACCCATCAGATTAGTTGTGGATTCACATTTTTCTTGTTTAGTAGTTACTTTAGTGCTACATGGTCAGTATAAACAATAAATTTAGATATTATTAAGTATGAAGGAAACTTATCAAACATGAACAACACTTCCAACATCTTCTTTTCCATGGTGGTGTAGTTCATTGTGCCTTGTTGAGAATCCTGCTAGCATAATAGATGGGTCGAAAAATTTGGTCAAGGCACTTGCCCAAGACTTCTCCCACTGCGTAGTCACTAGAATCACACATTACTTCAAATTGTTCCTCCCAGTTGTGAGTAACCATTACTGGAGGTTCCAGCAGGCGCTGCTTCAAGTTCTCAAAATTTTTGGTGCATGGATCATCGAACTAAAAAATGACATCCTTGGTTAGCATATTAGTGAGGGGTTGGGATATTTTTTGAGAAGTCATGGACAAACCACCTGTAAAAACTTGCATGCCAAAGGAAACTACGGATGGCTCTGAAGAAGTCGAAATAAGTAGTCTTGAAATGACTTCTATCTTTGCTGGGTCCACCTCTATCCCCTTCACTGAGATTCTGTGGCCAAGGACGATGCCACTTTTCTCCATGAAATGACACTTTTCCCATTTCAAAACTAGGTTAGTGTCTCAAATATTTCCAGAACTATATTCAGGTTCCACAATAAATTGGTGAATGATTTTCCTTAAATGAAAAAAATCTTCCATGAATACCTCCAGGATCGTTTCTTCCATGTCATGGGAGATAACCATCATATAGTGCTGGAAGGTGGTGGGGGTGCTGCACATGCCAAAGGATATCCTTCTTTAAGTAAATGCACCATATGGGCAAGTAAATGTGCTCTTCTCTTGATCCTCTGTAGCAATGGAAATCTAATTATAGCTGGAATAGCTGTCGAGGAAGAAGTAAAATTTGTGCCTTGATAGTCTCTCTAGAATATAATCCATGAAGGGTAGGGGGAAATGATCTTTTCTTGTGGCATCATTCAGCTTCCTGTAGTCCACACAGACTCTCTAGCCCATGACAGAGTGTGTGGGGATGACCTCATTCTTATCATTTGAAATCACAATGATACCCACCTTTTTGGGAACCACTTGCATGGGACTCATCCACAGACTATCTGATATTGGATAAATGATTCCTTCATCCAACAACTTAATTACCTCTTTCTTCACAAATTCCTTCATGGGTGGATTCAAGCGTTGCTATGGTTTCCGAGATTGCTTCACACCTTCTTCAAGTACCACCTTGTAGGTGAAAATTGTAAGGATGATTCCTTCAAAATCTATAACTGTCCACCCAATAGTGTGCTTCTGATATTTCAAAACCTGCATAAGTGCATCCTCCTGCTTCTGTGACATTTCTTCACCAAGTATGACACACAATGTTTGATGGTCTCCCAAATACCCATACTTTAGAGAAGACGGAAGAAGCTTTAGTTCTAGTCCAGGTGCCTTTAGAATCAAAGGTACAAGTGGTTGCCCCTTTTCCCACTCCAGAATATCGGGTATAACTACATGTTGCCAGTAGTGGATGCCCTAGACTTCTAGGAATTTCAGGTCCACTGGTTCTTCATGAACTGGAATTTCTGGAAAAACTAAGTCATCTGTGGTAAAAGAACATACATGGTCATCCACTTCTTTGATCAAGTGATCATCCATGGTGGTCACTACATAAAATCTCTCATGCTTAGACAAGGATTCATGCTTGATGGGTTTGAGGACATTGCAAGAGACTCTCTCATCTCCTACCTAGAAAATTATCCCCCTGGTGCACATCGATCAGTACCTTCCAAGTGGACAAGAAAGGCCTTCCCAAAATGAGAGGTTCCTTCTGGTATTCCTCTATGTATAATATATTAAAATATGTAGGGAGGATTATCCTACCCACCTTTAAAAACACGTCCTCTTGTAGCCCCATCAGATATTTTATGGATCGGTAGGCAAGCTAAAGGGCTACTTGTGTAGGCTTCAGGTCGTCAAGCCCTAGCATCTTAAAAAATCCAAGGGGAATGAAGTTGACACTGGACTCTAATTCACAAAGGGCCTTCCCCAACTCACATGGTCTAATAGTTCATGGGATAGTGAAGCTACCAGGATCCTGGAGTTTAGGAGGAATCGAATGATGGACGACCGTTGAACACTCCTTAATCAATGAAACAATGCCTAAATCCTCTATCTTTATTTTTTTGGAGAGGATCTCATTCAGGAATTTTGCATATGTGGGCATCAAAATCAGTTTTTATTCAAATGGAATATTTATTTGTAGCTTTTTGAACACGTCCATGAATTTTACGAACTGGTGGTCCATCTTTCTGTGCTTCATCCTCTCTAGGAAGGGTAAGACAGGCTCTAAGGGTTTGAAAACCTCCTTTCCTTTACTCTGTGAAGCCTCCTTCAGTGGTCCCTTGGATGAGGAGGGGTCTGTAACTATACCTTCGTTATCAGCAAGGGGTGTAGGTGCACCTAGCTGTGTTGGTTCATTCTGTTGTAGCTCCCTTCCACTCCATAGTGTGATAGCATGGGACTCCTCCCTCAGGTTCTTCTTAGTGTTACCCGGTAGTGTACCATGTTGCCTCCCTAAGAGTTGGTTTTCCAACTGGCCAATTTGGTTCTCTAGGCCTCGAATTGAAGCCTCCCGATTCAGGAATATGGTCTCAGCAGTAGATATAAACTTGCTCATGAGATCCTCTAACTTTGAGGTATTCTTCTGCTAAGGTGTTTGCGCAGCTGGTGGAGGTGGTGGTTGTTGTGGCGCTGCTATGGGTGAGGGTTTTGATACCCTAGCTGCTGATAAGAGACGTGTTAGTGCTGTTGTTTCCTTGGGTACTGGTTCTAATAAGGAGGCTTACCGTAGCCGGGCGGTTACTAGGGCAGAGGATTCTGCTGTTGTTGGCCCTAGCTTGTGTTCTGTTGATCATGCCATGCTGGGTTTTGGTACTATTTCTACTAGTTTGGCCCTTGGTTTTGGGAAACATAGATCAGCTCGCTTGTCAAAGGGCCGCCTATAGGTCCCGGGCATTCTCCCAGGATGTGTTTATCACCACATTCGCTGCACACTATATGGTTTACTGCATGTACTTGGGATGTGCCCTTCAGATTTAGCGAATCGATCTTTTTGGACACAACATTCATCTAGGCATCTAGCATAGTAGTGGAATCGATATTATGCATACCTCATTTCTATGTGCCTCGCTCAGAATTCCACGGGAATCTGTTGGTAGACATGTCTTCTAGTAGTTCAAAAAGCTCTTTAGGGGACTTCCTCATAAATGTACCTCTAGTAGTAGCATCCACCACATACGTTGTATTCTTTGTCAGTCCTCCATAGAAGGTTTGGACCTGCATCCAAAGTGGGAGTCCGTGGTGTGTGAATTTGTGTAACATCTTATTAAAATGCTTCCATGATTCGTATAATGACTCCGAGTCATGTTGCAGGAAGTTGTGTATTTTGTTATGGAAAGTCACCATCTTTGAGGGTGGGAAGTATTTTGACAAGAACGCCTAAGCTAGCTCGTCCCAGGTGACAATATATCATTGTAGAGAACTTTTAATCCAATATTTCTCCTTATCCTTTAGAGATAAGGGGAATAGGTGAAGAGAAATGGCGAATGTAGACACTCTGTGGTAGCGAAACATGTCACAAAACTCTAGAAAATTAGAGATATGGGCATTGGGGTCCTCCCTAGGTAGGCCACCGAACTGAATAGTGTTTTGGATTATTTGCATAATGGTAGTCCTGATCTCGAAGTTTTGGGACTACACCGGTGGAAAGACGATGGTCGTGTCAGCTCCGTGAATAGATAGTAATCCGTACTCCATAAGAGTACGGTGTGGAGGTGGCTGATGAGGGAGTGGAGGTAGCATGCATTATTGTTTCTGAGGGGAGAAGTACGACCCCTAACTTGGCTGTAAAAATGGAATCCGCTTCGGTTGGAACTACTGGAGCTGCTGCAGGCCATACCATAGAGCAAGTTGAGCTCGTTGGTTCCAGTTGTCATCTAGACCAAACAGCTATCCCGCTCCTTGGATAGAAACTGAATATCCTTCTTCATTCTATGCCATGGTATTTTTTTGGTTGTTCTCATCCATGAGTGATTTTCATCATCTCAAGAGTGTCCATTCGATTTCTAGGTCAATTGGGAAAAACCATGATGACTTAGCATTCATGGAACGAGTGAGGTAGCCACTCATACACCTATGAACCTGAACAATAACAAACACACTAAGAATAAATGAGGAAGAAGAAAGATAAAGATAAATGAGATTATAATCTAGTTTTTTAGAAATTTATGATTTTTATTTCCACTAACATTTTATACAAACTTAATTAAAACAAGGAAAAAATTAACATTTCTGTGTCCCCAAAAATGGCGCCAAAATTTGGTAAGTCATTTACCAAAGTTATGTTATCGGTTTCCTAATTTTTTTACCCTAAAGAGTATAGTACTAGTAAGGGGTTGATCCACAGGGAAAAATAAGTTATTTCTATCTTGCTTATCTAGTTTGTATTTTTGTCTTAGTGAAGTATACTAAATTTAGATAAGATTTTTAATGTTTAGATAAAAAGGTAACTGGATTTAAATTTCTTTTTAAAAATTATGTAATGGATAAAGGAAAATACGGGAAATTGGTTTTGATGCAAATATTGAGGGAAATTAATTGGGGTAGTGGATTCTTAAGATGTTGTTTATTAAGTAAAATTTCTTATGAGGCTGTGTTTTTCATAATAACCCAACACTCTAGGTTTCAATTTGTAATAAGGTTTCCTTGGTCTGGTAAACTTATGTCTAGAGGTGTGGAAACTGACTCCTTGGCCTGGTAGTCAGTGTTTCATAGTTATTTATTTGGATTAGTCAATTTCTGAGTTGCTAAATACTTCCAATGACCATGAATGTATTTATCATTATTCTTCTTTTAAGTCCCTAAAAATTATTCCCTTAGTATGGCTCATAATTTTCGTTGATAAAAGGAAGTGATTAAAGAAGATTAAGAAGAGGTTAATAGAACAAACACATTCATAAAAACTAATCTAAACTAAACCTCTTTCATCTCCCACAACCCCAACACACTAGGTATTTAGTTACGCATAGAAGAAACTATAAAAACATAACCCCTAATACCTGATGTGATCATTGTAGAAACTTCAAGGAGAGATTGGAACTTTTTTAGAATGGTAGAATGGTGAAGTAGTTGAATGATCGTAGCACGACATCAGAGTAGCATAACTTCTTTCCTTCATACCTTCACCCCTTCCTCTTATTTAAACCGGAGATCAAGACCTCTATTTATAGAAAATAAAAGTACATGACGTGTAGAAAATGTACATGATATATAGTCTTGTCAATGTATTTTTGTCATCTTTTCCTCTGCTAGTGGGTGACCTAACACGCCATCGTTGACTTGGAACACAACGTCACCTAGTAGGTGGATATACACGGCATGTAGCGCTGCCATACATGGAATGTAATCTATTTTATCGGCTACCAACCACTTATAGAATGTGAGAGATGATGTGTAGATGATGTACACACTGTATAAAGGTCAGTTAGACACATGGGTGTATAAACTTCTTCTCAACCACAAACCACTTCTAGAAGACTATTCACGATGTGTAGCTTATGTACATGACATGTACATGATTCTGGTAACATGGTCATGTACTTGTCCTAAAAAATCCATGTTTGAGACAGAATATACATGGCCTGTATATATGTACACACTATGTAGTTGTATATTTTGCTCAGTTTTCCCCCGGTATGTGTGTTTGGCTAGAAATCACCTGAAAATGAACAAGATCACCAAAATCAAAGTATTTATACACTAAGTAGTTTGTATTTTTTGAAGACATGTTCTTATTTTCAATAAATTATGTGTAAATGTATACACAAATCTGGTGCATCACAATGCATTCCTCAAATGAATGGTGTGAACCATAAAAATGAAATTTAAATAACTTTCCCAAATTAGTAAACATAATCACTAAACATTCTTAGTAATATGGTTAATGGTATCAAGATATCACATCCACATTAAAACTAATGAGAAACCATTTAATAAATTATGGTATATGATTTCAAAATATATAAGTCCTAATTAAGAATAAAATTCATTAGAGAGTGTTCAAATAGATGAAAATACTCTAATAATATCCTTGAGTAATTTTTGAGGGAAATACCCTTTTTACTTTGTAAAGAACATTTATATTGGAAAATTCATTTGTATTTGTCATAAAATTATATTGTAAACATGTATATCCCATAAAATAAACAATAAGGACAATTACGTTATTTATAAAGAATAAATTACATTAAAATGAAGTGAAAATATGTAAAAATATTTTTTTAAGAAACTTTAGAAATATGCCGCGTTAGTGTGGTTTGAGTGAAAATATAAAAGTGTCGTTAAAGTGGAAAAAGGATTAATTGTTTACATGAAACCATGAAATATATAATATTGTTTTTCATGATAAAAATAGCGATCTTATAAAAATAATGGAATCTTAAAATAGATTATGTAATGTACTTGAAAATGGGTAAGAAATTGGGAAGTACCATTTAATTAGTCTAGATTATCGGGAGGAATTAAAAAGTGAACCTCGTAAAACATTTATTTCTACATCAAAGAAAGATGAAATGATATGCATATATGATTTTGGAACATATAAATATAATTTAGAATAAATATCTAAAAATAATTTTGAAAGAATTTTTGGTAAAGAGAAATAAAGCGTAACCATAATGAAAATGGAGGTTTGGGGAGAATCCCATACCTTATTTCTGAAAGGGTTCTGCACTTATACTAAACATCATTGATAATGAAATAAGATTCATTAATAAATTAATTTATAACCTTATATACATGTATTTTATTTATTATAATTTTATTATCTTAATTTATAGCCTTTTTTATGAGGTACAACATTCAATTCTATAATTCGAGAGTGTTCGTTTCCTTGGTTTTCCGGATTGGTTCACTTGTATACATATACTAAAGATCCTGTAAAATATAAATAGTCATAAATAATTAATGTTATATATTATTTATGAAAATATATAATATTTAATGGTCTTATATATATGATTCATTAGATAAATTAGTAGTGATAACCATTTAGATTATTCATTTTTTTGATCAACATGAACTAGTTTTTCCTTATGTATTAATATCATGTATAAATACTTCTTATAAAACAATAAATAAGTTTTATTACATATATTAAAGTCTATTTTAACCATAAATATGGCTTTATTACCATACTAGAAGGTGGAATTGAAAAAAAAGCTCATCGTCCATGAAGGCAGTAAATCGACACCTCGCAGATGATGTTTTCATTTCTAGAATAAAAGGGAAGCGAAAATAATTGATGGTGGATCACATATTATCATAATAAAATTATTTTATGTATAATATAATGGTTTTATCATGATTTTTTTTAATATGAGGTAAATAAATGATAATAAATGAAAAGAAATTGAAAGGAAATTAAATGAACGAAAGTGGATTTTACTTCTTGAATTCCTCTCCATGAGAACCTCCTTAAGAAACATTGAAATAGTCTTTTTTGTGATACTATAAATAACAAAACTTGGTTAGGGGTTCAATAGGGGTATTGAGAATAAATTTGGAAAGATTTAAGTCTTTGGAGGTATGAGGAGAAGGGGTGGTATTTTTAGTGGAGAAGAGGGATCTCTTTTAACTATTTTATTCATTAGTTTATCATTTTTGGATCAAGACTATCAATAGTTTGAACCTTTCTACTAAATATATTAAAATAATGAATCATATTTTGAGATTATGGGCTTAAATCAGACATACATTATTAATAACTCAATAATCCATGTATTTGTTAAATGTCGTAAATTACCGTATTTCACTATTCACAAAAACACAACTATTTTATAAAAATCCCAAAAAAATAACCTAACCATTTTTATGTGTATTATTTAAAAATATACTCCATTTAATGAAAATAATTTTCCAATTATGAGAAAATTAATTATTAAAAAAATCCATAATTTACTATAAAAATATTGATTTTAATATTATAACCGATTTTACGATACTTTCAAAAATTAATTAAGGTCTCATAAAATTTTATTTTAATTATAAGACAAAAAATATTAATTTATGAATATATTTAATGAAAATAAATTTTCTTTCAAATCATTATATTAACTAAAAAATTATATATAAACATTTATATTTAAAAAATACCAACAATTAAAATTTTTTAACATTTATTTACTTATTCTAAGATTTAAATATACCATATTTTCATTTATAAGATACCCAAAATTTATTTATACATTCATAGAATAAGTTACTATTCTCTTGGTCATATTAATTTTCCTAATGGTCACAATACTATGCCAATAGTCATATTTAATAGTATATTATGTTTTTAAACTCAGTGTTGTATTAAGAATAACTATCAATGATTTTATATAATAAAAGAAACATAACATAAGATCTCAGGGTGATAAACTATCCCCCACATCAAAAAATTTCTTCCCCAAAATTTCTAAAATGTCACCTCATAAAAAAGTTTGGGTACTTCTTCATCATAATTTCCTATAGTTCTCACATTGCCTCATCAATTTTATGATTTTTCCAAAGTACCTTTAGCAGCCGCAACATCCAATTCCTTAACACCAATTATTTAGTATCCAAAATCAATATAGGATATTCACAATAAGTTAAATCAGGTTCTAATTTTATTCCTTTAGAAGTGATGATATGCATTGGCATTGCCATGTAATTCCTTATCAAAGAGATGTAGAACATATTGTATACTTTAGAAAGGCTTGGTGGCATCACCAAATGATAATCCATTTGTCCAATTCTCTCCACGATTTTAAATTGTCCATTGTACCTTGGTCTTAGATTCTCTTTCTTTCCAAATATTATAAGACCCTTACATAGAGATACCTTCAAGAACACATAATATCTCATTGAAACTACAAATCCTTCCTTCAGTTATCAGCATATCTCTTTTTCCTACTTTGAGAAGTTTTATGTACGTTTTTAATGGTATTTACCTATGATGTGGTTTTATCCACAGGGTTTGGGCCTACGAGCTTCCTCTCACCCACATTATCTCAACAAGTTGGAGTATGACATCTCCTTCCATACAATGCTTCATATGGGTCCCTTTTAATACATGAATGAAAACTATTATTTTTGGAAAACTATACCAAAACTGAATACTCATCTCATATACCTTGAAAGTAAAGTGATCATGATATCGATAATTCTTATAATGTTTTAATGGTCCTTTCAGACTGCCCGTTAATTTGAGGGTGATAATTAGTACTCAAGTGAAGATTAGTATCCAGAGCTATCTAAATACTTTTCAATAATTTCACTTTATAAAATAGATAATGATCATGAACAGTTTAAATAGGTGCTTCATGATGTCTTAAAACTTCATTAATATAGAGTCATTCAAGGAACTCTAGTGGAGGATCCTTCCTTATAGAGAGGAAATTTGAAAATTTGGTAAGTCGATCAACAATTACCAATATTTAATCATTCATTTTTAGAGTTTTTGTTAATCCGGTGATAAAATATTTTCTAATGTAATCCCATTTACATGTAGCAATATGTATAGTTTGCATGAATCCTTTAAGATGTTGTCTTTCTTCCTTTTCCAATTGACATACCAAACATCTTGATACATAATCAACAATTTCTTGCTATATATTATCCCACTAGAAATGATCCTTCAAATATCTATACATTTTATTGATACCATGGTGTATAGAGAAATTAGAGCTATGATAATCATCCAATAATTCTCTTTTTAGCTCTGGTATAGAGGGAACAAAGAGCCTATTCCCAAATTTTAGAATTCTCTACCCATATATGAAGCATACTAACTTCCCATCATTCACAAATTTAATTTTACATTGAAAATTAATATCTTTAAACTAAGAACTTTTAATCCTTACCAATAATGATGGTTGGGAAACTAAGATAAAACATAGAGATGTTTCACCTTTCTTGATAATTCATATATCCATCTTCACTAGATACATGGAAACAACATCACTTTCAATCCTCATTTTATATAGAACTCCACGATCCTTCTCATTGCATATGCTACCTTATTTTCCTTCCCTAGGTGATAGTGTATCAAAAAATAATATCCTAGAGTAGCTCAAGACATCGTCTTTTCCTCATGTTTAGGTATTTCTATGATAAGATATATTTTAAACTCTTGTGATCTATAATTATCTTACATCTTTCTCTATAGATAAAACTTATCCATATATTCAGATAAATTTTTAATACGCCTAAATCAAGATCAAGAGTTGGATAGTTCTATTGATAAGTTTTTAACTACCTTAATGCATGGACAATAACTCAATCATTATATACAAGGAAACATCAAGTACCATTCTTTAATGCATAACTATAAATCACAAATCCACCATTTCCTGATGGTAGTGTTAAGATCTTAGATTTCACTAATACCCACTTAAATTTTTTAACATTACTTTGTATAAATAAACTAAACCCATTTATGAGTAATCTAGGTTAATATGTTAGCTAATTTAGAAATTGTTTTAATGAAATGATAATAGTAGTTTTCTAAACCAATGAAACTGCCTACCTTAGTTATGTTTGTTGATGTAGACCATTCCTAAACTGCCTCTATCTTCACAAGATCAAATAAGATTACATCATTAGATAAAATATGGCCAAGGAAAAAATATTTTTGAATCCATAATTCACACTTTATAAATATACAATATAACAATTTTTTTCTAAGAGTCTCCCGAACAATCCAAAAGTGGTTTTCATGATACTCATAGATTTTGCAATATATCAGGAAATAATCAATATATACCACAATGCAATCATCAAAATATTTCTTGAACACTCTATTCATTAGATCCATAAAAACCAAGGCTCTATTAGTCAGTCCAAATGGAATTACTATAAACTCATAATGTACATACTTGTTCGAAATTATTTCTTTGAAATATCATCCTTCTTCACAAAAAAATGATGATATTCAGATTGAAGATCAATCTTAAAAAAATATTAATCCCCAAAAAGTTGTTCAAATAAATCATATATGTGAGGAAAATGATACATTTTCATTATCATTATACCATTGATCTCCAAATATTTAATGCACATCCTTATAGATCCATATTTCTTCTTAGAAAAGAATATGAGCTCCCCAAGGTGAAACAATAGAGAGTATAAATTCCTTATCACTCAATTCCTATAGTTGTATCTTTAACTATATTAAATCCACTATGGAAAATCAAAATGGATAATTTGATATTGGTTTGTATTAGGCATTAAATTAATAGATTACTAAATTTTCTACTCTGGAGGATGTGAAGGTAAATCCTATCAAAATACATCAATGTATTCTTGTATAATAGAAATGTCCATAATTTTAAGATTTATTTTCTCTTCCAAATATGATTTTTTTCTTCTTCTGGAAGAATTTATTTTAGAAGAGCTACTGAATGTAGATCTAGATATGACTCAAATGATGAAGTATCCCCACTAAAGATGATAAATTCCATACCCTCATCACAAATCATAATTTCCTTCTCTTTGTAATAAATTATTGAATTATATTTTTAAAGACAGTTCATACCAAAGATTATATCAAAATAAACCATAATTAGGATGATAAAATCTATAATTAGATCAGATTTATTTTTCATAATAGGAATTTCTGAACACATCTTTATTGAAATAAGGTTTCCACTAAGATTCTTTACTAAAAAATCCCTTGTTAATATGAATTATAAATATCAAATTTTTAAAGAAAACAAGGAAGATATAAAAGAATTTGATAATATGGAATCAAATAAATCTTTATATAAATTTTAGGGGATTATTTAAGTATATGTTACCACATTATTAGTAACTTCAACCTCAGCTATTGTGATCACATAATATTTTCCTTGATCCAATGGCCATTTCTAAGGAAATAATACATGATGCTTTAGACTATCATTTTCATAGTGCCACATATCTCTATAATTTTATCATAAAAAATTGGTTTATTCATTGTTTCCCTTCAAATCATTAGCATGACGACCTTTATCACCACACTTATAGAAAAATCCTTTTCCTTTTAAGCAAGAACCAAAGTGTTTCCTTCCACAAGTATCACACATTATAAAATTCCCCTTTTATTGTTCCCTTTATGCATTATTTGTTTAGACAACATTTTATTCTCTTGTTTTCTATTAAAGTCATTATATTTGTAAAATTTTCTCTCTATATTGATAGAACATGAGACCATATCTTCGTATGATGAGAATGTTTGTGAGGTCAATGACCTTCATAGGAATGGTTTTAACCCATAAAAGAATCAATCAATATTTCTCTTTGGATTACATATGTAATATCTAGAATTACTTATAACCTTGTAAAGTTGGTTTCATACTTGGAAATGTTTTCGTCCTCTTTTTGTCTCAGACTCAAAAGCTGCCTCTCCATATCTGGTCACTGTTACCAAGGAAAATATTTTTCCAATAATAGTTCCTTAAATTAATCACATTCGATATTTTTAATTTCTTCATGCTCCATTGTATTTTGAATCAATGACTACCATTGATCATCATAATCAGAACATGAATGAGAAAACAACATAGAAACTCTAAGGGAAATGATCTTAATCTCCATGATTATCCCTACAAGTCATTATTAATAAAAATATTATAATCATGAGGAAAATTAAAACATATGAAAGGGGTTAGATCATATGCTAAGTAATGTTAAAGAATATAGTATAAGATATCATAAAAATAAACAATAAGGTAATATGATTAACTAAAAACACAATCCATTAAAACAAAATCTCGAGCATAATATTAAATGAATAAAATCTAGTTGAATAATTAGAAAAAAATAATCATATGAGAATGAAACATAACCATTGATATTACACAAGTAGTATAATCATATGAATTATAAATTATTAATATCACAATTATGGAATTCGTAATGATCGACATCTGAAACATACTATTGAGGCCTCGATGAAGACATCCGAAAATAAATGGGTAAGGCCTCTTCCAAATCCATATATTCTCTATCTCATGATACCTATCGATGCATCAAGGGGAAATATAAGGACCTACCCATAACACATTAATTCTAATAAACTATTCATATGAATGGGGTGAAATATAAACAATTAAATATAAATAACCTTCCCCTATCAGAAAACATAATCAAAAACCATTTTGAGTAATATAGTGAATGGCATCAAGATAGCACATCCAAAGTGAAAATGATCATAATCCATTTAATAAAATATAGTTGATGATATACTAAAATATAAATTTCAATTAATAATAAGATTCAATAGGGGATGTTTAAATATTTAAAAATAACCTAATAAAATCATTGATTAATTCTTTAAATAAATACCATTTTTTACTTTGTAAAGAAGAGTTCTTTTGGAAATATCATTTTTTTTATCATGAAATGAAATTATAAAAATGTATATACTGGAAAAAAATTAGGGAAATTAAATTATTTTTGAGGCATAAATGATGTCCAACTGAAGTGAAAATAAATAAAATGATTTTTTAAGAAACATTAGAAATGGGCCACTTTAGTGCAGTTTTAGGGAAGATATAAATGAGTATTCAAAACGGAAAAAGGATTAATTATTTACATTAAGCCATAAAATATGTAAAATAATTTTTAAAGATAAAAAGTGTTATATTATATAAATAATGGTTTCTTAAAGCATATTAAGTATTTTACTTGAAAATTGGTATGAAATTTGGAAGTGCCCTTTAATCAGGCTTGGTTATCATGAGGAAATGAAAAGGGAAACTTGTAAAACATGTATTTACCCATTAATAAATGAATAACTACTCTGGATATATGATTATAAAACATATAAATATAATTTTAACAATTACATATAAATAATGAATAATTAAAATGGGGTAATGAGAGAGAAAGCGTAACGTGCATGAAAATGGATGATCGGGGCGAATCCCATACCTTTTGTCAGAAAGCATTCTGAACTTGTACTCAACATCCGAGTTAATGAAATTATATTAATTAATGAAGTAAATAATACCATATTAACCAAGTATTTGATTTATTATAATTTTATGATATTCATTTATATCCTTTTGTATGAGTTATAAGATTAAATTTTGGAGTATCTGTTTCCTTGGTATTCATGATTAGTTCACCTTCATACATCCACAAATTATCGTGTGAAATTGAAATTGTTATGAAAAATTGATTTTCTCTTTTATTAATGAAATTATAGGATATTTAATGGCTTTATATATCATTTCATTTCCATATATTAGGATGATTCATTAGATAAATCATTAATGATAACCATTTAGATTATTTTGGTATTTTTTCGATCATCACGAACTTGTTTTGTATTATATATTAATATTATGTATATATATTGGTTAAAGAACATTAAATAAGTTTTATTACTTATATTAAATTTTTTATCCATAAATATTGTTTCATTACCATCTTTGAAGGTTTAATTGGAAAATGAAAACTCGTCATCCACGAAAGCAGTAAATCGACACCATATAAACAATGTTTTATTTTTTTGAATAAAAATTGGAAGAGAAAATAATTGATGGTGGATATAAAATAATCCTAAAAAAATTATTTTAAATATAATATACTATCTTTCTCATGAATGTTTTGGAAGAGGAGGTAAGGAAATAATAAGAAAAGAAACTAAATTGGGTGAAAATTAAATGAACAAAATGAGATATTTACTCTTGAATTCCTCTCCTTGAGAACTACCTTAGTCAACTTTGAAATGGTATTTTGGATGAGAAAATCAAGGATAAAACATGGTGGATGGGTTTTCGAGATATATATGGGAAAAAATGGACCATATTCATGGATTTTACATGTCAGGAGATGGGGTGTTATTTATTATGGAGGAGGGGGTGTTTTTTATTATGTCATTCATTAGTTTATTATTTTGAATCAAGACTATCAATAGTTTGAAACATAAAAATAAATATATTGAAATAATTAAGGAGAGTTATATATTATTGGTTTACATCAACCATACATCATCTTTGACTTAATAATTATTGTATTTTTTAAAAATTATAGATTAACATATTTCACTACTCACAAAAAAATCAACTATTTTAGAAAAATACCAAAAATTCATCTTAAATTTTTTTGGACGTGTAAAATTCAAAAATAAACACTATTTTGGGAATAATTTTCTAAATATGGTAAATTTAATTTATAAATAAATTCATTGTTTACTAAAAAACATCGATTATAATATTATAACTATTTTTATGATACTTTAGAAAATTAATTAAGGACTTATTAAATTATCATATAATTATATGAAAACAAAAAATTAATTTGAAAATATATTTTATGAATGTTTATTTTCTTTAAAATCATTAGATTAATTATATAATTGTATATAAATAGTTATGTTTCACAAAAATAAAAACACTTAATATTGTTCCTAAAACATTTATTAACTTTTTCAATGATGTAAATATACCATATTTTCATTTATTAGATAAAAAAAATTATTTATACTTTTATAGGTGAATTTTCTATTCTCTTGGCCATATTACTATTCCTAATGGTTACATTACTATTCCAATGGTCATATTTAATAGTATATTATAGTTTTAAATGTGATGTTGTGTGAAGCATAATTATTGAAGATGCTATATTTTAAAAGAGGAATACCATAAAATATTAGGGTGTTACACAACATATAAAAGGAATGGTGTATTTAAGAATAAGATAATGAAGCATAGTTAATGGTTTAAAAATGATGTTGAATGATTAAAGTGATTATGTACTTATATTCAAGAATTATTAAATATTTAATGATTTACTATTATAAGTTTTGATTAAGGATTTTCAAGAATATGTCGAATGATGTTGATGACCTACAAAATTGATTTAACTAGAAGGTAATATTTTATGGAAAACACATTATTAAGAGAAGATAACCCATAATATGTTCTCAATGTTGAGAAAATGGTGTTTAGTTCGGATAAATAGTTATTTTATAAGGATATGTAAATTGGATATAATTGAATACCTTTGAACTAATTAATGATTTGATGGAAAATTGTTTTATATAATCAATTATTTTTTGTTTTATGGAATATATTTAATAATATAGAAATATTTTTAAGGAATGATGAAAGAGTTGTTTTTTGGGAGAAGGTTTGTTTTCATCAAGTTTTTATTGTAATTAAAGATATTACCATGTTTCAGGATAATATACGATCAATGCATTCACATATTTTGATTGTGAAATTAAATTTTAGTTCATGTTGTTTGGGTGATTAGTGTTATGTTTATTTTTAAAAATTTAGTGACCTTATATATATATTGAATTTTAGAAGGCTCACAGTTTTAACAATTTATGGAACGAATTATGTTTATATTTTGATGGATTTTTATAGATTAATGTATTAGTTCACCATATGATGATTTACTCATATTAGATAAATTACACTAACCATTTTATTATGAGGATGACTAGAGATAAATGGAATTACCTAAAATTCTATTATTGATCTTGTGATTCATTATTTATTCCGGAATAAAAAATTAATCTTCATTTCCTAGAGTAAGAGGCAATGTTGAAATTGATCAAGGGACAAAAAAATGATTATACTGTGCATATTATATATAATGAAATCAAGTTAGTATATATTCTCAAGAAAATTATTCAACCTAATGAAAAGAATATTAATTTTTTTTCACAATTATCATAATTTATAATGATATAAATGTTTTTTTTCACACCTATTTGGTCTATGGTTTTGTGTTTATTGAATTTTTCATGATCATACCCTTTCTTGTGATAAATGATCTATATCACTATCTATCATTATTTGAAAATTACCATTTTCTTTCATGTCCAAATCTTCACTTCCCACCTATGTTCTCTAATTTCAAAACCTAGCAGGTGTTTTTCTAAATAACCTTCATACATCACTTTAACTCTTTTTAAGTGGAGGTTTTACTAACCCCTTTTACGATGTGGGGTTTCCCCAAAGAGATTTTCAAATTTTAAACCCTTGTTTATCAAGAAATATTTTAAATCAAGAGGACACTATTTATTTTTGAGGGTAGAATGTAACAAACTTAGATTTTGTGAAATAATTTTTAAATCAAATTAAATGTATTAATTATTTCTCATTACAAGAAAATCTATGTTTATCTTGTCGTATACATAACACTGAGTTTATATTATGTTACATATAACAAAAAGTTGAAATGAATCGTGACATAATATTAAATTATAATTATTGAATATGAAAGTTATCACCAAACCATTAGAATGATGGGTATTAATAGGATTAAATTTTTTTTTGAATTTTTTTACACATGTATGTAAATGAATTCCTTAGCGATCATATAATTATAAATGAAAATAAATACCATTTAAAAATAAAGTAAATATCTTTCTAGAAAACTATTTTTATGTGAAAAACATATTTTACCTCAATAAATTAT
This sequence comes from Viscum album, assembly GCA_963277665.1. Classification (NCBI taxonomy): domain Eukaryota; kingdom Viridiplantae; phylum Streptophyta; class Magnoliopsida; order Santalales; family Viscaceae; genus Viscum; species Viscum album. The sequence continues at coordinate 1,400,191,924 of OY728125.1, forward strand.
ATAAATAATTTTTTTTAATTAGTTTAATGAAATAAATATTATATACTCAATAAAATATTTATCATTCATCTTATGTGTTTTCTATACAATAGATAAAATATATCAAATTTTGCAATTAAAGTCAATCTTCTTCTAAAAATAAGTTTTTCATACTTTTAGACTTATTTTAAAATTTAAATTTTATACATAAGATTTTAATTTTAAAAATTGAAATTAATTTTTTAAATAATCATTTCATAAGTATCTTATGGTGAATTTTTGATAATATTCTGATAAGATTAATTTTTCGATGAACAATGAAATACATTAATTTTTATTTAGAATTGTCATTTATTTTGTAGAATTAAAAACATAAAAAAATTATATTTAAAGGTAAAAATAGTTTAATATTATATATATTAATCCAATTTAGGACATTGAAATCAATTTCATATTTAGTTTCTATGTAAAATATATTTAAACATTGGAACATTATCACTTGGGAAAACCACTTTCTCATCATAACTGCAGGATTAATTTTGTATTAAAAATTTCCACTCATGTGAATGGTTTTTGGAAAAATGGTTTCAAATTTTTTAAATATAATAATTTATATTATCTAATAAGTTTAACCTCATCGTTGACCGTCATAAATAGTAAAAATTGGGAAAATTATTTTCCATTGTTATGGTAAAAATAGGTTTATTGGTGAGTTAAACTAAAAATAAAAGGGTTAAAAATGACCCAAAACGTGTGAAACACGCATTTTATGGCCATATATAGACCTTGTCTCTTCTAAGTTATGGAATGTATTCTTTTGGAGCTTTTTTGAAAGTGGAAATGTTGGGTAAACCTTTTTTTTCAAATGTTACAATTATTCCACTCACATCACATATAAAATGCCACACCTTATCATATCCATTTAAAACTTCCAAAACAATTTGTTTTATCTAATACCAATGAAAATTTCTTTCTTAATTCCCTCCTCATATTCTAGAAGCATTATTATATTCCAAAATTCAAACTATGTATCCTTTTGGTGAAATCTAAAAGTAGTTTTTTGAAGAAGAGGTAACACCCCTAACTGAGAATTGTATTTTATTTATTCCTCAACCTCTTTAAATTAATATTTAGATTTATTTCTGAAACTCTTTAAATTTAAAATCAATTAGACTTGATATAGGCCTTATTACCAAAGGCATTTGGTCACTTTCATTTACCCAATGAGACCTTAGAAAATGCATTGGCTGAGAGGATGGGTGGTTTTGATCATTCCACCCTTTTAGGGGGGGATTATTTCATACTATGAGACTCTCTTATAGATTTAAGATGTAGTTTTGAATAATTTATTAAATCCCAAATATATAATATGTCGCCCTTGTGTCAACAATCAATTATTTTCATGTGTTTATTTTAGAATAATATGAACATATATAAGGATCTTTATCACTGGAGAAATATGTATGTATTTGAGTTTCTCAATAGATGGTTCCCTTTTATGAATGGATTAGTGATTCTTATATCTTTTATTATCAGGATTATGGGTTTTAATCCACTTAGTTTGGTGTTTTGGAATTTATTTTCATCCATGAATTTGAGAGTTGTTTTGATATCGAGATCAGGCCCATGAGATGCCCTTTTTTCATATCCTTATGAAAGGAATCAGAACCCACATTGTACAATGCCGCTTAATGAGATGTGTCATAATTTTTATGTTTAGTCGACAAGGAACAAACCTTATAGTTTAACATTATGAGGAAAGGATGTCTAGGAGAAAGATGGGTAGTCAAGAACTGGTGTGGGATGTATGTTGAAGCGCCCCAAAGGACTTGGAAGGAGTATGACCTCCCATGTTTGATATGACCATACTGGGGATATGGAATAGAGAAGATTAGTGTGAGTTTCGGGTGCTATATTTGGTCCTCAATGCATCTTCATATGTATCCCATTGGGATGAGAATAAAGTACCATATATTTTGATAGAGTTGGGGATTACTTCAATGGAAATATAGGCCTCTAAAGTTGGTAGTATGGTTTTATTATAGACCAAACCAGGTCAACCAGACTAGTCACCAAAGACAGCCTATTAAGGTGTGAGGTATACCAAAGATAAAAGAACATGTATCAAATATAATAAAAACGATACAAACAATAAGATTTAAAAGTGAAAAAATGGATATACAATTAAGAGAAATAGGAAAAACCATGAAGTATAAAAATTATAGACTAACATGTCACCATGTGACCAAGAATTAACTCTAAACAAAAACAATGATGTAAAGAGAAGCTTGTATGCTATATAATTCCAGTACTTTTACTTGTGTCCTATAAAACAAGGTCTATAGTGTCCCAAATGAAGAATTAGGGTGTGAAAAACAAAGATGAGTAAGAAACCACTGAGAAATATATAAAAGTTCTAATATCAAGATTTCTCAAGTTCAAGATTTTAGAAAACGTTTTCCAAGATTTTTTATAAATAATTTTTTTTAAAAAATTTCTCAAACAGTTCTTGGGCTCTCTGAAAATTTCATATCATGTTTTCCAAATTTAGAAAAATGATAGTCATAAAACAAAGTGGATGAAAATACTGAATATAAATATACATGTGTGCCAACATTGAAGAAATAATCTATCATGAAATAAACTACTAGAAACAACAATGTAACTTCCATTTAGGCTCTATACTATTGGAAAATACGTACTATAGGCTCATGAACATAAAGAAAAGGCATATTTTTATCTAACTTATATTGAGTCCTTCCATAGTCCATCGATATACAAGAGGTTACCTCTTAATGGTTCCACACACACTAAGTCTACATGGGTCTATTTATTGATTCACCCAAGGTTCCTTCTGTGATTTTTTTTTTCAATTTATGCTAAAAAAAACCATGATCATATTCTTATAAAACAATTTCAAATCCTATAAAATCTTATTTAGGGTTTGAAATTACATTTTTTCCCAAATAAAGGCAATTCCATTTTCAAAGGAAAACCCCTTTTTAACCAAAAAACCCATTAAATTTTCAATTTAAACACTAGGAATTTAATTTAAAATATCAAGGAATCGATAAGAATAACAATAAATTCAAGAAATTATATTTCTTAGATAGATCCACATAACTCAAGGTTGTAAAAAACCTATCCACCATTGAAAATGGGGATAAAAAACTAGAAGATTTTCTATCATAAGACAAGGAATGCTAAGAAAATAAAAAGGATTGATATAAAACAGGATCCAATTAAAAATCTATACCACAAATAGTGTTTTAACCAGAAATGAGGAAGAAACTAAAAGGAATACCATCTTAAAGAGATGGCACAACTAGACCTGTTGATCAACCATTGAATTTAGTGATCCAATGGGAATGAATTCACCCAAAATATCCTAGGGTAAGAACTCTGGTCAATAAGAGGAGGTATCAAGAAATAATTAAGCCTCAAACACCCATATGGTTCCATAAATGCATTAACATGGGGAATTACTGGGAGTGTAATTCCATACACGCCATAAAATTATATCATGTTGAGTTACATCAATAAATATTTCACCTAGTATTAAAAACATAATTTTGTATATTATATGACATGTAACACTATAAAATGGTGTATTAAGTTCATGTGATCTATTCGGCAGCCATAACCCATCATGAAATCCCATTACACATCGTGTAACTACCCAGAGAATAGCATAAATTTTCACCTTATGCTGAAAATTCAAAAAAATATCTGACTTCACCAATATAGGTATCCTCCCAATTTCATGGTTTTTAATACTCACCCAACAAAACAATGAAACCAAAAGAAAATATTATAACATATGTAATAGAAAGGAGATAATGTGTTACAATCCCCCTATGATAAAATATTTTTTTCCCCAGAAAGTGTTGAAGATCTTGTTTTGAAAAAATAGAAGGACATTGATGCCTCATAAATTACTCATACTCCCATGTCTTATGGTGATCCTATATGCACCACCATAGTACTAGGGCTAGGGGGATTGTTTTACCACTGAGTTCATTATCCTGGCGATCAATAATCTGAGTTGGATGCTAAACAAAAGTAGCATCAGGTTCAAGATCTACATCCTCCCACCTAATCATATGGTAAGGATCTGGTATATATGTTCGAAACTGGGAAACAAGAAACACATTAGGGATATAGGTCAACTGATATGTAATGTCCAACTGGTAGGCCACCCTTTTTGATCTCTCAATGATGCCAAATGACCCCTCTAAAATCAGTGCCAACTTACCCTACTTACCCAACCAATGATTTCCACAGAGAGATTAAACTTTAAGAAAAACTCGATCACAAACCAAATTATATAGAGGATGCTGACCATGGTCTGCATAAGATTTATGATGAATCTATTTTGTGATTACATGCATCTAGATCAACACTTCTTATCCTAAGAGAATAAATATCATGAGCTATATTCCCCGACCACTTTTCAATGCATCAAAACACATTCTAAACCCGCACCTGAGGCATCACATAAAACATCGTAACCCGAACCTATTTCTAGATAATCCACACTTGTGTTTAATTCAACATCAAATTCAACCCCTCAAAATATTTATGAAATTTGTCGCCCCACTCAAACTTTACACCCTTATGCGTCAATGCTGTCATTGGGGATTCAATCTTGGATAAGTACTGTTGAAACCATCTAGAAAAACCTAATAACCCCAAGAATATTTGGAAATAAAACACGTTTATGGGATTTTCCATGGACATATCTTGATATTCCATTTCAAGTTCCCTTGATATGCCCCTCTTAGTTATCACATGCCTAAAAAACTTCACCTATCTGATCCAAAACTCACTCTTGGATGGTTTACTATATAGACAATGTTCATTCAAGGTTCAAATAATGGAATCCAAATTGTCCACATGTTTTTCCTCTAACTTGTATTACACCACAATATCATCTACAAAAAAATAACAAAAGTGTCCAAAAACTGATAAAATATATGGTTCATAAAATCCATAAATTTATCAAGAGTGTTAGTCAGTCTGAATGGCATAACTAGAAACTAGAAATTCTCATATTGACTCTAAAATTCTATCTTGGGTATTTCCTCCTCTCAAAATCTAAACTGATGGTACCCTAACCACATCTCAATCTTAGAAAACCAATGATCCCCTCTAAACTGATCAAATAGATCATCAATTATGTGAAAAGGATACTTATTCTTAACATTCACCCAATTAAACATTCAATAGTCAACACAAATCCTATGATTTATGTCATCCTTATTTGAAAAGAGTACAGGGGAAGCCCATGGTGGCATGCCAAGAAGAATAAAACATTTTCCCTTTAAATCCTCAAGATGGACCTTAAGTACCACCGCCTTAGCATGTTCCATTTAAAAGTATGGAAAAGAAATGAGCATCATTCCAGAGAAAAGGTAAATAATAAAATCAAACAATCTCTTTAGCTGTAAACCAAAAAAGTAATTTCAAAAGACCTCAGGGTAGGAAAGAAAACAATAGGTAGCTGACTGATCAAGAAATGTTCAACTGCATCAAGAAACATTTATAAAAAATGTATTGATATTTTACCAGCATAAGGGAGAACATGCCCCACCTTTCTCGATATAGAGTCCCACTGACCCTAGAAAACATGAGTGACCCCCTCGGGAAATAAGAACTGTACCTGACATCAATAAAAGTGTATTTGGTCTTTTACAATAATCATCCTATCTATGCTAATAATCTTGTTAAATATGTCAAGATCAATCAATAAGATGTCCCAAATCACCTGAACGTTGGTTATTACTACCTGACATGTGGGGCACTTGAAAGCTTTTTTAAACCTCTTTCCTAAAGGTGTTGAAAGATCTAACAAAAAATGACCTAATATATGAATGAGAAACCAACGCGTTGAATACCTATGATTATATAAAATAATGAGTATTACCTATATCAAACCCTGATAACACCATAGATGATGAAATAAACTTCATACCACTAACAGTTTTTGGGCCTTCTACAGATTCATCTAGCACAAAATCTTACACATAAAGCCATTTGGACTAAGCCACTTGTACATCCCCCTTATAATAATAATGAGACCCTCTACCCTTGGGAGCATCAACATAAACCTTCAATCCCTCAGTTAAAGTTGATCCCACTTTTCTGTATTGGGACATCCTATCATAGAAATGATTTTGATGCATAGATCACCCAAAAAGATGACAAAACCTAGGAGCCTCTATACAATGAGGCCTTATAAGACCATTACTCCCACAATAGTAGTAGATAACCAATTTATACCCTAATAAGCCCATGAAATTGGTTTTATTAAAAATTGACAATATTTCACTTCCATTTCTGACTAGAAGAAGCACTCTTGGCATCTTCTACACCAACTGAATCTCAACCCAATCCTTTTCTTCTAATACTATCTACCTCAAGAAAATCATCTTTATCCACTACCCCCAAAAACTATAAGGCACAAATTAACTAGAATCAATCTAAAATTATCCCTCATCCCTATCTCGAACCACCGCGCCTTTAGGTAATCATTTTTGACAATTTCATGTTCTAGATTCACCAAATAAGAAAAATAAGTGGATTACTCTAGAATGGTATGCTCTAATTTCTCTAAGATTAGAAACTCCTAAGGATTTTATTCATGTAAAGTCTCATGATAAAAACTTTGATTGTATATTTTATTTTAAATAAACTTAGGTAAGATCCTTATGAAACTTAGATTGAACTATAGAGTCTAACTATATTTTTCATGGACCTTCAAGCATATTTATGGAAAAACCCACCTGAGAATCTTCAGAAGTCTTTAAAAATTTAATGATACTGTCAATACATTCACTCCACTCTTCTGATTATTGGTTTCCTTTGTTACCAAGGAATAGTGGTGGATGATACTTTGTAAATTCTAGGCCATGCACTCATCTACTATTTACAAAACCCACTAAACCAAGAGTATGAATGGTATGGATAACTACTTCGACCAAGGATGGGTCCGCTGGAGGATCCACCTACAAAACATGTCTCGTGGATTTACCTCTCATATTTGGAAGATTTATTCTATGAGGAATTGTTTTTTAAAAAAAATACAATAACCAATAAATCATGAGAAATATCTAAAATAATTAAACCAAATTCTTTAATAAAAAACATTAATATGATAAGAATTTTAAACAATTATGAATTTTACCAAAAAAGGCAACACATTTTGATTGGAATAGGTCTATATAATTAAAATCCCCACTTAGTTTATTCAAACGTCCTTACACACACACACACACCAAGTCCCCAAACCAATTATATTGTTCAATTTAAATATATTTTCACATACAATTCATTCATATGATCCTACATAAAAGGAATCAAACTTTGTAACAATTTTCCAACCACCCATGGATACATAGATTCAGTCATAAGAGTGAGCTGGCCAGGACTTCTTTCAGCACCTACTATATGAATTATAATGATTCTACTCATGTCTAACCAAGGCACAAAACCATCCCAGGTAGTGATGACGAATTTCAGGATGAGAAACTCCTTTAATAGCAAACTATAATAGAGAAACATGGGTCTACCAAACCAGTCACCGAAGACATGCCATTATGGGGTGAGGTATAACAAAGATAATAGAATAAGTCTCAAATCTAAAAAAAAATAATACAATCAGGGTATAATGAAATAAAATGGAGGTACAGGTAATCCAAACATGATAAACCCGGAAGTATGAAAAGTCTAGACCAATATGTCATGATGTGACCAACCGTCACCTCAAACCCAAAACAATGACATAGTGACAAGCCTACATGCTACACAATTCCCTCACCTTTACATATGTAATATGAAACAATGTATAAATATTCCCAAAGGAAGATGTAGGGTGTGAGAAAAGAATCCTAGTAGGAAACGACAGAGGAATATATAGAATTTATAATTTAAAAAATGAACAAGTTCTTGCATTAAAACAAATTTTTTTGAAGATTTTTTAAATAAAATTATTTTTTAACATTTCTCAAATAGTCTTTGTGGTTTCCAATAAAATCATATAATATTTATAAATATAGAATAATTCCTATAATAAAATAAAGAAGAGAAACCTACTAAACATAAATATACATGTGAGATAATATCCATGAAATAATCTACCACAAAATAAATGACAACAAATAACAATTCACTTTCTAGTCATGCTCTACCCTATGAAAGAATACGTATTAGTCACTCATGATACTAAAAAAAGAAATAAGGTTTTATCCAACTAATGGGATTCCCACCATATTCCATTGATATATAAGAGGTTTACTTATAGTGGTGTCACATATACTAAGGATACCCTTGTGTCTTTCTCGATGCACCCATGGTTTCCACTGTACAATGTTTTTTCCATTTATGTTTAATAATCAACACACACAATTTTATAAAATAATTTTAATGCCATGAAAATTGTATTTAGGGTTTGGAAATCCATTTGTCCAAAATAAATGAAATTTCATTTTCAAAGAAAACCCCCTTTTAAAAATGAAACCAATCCTTTTTAAATATCAACACATGAAAATTAATTTCCAATCTCAAGGAATAAATAAGTAAAATAGGAAATTTAAAAAATTAGAATGTTTATATTGATCCACCTACATCAAGACAGTAGAAAACCTAACTGACTTCTATAAAGAGGTTTTGAAACCAAAAGATATACCTTTGGAATACAAGGCATGTCAAGAGACTGGAAAGGATTGATCGAAAACCTAATCTGATTACAAATCCCTACCATAAATGTTGTCATAAATAGAAAAAAAGAATTAACCAAATGAAATTCTTAACTGAAGAGGATACATGCTTAGTCCTGTTGATAAATCATTTAACGAAGTGAATGGGGAGAATGGAGTTTCCCTAAATCTCCTAGGGTTTGAAATATAATTGAGATTAGGAGGCTACAAAATAGAATGATGCTTCAGACACCCATACTTATCAAAAATCAATAAAAATGAAGGCCTTCGGGCCATTCAGGCATCATACACCCATATGACTTCATAAAATAAACATCTCAGGGAATTACATATCATATAATTCCTTAAATTTTTTGAAATAATTTCATTTTTTTGTGATGTGGAAAAGTGCATCACCTAGGATTAAAACCAATATTTTTTAAATAACATGACATGTAATACTTACATGACATCTAACACTCCCATGTAGTTTAGTCAGTTCACTTGATCTATCCAACAACCATTACACATCATGAAATCCTATTAAACATTGTGTAACTACCTAGTGAATGAAAAAAATAAATTTTCATGCTGAATATTACATCAAATCCCTATCTTAACAATTATTGGTATCCTCCTAATTTCATTTTTGATAATACCTACCCAACCAAAAATGGAAACCAAATGAGAGTATTAGAACATATCAAACAGAAAGGTAACAACTTTTTATAGGTTTTGGGAATTATAAAGAATCAGAAGGCCATTATGGAACGTGATATAATGATCTGAAAGGAGAGTCTTCTATAGAGACTCAATCCTTTTATACTTATTATTACATGATTTTAAAATATTTTCTAAAAAATTATTTTCTAAGAATCGTAGAATCTAGTGTCTGGGAAGACTAGGTACATAAAAATGAAAACATGGGACTAAAAAACATTTCTTTATTTATCATCCATTATAATATCCTAACTACTATTGATCCCTTACATCAGAATAAGATAACCTGGGGATAACATGAAAATATAGATGAGGTAAAATCCCAATAAGGGAATAAACATAAGAATAAAACTTAGCACATGTGTTAGATGGCATAAAATAATGGTATAAAAAGGAATAGACCATGATTAAACATACAAAATAATAACATGATATCATATAATAATGGATTCATATTATTGTGGCAACAACATAAAATATTACTTTAGTATGATTCAAGGCTCGTTGCATATAGAGGAACACGAGTCAAGGATCGCTGCACATGGAGGAGCATTTGTCAAGGCTAACCACCAAGACCATTACACATAAAATCTCATGAAACTAAACATCAACCAATGAATTGGAGTTCTGTCTATGTTCACCCATTATAACATTTTCATCAATATTTTTTCCACAAAAATAATCATACATAAGCAATCAAACATAAACATAACAATTACCCATGTAAAGAATTTGTTATCATAATTATATCAAATGATATTTCAAAAGGTAATATCATAGTTTTATATATTAAATGATGTATTTAAATCATAAATCTATATTGATAATGGAATATAAGAGTATATAACGATAAGTTTTATCAAACTAAATTGAAAATAGTGTATAAGAAACTTCAGTAATTAGACAGTTCTGTACGGTTTATGGGGAAACTTTCCATATTATTTAAAATAGAAAAGGCATAATTAGTTGTATAAAACCAGAATTGAACCAAGGAAGTTTTTCAAGATAAAAATAGTGAATTTTTAAAACTAATGGTGGATTGAAACAGATTATGTAATGCACTTGAAAATAGGTAATAATTTAAGAAGTTCCCTTAAAACATGATTTCTTATCAGGAATAATTGAGTAGGAAAACTTATAAAAACTTGTATATACATGAAAAATAAGGATGAATGGATCCTAATACATGATTTTGGAACATATAAAAATCATTTATATGATTCCCATAATAAGAAAATAGAATTTCATTTGGTTAAAAAGAGAGAAAGAATAACCAAAAGGAATAATAGAGGTTCTGGTTGAATCCCTTAACTTAAGTTCGGAGGTGTTCTTTACGTGATCCTAATGTATGGGATAAATAAATTATAATAATTAATTAATAATTATAGAACCATTTATACATTTATTTTATTTATTATAACCTTATTATGTTGTTTTATGGCCTTTATGATGGGCTAAGAGGTTCAATTTCATCGTTTAGAAGCTTTAGTTTCCTCGGTTTACTTGTATATATGTATGGAAAATAATTTAGAATGAGTACAGTTATCAAGAGCCTATATATTATTAATTAACATATATAATATTAAAATACCTTTTTTTATAGAAGTGAGGATGATTCATTAGATAAATCATTAATGATAATAGTGTAGATTAATTTTGTGTTATTTGATCACAATGAACTCATCTAATTTTATAAATTATTATCATGTTTAAAAAATGACTCCAGAAAATTACATAAGATATAATACATATATTATAATCAGATTTAATCTATAAAAAATTTTTCATGAAAATTCTTGAAGATGGAATTTAATGATAAAAGCATATCGTCTACAAAGTTGGAAAATCGGTACCTCACATATGATGTTTTCATTCATAAAATAAAATAGAGAGGAGAAGAGATTTTATGAATAATTATTACATAAATATGACAAATTTATATTATTTATAGGATAATAGATTTTTCATGACACCTGGACAAGTGAAAGTTAGGAGAAGATAAAAAAAGAAAGGAACTTTAAAAGATAGTGAACGAAAAGGGAAAAGGGTTTTACCTCTGGACTTTTTCTTATTAAGAACCTCCTTAGGAGATTATTTTGGGTATTTTGTTGGGAAAAACACTCCTAGTTTTAGGGGAGAGGTTTGGGAAGAATATTGGGTAGAATTTGGACAAGGATCAAGGCTTGATAGGTGTGAGGAGAAGAGGTGGTGAGGGATGGTATTTATAATGGAGGTGAGCGTGTTGTTTGAGTATTTTAATCATTATTTTATTATCTCTGTCAACATAAGAAATAGTGATGATTCTAGAGTATAAATATAATAAATTTTGAATCTTAGTTTTATAATGAGCTTTCATCATCACTACATCACCTATGACTCCATAATTCAAGTATTGATCATTTATCATAATTTGTCATAATTTACTATTCACCAAAAAAATTCAAATATTTCAGAAAAATACAAAAAATTCACCCTAACCATTTTTTGATGCCTAGATTTTAAAAAATAACATAATTTTATTAAAATATTTTTCTAAATATGAGAGATTTAATTTTTAATTAAAATAATCATTTACTCAGAAAATATATTTTTTAAAATTAATACTTATAACACTGAAAAATTAATTAAGGTCTCATAAATTTTATCATAACTATAAGGAGTCAAAATAATATTTTATGAATAAATTTTATGAAATTAAATTTTATTTAAAATTATTAAATTAGTCAAAAAATTGTAATTAAATATTTTTGACTTACAAAAATATCTACACTTTATTAATAATTCTTAAAATATTCATCAACATATACTATGATATAATTATGTCATTTTTTAACTTATAAGATGGATAAATTTTGTTCATACTTTTAATGGTGAGGTTAATATTAAATTTGCTGATTTAGTATTAATAATGGTCACATTACTATTCCAATTGTCAAGTTTATATTCTAAGTTGAAAACAGGCACAATTAGTTCTCTTTCATTGCATGATCTAGTTCTTATGATTACTTTTCATACATATTGTTCCACCAAAGTACTTTGACCTGGTGAGTGGTATTTTTGAATATAACTTTACCTATACGATCCAAGATCTTAACTAGCTGTAACTCTTAAGAAAGATCATTCTCCAACTATACCACCTCTGAATTCAGTACAAGTGTAGGATCTAGTATGCACTTTCTCAAAAGGGATACGTGGAATACATCATATACATGAGACATTGTTGGTGGAAGTACTATTAAATAGGTCAAAACTCTAAAAAAATCAATAATCTATAAGGGGATGATGACTTGGGACCTAGCTCCCCTTTCTTCCGGAATCACATGATCCACTTCCTTGGAGATATGTAGAAAAATACCATGTCTCCGATCTTAAACTCCAGGTCCCATCGATGATTGTTTTCATAGATCTATTATAGAATTGGGGTTGCCTTGATGTGCTACTGAATGGTTTTCACCTTCTCTACTGTTTCTTCATACATTTCAGTTCCTAATAGCTTACATTCAGTAACTTCAGCCGAGCATGCTGGTGTTCTTCACCTTTTCCCATAAATAAATTTATATAGAGCCATTTGGATGCTTGAGTGGAAACTATTATTTTACTATAACTGAAGAAGAGGTATATGTTGGTCTAATACTCCATTGAAGTCAATAAAACATCTATGAGCATGTCTTCTATTGTTTTAATAGTTCACTCATATTGGAGAATAGTTTTATGAGATAGGTTGTACTAAAGTTCTGCTTAGTGCATAGTACATGTTGAAGAATTTTCCAGAACATTGAGGTGAATCGTAGATCCCAATCAGATGAAAACTATAGTGGTACTACATGTATCCTTAAAACTTATTTAATATATTTCTGTGAATTTTTATCAAGTGAGAAGTCCTCTAGAATTGAGATAAAGTGAGATGTCTTTGTAAGAATATCTACAACAAGCCATATAGAATTTTTTCCTCTGGATGTATCTGGATGTCCAGTGACAAACTCCATGATGAAGTTTTCAAATTTCCATGTTGGTATTGGTAAAGGATTCATAATATCTTTAGAATTTTTTCCTTTCATCCTTCACTTGCTGACATACCATAAACATTGATGTATATTCAGTGATCTAATTTTTCATATTATCCCACCAAAAGTTCTACCAAAGATCTTGATACATCTTTTTTCTCCCATGGTGAATATAAAAGGATGATCTATTTGCATCTTTAAGAATTTATATATATATATATATATATATATATGAGATGGTACACATCCCAAACCTTATGAATCCATCCAAACTGATTCCTAACTCAAAGTATTTCCAATTTAGGATAGCTTTCATAATTTTCTGAACATCAATAACATTTCATTAAGCATCATTTATTTTTTTCCACAAGTGCTAGTTTAGAAATAATTTGTGAATGGATTGATTATTTTCATTCCCTAAAGATCCCCATTTGTAAGCTTTGTAAGTCTATGAAGATTGGATCCTTCCCAATTATCATCATTGATAAAGATACATGATACTTTATACTTAGAGCATCCTCCACATTATTTAACTCACTAGGATGGTAGCAGATTGAGCATTTATAGTACTCGATGAGATCTAACCATCTTCGTTGGTGAATAATAACATCCTTATGTGTGAATATATATTTGAGACTCTTGTGATTAGTATTTAAATCACACTTCTCCCCATAGAGATAATGCTGCCATATTTTCAATGCAAAGATCATAGATTACAACTCTAGATCATGTGTAGGATTTTTTTTCTCATGAATTTTAAAAATCCTTGAGGTTTCGGATATAACATTATCATTTTCAATTAGTACATAGCATAATCCCTTCTTTGAAGCATCACTATACACCAAAAAGAGTTCTCCACTTTTCAGAAGTGAGAGTATGAGAACAATGATAAGCCTCATTTAGAGCTCCTTTAATATTTCATCACTTTCTTCAGTACATAAAAACTTCACCCCTTCTATATCATCTTGGTTATTGGCTATCAAAATCATGAGAAGTTACTCACAAATTATCAATTATTCTTTAAAATGAAAAATGAATAATTTTTTTTATAAAAAATTGAAATAAGGTTGTTTTTCATTATAAAATTAGGGTTTTTTTAAAAAAATGGTTTATTAAAATAGATTTTGTATTACACTTTAAAATGGGTAAAAATTCAGGAAGTTCCCTTAAATTGGGATTTCATATCGAGAAGAATTGAGTAGGGAACATTTTAAAAACATGTATATCCATAAAAAATAAGGATTAATGGATCTTGATACATGATTTTAGAACATATAAACATCATTTAGATTATTTAAATAATAATAAAATATAAATTGTTTTGGTTAAAAATAGAGAAAATATAACTGGAAGGAATAATGGAGGTTTGGGTAGAATCCCTCACCTTAAGTCCGGAGTTGTTATTCAATTGATCATATTGTCCTGGATAATCAAACTATATTAATTAATTAATAATTCAAGAACCCTTTATACATGTATTTGATTTATTATAACCTCATTAAGTTTATTTACGACCTTTTTGATGGGTTAATAGGTTTAATTTCATCGTTTAGGAGCATTGGTTTCCTTGGTTTTCATGATCGATTTGTTTGTATATGAGTATGGAAAATAATTTATAATGAGGATAGTTTTCCAAAAAATATATGTTATTATTTAAATTATATAATATTAAAATACCATTTGTTTCCAGAGGGGAGGGTGATTCATTAGATAAATCATTAGTGGCAGTCGTTTAGATTAATTTAGTGTTTTTTTATCAAAACAAACCCATATTGTTTTTTAAATTAATATAATGTGTAAAATATGTTTCCAGAACATTAAATAAGGTATAATATTTATTTTATAATCTTTTTCAACCATAAAAATGGTTTCATGACCAACCTTGATGATGGAATTTAAAAATTAATGTTGGTCATCCATGAAGGTAGTAAATCAACACCTCAAGGAGAATGTTTCATTATTAAAATAAAATAGAGAGGAGAAGATATTTGAGGAAGAGTTATTCCATAAACATGATAAAATTATAGTATATATAGGATACTAGAGTTTTTATGCCACTTGGAAAAGGGTATGTTAGGAGATGATTAGAAAAGAAAGGAACTTGAAAAGATATTGAAAGAAAACAGAAGATGGTTTTACCTATTGATTAATTCATCTTGAGCACCTCCTATGAAGATTGGTTTTGAATTTTATTGAGGTAAAAAATATCTTAGACATGGGGGAGAGGTTCGGTAAAATTATTGGGTTGAATTTGGACAAGTATCAAGGCTTGAGAGGTGTGAGGAGAATAGGTGGTGATGGGTTATATTTATAGTGGATGTGAGGGTGTTTTTTGAGTATTATAATCATTATTTTATTATTTTTCTCTATACAAGCAATATTTTTGATTCTTGAGACAATATATAGTAAATTGAACATGTTATTTTTAGATAATGGGATTACAACATCACTATATCACCTATTAATCCATAATTCAAGTATTTAGTTTTTATCGTAAATTTTTGTATTTTAATATTCAAAAAATATTAAAGTATTTTAGAAAAAAACAAAAAATTCACCCTAACCATATTTTGATTTCTAGAATTTGAAAATGAACTACATTTTATGGAAATAATTTTCTAAATATGTGAAGTTTTATATTTAAATAAAATCATCTTTTACATGGAAAATAAATTTTTTAAAATTAAAAATCCTTTTCTAATAGGTTGAAAATTTAATTATGGTCTCATAAAATTATCTCACAACCATAATATATAAAAATAAAAATTAATGAATAAATTTTATGAAAGTAAATTTTCTGTTAAATTATTAAATTATTCATAAAATTGTAATTAAATTTTTATGAAATAAAAAAAATACCTACAGTTAATTAATATTTTTTTAAATATTTATTTACTTATACTATGATATAATTATATCATATTTTCACTTATAATATAGATAAAATTTATTCATACTTTTATTAGTGAGGTTACTATTCAATTGGCTGGTTTACTATTCATAAGGGTCACATTACTATTTCAACGGTCAACTTACTAGTAAAGGTCACATTACTATTCCAAAGGTCAAGTTACTATTTCATTTGTATAGGTTTCTTAACATCTGGAAACACTTATTATTTCATTCATTCATCAATTATAAAGCTTATATTGTGTTGTCTTATGTGTTTATACCATAGGACATAATTATAAGAAGGGAAATTCTATAGATAAAACTTTGGGTCACTACATCTTCTCTTAAGATATGTATTTGATCATGCAGATTCTATGTTGATTTACTGACCTCTATACCCATGTGTGCAACATCAGTGTGAGAAACAAATAGAAGAAGGAGATCTAGAAAGCTAGAGAGTCTCCTTCATCCATTAGTGGATGAGTATGGGGATATGGGAAAGAGATGAATGGTTTTTTTGTTCCCGTCACTTATTTTATTTTCATAAGCTTAGGGGATAGATGACATGAGGTATATGAAATACTACAAGAAATAATAATGTATTTTACCATGAGGTTTACCTTTTAAAGATCCTACCCTTCTCCCACTTCATTAGATGGAAGAGAGAAAGAGGTCAGGGATATGTGCAATAGCTGTAGCTTCCAAGATTATGGAGCCACTTGATGACATACATAAGGTTTAGATCCTCATTACCACAGTAATGTATGATTGATAATATTTTGAGGATCCCACTTGTTAGGTAAGTTACCAAAATGAGGCCATTTACCACGAGAATATATTATTGGGAGGACATGATATTGTGACCTATACCTTGATCATATCCAAAGGCTTTGGAAGAGGTCTTGGATTAGTGGATCAAGAAGGGGCCCATTAGAAAATTATATCTTTGTGGGATAGGTTTACATAGTGGCTTATTTGAACTGTTCTTAGAGGGGTCGATATAAGTCCAAAAACTATGGTGAAGGGTACCAAGACTAAAGTACCATATTATCCTAACTAGGTTGAATACCCTTAGAGGGGTGAGAATTAGGGTATAAAGGATTAAAACAGCTTCCCCATCAGATTTAGTTACATCATTTAAAAAACTATATTCTCTCCCTTTCTCATACCAATTTATGAAATGAAATGAAATCATCCATGAGACACAATAATTTTACTTAGTTCACACACACCAGGATATGTCCAAGGAGAATAAAAAGGAAATATTCTTATGAATCAAATACACTAAAGTGAACTACTGTTATAATGTTTGGAGTAGATTCACTATCCCTCCTAGTTTACAACCAATCACAATATGAAATCTCATTACTCTCTCAACTGAATTGTGATCACGACTTATTTAGTGGATCCTCCTTTTATTAATTGAGTTGATATATTTTATATCTCATTTAGTGTATCATTAAGTTCCATTTTCATTCACAAGATGAATACCACTTTACCATAGATTTATTGGGAAATATATTCTAGTTCACACTTTTTCTTTCATGTAACCTTTGGATCTCTTGTGCAAAACTTTAACACCTTGTGTGAAACATTTATGTTTTTCAAGGAAGGAAAACTTACACAAAAAACTATTCTTTTTTGACAAATATCTTCGCATGAAACTCCCATTACGCACAACTATACACGATTCAAATCCCTAATTTTCCATATGTTTAGAGGTAGTCAAATGAGGGGGTAGCCATCAATTTATAGACCTGAATGACCCTACATGTAATTATATTTCCCACTAACCAATTTATGTGAAATAATTCCCCAAGAATTAAAGACCATTTTTGACATTTGTTTTGTAACTCTATTTTAGGCTGATTAATTCATCTTTATTACACGAGTCTAAATAACTCAGACTTTGTATCGTAAGTTCACATTTCACTGAATTTCAGATCTTTCACTAAACTCTTCCCTTTTCTATATTTTTTTGAGAAAATTATGAAACTTCACTTTCATGTAATATTTCTATTCACCTTTATTCTAATATGAAACTTCCTTTTCCCAAAACACATTTCCCTATTCTCAAAAATTTGGAACAAATAATTTGGTAAACATTGGGAAATTGTGCCACCTTGTGTACGCAATTTTATATATTTCTTCAAGGGAGTCTATTCAGTTTTCTTATATATTTTTCAACATTCCTAGAAAAAAATATCTCTCAAAATACACCAATTAACATGGAAACCAAATTTTTAAACAAAAAAAATTAACATAAAAAAACTCGAATGTTACCTTGAGGGTTCTCCCCCAACAATATCCTCCTTTGGGTTTTTTGAAAACTCTTCACATTTTGATACCATGTTAAATCTTCTTCTACATTCTACCATCACTCACATTTTTAGATTCAGATAATGATCAAAGATTTATTGAACCTACAGTCTATTCCCATGTGATCCAAGCTTAGCATGAGAAATAAGAGTAGCATGAAAATCTCATCAATGAAACACATTATTCCTTAAACTAGTCGATTGGTTTCATCATGAACTCCATCTTCCATGATATATATCCTTTGATCAATATCCTTTTGTATCATTAAATTTAAAAATCCCCCTACTTCACTTATTATGTGATCATTCTTTAGAATGATTAACTATGCCTAAGCTAAGCTCTGAGGGCCATGAAATGTTTCCACATAGCACCTAAATCTCTTCATGTTAAAGAACAATTACATGGCTTATCCAAAACCTAAAACATTTAAAATGAAGAAACTCCCAATACATTATATCCCCCCATCAGATTATCCCGTGTCTTGATTTATACATTTTATTCCATTTAATAGCACAATTTCTACCCCCTTTTTAAAAAACATGAAGGTTACCGCATTGGTTTCCTCAATAGGGTAAACAACAATGATTAGTATATTAGAGAAAACACATCATACCTTTGGGGGAGGGGGTCCTAAAATCATATCTTTTCAAGTGTAGGGAATCAAATAAGTTCCCATAGATAGTCTATTCCATTTAATTGCTTCTTTTTGTATGGCCTTCATCTCTGCAAATTATAGTTAGATAGGCTCATACTCCAATTTCAAAAGACCTTGATCCACCTTATCCTTAATAAAATAAAATTTTATTTCATTGTGATTTGTCCTTGAGTGATGTACTAGATTTTTTCTAAGATTTATATCACTTTAATTATCACAATATATTTGTATTGGATAGTTCACTTAAACTACCATATCATCAAGTTGTTTCCTCATCCATAATAGATGCATGAACTCTTTAGTAGCCACAACATATTCAGCTTCAGTGTTGCTCTATGAAATGTAATATTGTTTATTTCATAACCAAGAAATATAGAATCTTCTAAAATATAATGCACCACCTAACATTGAATTTCTATCATCAGCTGATACAGACCAATCTATATCTATATAGCCTAATAAATCTTTCTGAAATTTTTCATTTTACAATAAACTGAAATCCACAATTCGCTTAATATATTGAAGTGTTATTTTCAATGAAAGAAAGTGGATTTTCATATGATTGATTTTATACCATTATTCTTATAATTTGGTGAAAACAATATCATGTATTTTCACTGTCAAGTACAAAATACATCCAATGTTTTCCCTATATTCAATTACATGTATTGAATTTCCTTTATAATTCCATGATAATATCATCTTGGTAGCCATAAAATTCATAATATCATTGTAATTATTCATTCCAAATCTTATCAAAACCTAATTGGCATATTTATATTTAGAAATAAACATTCCATTATCTCTTAATGTCACCTATAAATGAAGTAAAAATGTTATTTCACCAATCATAAACATTTCAAATTCACTTTTCATGAATCCATCAAAATTTTTACACTATGATTCGTTTGATCCAAATACTATTATGTCACTGACAAACACTAACACCATAATTATTTGATTATTTTCGTTATTAACATATAAATTGTAATCAAATCCACCACACTGAAGATCGAACTTCTTCAAAAAATAATGAATCTATTAATACCATGCTCTAGGTTCTTACTTTAACCCATATTTTTTCTTTATCATCTAAAAAATTCTATTCTCATATTCATGAAGAGAAAACCATCTAGCTTCTCAATATAAACTTCTTCTTCCAGAGCCCATTTTAGAAATGATGATGTGACATCCATATGGAAAAAATTGATCTTTTTTGAAAAACCATATCCAATAATAATATGATTGTCTCTAGCCTTGAAACATGTGTAAATGTTTCATCAACACCGAAACCCTATATCTTGGAGTACCCTTTACACACTAGTCATGATTTGTTTTGAATCACTAAACTACCTTTAATCATCTTGTTAGGAAATACCCGTTTTGTCCTGATGATGTTCTTATCAATTGGTCTCAATAAAACTACGCATGTGTAATTCTTCTCAATTTTTTTGATCCCCTTATTCATATCCTAAACCCAGTTTTCATCACCCACTACTTCCTCAAAAATGTTAGGCACTACCAATGATAATAAATATATATGTTGTAAAAAAATAATTCTACATGTTTGAACTAGTGCTACTAGATCACCAATGATATTTTTCCCATAAATTTCATCTTGACTCTTTGGATTCTACATTGATACTGATTTTAATACCTTCTTCTCATCATTTGTAGCTTCTTATAAATCATCATTTTTCAATTATTCTTCCCCTTTGTTTCTTAAATCCTCATAAATTTCATTAGGGAAATGTTTATTGTACTACTGAAGATTATGTTCATTTTTCTCTATAGTGAAATCATTTCTTTTAATTACCTTTCCTAGCCTCTTATTGAAGAATTTTTATTCTTTGGTTTTTCCTTAGTAGCCAAGGAATATCCCCTCATCTTCACAAGACTCAAATTTCATGTGATTATATTTATTGATTACAAAACACTTACTTCTAATGATTTGAAACTATTTCAATATTGGATTCCTTATATAACCCATCTCATATAGATAATTTTCTTCCTTCAGACATAAAGAGCCCTATTTGATATGTAGACCGATGTAAATACTATTTCCTTCTATAATTTCACTAGTAGGCTTTTTTCAATAAGCACTGTTCTAGCCATGTTGTTGATAATCTGATTTATCCTATCAACTAGTCCATTCTCTTGAAGAGTTTTAGCAGCTAAAAGTTGACACCTTAACCTAGTTTCCTTGAGATAAAACTCAACCTAATTGTTTGAAAATCTCATTCAATTATTAGTACAAAACGTTATAATTTTTTTCCATGCATCCTTTCTAATTACCTCAAACATTGTTTTATACAATTGAACACATTAGTCTTGAGGGAAATGAAAAAACTCATTCTATCCTACTAAAACAATCAATTAAAAAAATTTAATACCTCTTATAATTGATGAATCTTGGTGACATTGTTCCACATACATCTACATTCACCAATTCAAGAAGTCTTGTTGAATTTTTTTCTTTTTCATTGTACAAATTTTTGATGATATTTCTTTTTTGGGAAGCATCAAACATATGAGTAAGATCATGTGATATCTTTAGAAGGACTTGAGCTGGATAAGATTTGACTAGATATTCAAGGGATGGTTGGAATATATGGACAAGATTTTTATTCCACAAATCTGTTTTCCTCCTCTCTAGATAAAGAGAACATATCTTCCACTCCACTCACAATGTAGAGATTCCAATTTGTTATTTTCCCTATAAAACAATTACACCATCTATTACATTGATGATACAAATATTATTTGTAAATATTATTGGTTGAACCATGTCACATTGTTTATTGGAACTATGAATGTGGTGACTGAGGCTTTCAATGATAAAAACATCAACACGTCTCATTAATTTTCCCCCATACATGGATTTTCTTGAGCCAATTATATTTAGAACATCATCATTTCGAAATTTTACAATAGATTATTTATCATATTTTATTCATATATTATATCCTTATTACCTATAATATGGGATGTTCATCCATTATCAAGGATCTATACACCAGAACGATCTGATGCTTTATGGGAAATTTCATAAACCACTTCCTTCTCACCTCTTTTATTTTTTATCCATGTTTTGAGTTTGTACTTTGTATGGATTGAAAATATTGATCTTCTTTTATGTACATTGGAACAAAGTCGTTATACAGATTTAAAAATAGTTTTTTTTTATTTTTATCTCACTTGATGATCTATTGGGTCACTCCTTACAACCAATTTGGTTCTGATTCGACACATTCCTCTACATAGTTGATGTACAACATTTGGTCATGTGTCCAAATCATCCATAATAAAAAAAACGACCCTTGAATGACAACCTATTGTATTGATCTATAATTTGATGCATTTTTTCCATTACCATTTTATATCTCTTGGATTTGGAACATAACTTTTATGAGTGTCCCATCTTTCCACAATAATAACAACTTGTGTGGGGTGAATTCTTGCACATCACTTCTACACCACTGGTTGTCCCTTAGGTTCTCTGATTCTTTTGGTTCTACTTTCTACCCAGATAAATCTTCAATATTGAAGTGGGTTCTTGTATTCTGACATCAATAATCATAGTTTTTTGTTTTTGGTCAAGCCCCATATTGGCCTTATCATTTGAACATAACTGTTTCTTATTTTCTTATAGACCTCTAAGCTCCACTTTTATCTTTTCTATCACGTGAATGATATTCTTTCCTAATAATATACCAAGAATTATGTGTTTTTCTTGATACTTAGATTTTCATTATAGTATTACAACTTCCTCCAAATGTTCTATAATTGAATTTACTTGTTCTTTTGTTGTGTCATTCAAACCATCAATCACCCTTTTCTATTCTTGATCTTTGAGAATATGCCTACTAAATATTTATGAGTCCTCTTGCAATGAAGAGTTAAGATTATCAATTTATTACATTATCATAGGCATATAATTTTTTGCTACTACATATAATGTTTGAAATCATGAACCAATTTGTTGTATTTCATCATTTTGACTCTCCAAACATTTTTCACTTCAAGAAAATATTCCTATTCAACCTTCATTTCAAATATTCCTTCGAAATTTTTTTCATAAATGTGTCATTCTTCATCTTTTTGGGAGATACCTACAACTGCAACATAGAATTCTCTTTATGATCATTATATTTCTCCAACTCTACAACCTCATATTTATCTAAATTGTCATTTTGTTGTGAAAAATATTCTTGTTTTTGAATAAATTTATCTAAAAAAATTTCCTAACTTTCACAAAGGATGAAGGCCTCTTCATGGGAATTTAAACTTCATCATCATTATCATCATCCCGAAACTTATTGGGGTGCCTCATTCCATGATTTCCAACCTTTCCACATTGAAATCATGAAATTGGTAGTTTCCCTTTGAAATTTCCTTTTCATATTTGAAGATTCAAGGAAATGAATGACATTGCCACATCCATTTCTTCTTCCTCCTATCCATATTCAATGGTTATCTTATTCGTGTCCTTGAATGTCACTTCTTTAGAATTCACTTTTTCAAAAAATTCAATAAATATGTTTCTTATCTCGTATGAAACAAGAGTACTATGCAAGCTATCCAATGCCATATCTTTTGGATCATAATCTTCTAAAATAGAAACTTTCTAATTGAACCGTGCTGGACGTATTTTAAATATGAACTTAAAAATCATTACATAATTAATAATTTATCTAAGACCACACAAGTCATTCATTAAAAAATTTAGTAGATCTAAGGATGCATCAATAGACTCAATGTATTTCATTCCCAAATCCTCAAATTTGTTCAACAGAACTTGCGGTTTTGCTTCTCTAACTTTTGAATCACCTTCATAGATATTTAAAACCTTTTCCCACATGAAATGAGTTTAATTACATAGATTCACCTCCATACAGATTGGATTGGATAAGGCTATCCTAATTCATGGATTCCCATAGATTTAGAATACAATTCTTTTATGCAAGCTTCTCATAAAGCACCACTATCTATACTGGATAAAATACCGTGTGTTCTCACTAAAAAGACATGCATACCTAAGGATCATAAATAGTGATGCACCTAAATCTTAAATAGTTAAATTTTTCCCATAAATGTTCAGAATCCATTTATGATTAACCACCTCCATGAGAGAAACAATAAATTTAAAACTAGGATCTGATACTAATTTTTATCTCAACATGGTTAAATACCTTGAGTGGAGGGGTTCAGATGAATCGTGATATGATAGGATAAATCAATTTCCCCTTAAGATCTTGTTTCATCATTAAAAAAACAATCTTCTCCCTATTTCCTATATAAATGTATGAAAATAAATTAGATCATGCATGATTCATAACAATTTTACTTGGTTAACGCACATTGGGCTATGTCTTAAGATCATAAAAAGGAAATGGGACTATTTATCAAATCCACTAAAGTTCATTGATGTTACAATGTTTGGAGTATACACACTATCCCTCCAACTTTACAACCAATCAAAATATGAAATTTCAGTTCTCTCTCAACTAATATGTGATCACTACGTTATCATAATATCCTCATTTGATTACTTGAATCAATATTTTTTACACCTCATTTAGTATATCATTATGTTAAACATTCATCCAAAATATGAATACCACTTTACCATATATTTTCTAGGAAATCACTTCTGGTTCACATTTTTTTTCAAGAAATATTTGGATGTCTAACATGAAACTTTAACAACTTCCACACAACATTTAACTTTTTTTTGCAGAAGTCAAACTTACAAGAAACTAATTTTCTTTTCATGCAACAATATTTGTACCTAACTCCCTTTTCACACACCTCTTATATGATTTAAAGCCCTGATTTTCTCTAAGGGTTGAGCTAGTCAAATTTGTGGGTTAGCCATGAATTTATAGACCTAGATGACCCTATGCGTATGTCTCTTTCATACCAGCCACTTTTCACGCTACATTTCCCTGAGAACAGAAGACCATTTTGATGCCTCATATCGCACATAAATCTCATTCATGTTGATCACTTCATATTTATTAGATGGGTGCACATAAATCAAACTGTGTCACATAAGATCAACTATCTCAAAATTTAAAATCTTTCATGCAAAATTACTTTGAGATATTTTTACAAATAGACCCCATCACACACAGTATTATTTATGTGGGATTGTGATATGATAATATTTCATCCACATATGGTTTGTTAAATTCTTGTACATAAAGAATTTTCTCTACAGAAGACTATATGTAAAGTATTTTTGATATATATCCTACTATTTTTCAATGCAGAACAATTCATATGCCCTCTTTTACTTTGAGATATGTGTTAAAACATTACATACAGAAATCGATTCCTCAGAATGTCTATCTCAGTTTCTCTATTCTCATCTTACCTATCTTCATTAGTCCATATGTGTAGTATTTATAGGGATATATTTGTAACCATTATACTAGATTTATCATAGGAAATTAATAATAACCACCAATAAAGTATTTTAGATTATGGGTGGCCAAAAAATAATGCCTCACCACACAAAAGAAAATTCATTTATGGGGCCCAAAAGGTGAAATTTCACTCCACAAAAAAATTTCATTTGTCGGGGGGGGGGGGTGAATATAATTCCTCTCACAATAAATGAATTTTTTTTATGGGGGGGGGGCTTAAAAATCATGAATAAACCTGAAGACAAAAAATTTATGTTTTGGGGGAATGAAAATCATTCCCCGCCTTATAAATAAATTTTCATTTGCAGGGGTGCAATGAAAAGGTAATATGGAAAGGGGATATGTGGAGGATCTATGTAGAGACACTATAAAATATATTTTATTTATAAAATGGAATTATTTATTTTTAAAAGTGAATAAATAGTTTTACATATATACCAATTCATAGACAAGATCCTTCACTATGCAAGAGGGGTCGTCCACAAAAACATTCTATTCAAAGAAGGGTTCTTTGCAAGAAAGCAATTTGTAGACCACAGATTTCCAAAGTCAAAAATTAAAAAATGAGTCAAGTTTGATCACTTTAATTTGTGTGGGCCCTTACTAGGTCCACTAGTACCCTAAAAAGTATCCAACTAGACTGATTTCTTCCTTGGAATAGACTCCTACTCATCCCAATCGAATCCCATTTCTATGGGTATATTTTGTTTCTCCAGAAAGGTTTTTATGGAATATTAAAGATATTAAAGCCCCATAGTAGCAAAGAAACCCATTCATCTACATGGCACCTTTTCATTGTGCCTTCACATAGCACCTCTACATTGAGCTGCTTATATAACCCCCACAAATATTTTTTTTTCTAGGAAAGGTGTGGTTTTCAATCCCACCCCCACAAAAATATCATTTATATTGAAAGACATGATTTCCAAACCCCCCAAAAGAAAAATTTGTTTTTGGGGAGAGGTGTGATTTTCAACCGCACCCGCTATAAATGAAAATTCTTTTGTGAGGAATGAAATGATTTACAAGTCTAAAAAATATCATTTGCAGGATGAGTAGTGTTTTTACGCCCCCCAAAAAATGATTCATTTACAGCATGAAGATATACATTTTCCCCCCAAAAGTGAATCTTCCTTTGGTGGGTAAGGTGTTATTTTTTAGGATTCTAGCATACCAAAATAATTTACAGTTGGTGGTTTTTTATTTCTTCCTGTCAACCTAGGAGAATGGTTAAATCCATATTCCTATAGAAACACCATAAAGGGACTAATGAGGAAGGAGAGATGATAACATAGAAACTAAGGTATATATTATGATAAAGTGATTTCGATAGGTAATAATTTACCACATATATCAAAATAAAAGAGGGAATAAGTATCATTACTTTTAGTAGATCCACATACCACATAGAGTTTTTTATGAACAACTTTCCACATCGAAAATCCCATGTGGACTAGAATTTTTTAAACTATATGTGGATGAAATCATTACTGATCCCCACAACAAAAAGAGAATAGTATATGGGATTTGGTCCTTCAGTCTCACTACCCATGTGCTTAGAATTCATCCTTATCTCCACACCTCTATTAAATATTCAAACAACCCTCTAAGTTAACCACTCTTGAGAAGTGCTAAGCCCCAAATGGGTCCCTTCATGATCCACCAAGAAAAGAACTATTCCAAATCCTCTATATATGACTAGAGTATATGTAAAACCAGTGTTTCATATTGATTATACATTCCCATGGTAAATGATGTAATATTGTTAACCTACCTAACAAGTGGGATTCTTAGAATCATCTAAATCATAAATTATATTGGTTATAAGGATCTCATCCTTAAGTATGGTTCCAGGTGGCTCCCTATGTTTGGAAAATACATCTTTGTCCCATAGCCCCTTCCTCTTCCTATCTTCCTTTTGTGAAAAGGAGAAGAGGTTAAGATCTTCAAAAATTAATCTCCCTTGGAGTAATCCATTAGTATTTCTGGTAGGATGTCATATCCCTCATACCTTAGATCCCTTTGGGTTACGAAAATAAACAACATGATGGTAATATTAAATCCCTTCCTCCCTCTCATATATCCCCAACCTCATCCACCAGTAGATTATTGATATTGGGTGATTTTTTGCATCCATTTCTTACTATTTCTTCTCACACCAAGTATGAATCATATGTGATTAGAGGTTTTAAAAGATCATGGAATATGCATGATCAAATACCTATCTCAGGATAAGATTCCCCTTTCAAATCATTCTCTCACCTTCCATAATGGGCCTCCTATTTGGTATCATCCACAAAACCATGAATCCAATTTTATAGGTACATAGTCCCAATGAAGAAATTAATAACCTCCTTAATAAGAGTGAGACCCAACTCTTTCGAACTACGTGGGATATAAATCCCATCCAAATGGGATATGTATGATGCCTCATTGAGGACCAAACCCAGCACATAAAACTCACCCTAATCTTATCTTGGATATATCCCAAGTATAGTAATATCCATCTTGGGTGGCCATAATCTTTCCATGTCCTCTAGTACAATTAAACATAAGTCCCACAAATGCTCACCTAGAGGCCCTTCCTGCATGATTTTAAACTACAAGATTTGGTCCTCATCAGATAACCATAAAAGGTATGATGTATCCTGTTAAGTTAAACCAAACTATGTGGAATCTAATTCTTTTTTGAAAGGATACATATAAAGCCCATATCATGGGATATATCCCTATATCAAAACAAATCTCATGTTCCTTAATGATGAAAAATTCCCTAGCACCTTACTAAGTGGGTTAAAAACAATAATCTTGATAATAATTGATAAAAGAGTCTATAATACATTAATAAAAGGGTACCATTGATGTAGAACCATAGGTACATACATATGTCTCCTTCTGTTAAGAACCTTATATACATAAAAATTATTCTGAAATACACACATGCAAATAACTGATTATTAATATAAGGGAGAACTATTATGTATTTGGGATTTAATTAAGGTTTCACAAAAACATCATTAATATATAAGAGAGTCTTGGAGTTGGTAATAAATTCCCAAAAAAGGGTGAAAAAGATCTACCACTCATACACTCAGCCAATACGTTTTCTAAGAACTCAATGGGTAAATACAAGTGATGACCTAACTTTAGAAATTAGGTCCACATTAACTCAAAATGAGTGTGGTCATGAAGTAAATTAGAAAAAAATGGGGAACTTGATGTGGTTTCATTACCCAGATGTATTTTTCTCCCACATTCCAGGATCCTTTTGAACATAAAATTAAAGAGGCCCCAAACATGTATTCAAAATAATTAATTATATGTGTGTTCATTTATTATGATTCTACTTTGATTGGTTTTCTTGTTTTTTTTGTCATATGTATGCAAGAAATTTTGGAAAGAAATCTACAAAATCCAATCCAATGGTTTCCTTTCAATCAAACCAAACATATTAATCTTATATCTTATGTCTTGATTCCTCATCAAATCAATGTACCGTATCACCAACCCAGTATCTTTAGCACCGAGTATCAAATGTGCTCATTTGAGAATACCACCAAAAAGTTTCCATCCCAAACATGGAGTAATCTCAACAATCCATCCATATAATTAAAACCCACATGATGTCAACTTATCAATTGCTGGTATTCAAGAATCCAACGATTTGAGTTTTTGTTTCAAATCATTTCGGGATCTTATCATTGAAACACTGAAATAACTTCCTCTATTATATTAGGGAGGAAGATAATGTGGCCACTGATTTCCTAACCTAGAAAAAAGTGGGTTCCATCCAAAGGCATCCTACCAGTAGTAGCTTCCACCACTAACTCTATGCAATAAAGAAACATTTGTGTTATGGAGGTTCCACCATCGGGTGTCCAACCCATGTCACCCAGAACTAGGAACTCATGATAGTCCTTCATGGGTAGGAACCATAGATTACAAAACATGAACCATTTATTCCATACATAGAATCCCACTAACCAAATATGGTGGAAAACTATTAGTAGGAACAAAACTTTACCCGTGTCCATCAATCCTTCTAGCATAGTTTGATGAAACTTGGAGAAACACGTCGATAGATCCCGTCTTCAAAAAGGAGGTTGAATCATATCTCTTAACCCACCCATGATTAGTTTTTCTATATACCAAAAATAAATGGAGGATAATAATAGGAATAAATCCTTGATCCTGCAACAGAATGAAAATAAATTCCTGTTTAAGATGAATAAGTTACCCTTATGCCTTGTAAATGTTAGAGTGATAAGATTCTATTCATGTTCACTTTTTATAGGGTTTACATGATATAATGATCACATCGATGGTGTCTAGGAGTCGGGGACACAAACCCACCTCCAAATTTTAAGTGACTCAACATCATAATTTGATAGTCACTAGAAATCATACGTGAATCTGTTATCCCTTCTAGGTGGGTCATGGTCAAAATTCCATGATAAATGGAAAACCATATTGGGATTGAATCCCCCCTTCCAATTGGAAGTCAGCAGTCTATCCCATTGTCCCTTCTAGGGAAGGAATACGTCCCTACCATAATTACAAAAACCTATCATAAAATTTTGTTACTTATAGGGTGCTAATAATACAAGGTTCTATATATGAAATCTATCACCCATAGAAGGTGTCCCAAATTTCTATCACGAAATATTCTAAAAATGAGCTGTATCAATAGTGATTAGAAAATTTAGATTTATTCCATGACCCATCCTATAATTAATTTCAGTGTTCTTGAAGCCCTAACACATCTATATGTGGTGGTTTAAGATCCCACTCCATTACCAAATTATAGATTTAGTAGGGGAAATTGCAATGGGATTCCCCATAACCTTTATAAAAGTAGTTCCAGAGGTCCTCCCTAGAAATTTTTCCTTGAAGTCTCTATTCATGTATAGAACCTGAACACTCTTGAGAGATCATTTACTGAAGAGTTCTACAAAAACCCTCCTTATGGATAGAATATCAAATAGTAAGAAGGTATTCCCCTTAGTACCTTCCCCCATAAAGGTCCTCCCTAGGATGTACACTGTAGAAATTTTCCATGCAGCCAGATGTCAAGATGTGATGGTAATACTTTCAATAATGGCATGAACTACAAAGTTCTTCCTTAAAAATAAACATTATTTCATCATGACGGACATCCCCTTGATGATTCATTTGTATGAAATCCCTTATATTGTGAGGTTCTTGGGAAAATGAGTCCATTCATGCCTAAATTCTAGATATTGACAATGGATATTCTTTATCACCTAAAAGACATCCCAAGGAAGCATTAATTCTCTGAACTAAGAATGGATTTCCTATCTTCCAATATAATAGAAGTAATCTCTACTGACCCTATTATTTAGAATGATGAAAAGGAGAAATTTCCACTTTGGTCAGATGTGGTTGATGAACTTCTTGCAAAAGAAAATAGATACATGTTTCTAATGAGGAGATAGTGGGATAAGGATGACATACCGGTGATATTTTGACCTTTTTCAACTCCCCAATTCATCATTCTAGAGGAATTATTAGAAGAATGTGTGAACAATATTATCCTAACATAAAGACCATTTTTATTTAATTGAAAATTGAAATATTTTATTATTATAAATAACCAAATCATGTCAAGGTAATAGAAGAAATGCAGTGATAAATAAATTTGGTAGCCCTACTAGATTCATGAAACACAAAAATTGGAAATAAGCAAGGAACCCTTCCACATGAATGTATAAATGCATTGAAATAATTACGTTAGATGATAAAAAATTCCCCATCTGGTGTTAAAATCATAGGATGGGGTGAACATGTGGCATTTCACTTCATTTTGTTACTCTATTAACAATGCCCACCAAAGGTGACGCCATGTAATTTTAGTTCCTTAGACCAGATTCGAGAGACACAATCTTCTAAAAACATATGGTATGCTTAGTAAGAACCATCCCACAACTAATCCAAAATATGTTGGGAAATAATATAGTGACAGGTAAAAAGAATATTTCATTAGTAATCAAAAAATATCAAGTATATCAATTGAGGGAATAAAATTTTTAGGTAGAGTGAATTTATTTGGAAGTAGGTGTCTAAGGTTTAAATAATACATTACACCGAAACCTTTTTCAGATAATTTAGTGAAAAATAAATAGAGAAACCATTGTCTATGCTATCATGGTATTATAGGAGAATTCAAAGCCCACAAGGCTAGGGGAATGTTTAACAAAACCTTTTAGGATATAAAATCTAGACCTAATCATTGTGAAAGTTAAACTGGAGTACCCCTATCCTATAGGTATGGGGGAATTTTTACCTCAACCTCAATGAAAGTTTGTCTTTTCTCTATTGGGAGGAGTTTTATAGTGAACCAGGATTAACATACATGGATAATACAACTTTTTGGATGAATATTCAGTACATTACAAAAATACAATCCAAAGGACAATAACAGTTTAGTGTATTTGTAATATTGTAAAAAAACTTCTATCATTATGAATGATCTTCAACATCTCATATAAAGTTTCCCACCTTTAGTACTTCTACCAAAATCCTTTCTTCAGATTCTAGAGAAATGAAATCATAGGAAAGGGGTGAGTTCAGATGCTTAGTTAGGGTAAACAAGGGAGACATGTAAGCATAAACCTGAACATAATAGTATGATAGCGTGATCATAACATTAAGAGATCATGCCATGCATATCAAAGGTTATAAACATGAGTTATGGGATACATCTTGACAATTTATAAGACATGAATAATAAAGAAATAAATTCATAATCCATAAATGAATAACATAGGAATAAAACATGTAATTTGTGGTATTTAAATTGGTTTATAACATCGTGAAGATGTATAAGTATAAATAGTTTCGCTCATTAAGTTAAGGACATGAAATCAGACCCCATCATTAACTTGTGGACATGCAACCAGGCCCATGCATAAAATTTTGAACATGTAATCTGGTTCATGAAAAACCTTATGGACGTAAAACCAAGTCCATACATAATATTGTTAACATGTAATTAGGTTCATGCATAAACTTATGTACATGAAACCAGGTCCAAGCATAACATAGTGAACATGTAATCTGGTTCACAAATACCATTTTAAATAATAAATTAAGTTCACATATAAACTTATAGACATTCAACCAAGTCTATGAATAACATTGGGAACATGTAATATGGTTCACTCATAACATTATGAGCATGTAATTAGTTTCATGCATAAACTTATGGACATGGAATCAGGTCCATGCATAACATTGTGAACATGTAATCAAGTACACACATAACATTTATACTCAAGATCCATCCATAATTACCAAATTAATTGGGGGAGATATAGGTCCTACCCATATCATAACAAAATCATTCAAACATATGTTACAAGATAATAAAACATTCATCATATCACGACCCATAAAAATGCACAGGTTCAATAAACATCAAATGATAACCCATGAAATGAAATGGGTATCATTAACATGTAATCACATAATAACTTTTAGAAAAGGGATATATTTCACAACTATTTCATCCAAGCATAACCTGTGAAAATAAGTTGGCTTTTTAAACATGTAACCTGTGAATGGGAAACTGGCTTCATAAAGACAATAACATAAATCATAACCCATTCATAAAAACAATATGAATGGAACCTTTAGATAATTTACGATAAATTAATGTGTAACATAAATTCATGTCATCTTAAAGCAAAATAATTTTTAAATATCTTCCAAATATGTTTCTTTAGGAAAATATCATGTCTTCTTTGAAAAATATTTTTAAAACATAAAACCATTTAAAAATAATTTTCATAGAAAATACCTTGAAAACTTATAAAGAAAACTTGAAACCTTTTTAAAAACATTTGTAATTGAAAATAAAATTTAAAAACAATTTATTAAAGATTAACCTTTTACAAATGAAAAGTAATCTTCAAAGGAACGACAGTGGGTAAATCCATACATGTCATATGAGGTAAAAAAAATATTCCTTTTACCCAATAAAAAAGTTATAAGGAATTACTTGTTTGGAAAGTGAAAAGAAGATTACAATAAAAAGATTTGTAAAATAAAAAAGGGTAAAAATATATTTTAAATATTAATGGATAATGGTATAATATTCTTGGAAACCCTTCTTAGAAAACATATAATTTTAAGGAACATAGATTTCTGACCGAAGAGAGGGTAAAGTTGGGAATTCTTAAAAACACTTTCTTATCTATATTATGTACTAAAGACTAGAAAATGGTATAAATACAATAATTTTACATGAGTAACTAGAGGTGAAAAAAATTCATGAATGTCTTGAGATATGGAACATAAGAATTCCTCAAAGGAAGCATAAACACGAACAACCTTTAAAAGCGATGAGATTGTCTCAATAAACTCTTATAACATGGTAACACTGGGTCATACACTCCAATGTAAGATAAGGAAATTTAAATGGAGCTTAAAATATTATTAAAATATTTATTATCTTGATATAACATGTAAAATCGAAGTATATACACCTCTAATAAATATTTTAAGTGCATAACAAAATATGAGTCTCAAAGAATGTAAATTTAGACAAAACTATTTTACGTATTTGGTAACTTTTGAAACATAAACCCCGTAACAAGATGATCATAAAATAGAATAATGAATAAAAATAAATTTCTGTATAATATACAAATAATAAATTAATGGGTAGTATATACACCAATAAATAAAATAGTGTCGAACATAACATATATCTCACAGAAATTAAAAGTGAGATAAAATCCTCTTACATTGGGTCTTGACTTTCTCCGTCCTCGTACAATATTATTGTATAATAAATATAAGTTTATAATAAAAACATTATGTAATAATATTATTATATCTATTACCATATACCGTTTTATTATAACCTTATATTACCCACTTGTTAACAATCTTATGTTAAGGTTTCACTATGGGTAATATTCACTTTGTTCATCGCATGTGTCTTAATTTGTTACATCTTTGGTCCTTATACTTATATAATGATTCTAGAATGTAAAACATGATATAAATATCTAGTATATACAATATATGTTTATTATAAGAATATATATAACATATGATTCTGAAATGGAATACATCTTTCATGGAACGATAAGCCATACGTACGCATGAATTTTTTTTCCATTTTTACTATCATATTGAAATAAATTATGTAATGACATATGTATGTATATGTATATATATATATTATTATTCAAGTAGTATTAGTATATCATATATATCATATAAGTTCATTAAACCCACCCTTAATACCTTCCATGTGGTAAGTGAACGAATCACATTGCTTTGAGTGGGCGGTAGTTCACACTTCCTCAAACAAGATTATTGTATTAACACCAAATGGAATGTAAATAGTTGTGTGTTTTATAGGGAATACATAAGCTTAAATACTTAGTAAATATAATACATGAAATATATAAATATATTTTCCATCATAATGGCCACCATGATTGGTGGTAAATGAGAAATGAACAATCCTGATTTCATGTGGAAGTAGTTCATCATACACATAAATAGTATGTTAAAAATCCATTAGATGGATATATGGGTAAGTGTAGGTCAAAAAATTTTCATAAAAACATACTAGTATATTTATTATAATGGTTATATGACACATTAATGGAATAAATATAGTGGATGGGTGGATAAAGAAAATAACGGAAAGGAGCTTGAAAGAAGACGCTACCTCTAAATCGGGTAACTCCTTTTGGTTTGTTCCAATAGGATTCTTTGAGAAGATTTCCTCTCAAAGAGAGGCTTAAAAATCCAAGGTATGATTGTTTTGAATATACTTTTTTAGATATTGTATTAAAATAAATGGTTTTATAGGTGTGTGGAAAGGGTAGATGTGGTGCCCTTTTAGAGGGAAGGAAAATGACTCACATGGAATTTTTAGAAACAAATTATGTGTGGACATGTTATTACATAAAAAAGTCTTACCAAACAAATAAAACATAACCATGGAAGGTTTATGTAGTATATATATATTTAAAATGGGTTTTTTACAAGTGTCTAGGTCATTTTGTCCTATAATTTTAAGGTTTAGTATCTAATTAATCTGAATTTGGCCTTAATTATTGTGATTAATTTTAATCATT
This sequence comes from Viscum album, assembly GCA_963277665.1. Taxonomy (NCBI): domain Eukaryota; kingdom Viridiplantae; phylum Streptophyta; class Magnoliopsida; order Santalales; family Viscaceae; genus Viscum; species Viscum album. Next base: position 1,400,227,741 of record OY728125.1, read on the forward strand.
TTTACTAATCATTTTGGTAAAAAATTAACATGGTATTATTAGAATCTAAATATTAGACTGAATATGGTGGTGTATTTTAGATTTTTTAAATTCCAAACACAGAAGTGGAAAATTTAAGATCAATGTTAATCCCATCGACAAGATGAAATAACAATGTTTTAAAGTAAGAAAAAGTTCAACAGTTTTTTAAGGTTTTATAGTTAGTTTCAAATTTAAATTTATTATATTGAATTAAATTATTTTAATATATGTAATATTCATCTAATGTGACCTTAAAACTTATTTATAATAATATTTATCATTATTAATTAATTAGAAAAGAGGCAATTTTTAACTAAAAAGTGGTATTTTTCAGTCTTCATCAAAAAATGTTGCTTCTCAGGAAAATATAAAAAATTAACCCAAGTATAATTTCAATGTTATGAATAAAAAAAATTAATTTTAATTAATAAAAATAAATTTCTAGATGTTTATAAAATTACTTTTATTATAAAAAGTGATTCATTCAAGAAAACACTATTTTTAACATAAAAGGACTATACCGAAAATATTATCTTTCATTATCAATATGTTTTATTTATATAAAACAACAATATTTGAAAAATATTTACTAATATGTTTAATTTATATGTTATAATTATCTTATTTAAATAATTAAAACCATAAAAAGGTGTTTCATAGAAAATCAGTGTTGCGTGCATTATACGCCAAGCCGGTGTTGCTTTTAGTGCAAGACAAGTTGGTATTTCATGCACTGTAAGACAAGTTGGTATTTCATGTGAAAGGAATGTTTTAATTGAATTTTTAATATATATATATATATATATAAATAACTTTTTATTGGGTCATGATAAATGAAAAATATTGAAAAGATAAATTAATTAAAAATAATAATTCTCAAAATCTCAGGGTGTTAAATTCTACCCCCCTTAAAAATGAATTTTCCCATCAAAATTTATCTGGGTTATAAAAGTTTTAATACTTGAAATATTGATACATATAAACCCACAACGTAAAAATGCACAATAAATCTTCCCTTAAAAATTGAAATTTGGAACCATATAGGTTACCCAATGTAACATATAAATATGTTTCCAAATGGGAGAACATAAGTGGAAATTGAAACCATGGATATGGAAGAAAAATATTACCATCAAGTTTTTATGGAGATTGATAGAGAACAAGGTTAGTAGAAATTTAACATCCATAAATCTATAATGTCCTAAGGGACCTTCTGATTCCTCAAAAATGTAGGTATAAGACACCATTTGGGGATTCAAAAAAAGTTAAAGAGTTTTCATTAAAATATCTACTTGCTTGGTTTCTAGAAAACACAAACGTTTATTGTTTTTTGGTACACTTCACCTTATTCTATAAAAAAAGTTATTTTTCATTCCTGAAGTACTAACAGATCAAGAGTTCTCTGATATTCCATCCCATTTGTCATTAGTTTCCACCCCCACAAGTTAGTTTGAACAAGTAATCCAATATGTTTAAATCCTTATAAGGGAGATAACACATTAATCTTATTGACTTAATATGAATTTTAACATAAAATTTTCATAAATGTTTAACTTTATAACCCCTTCGAATGATATAAATTTAAGGCTTTAGAAATAAAGTTATGAAATCAGCTTAATTTTGATTCCCATGTATATAACAAAGTAACTCTTAGTTTCCACATTCCAAACATGTGAGTAAACTCATCATATATTCTCTTGAATCATGGTAATAACCTGAATTACCACAAATAATTTTGGAAAACATGCATGGTTACTTATTACAATGATTACTGGATACATCCCTTAAATCCAAGAAGCTGTAAACTTCATCCTTAATAAAATTGATTTTTTTTTCGATAATCAGTTACATGGAAATCTATACCATCCAATTAACTTATTCATATCAAGTATATATTTATTTAAACATTATTATCTTGGTGGTATGAATTAATTAAGTATTACCTTTCCTTAATCAAAATGTCACATTTCCATGAATTCATTTTTTTATTCCATCGTGACCATTCAACATATTCTTATTAATCCTTAATAGAAACATAAACTGAACAATCCATACACAATTCACCATTATTTATTCTGGAGTCCTAATACATAAATACTTCAATCCTTTAACTTTAATGGTTGTAATTTTAGAGGTACTTATATGGTTTATAAGTAAATCCTTTTCTTAGGTCATTGTGTTGGGTAATTACCATGTTCTCCATAGATAATGCATTGATCTCTATGAAAACTCATCACTCTATAGCCCATTTTACCATACAAATAACATCTTACCCCCCATTTGAGGTATTCTTTAGGGTTCTTCCACCCTTATTCTTGACATGAACGAAGCTAAATATTCATTCCTCTATGCTTCATACCATGAAAGTACATCTTTCTCTTATTCTACTAGTTAGAAATATTCCGAAAGCTAACAATGTTAATCATATACCATGATAGCTGATTCAACATAATCACAATATATTTTTCTCCACTGATCATCCCAGTTTACTACTCATCAAAAAATATTCCATCACTTTCAACATTAATCTAGTTCCTTATATTTCATTGAATTGACTAAAACCAGAAGAATATTGTGATCAATACTTATCATAGAAGAAAACAACATAGTCAAGAGAAGAATTACTTATAGGAAGTATAAATCATGGAACCTGGGATACTCTATGGACATTGGGTTTATCCTGGGTTATTCATAGCTAACTTATATCTAATTCCTTCATGATGGTTTATGAAGAGTTTGTTAATTCAAAAATCATATCCCCTAGGAGTGTCAAACCATGTGTGCATCAAGGCCTTTTGCTGTGAACCAGATTACCTGGAGTCAATCCCAAAACATCTTGTAAGTGTTGTTACCCCAGTGTACATATTTTCTAGAGAAACATTCAATTGTATTATCTATAAATGTATGTATTAATTGGAAACCACTCACTCTATACTTTACCAAAATACCAGTACATTTTCCTAAATGTTATCTCATACTTATACTTATATTTAGAGACATGCCAAGACATATACTTAGAAATATACCTAGGTACCTCACTAAGGATTTTCTCATCCTAGTTTCAAAAGTATGACTAAACCTTTCCTTTGATACCAACTATAAATAACCATTCTTAACATACATGGATATTACATCTTTTTAGATTAATATTTAATACATTATGAAAATAAATTCTAGAGGACTGTAATACTTTATTGTCTTTGTAATCTTGGAAACAAAATCCTCTATCCTAGTTAAAGATCTTCAACATCCCCCATAAAGATCTCCACTTTTTGTACTTATACCTAAAACCTTTCTTCATAAACTGGAGAAAGGAAAATATAAGAAAGAGGAGAGCTCAGATGCTCCGTAAGGGTAAACAAGGGAGACATGAAAGCATAAACATGAACATAGTTGTATGATAACACAATCGTAACATTAGGATATCATACCCTGCATATCCAAGGTTATAAAAATGAGTTATGGGATAAATCTTGGTAGTTCATAGGACATGAATAATAAAAAATAAATGAATAATCCAGGAAGGCATAACATCAGAATAAAAAATGAAATTTGTGGTATGCACATTGATTTATAACATTGAGAACACATATAAGTAGAACTGAGATCACTCATTAAGTTAATGACATGAAATATTCCCCCATAATAAACTTTTGGACATGCAACTAGGTATATATATAACATTTTGAACATGTAATAAGGTTCATGCCCAACCTTATGGATGTGAAAACAAGTCCATTAAAAACATTATTAACATGTAATCATGTCCGCATATAACATTGTGAACATGTAATCAGGTTTACGCATAAACTTATGGACATACAATCAGGTTCATTCATAACATTGTGATCATGTAACCAGGTTCACAAATAACATTGTGAACATGAAATTATGTTTGTTAGGGTTGTTGTCTGGAGAACCAACTATTTTTTACTTTGATTTCATGAATGTTCACTTATTATATACTGTTCATTGTTCTGCATGACTATATTATAATAATGTCCTAGAATATTTGTTTCATTGATAAGGTCATGGCAGATCCCCGCTATGATGAGAACCTTGAAATGATATAACAATATTCTTAAATAAAGTTATATGGTTGGATGTCATACTATGATAGGACAAATTTTATACAGATCATCATGTGTAAGTACTCGTAAGAAGATGAGAATCTCTCTCATGGAGTTCGCACTTGGTAATCTCCAAGATGGGAGATTATGAGAACAAACCCGCCAGTAGAAATTCTGCATGTTTTGGTGTCATCAGACATTGCTATCTATGAGAATATATAATGGTCCTTAGACTGGAAGATTATCATTAACTCATGTCATGACTCGCGCACTTTGATTTGCTGATGAAAATTGTCATGAAGATAGTTGGCAGGAAGTAGGGTATGTTGGGTGCGTCACGTATGACATGTTGTAAATGGATAAGTTGAGGAAGGATTTTCCCTTCCATATTTATGGAAGTAAATATCTTAGGCCCATTGATTAAAATAGAACTGTCGAACAAATTCCATGTCCATGGTGTCGCGACGAGTTTATTTCTGGAAGTTAAAGAATGATAGATCAAGCATATAGGTTTATGACACTACCATGAAACCTACTTGATGATATATTGAGACAAAGGGATTAAATTACATAGTAATAATTCGTATGAGGTGACACGTCAATGCGGTGTCAAATTCTTTCAATTGGGTGCCTTGACCCATTGCTAGACAGTAATCTTGTACTTTAGGCAAGCCCACCTAATGCCAATGAGAAAGAGGCCCAGAGGGTCACACACTAAGTGTATTCAAGTATCTCAAGTAGAATAAAGAGTATTCCCGTATGTGGTTTAATAATTATTCAAGGAAGCTTAAATCGTTTTAATGTTGGGGGAAGAATAAAAACAAGTACACACCGTGTATTACTGATTACACGCCGTGTTGTTTTTATTTTGGAAAACAAGTACACACCATGTATTAGTGATTACACGCAGTGTAGTTTTCAGCTTGGAAAAGAAATAAAAAAATGAAAACAAGATATACACGCCTTGTACATTGAATGTACATGATATTTAGTTTTTAATGAAAAAAAGTACACGCTATGTATTTATAATTACACGCTGTGTAGTTTTTCTAGTTAGGATTTTGAGGAAATAATATCATTTTCTTAAATGATATTTAATATAATCAGTGTGGGCACATGTCCAAGAATTAATGACTTGACATGGGGTTTTCAAAAGAGTTAATGTAATAAATAAAATGTGTAATGTGTTAATTTATTTTCACAACTCTACAACCTCAAACCCGTTTATAAATATCCTCACAACCCCAACTCTTTTCCGAAGAGAATCGTTGTGCACAAAAATTTTGGAGAATTATTTCTAGGCCGAAAGAACCACTTCCTCCAAGAACGCTCTTAATAATGAGAGATATCCTCTTCCATCAGATCAAGATGATATAAGGTGGAAAACGCAAGTAAAGGTTTCTCCATGATATCACCCAGAGACTCCTTTGGCGACGTCCAGAGATACGAGGTGCACATGTGGATCACTAATAGAAGAAGTCTACACTTGGCTTCTGTGATTAAACAATGAATCACATCGGAACATGATCAATAATATCAATGAAGAAAGAACAACCAAAAGGTACTTCTTTTCAATTAATTAAATTAATTATAATCAACCTGTGATGATCCACATTTATGGTTTTGGGAATTTTCATCTTCTTTGTCTATTTCTATGATTCAATCCGTGGAGACTGAAATTTATCGTCATATTGATCCTGGATTGATCATTGCAAATGAAAAAAAAGCCAAAGTGGGCACATCCACCCATGAGCTTCCGCTGTGCCCGAAACCTCCAATTGGTATCAGAGCGAGGTTACAATGTTGATTATAGTTATTTAATTTTCGTTGAAAATTTATGAATATATATGTGATTAAATTCAAGATAAATCGATCTATAAAATTGAATGAATGAGATCTATTCTTCCTCCTTAATTTCTCGATTCACATCTTAGAAATGAACTCTTAATTTTAATTTTGATTAAATTAAAAATGAGTATCTCATCCAAAGGAGCCGCTCTTTTTGTCTGTACAACACAAGAATACACGACGTGTAGTGAAAACTAAACGCCATGTACTTAGCTTAAATAAATCGGTACTGGTCTACCAAACCACCCCTTGTGAATTGAGTATACCCAAGTTTTATTTCCCCTTGTTGAAAAAAATGAATAGCGTGTGGGAACCGGAATACACGACGTGTATGTTGAATCAACATGCCATGTAGTCCGATCCAGTTTAGGAAAAACCATGTAAAAGGAGAAGCTGTGTTCTGCGTACACGAGATTTCTAGGCCGGTAACCACATAACAAAGAAGTACACACAGTGTTAGATTAATCTACATGCCATATACTCCAAAATTTCCAAAGTACAAAAAACTCGTCAAAGCCCCCAACATGTAATTTGGATAAAGGGTGAAAAATACATGGCTTGTAGGCTATATTACACACCGTTTACTTTCCAAAATTGGAATTTCACCAAGTTTCCTCCAAAATTACAAAGACCTGTACAAGGAATATGGATGAGAAGAATCTAAAGGAAATTTAGAAAGGAATTTAAGATAAATAATTGATTAATTATAAGATCATAATGAATTGAATTCATGCACAACTTATATTAAATAATAGAATGATTAAAATAATTTGAATTCTAAATATGCATAAATGTAGTTGCATGCTATGGATGATCATGAGCTAGACCAAAGACCCTTTGTATGTGTGTATGGTTTCATTTAAATTTGTTCAATTTAAATTCATTGTCCTATGAGCCTTATTCCAACAAAATGTAGGGCTTATGTGCCCATGGTTTCTTTAATGTAAACCCCATGTAATGGAGGATCTCCCAAGCCAGAGGAGATGGTTTAAAATCCGAAGCTGAGGTGAAACCAACCCAAGAAGATGAAAAGGTGGACAAGTGGGAGCTGCAAAACATGAACCGTCGGTTCAAGGTGTTTTTCCCTAGGTCAACATTAACTTATCAAACTACTAGATATGCTAACCAATATAAGCTCATGATCATTCCATCTTATTATATTTCTGTCTGATTGCATGGTTTATTTATTTTGTATGTGTTGTCGCGATCATACAATTAATGAAATAAACAAGCATGTAAAGATGGAAGAAAATAAAAACTGGACTATGCATAAACATTATCAGAACATGGTTAATCACTTAAGCAAGCATCACTTAATATTAAAAATCATGTGATAATGAAAAACTACGCATAAAGAATAAAATCCCTCAAATACCATATTAAGTCAGACTAAGCCTTCTGTTTCTTGATTAAGGGAAAGACTCAATAAAACTATGTGTTTGACCAAACCTTGTTGGGGCACTTAATTTTATAAAGGAAACTATTATGAAAGTTTTGGGTTGACTTAAACATTTTACATCAAGAGGAGTATCCCTTGCTAGACTTTTTGTAAAATAGAGGCTAGTGTTGAGGAAATCCAAGTCAAGATTTCAGGATTGGGAAGTCCACTCAAGAGATCAAGGAACTGTAAGATCACAACTGGAAAATACCTGCCTACCTAAATACCTTCAAATATCTTGACCAACCCTTTTTGGGGTTATGTGAAGGGGAATATGGATCCTTGCCACTAGAATGTTAAAGAAACTGTACATTCTGAGTTCATTGGTGAGGGCCATTGGGACTTGATAAAATAATGTGAGAATTAATAAATTCATTTATTATTTTTCATAAAATGTAATCAAGAAAGTACTGATAAATATTCTTTTTTAATTTGTAGAATCAATTTGACAAGCTCATCAACCAAATTTTGTTTGCGATCAATTCTGGATAATGACAACATCCTCATCGGTAGTAACTTTCAGGAATGTTTTAGGCACCTTCGGGTTATCCTACACCATGAAAAAAAGTTTTATGTGCTAGAGTCCCCACTTCTTGATTCTCCTGGCCCAGGGGGGAGTGATGAATATTTCTTGGTCTATGATCAACATTTGAGGATTGCACTTGACATTGAATGTTTGATGTTGTCATCAATGTATATTGAGCTCATGAAGTCTCATGAAGACATGGATTCCTACAGCATGCTCGAGCACCTCTGTGGTATATACCTAGAGAGAGCATGATAGGAAAGGTTTGATATCTCCAAGGATCTATTTCAGAGCAAGATTGTAGAGGGTTCCCTAGCTGGGACTCATTTAGTCAAGCTCATTGGATACATTGAGCGCTTGGAGGTTCTAGGGTTTAAACTCCCTGAAGAAATGGGTACCGATCTCATTCTCGCATAACTCCCCAGAGCTTCTTTAACTTTGTTGTAAATTTCAACATGAACAACATTGAGAAGTCTCTATCTGATCTCCTTATCCTCATTCACAATGTGGACCATGATATGAAGCATGAAAAGACTTCTATCCTTATGGTTAATAAAAGGAAAGGGAAGGCAAAGAGATTTAAGCCCAAAGCTTCTTTAAGGCCTTCCAAGATAAAGAAGATAAAAGGGGAGGCAGGAGAACAAGATGCTGTTGATTTCTCAGGTTTCAAGAAGGGCCACTAGAAGAAAAACTGCACCCAGCCAAGGAAGCAAGGGGAAGCTTTAGGTGCATTTGTCATCGAATGCAATCTATCTGTTTCTAAAAATTGGGTATTAGATATAGATTTTGGTGCTCACATATGTATCCAAATATAAGAACCAATTGGATTCTGGAATATTGATCGAGGGGAGGTAGATCTATGAGCATCCAATGGAGTCAGACTTGCTGGTGTAGTTGTCAGGGACTACCACTTCACATTGCCAACTGGAATGATCTTGGTGTTAAAGGGTTGTTATTATGTGCCTTCTGTTACTAAAAACATTATTTCAATATCCAGATTAGATACTGATGGATTCATCTTTAGGTTTAAAACTGAATGTTGCTACTTTTGTAAATATAGCATTTGTTTGGGTATGACACATTTATATAATAGCCATTATGTGTTAGACTACACAAAACAAGTAATGGAAATCGATTACAAAGTTAATTCAAATGACTCATACCACACCCAACTTTGGCATCACTGGCTAGTTCATGTCAATGAGAAACGTTTGAAAAAATTACATCAAGATGGGTATTTAGATTCTTTCAAAATAAAACAACTCGGTGTATCTCATGCATGTCTACAAGGAAAAATGACCAAATCCCCATTTAGTTGGAAAGGTTAAAGGGCTGGAGAGATTCTATAATTAGTTCACATAGATGTGTGTGGACCATTTCCAGTTTAAGCAAGGGGTGGGTTCTTGTACTTAATAACTTTTACTGATGATTTTAGTAGATATTGATATATTTACTTAATGAGGTATAAGTAAGATTCTTTTGATCTGTTAAAAGTATACAATAATGAAGTTGAGAACCATCTTGGTAAGAAGATTAAGAAACTCCGCTCAGACATAGGAGGAGAACATCTTAATCAGGACTTCATTGATTTCTTATAGGAGTTTGGGATTCTATCTCAACTCACGCCTCCTTACATGCCTTAGTGGAATGGTGTAAGGGAAAGGAGGAACCGTACCCTATTGGATATGGTGAGATCAATGATGAGTCATGGAAGTCTTCCATCATCCTTTTGGGGATATGAATTACAAACAGCAGCACACATACTAAACCAAGTACCAACTAAATCTATAAATGGCATTCTATATGAGTTAGGGAGTGGATTCAAAGCCATGTTATCGAATTTACATGTGTGGGGTAGCACATAATTTGTTAAGTACTCTTTAGGTAACAAACTTGCACCCCTAGGCACAAAGTTTATCTTTATAGGATATCCTAAGGAAACAAGGGGATATTACCTATAAAACCCCTCAGATAAAAAGGTTACAGTGGAAAGACACACTATATTCCTTGAGATGGAGAACATATCCAAAAAATATAGTGGGAGCGAGATAGAATTCGATGAAGTCATGGCTACAGATACACAAGAATTGGTACAAGAACAGATTCTATAAAGCCCTGTGGAAGAACAATCTGTTCCAGTGACACAAGAACTGTGTAGGAGCACGAGAGAGGTAAGATAACCAGAACGATATGGTTTTCTTGTCACCGAGGATGGTGACTCATTATTGGTTGAAAATGATGATCCTCTTACCTACAAGGAAGCAGTTAAAGGCACAGATGCTGCCAAGTGGCAAGAAGCCATGAATTCGGAAATTGATTCCATGTACCAAAACCTAGTTTGGATTTTGGTAGATCCTCTAGTTGATTTAAAGTCTATTGGTAATAAATGGGTATTCAAGAAGAAATTGTACATGGAGGGGCAAGTCATCACCTATAAGTAACAAATGGTTGCAAAAGGTTTTAGACAGTTTCAAGGAATTGACTATGATGAAATCTTTTCACCGGTTGCGATGGTGAAATCCATAAAAATCCTATTGGCCATTACAACATACCATGACTATGAAATTTGGAAAATGGATGTCAAAACAGCATTCCTTAATAGGAACCTACAGGAAGATGTCTACATGACACAACCTGAAGGGTTTGTGACTCCAAAGGATGCCAACAAGGTATGAAAGTTGCAGAATTACATTTATGGATTAATGAAAACATCAAGGTCATGGAACATTCATTTTGATGAAGCCGTAACAAAATTTGGCTTTGTTAAGAATTAATGTGAGCCTTGTGTCTACAAAATTATCAGTGTAAGTGCAGTTGTTTTCCTAATAGTGTATGTTGATGACATATTAATAATTAGAAACTAAGTACCTGTCTTACAGTTTGTTAAGGCATAGTTGGATAAATGATTTTCTATGAAAGAATTGGGCGAGGCAATATATATTCTTGGGATCAAGATCCATCGTGATAGATCCAAGAGAATGATGGGCCTAAGTCAAAGTGCATACATTGACATGATATTGAAGAGATTCAGTATGGAGCAGTCCAAGAGGGTATTGTCGCCAGTGTCACATGGCATTCACCTTTCCAAAAAATGTTCCCTCAGACACATGAGTAAAGAGTTAAAATGGAAAGGATCCATCATGCATCCATGATTGGGTCATTCATGTATGATATGCTATGTACAAGTCTAGATATTTATTATGAATTAAGTGCGGTATGCAGATATCAAGATGATCCCAAAGACCGCCATTGGATGTCAGCCGAGACTATCCTTAAGTATCTGAAGCATACTAAGGATATGTTTCTGGTTTATGGAAGAGATGATGAACTAGTCATCAGAGGACATGTAGATGCTAGTTTCCAGAATGATCAAGATGACATGAAGTCACCGACTGGATACATCTTCAGTTTGAATGGTGGTGTAGTGAGCTGGAAGAGCTCAAAGAAAGGTGTGGTTGCAGATTCTACAGTAGAGTCCAAGTATATTACAGCTTATGAGGCAGCTAAAGAAGTAGTATGGATGAAAAGCTTCATCCAATATTTGTATGTTGTACCTAGAAGTAAAGATCCTATAACACTATATTGTGATAATAATACAGTGGTGGCACTTTGAAAAGAGTCATGGTCACATTAGCGGAAAAAGCACATACTTCAGAAGTATCATCTCTTGAGGGATTTTTCTCAGAGAGGTGAAGTTGCAGTGAGTAGTATTTCCACGGAAGACAATGTGGTGGACTCCTTGACTAAAGACTTGACTTAGCAGAAACATGATCATCATATGAGATCTATCGGACTAAAAGTCGTAGGCAGTTGGCTCTAGTCCAAGTGGGATTTTGTTAGGGTTGGTTTCCTAAGAACCAACTATTTTGTACTTTGATTACATGAATGTTCACTTATTATATACTGTTCATTGTTCTGCATAAATATAATAAAATAATATCCTAGAATATTTGTTGCATTGATAATGTCATGGTAGATCCCCACTATGATAAGAACCTTGAAATGGTATAAAAATACTCTTAAATAAAGTTCTATGGTTGGATGACATACTATGATAGGACACATAGTATACAGACCTTCAAGTGCGAGTACTCATTAAAAGACGAGAATCTCTCTCATGGAGTTCACAATTGGTAATATCCAAGATGGGAGATTATGAGAATAGACCCGCCAGTAGAAATTCGACATGTTTTGGTGTCATCAGACATTTATATCTATGAGCATGTGGAATGGTCCTTAGACTGGAAGATTATCATTAACTCATGTCATGACTCACATAATTATATTTTCTGACAAAAACCATCACGAAGATAGTTGGCGGGAAGTAGGGTATGTTGGGTGTGTCACGAATGACATGTTGTTAATGGATAAGTCAAGGAAGGATTTGTCCCCTCCATATTTATGGAAGTAAATATCTCGGGCCCTTTGATTGAAATAGAACCTCTGAACAAATTCTATGGCCATAGAGTCACGAAGAGTTTATTTCTGGAAGTTTAAGAATGATAGATCAATCATATAGGTTTAGGACACTACCATGAAACTTGCTTGATGAGATATTAATAAAGAGGGATTAAATTACACTGTAACCATTCATATGAGGTGACACGTCAATGTGGCATAAACTTCTTTCTCTTGGGTTCCTTGACCCGTTGCTAGAGAGTAATCTTGGACTCTAGGCAAGCCCGCCTAATGCCAATGAGAAAGAGGCCTAGAGGGTCACACAGTAAGTGTATTCAAGTATCTCAAGTAGAATAAAGACTATTCCCGTACGTGGTTTAATAATAATTCATGGAAGCCTAAATATTTTTAATGTTGGAGGAAGAATAAAAACAAGTACATGCCGTGTATTAATGATTACACACCGTGTAGTTTTTATTTTGAAAAACAAGTACACGCTGTGTATTAATGATTACACAGAGTGTAGTTTTCAGCTTGGAAAGGAAATGAAACAAATGAAAACAAGATATACATGCCGTGTACATTGAATGTACACGCCGTGTAGTTTTCAATGAAAAACAAGTACACTCAGTGTATTTATGATGACATGCCGTGTAGTTTTTCCAGTCCGGATTTTGAGGAAATAATATCATTTTATTAAATGTTATTTATTATAATCAGTGTGGGCGCATGTCAAGGAATTAATGACTTGACATGTGGGTTTAAAAAGAGTTAATGTAATAAATAAAACTCATAACACATTTATTTATTTTCATAACTCTACAACCTCAAACCCGATTATAAATATCCTTACAACCTCAACTATTTTTCTAAGAGAATCACTTTGCAAAACAATTCTAGAGAATTTTTTCAATGCTGAAAGAACCTCTTCCTCCAAGAACGCTCTCCAGACCGAGAGAGATATTCTTCCATCAGATCAAGACAATTTATGGCGGACAATGCAAGAAAAGGTTTCTCCACTCTAGCACCCAGAGAATCCTTTGGAGACCTCCAGAGATACGAGGTGCACGTGTGGATCACCGCTAGAGGATGTCTACACTTGGATTCTGGGACGCAATGACGAATCACATCTGAAAGTGATCAAGAATATCAATGAAGAAAGAACACCCAAAAGGTACTTCTTGTGAATTAATTAAATTAATTATAATCAACCTGTGATGATCCACATTTATGGTTCTGGGACTTTTCTTCTTGTTTTTCTATTTCTGTGATTCGATCTATGGAGGCTAGTGTTTATCGTTGTATAGATCCCAAATTGATCATTATAAATGACAAAAAGCCAAAGTGGGTACATCCACCAATGAGCTTCAACTGCACCCAAAGCCTTCAAGGTTTATGTATAAACTTATGGAAATACAACAAGTTCCATACATAAAATTTTGAACATGTAATAAGGTTTACTAATAACATTGTGAACTTGTAATCAAGCTCACACATAAACTAATAGACATGCAATCAGGTCTATGCATAACATTGTGAATATGTAATCAGGTTCACACATAATATTTATACTCATGAGTCATCCATCATTACCCATTTGATTTTAGGTAGATATAGGTCCCATCCATCACATAACAAAATCATTCATACATGTGGCACAAGATAATATAACATTCATCTTGTCACGACCCATAAATATACATAGGTTTCATAAATAACAAATGATAACCCGTGAAATGTATTGGGTAAAAATAACATATCATCACATAATAACTTATCAAAAATAGGCAAGTTTCATAACCATTTCATCAAATAATTACCCATGAAAATAAGGGGGTTTTATAAACATGTAAATCATGAAAGGGAAATGGGCTTCATAGAGACAATGAATTTAAGAATAACCCATTTATAGAAAGAATATGAATGGAACCTTTAGATAATTTCCTATAAAGTCATGAGTAACATTAATGGATGACATCTTAGAAGGTAAATAATTTATACATATCTTTCATAGACTTTTCTTGAGGAAAATATCATTTCTTCCTAAAAATATAATTTATAATACATAAAACCATTTAAAAATCATTTTCTAGAAAAATACCTTGAAAAATTATAAAGAAGAATTGAAATAATTTTGAAAAGTTTTTTATTGAAAATTAATTATAAAAAGAATTATAAAGATTTACCTTTTACAAATTCAAATTAATCATCAAAGGAATTATGGCGGGTAAATCCAAACAAGTCACATGAGGTAAAATGAACATTCCTTTTGCATAGTAAAAAGGTTAGAAGTGATTCCTTGTTCAGAAAGAGATAGGAAGATTTCATTCAAGAGATTGGTAAAAGTAAAAAAGGGTAAAAATTTATTTTAAATATTATAGTATAATGGTATAATATTCTTGGAAATCATTTTAAGAAAACATAAATTTTTAAGGAACACTGATTTCTGACCAAAGAGAGGGTCATGTCAGGCTTTCTTAGTAACACCTTATTATCTATCTTATGTACCAAAGAGTAGAAAATCATAACAATACATGAGTGTATCATGAGTAACCAGAGGTGAAGAAAAATAATGAATTTATTGAGATATGTAACATAATAATTCATCAAAGAAATCATAAATGTAAAAAACCTCTAAAAGCGATGAGATTGTCTCAATAAACTCTTATAACTTGGTAACACTTGATCATACTCTCCATTGTTAGAAAAGTAAATTTAAATTAATCTTAAAATATTATTAAATGATTCATATTCATTATATAAAATGTAAATTTGAAGTATATACACCTCGAAGAAATGTTTATGTGCATAACAAAACATGAGTCTCAAAGAAGGAAAATTGAGCCAAAACTATTTTGCCGATTTAGTAACCTTTGAAAATTAAACACCCTAAAATAAGGATCATCAAATAGAAATTTGAATAACCATAAATTTAAGTATAATATATATATATATATATATAATTCAATCATTATTTGTACATAAACCACAAAAAATAGTGGCGAACATAACATGTATCTCACAGAAATTAAAAGTGAGATGAAATCCTTATACCTTTTTTCTTGACTCCATCTGTACTCATACAAGATTTTTGTATGATAGATATATGTTTATTATAAATATATTACATAATAATATTCTTATATATATTACCACATATTTTTTATTATAACCTTATATTACCCACTTGTTAATGATCTTATGTTAAGGTTTCTCATTGGATAATATTAACTTTTTTTCTTCACATGTGTCTTAATTTGCTACATCTTTGGTCTTTATACTTATATAAATTTTATAGAATGTAAAAAATGATACAAATACCTGGTATATAAATTATATTTATATTATAATAATCTATATAATATTGGATTGTGAAATGTAGTACATTATTCATGGAAACGGTAAGTCATACGTATGCATGAACACAGTTTCCATTTTTATTTACATATTGAATGAAAGTATGAAAATGATGTATATATATATATCCTTATTAAATTATAATTATTATATCATATATATCATATAATTTCATTAAACCCATAATTAATAGATTCCATGAGGTGTGTGAACTAATCACATCGCTTTGAGGGGGCGATAGTCCACACTTCCTTAAAAGAGATTATCATATTTACAAAAAATAGAAAGTAAAAAAGATGTGTGGTGTAAAAGGAATAAATAAGATTAAAAAATTAAATATAATATATGAAATATATAAAAACATTTTCTATTATAATATTCACCATTATTTGTGTTAAAGTAGAAATGAACAATCCTTAATTCATGAGGGAGTAGTTCACCATACACAAAAACAATATGTTCAAAATCCATTAGATGGAGGTGTGTGTATGTGTAGGTTAGAAAAGTTTCATAAAAGCATACTATTATATAATAGATACAAGTTTTTTCACATAATAATGGAATAAAGAGATTATATGGGGAGAAGAAATAAAGTAAAGGAAAGGATCTTGAGAGAAGTCGTGACCTCTAAATCGGGTTAATCCTTTTGGTTTGTGCCAAAATGATTCTTTGAGTATATTTCAATCCAAAGGGATGCTTAAAAGTAGAATATTTTGTTTTAAGGAGGCTACTTAGGTAGATATTCTATTAACTTAAATGTTTTTAGAGGTGTGTGTAATGGGTATAGGTGGTGGCCTTTTATAGGGAAGGAAAATGACTCAAATAGAATGTTTAGAAACAGATTAGTTTTTCACATGTTCATAAATAAAAAAGTCATTAAAAACCAACCAAACTCAATAATGGAAGGTATATGGATGGAATATAGACATAAAATGGGTTTTGGACAAGTTCCAAGGCCATTTTTTCCCATAAGTTTAAGGTTTAGTCCCCCATTAGGTTTAAATTGGCATTAATTACTATGATTAATTTTAACCACTTTTACTAATCATTTTGGTCAAAAATTAACATGGTGTAATTAAAATCTAAGTATTAGACTTAATACAATGTTTTATCTTGGATTTTTTAAATTCTAATCATAGATGTGTCCAAATTAAGATTAGTGCTAATCCCACAGACGAGATGAAATAACAGGGTTTTAAAGCAGGGAAACGTTCAAATGTTTGTTAATATTTTGTACTCAGTATCAAAGTGAAATTTATTATAATGAATTAAATTTTATTAATATATGTAATATTAAAGAAATTTGACCTTATAAAAATTTATAATATAATTTATCATTAATAATTAATTAGACAAAAGGAACTTTTTAACTAAAGAGTAGTATTTTCACTATTCATCAGTAAATGATGTTTCTCAGAAAAAATTCCCAAAATTAACCCTAGTCTAATTTAGATGTTATGAATCAAAAAATGTAGTTTATTTTATAAAATTCTAATTCTAAATGTTTCTAAAATTAATTTTATTATTAAAAGTGATTCATTCAAGAAAAAAATATTTTCAACTTAAATGGACTTTACCAAAAATAATATCTGTGATTGTCAATAATATTATTTATATAGAACAAAAATATTTTAAAATTATTTATTAATAAATTTAATGGCTATTTTATAATTATCTTATTTAAATAATTAAATAAATAAAAAGTTGTTTAATAGATACTCAGTGTTGTGTGCATCGTACTCCAATTCGGTGTTGCTTGTAGTGCAATACAAGTCGATATTGCATGTAGTGAAAGACAAGTTAATATTTCATGTGAATGGAATGTATGAATTAGTTTTTTAATATATATACATATATAAATAACTACTTATAGTTTCATGTGAAAGGAAAAATATTGAAAAGGTAAATTAATTTGAAAAAATAATTCTCAAAATATCATGGTGTTACAAGTTCTATAAAATGAAATTTACCAGTTCATTCCATCGCATGTTGCCATTTCTTATTTTGGTATGTGAAAAAAATTATCCATAGGTTCCCTTTAGATCACCCATCAACAGAAATATTTGAAGGTATCCTTTAATGAAAGGTTGAGCTCTCCTAGATATCGTAAACAAAAATGACCTATCAAGATCCCAACCACTATAGAGAATCACAGCTCTTTTGGTGAAAACTGCTAGAGAAGTCACCTCTCCCATTATAGAGAGTCTAACGAATTTATTAAAATACAATTTTTATTATTAAATGTGTCTTCCTATACTTATAACAATAATGCCGAACATCAGGCAATGCATGAGAAAAATATAAGGATATGTACATTACATATATGATTCAATCCAAAATGAATAAGGAAGGTGTGCATACTGGAATTCAGAGGATTTCCAAAAAATTGGGAGATCCTTCAAATGGTCAATTACCCCATCTACTTGAATCAACCATAGTAATGGGTAAGTCTATGATTCAGTCCCACTAGTTTCCCAAGGGTTTCAGACCCTCACACTCAAGGAAAGTATATCTCAATACAAGGTAGAATTAAGAGAACTGAAAAGGGATTAATGTTGAACAACTCAGATGTAATATGACTACTTTATATGTTCTTAAAATAGAACCTCATTTCACTCATCCAAATAATGTCCCCTGGCAAGAAGATCTTATCATGTTGGTGAAATTTGATTCACAATGTCTGATCAATTTAGGGGAATGAAAACAAATCAATTTGGAACAAAATATAGCTATGTACTGAGACTTATCTACATTGGTCAAACAACCAGACCAATATCAATCATGTTACAAAAATCCATTTTAAGAACAAGTGAATATAAAATCAAAAAATTCATTTCATCCTATCATCCCCCTACTCCAACCCCTAATCTATTGGATATTCATATAGTACTTTCTCACACTATCAAATCAATAGTATCCTTACTTGAAGATATAGAGGGATAACATTTTTCAGTGAATCCAAAAAGGAAAACCTTGCCCAAATGGGTAGATTCAACACCGCCAACCTAATTTTGAACATCCTACATTTGTGATGTTCTATAGTTAGGGATATCCAATTAAGAATCTAATTCATTAGGTTTCTCAATGTGGCCCCATGATGGGAACTTCACTACAAAAAGAAGCCACTAAACTATAGATTTTTTATAAAAAACATACAAGGAACAACTTTCATGTGGTACAACAATTTTCCCACAAGGTCGATCAAAGGATATGAAGACCATCATTAACAATTTTTTTATCAATTAATCTCAATACTATAGAAGAAAATACTCCTCAACCACTTGAACTAAAAACAATGAAAAAAATGAAAGAGTCTCAAACTTCAATGCTAGGTGGAAGGGTATAACTTACTACTTGAATTTTTAGCTTCAACGAGAAGATCTGTTGGGTATTTTTATAGAAAACATCCATGATGAATTTTGAACACCAACCATTCCCCCACAAATACTTGAGTGGGTTTTGAGGCCTTTCTATATATTCAATAAAATTATAAGACTCCATCTTGTAAACTAGAACTAAATTTGGATAGTTACTGAAAACTTATAGAAATAGGATAGGCAAAGAAGAAACTATATATTTCACTCTAAAACCACATCCTAAACCATATTCTAATACCATTCATGTGAATTATCATGTATAACCCCCTCAAAAGAAGTATAAAAAACAAAAACCTCATTGGGATGAAAGGAGAGAGCCAATATGCTCCCCATTTGAGACCGAAAAAGAAAGTTCCATTACTTCTGAGATGAGAATGTTCCTATATACTTATTTGGATCTTTTGAAAACAACCTGCTAACTATAATAGATCCAAAAAGTCATGATCAATTCCACCTTTAGTATCACCCAAATAATATACCCTTTAACTAAATATTGTTTTACACTATCTCTGAACCTTTTTTCACTTATATGCCACAAAATATGGTTGATTCTATATAGGTAAAACTGGGAAAACCACTCGCATAGGTATTGTGCATTTCCACCACCAAACCAAATGAACAAGGTGAATGGTACGAAGTTTCCATCAAAACAGAACAAAATTTTAGTTATTTGATGACTACAAAACAATCAATCAGGAAAATTCAATTATTTAAGAAAATCTAAAACAACCAATTGTGATCCCAATCACTTATTCTATGCCACAACAATCTCCTTAAACCCAAAATCCCTCAAAATTCCACTATTATAAGAAATTTATTGAACATATGGGTAAAAAAATAAGAGGATGAACTTATACCTAGGCCAATGTTATCTTTGACTCTCTTAGACATCATGGCTTCAGTCCCAAGAGAATGGGAACTTCTCTTACAAAAAAAAGTCCTCATAAGATGAAGAGTTGATATTCAGATCCATTGAAATTAATAATTCGATGCAACCATTATCCAATTTTGAGTGTCATTAGGAATATTAGCTTCACATTCCAAATTGGGGTGGCACGAATCCAGCAAATAGGATCCAAATAAATAGAAGGTGGAATAACCCCAAATGGACAAAATATTCTAGACACATACCTACTATATATATATGCAACTAAAAATAATGTAAAATCCCATCAAAAAGATCATCATGAGAATGAAGGTTCCTCCAAACATGTCAAAAATCATTTAGGAACCAGTAATTTAATAAGTATAGTTGATAAATAAATAACAAAATGATTGTCCTAGAAATGTGGGCATGTCAAGGCTACCCAATTCAACAATAGACAAAATTCCCTCCACATCATCTTAATAACCTAAATCATATTCACCAGATACGTTAGCCCCCAAAATACCTTCTATGGAATAGTTCCCCTCAGAAAAATGTAGACCCTTTACCTAGAAGTACAACATCCTAAAGAAACTAGCCACAGTTCTAGAAAATCCTTTAATTTTAGATGCTCTCAATTTTTCAAAGAATATGTGGGAAGAACTTATATAGGTTCTTTATCACCCACAAGATTTCTAAGATGAAGTTACTACAACTAATATTTATCATGAATAGTTTGATCCTGTAGAATTTCTTGTAGTTATATCTTTCACCAATAAGGACATAGTAGATGTTATATAGGTACACATCAGGACCCTACATGTATCTAATAGATTATATGACATTGGAATCTATAGATATTTCTTTGATGTTGGCTCTAAAGTCAACCTCATTACTATCAGAACACTTTACTGATTAAGATGCACTAAATATGCTTTATCCCCTTCCTCTTTAATGATCTAATGGTATGATAAAATTGAATAGAAACCCCTTGGATACATTAAACCCAGTGGTTGGTTTAGGGATATTGTATCTATCTCCGATTTATTCATCATCCAAAAAGATAGAAATTTTTATTTCTTCATAGAAATTCCTTTTATTCATTTGATATATTTTATTCCTTCACCATACCATCAATGAATTAAATACTATGTTAATGGGAATATTGGAATATTACATGGTTATAAATCTATATTAAATTGTTTGAACTATCAATATATTGATACATTATTCATCCTAAGAGAAGGGAAGAAACCCACAACAGAGGGAATCCCTAGGGTCACCACTCCAAATGGTCAGGAAATGACCCCAACTAACCAATTCAAAGATCTCAGTAATGATTATGCTCTTCTCATCATCCAGGTCATAGAAATTATGTCTTATTTAGAGATTTTCTTATTGGTCCTCATGATATAAAACATGTTAGTTGAGCATAACTGTGTTGATGGAATACTTGACTCCTCTGTTGGCCTTCATACCTAAAATGGAAACTCTCCAACCTTATCCTCAGAACATTGTTAGGATACCACTTCATCCACTAAAACTTTGAAATTCTTGATATCACAATTGTAAGGTATATCACAGGACACAAAATTATCCCATAACCTTAATGATTTTCCTTGATCTCTCATCCTTCAGCTCATGAAAACAGAGGAAGAAGATAAATAATATGCACTTAGATAATCTCCTCTATCATTTGAAGAATGATTGTCCACCACTATACATGAACTTAGGCATATAAATATGGGTGCATAGGAAGATACATGGCCAACAATGAAACACATACTTATTCCCCTCAATGAACATGATATTTACACCTCTTTTCTAAAGAATCACTATATCATGTTTAATTTGAACAACAAAGACATTTAGGGCCTTTTACTAATGTGGCCACCCACTATCTAGGATTTTCAAGAGACCACATTGGTTAGAACTAGGATTCCATAAGGACACATCCAACTCTTGCTTCAAAGATTGAATCTAATGCTAAAATACTCATCAATGTTGATTTCATTCAGAAATTCCTATAATTGAAATTGCTTTCCCATATTTTCCATATCAAGAAAAAGAATGTCCCAGTCATGGTTTTCATCAACTTTAGAGACCTCTAACATCATTTTCTGAAAGAGGAATTCCCATTTCCGATCATATAACTTATGATCTATAGAAATAATAGTTATCAACTTCTTTCCCTCATGGATGGTAATTAAAAACATAATAAATTAGAATTTCCCCATATGGTGAAGAAACCACCACCATAAGTGCCTCAAATAATAATTTTACTACATGGTGATGCATTTAGATTTAAATAATTCTAGTACTACATGTCAAAATGTGATGCACCATATATTTTAATACTTCTTGATAATATCATTTGAGTGTTTTTTCAATGATTTGGTGGTAAAATCCTTGAAACATTCTAATCACCTTGATTATTCGGAAATAATTTTTGAAAAACTTCGAAAACACATTCTGAAGATGAATCCCTTGAAATGTGCTTTTTTGTAACTTTAGGAAAATTTATCTTCTTCATGTTACACCTCAATGGAATCAAAGTCAACCCTAACAAGACTAAGATAATTCTGGGTATGTGACCACTTCAAAACCTAAAATATTTGAGAAGTATATAAGGGAACCTTCCCTACATTTGACGGTTCATTGAAAACCTCATTGGAAAGTGTTTTCCCTTCACCATGTTGATAAAGAAAGGGGTTGTGTTTTAGTGGACTAATGAATGAAAAGAATCATTTAAAAAACTCAAGAAATATATCATGATCCCATCAGTGATGATGCATTTAGGTGAGGAAATCCTCTAATCATATATGTTAAAATTTTGGAACAATTACTGGGTGCCTTCCTTGAGTAGAAAATTGAAAAGGGTAGTGAAGACAACCTTTATTATCTTAGTCACATCAAGGTCGATAATAACACTTAATATTCAGGTATCGAGAAGAACTACTTGGTGTTGATTATAAAAATTTAGAAATTAAGGCATTACCCACAACAACATGAGGTCCATTTGCTCTCTCGAAATGAACCAATAAATATATAATCAATAATCCCATATCAAATGGATGTTTTTCATGATGGGATAACATTTTATAATTGTTAAAAATTAGGTTAATACCATCGAAGTCTATAAAAGATCTGAAAATAGAAAATTTCCTGGATGAACAACACTCTATGGAAGAAGTGCCAATGACTACAGAACTACTAGATGATGAAATCTTCTCCCTTGAGAAACCTAAATAGATGTTGGAAATATACTTTGATAGTGAAAACAAAATCCCATATAAAGATATTGGAAAACCCAAATATCAATAAATTTAGTTTGGGAATCATTAACATTTCTCCAACAAAGGAAGTTATACCTTACTCATTTCATCAATCAGAACACTTCACTAATAATGAGGCTAAATACCAAGCCCTCATTGTAGCCTGAGAGCTAGCTTTGAAGATACTGGTGAATCACCTGAGAATTAAAGGTGATTATGAGTTGGTAATTAAGAAAATAAATGTTCATTACATAATCAGTAAAGAAGATCTGATATACCTACCAAATCATATTTGAGGTTTTATAGAAAAATTCCTTACGATCCAACACTTACTCTTTTATAGTGTTCAAAAATCACTCACACAAACACATTTGAAAATGATGATTCATCGTTGGAAGATTTAATTTTGGATGAAGAAATCATTAGTATATCCTAGCATAGAATTGTATTGTCATTTGTTCAAAGTTTCATGGAAGAGAAAATATATTAATTCTTCCAGTGAATCAAATAATGCTACAAATAGGTGTATTCCACCCATATTGGAATATCTCCAAATGGGACACATTTTTCAGATATAGATGGAAGAGAATGGATCTGATGATGGGTGGTCAATTTCATCCATTATGAGAGACTAGGTAATTAGATGGTTCCTTATAAATTAATATTCAATGTAATACTCCTAAAATTACTTGATGAAGATAATATTAATACCACCATGGAAGAATTTAATATTGGTGATTACGGTTTCCATCAGTGAGGAACTGGTATTTCTCACCAAATTCGATGGCTTGGATGTTTCCGCCCTTCGATGATTTTTGATTTCACACAATTTTCTAAAAAGTGTCATTCGTTTTTAGTACATTCTAACTTCATCCATAAAACCAATTTATTTTTGTATACATCTAAATTCTCTTGTCTATTCTCTATGTGGGGAATGGATGTTGTAAGAATGTACCCTCCAACTACGATCTTGCAGTTCATGTACATCATTACTACTACCAACTTTTTTTTAAATATTCCATAGAGATACCTCTTAAGGAATTCATAACCAAAATTATTATCAATTAATTGAAGTAAAAAATTATAAAAAGATTTGGGGACCTCCACACAATACTAGTGGAAAATGGAACCAACATCTGCTCCTACAAATTTGGGAAGTATTACCAGGAGTACAACATTTAACCAAACTATTTATATCACTATTGTACGATGAAAATTGGATAGTTATAGGATTTTAATAAAACTATACTGAAAATTATCCATAAAATGGTATATTGAGAAAATATATTTTTCCCTTAAAGACTTATATATTCCTTATGGTATTATCAAACTACAACCCACATTGCTACTTAGATAACCCTGTATTCGCTAGTTTAGGAAACAGAGTCATTTCTTCCCATCGAGATCTAATTTCTCTCACTTGGAATAGCTATTTCTGAAAATCTACTAAATGGTGAATAATTATATAAGCAATTTGATGATTTATATGGAATAAAAGAGAATATTTTGTATACACTAAATCATTTGAAAATATACCAATACCAAAAAGAATGAACCTTCATTAATAATGGCCATATCCATTCATTCATTTAGGGAGAATTATATTTGGCATTGAAGAATCTGACTATACTAGGTAAAAACCCACAAAGCCTAAAATATAGTAGGATGGACCTTATACCATATATAAGGTCTATACCAACGAATCCTACTCATTAATCACAAATGATGGGGAATGAACTACACCCCTACTGACACTATATTTCTCAAGAAATATTTCATGTGGTAAAGGAAACCTTTATCCATATTTTATGATGTTAAAATGCATGGTTTTACATCCACACAATGTGAAGTTAAAATGTACAACTAATGTATTTATCACAAGATGCTAAACTATATGATATATGTTTATGTTTCAATATGATAAACCGCACAACACATCATCATCATTATATGATGTTAAACTACATACCATCATTGGTACTATTTTCATGACCTTAAAAGGATCATATATCATCCTTGTCATTGATGATTAATTGCACAATATTTCAACCTAGTCACAAGACATTAAACTATATTAAAAAATTCATATCGTATGATATAAAACTACATGGTAGACATCCTTGTTGAATGATGTAAAATTGCACAACATTGTTTTCATACTTGAGTGGATCACAACCTTTTGTGATAGTCTCTTACCACAACTATATTATATAACTACATATGGCTTTATTCTCACCCCTGTGGGATATGCAGCGACACCTAAATTCTACGTCATGGGCCCAACAATGATATAAATAAAACACTACTATCTTATATAAAAATAAAGTTCAATGCATAGGAATCTACATTCCATGGACAATGACAGTCTAAATGATTCCTTTGTGCTCATATACAATTATGCCCACACATCATACTTCTTGTCCTAGAAAACTTAGGATCTTCATAATCATCATCTGGCCATCAGTAATGGAATTTCAGATTCTTTAGGAAAATATTGTTTTGAAAATTTATAATATTTCATAGTATGGCTCTTCATAAGTCTCACTTAAAAGGCCTGTCAACTAGAGACAAATTTATTCTTGTGTGAGACCTATTATATGTCCATGTTTGGTAATAAATTAATACTATAAATAGATTTTTAGATATATTCCATGGATAATCCTTGAGTTTTTGTCTCATATCATTTCTTCTAATTATATAACTCCAATGATACTAGTTTACAATTTCCTCCCTCACATATGGAACATGTCAAAACATCCCTCACATGGTAAGAATTATATAACCCATCATTTCCATGAAATCAAAAAACCTTCATCCTTTCCCCATGACTTTAATGTTATTGGTTTCCAAGAACTACATACATCTTGATTCTCATCTTATTTAGATATGCAGTGACACCTAGAGCTTTTATCCCAACTACCACGAGATCTAATTTAATTTTCCTTTCTTCTAAATCTTCTATTTGTGGTGAAAGAAACTTTTTCAACTCCTTGTTTTCACATTGACCATAGATCACATGGGATTAAGAGTATTGGTAAAGGGTTTTCCACACAATAAATTCATATTGGTTCATTGTAGGGTTATAATTGGTGTTGAATGCAATACCTTTAATGGAGAAACAAATATCCTTTTATTGTGACATTAAACTGCATGGTAGACATCTCTTGCATGATGTAAATCCAAGAACTACATGTGGATTTATTCTTGCCTTGATGAGGTAGGTAGTGACTCTTGTATCTTACATACTAGTCCATACATGATATAAATATATCCAAAATCTTCTAAATATAACCCATATCTGCCTAAGAGGTTCCTGTGTGGATTCTCACCCCACTTGGGAGCCTATATTCAAAGAAAAATGCCACCTCTCCACACAAAAAAACTGATCGGTGTGTGGAGTCTTTCTAAAACCTACATGTGGATTGATTATTATTTTGATGAGATACATAGCGACACCCAGAACCTATGTCTTGGGACAAATAAAATATTAAAAAAAAAATCCATTTTCCTATGTATGGGTCAGACATACATTGAAAACGTTTCTTCCCTTTCTGTAGTGATTTTGACATGAAATGATCCTTCCGTACTCAGAAAACTTTTTCAAAAAAATAAAACTCGATATCTAAGAAAATACAAATCTTCATAAGGATCCTCTATGTAAAACCCCGATATTTTATGGAAAATATTCTTTTTAATTTCATTAATGTCTTGTGTTGTACTCTACACCAAAAGGATCTTGCAAAACATGAATCCTTGACTTGCCTTGCATTACACGCAATCACGACCTTCCTTGATAGCGTCTGTAGTATGCAATACCGAGTTTCACTAAACAACGATATGCTATTAAAATATTATTAAAACTAGCCGTTATGAATAGTAATAACCACTTTTTGAAATTTTATAAATTTTATCTTTCAAAATGGACTTCATTTTTGGATTCAGAATATCAAAATTAGCCTAGGGTGAAATTTTGGTATTTTTCTGAAAACTTTCAATTTTTGATGAATAAGTGAAAACACTTGGTTACAACTTAAAAACCGACTTTTTATTTAAATAATTATTTATTTTATTTAAATTTATTTTAGGTCAAAATTGATACATAATACCTATATAAGTTCAATGTAATTCATTGGAGTCATTTTATAATATTTTTAGATATATAAAAATTTTATTGAACTTTTCACCGTCTTTTACCCACCTCCTAGGAGAATTTGCAAATTTACATAAAACATAATTTTACCGCTTCTGTGAATGGAATTTCAAAAATCCAAGAGACACGGTTGATGTCAGTATGTAAAATGTGGTTCAATGAGATAAAAATAATTTTTGGTGAATAGTAAGTTTTTACTTTTTTTACCATGATTAAAAGTAAATAGGGTAATTAAGGGTAAAAAAGATATTATTATTACCCTAAAACATGTCTTAATTCTATTGGATAAGTGTAATTAGATCAAAAAAAACATTAGGAATAAATTATGACCATTTAGGCCCACTTGGATTAGATTAGGACATTTAATATTAATTTATTTAAAGAAGGGTTAAAATAATTAAAATCAAATTTTAATAAGTAAAACATTTTTAATATAGGTATATACATAAGATAAATTCAACTATAAATATTCATTAGAAAGATAAAAATATTTCCTACATAATGGTATTTTATTTATAATTTTAGACTTTATATAAGTTAATTTATTTTTGACACAAAGATGATGCAGTGATTATCTTATTAATGAAATATTGACATAATTGATGTTATAAATACCCAAATAAATGTAATTTGAGACTTTTTATGAATTAAACTAATTTTCTAGGTTAATATGACATGTTAGTATTTATTTAAGTAACTTTTTTTTAACTAATCATTCTATTATAATTTTCACAAAAATCAATTACTAAATAGTGTCAAAATTGACATAAAATAGTTTTTAAAACAAATATTATATTATTAATTGTTATTTTATTCCTAAAAATCTACGGTTCGGCCAAATGACTTAGATAAGGTTATATATATTAATAATAAACAACTTGGGGTTCGTTTGGCTTGTTATATTAAGTTTATTAACCTTATAGTGTAAGAAAACAAGAAGACAAGGTAATAGTAAATTTATTTAACTTCAAGTTAAATCTAATTGATAAGGTTAAAATAGAAACCTAAACTTGTAAAAATTCTATTGGATGAAGGTATTTCGACCCATCCCCACCTTATATTCTAAATAAATCAATTTTCAGCTATTTAAAACCGAATATGACTTTATAATAAATTAATAGTTTTAGTTTTTCCAAAGGTGCCCCAATCCTCCCTTATAAAAGGGAACCTCCTCCCTCTCTTACTCACACCCCTTTGAGCCTTCAAGCTCGGACAAAACCTGAAAATTTCTCCCCTGCACTTCCCTATAATCATCCTAGAGGTTCTGGTCTTCTTCAAAGACCAATCTTAGTGCCCAAAAAGGAGGTTTCAAAAGGTGTGTCGAAAGAAGAGGTAATATCCTTTAACGATTCTTTCAACTTTATTTCTTCTTCCACTTCTTCTTCTTAGGTTGTTTCATTATGAAGTAATAACATCAGTATCATTCATATACTTATATATTATTATAAGTATGAAACAACCCTATTTCATCATCTATCCATCCTACAGAAAATGAAATCACCGCACGTGGGTACGTACGGAATACCGTCTCCACGCCGTGGTGTAATCTGTTTTTCCAATACCACCTTACATGGATGGGTAAAATGGTGTAAAGAATAAATATACATAGTTATTATAACATCATTATGATTCTGATATATTGTATCATCTACTCCAATTCAATTCAATAATTATGGAAACGATATCATCGCTCGTGCGTACATACGGACTACCGTCTCCACGACGCGATGAGATTCATTTTCCATGTTAACCATTAAAGAATGATTATAAAGTATATATAATCTATAATAATGAAATATATGTCATTATAAAGCTACTGGATTTATGTATATATATATATATGTATGTCATCTACTTAATTCGATTATACTCAATAAGGAAATGAAAACAGCGTTCATGCGTACGTACGGCTTACCGTCTCCATGAACGATGTATTTCCTTCCATTTATTGATATATTATATATATGTATATTATGAATATATATTATATATAAATCATGTTTTATATTCTGGAATTAAGTAATCATGATCTAAGTAATCATATGAATAATTACAAGTCAAATCACGGACCATAAATGAAACGATTTTACCCAAAACACTCTTTAACATGGAATTTACAAAAGAACGGGTAATATAAAGTCATAAGTGAAACATTTATGATATCATAACAATGAGTATGATTCTGGAATAAGTCAATAACATTATTTAAATCATTATACAGGAGGTTCGGACATTTACGAAGCAAATCGGACCTAAGGTAAGAGAAAATCTCACAATCTCATTTTTACCCGAGATTGTTTATACTTTGGTATTTAATAGGGTGTATTTTATCATCCACGTACATGTTTCCTCAATATGTAATAATATTTCCATCCACCTACAATTTTTTAAATCCAATTTTACCCTTCGGTGAGTTTTTAGTAAAAGATATGAAAGGAATCGTTTGTCGTTTTTCATACGAGGTACTTTTTGACTTTTTCGACAAAAGTACAAGAAGAGTGTTTTTTTAACTTATAAATCATGAAAGGATTTTTTAAAAGATTATTTCCAAGAAGCTTCCTTTACATGTTTTCATGTTTATTTTAATCAACTTCTTTTAGTTTAGAATTGTATGACATGTTAAGAGAGGAAAAGTATTTTTGAAGTTGAAAGGATATTTTCCTCAAGAATGGAGTTCAAGTGTTTTATCAAAATTATTTTCCATCTAAGATAATAAAGGGTTCTGTTTTTATCCCTATTATTACATTGATTTGATTATGTTGTGATGGAATTATTTTTATGAATTCCTTTATCTTATAGGAATTTTTTTATGATGTCATGATGTTTAAGAATCCCATTTTTATTACATGGGTTATGCTATGATGTATGGTTTATGATTTTGTGGCACACATAATAATGGTATCATTATGAGATGGTTGGGACCTATATCTCCCTCCAATGAATTTTGTAAAGATTTTATATCTCATTAGATAGACATGGCTGGAACGGCAGGTTAAACCGGTTCAGTGAAACATGACTTAAATGAGGAATGAACTCGGTTTAGAAATGGGCTTTGTCCACTAAGATAGTCTTGGAAATGAGTCTTGACTAATAAGAAATGATTTTCTATTATTATGTGTGTATGCCACAAAGCATCATGTTTTAAGTTATGATTATTGTGATTACATTTCACTACCATGATTTACCCCATGTTATGAAATTTTGATCTCTTTTTCAGGGTAAGATTTCCAAAATTTTATGTTATTATGAATATGATGTGATTGATATTTCTTTTGTTTACCCTTACTGAGCATTTGAGCTCACCGTTTTATTTTTTATTTTCCAGGATATAAAGAAAGGTTTTAGTTAAGAAAAAAAAGGGAAGATCTTTATGGGATATGTTGAAGATCTTTCACCACGATTAGAAGATTATATTCCGAGTTTCCAAAGACACTAAAATATTACGGTCCTTGTGTGTGTTTTTGTTATGTACTAAGTATTCCGAAAACGTAATGTAATGTCCATGTACGTTATGCTTCGGGTCTCTACAATTGGTATCAGAGGGAAGGTTTAGTCAACATTTGGAAACTAGGATGCGAGAACTTTAGTGAGATCCCTAGAGATATTTGTAAGGTATGTCTAGGGATGTCCCTAAGGATAAGTATAAATATAGGTTATAGTCCTAGAATTACGATAATGATATTAGAATTAAACCTAAGATGTTAGATATTGAGGGTACTCCCCCTTTATTATGTTGTTTTTTCTAGTATGATTTTTGCCTCTCACACTATTCTTTTTGGGTTTTAGACGATGGCTGGAACCCGAAGGAACCGTGTTGATCAATGCAATGGAAAATGCAATAATTGTCCTCCTGAACAAACAAATGTTATGGGAGATGGAGTGAAAAATCTTATTGCTATACTTACACAAGCTATGAATCATTCTGGACTTCCAAATGAGAAGAGAAGGGAACAATATTCTATTGAGTCCTTCATGAGGCAACGTCCACCTTCTTTCAGTGGGTCTTCTGATCCACTTGTTGCTGAACAATGGATCAGTACTAATGAAAAGATATTTTCAGTTCTTCAATGTTCTGAACATGATAAAGTCATCTTAGAAGTGTATCATTTGGAAGGTGATGCTGATTAATGGTGGAATATTATCAAGAATACGAGGCCAAGAGATGAAATTGAGTCCATGGAATGGGACGAGTTCAAGAACTTATTTTTCAATAAGTACTTCCCTCATATTCTTCGAACAAATATGGAGAAGGAGTTTCTTGAGCTTAAGCAGAAGGATGATGAATCTTTTGGTATATACAAAGCGGATTTTACAAGGATTTCAAGGTATGCATCTGGCTTTATCATCCAACCTGAAAGTAAAGTTGATCGATTTTTCAGTGGCTTAAAACCAAGTCTTCGAAGGGCATTAGCTATAAGAGACTTCAGTAGCTATGAAGAAATTTTGCGTTGTGCTATCAAGGTAGAACTGAAAGTTGGTGTAACATATCCATCTCATGGTTTTGAAAAGAAACTAAAGATGGAGTTCAAAGAGAAATCTCAAAATAATGGTGAAAAGAAGATGAATGTTTCCTTATGCTCAAAGTGTGGAAATAAGCATGGTGGAGATTGTCTTAAAGGGACTAGAAAATGTTTTAAGTGTGGAAAAGAATATAATCGAGCAGCTGAGTGTCGAAGTAATGGAAAAAGGGTTGCTAATAGTGTGAATAAAGAAAAGACTACAGAGAACGCACCAATAACACTTCAATGATTCAAGTGCAATGAAATGGTGAATTATGCTAATCAATGCCCTAATCCAAGGGTTAATGATGATCGACATGAGAAACCACTTAAGGCAAAGGACAAAGGGAAGTCACATGCGATCACTATTGGTGATTTTGAATATGAAAACGATGTGGTGGAATGATTAAGTGTTTATGTAATTGGATTCCAAAATAATGTTGTATAGAGTATCGTGGAATATTGGAATATTTATGTATTGATCTATTGTGGTTTTCAATAATTTTATGGTACCGATAACCATGGAAAGTGATTGAGATATTTTTGGTAAGCAGATGGTATGCACATAATGAAGGGATAAGAAGATAATGAGATATTTTATTGTATTCATGAGCTCATGATTGATATAAGGACTAAGTGATATCATGGTTTGAGCATAAAGAATTTTGAGGATTTTGGTATGTGGAAAGTGTTAACTTTTAACTGCATTCATGTTTTCACTAAGGTTTAATGGGTATTCATTCTTCAAGAGAATACATGATTAAGGTATTCACATGTTTGTAATTTGACCAACAAGATATATCTTATGATATATGGGGGATATATGATGGCATTCACGTGATTGTTATGTGACATTTCAAGTAATAATTTTCTTTATACTATTAGCTTGGACTGAAGTATTTTAGATAACCCTAAAAGATTGGAATGGATTATGTTGGACATAAGTTAGTATTTTTTAAGGATAGAACTTTTTTTGATATTATTGATGGGATGTTATAGTAATATAGTTTTAGAAAAAGGACAACCTGCAGGACGGACGACAGCCCATCGCGTCGGACAAAGCTGTGGGAATCGAACCCACAACTGAAGTGCGACTGGCCTTTATCGCCTAACACTGGCCTACAGAAAGTCCCTAGTTAGTAGAAACTAGTTTTATTTTATTACGCGGTATGATATATGAAGTATAAGTTCATTTTTGGAATCGTATATGATTAACCTCACTATAGATGGACTTATGTATATTTGATAACTTTTTCTAACCTTTTGTTTGAAATAGATGGAATGACTCATCATTCTATCACATGATCTGTTAACACTTCATAAATGAAAAATTCAACTTCATTACTTTAGGAGATGAAGTGGAAATTGTTCAAAGCACCAACAATAGTGAGATTGTACCAAAATCAAGAAAGTATTTCTTATAATTCAAAATTTTCAACTTTAGGGAAATGATATTGAAAACCAAAAATGTTGTCCTAGTGCCCTTATATCCGATGAATCAGATGGTACCTTAGATCATCACAAATCTATGGATTTGTGATTGTTGGCTTTTCCATAGCCATGTTCTCTACCACTCTCCATCAGAACATGATGGTTAGATTTCTCTTCCATATCCATATTTTTCACCTTTGTGGAAACCCAGTGATTAGTTTATTTGGGTAACCGTTACGTTTCATACTTTTGTTTTTAAAGATTGGTTTTGGTATTCGTTTTTTACGATTTGGGTTTCTATTAAAAAAACTTTTGAGTAGTAAAACATTTATAACCTCGATGAATTTTGAGGGAAAAATTCATTTTAAGGGGGGTAGAATGTAACACCCCGAGATTTTATGAAAAAAATTCTTTTTAATTTCATTAATGTCTTATGTTGTATGCTACACCCAAAAGAGATTGTAAAACATGCATCCTTGACTTGCCTTGCATTACACGCAATCACGACCTTCCTCGATAGCGTGTGTAGTACGTAATACCGAGTTTCACTAAACAACGATATGCTATTAAAATATTATTAAAACTAGCCGTTATGAATAGTAATAACCAATTTTTAAAATTTTATAAATTTTATCTTTCAAAACGGACTTCATTTCTGGATTCATAATATCAAAATTATCCTAGGGTGAAATT
The DNA here is from genome assembly GCA_963277665.1 of Viscum album. Classification (NCBI taxonomy): domain Eukaryota; kingdom Viridiplantae; phylum Streptophyta; class Magnoliopsida; order Santalales; family Viscaceae; genus Viscum; species Viscum album. The sequence continues at coordinate 1,400,261,689 of OY728125.1, forward strand.
TTGGTATTTTTCTGAAAACTTTCAATTTTTGATGAATAAGTGAAAACACTGGGTTATATTTAAAAACCGACTTTTTATTTAAATAATTAATTATTTTATTTAAATTTATTTTAGGTCAAAATTGATACATAATACCTATATAAGTTCAATGTAATTCATTGGAGTCATTTTATTGTAATTTTAGATATATAAAAATTTTATTAAACTTTTCACCATCTTTTACCCACCTCCTAGGAGAATTTGAAAATTTACATAAAACTTAATTTTACCTCTTTTGTGACTGGAATTTCAAAGTTCCGAGAGACACGGTTGATGTCAGTAAGTAAAATGTGGTTCAATGAGATAAAAATAATTTTTTTTGAATAGTAACCTTTTACTTTTTTTTACCACGATTAAAAGTAAATAGGGTAATTAAGGATAAAAATGATATTATTATTACCCTAACACATGTCCTAATTCTATTGGATAAGTGTAATTCGACCAAAAAAAATATTAGGAATAAAGTGTGACCATTTAGGTCCACTTGGATTAGATTAGGACATTTAATATTAATTTATTTAAAGAAGGGTTAAAATAGTTAAAATCAAAGTTTAATAAGTAAAACATTTTTCATATAGATCTATACATAAGATAAATTCGACTATAAATATTCATTATAACTATAAAAATATTTCCTACATAATAGTATTTTATTTTTAATTTTTAGACTTTATATAATTTAATTTATTTATGACACAAAGATGATGCAGGAATTATCTTATTAATGAAATATTGACATAATTGATGTTATAATACCCAAATAAATGTAATTTGAGACTTTTTATGAATTAAACTAATTTTCTAGGTTAATATGACATGTTAGTAATGATTTAATTAACTTTTTGTGAACTAGTAATTCTTTTATGATTTTTACAAAAATCAATTACTAAATAGTGTGAAAATTGACATAAAATAGTTTTTAAAACAAATATTATATTTTTAATTGTTATTTTATTCCTTAAAATCTAAGGTTCGGCTAAATGACTTAGATAAGGTTATATATATTAATAATTAACAACTTGGGGTTCTTTTGGCTTGTTATAGTAAGTTTATTAACCTTATAGTGAAAGAAAACAAGAAGACAAGGTAAGAGTAAAATTATTTAACTTCAAGTTAAATCTTATTGATAAGGTTAAAATAGAAACCTAAAATTGTCAAAATTCTATTGGATGAAGGAATTTCAACCCATCCCCAACTTAGCTTCGAAATAAATCAATTTGGAGCTATTTAAAACCGAATATTACTTTATAATAAATTAATATTTTTACTTTTCCAAAGGTGCCCCTCTCCTCCCTTATAAAAGGGAATCTCCTCCCTCTCTTCCTCACACCACTTTGAGCCTTCAATCTGGGCCAACCCCTGCCAATTTCTCCCCTCCACTTCCCTAGAAATATCCTAGAGGTTCTGGTATTCTTCAAAGACCAATCTTAGTGCCCTAAAAGGAGGTTTCAAAAGGCATGTCGAAAGAAGAGGTAATATCCTTTACCGATTCTTTCAACTTTATTTCTTCTTCCACTTCTTCTTCTTAGGTTGTTTCATTATGAAGTAATAACATCAGTATCATTAATATAATTATATGTTATTATAAGTATTAAACAACCCTATTTCACCATCTATCCATCCTACGGAAAACGAAATCACCGCGCGTGCGTACGCACGGAATACCGTCTCCACGTCGTGGTGTAATCTGTTTTTCCAATACCACCTTACTTGGATGGGTAAAATGGTGTAAAGAATAACTATACATAGTTATTGGAAAATCATACTGATTCTGATATATTTTATCATCCACTCCAATTCAATTCAATTATTATGGAAATGATATAATTGCTCGTGCGTACGTACGGACTACCGTCTCCACGACGCGATGAGATTCATTTTCCATGTTAACCATTAAAGAATAATTATAAAGTATATATAAGCTATAATAATGAAATATATGACATTATAATGATACTGGATTTATGTGTATAGATATATATATTTATTTCATATACTTAATTTGATTATACTCAATAAGGAAACGAAAACAACGTTCATGTGTACGTATGGCCTACCGTCTCCATGAACGATGTATTTCTTTCCATTTATTGATCTATTATATATATGTATATTCTGAATATATATTATATATAAATCATGTTTTATATTATGGAATTAAGTAATCATGATCTAAGTAATCATATGAATAATTACAAGTCAAATCACGGACCATAAATGAAACGATTTTACCCAAAAAGCTCTTTAACATGGAATTTACAAAAGAACGGGTAATATAAAGTCATAAGTGAACCATATATGATATCATAACCATTAGTATGATTCTGGAATAAGTCAATGACATTATTTTAATCATTATACAGGAGTTTTGGACATTTACGAAGCAAATCGAACCTAAGGTAAGGGAAAATCTCACAATCTCATTTTTATTCGAGATTGTTTATACTTTGGTATTTACTAGGGTGTATTTTATCATCCACATCCAGTTTTCCTCAATATGTAATATTATTTCCATCCACCTACAATTTTTTAAATCTAATTTTACCCTTCGGTGAGTTTTTAGTAAAAGATATGAAAGGAATCTTTTGTCGTTTTTCGTACGAGGTACTTTTTAACTTTTTCGACAAAAGTACGAGAAGAGTGTTTTTTAACTTATATAACATGAAAGGATTTTTTAAAACATTATTTCCAAGAATATTCCTTTACATGTTTTCATGTTTATTTTTAATCAACTTCTTTTATTTTATAATTGTATGACATGTTAATAGAGGAAAAGTATTTTTGAAGTAGAAAGGATATTTTCCTCAAGAATGGAGTTCAAGTGTTTTATCAAAATTATTTTCCATCTAGGATAATAAAGGGTTCTTTTTTTATCCCTATTATTACATTGATTTGATTTTTTTGTGATGGAATTATTTTTATGAATTCCTTTATCTTATAGGAATTGTTTTATGTTTTCATGATTTTTAAGAATCCCATTTTTATTACATGGGTTATGCTATGATGTATGGTTTATGATTTCGTGGCACACATAAGAATGGTATCATTATGAGATGGGTGGGACCTATATCTCACTCCAATGCATTTAGTAAAGATTGTATATCTCATGATATAGACATGGTTGGAACGGCAGGTTAAACCGGTTCAGTGAAACAGGACTGAAACGAGGAATGAACTCGGTTCAGAAATGGACTTTGTCCACTAAGATAGTATTAGAAATGAGTCTTGAATAATTAGAAATGATTCTCTATGATTATGTGTGTATGCCACAAAGCTTCATGTTTTATTTTATGATTATTGTGATTACATTTCACTACCATGATTTACCCCATGTTATGAAATTTTGATCTCTTTTGTAGGGTAAGATTTCCAAAATGTTATGTTCTTATGAATATGATGTGATTGATATTTCTTTTGTTTACCCTTACTGAGCATTTGAGCTCACCCTTTTATGTTTTATTTTCCAGGATATAAAGAAAGGTTTTAGGTAAGAAAAAAAAGGGAAGATCTTTATGGGAGATGTTGAAGATCTTTCACCACGATTAGAAGATTATATTCCGAGTTTCCAAAGACACTAAACTATTACGGTCCTTGTGTGTGTTTTTGTTATGTACTAAGTATTCTGCAAACATAATGTAATTTCCATGTACATTATACTTCAAGTATCTACACTCTATACATCAGAAATAAAATATCAAAATCAAGATGAAATATTTGTTTTGAATATGCATAATATGACCCCATTTGGCTTTGTATAAATCACCCTTAAAAGTCTTCAATATCCATAAGCCCTAATGAAGTTTTCTAGAAAATCACTTTATAAACATGATCCATGTTATTTTTTTTAATACATATCCCATATCACTTTAATGATCTAGAATCCCCCATATTATATCTAACGACCTTCACTATTAATGTTTAAAGGGTTCTAGAACATTCTTGATTAGATAGTTTTGGAATGAGAAATCATTGAACTTTTGGTCAAAGTAAAGTGACCTCAAACTACAATAATCATACATCCCCACACCATGAAATTAAACCATATGGTAGTTTCCTTTTTATAATGAAATTAAACTATATTACACTCATCTAATCTATATAAAAATAAACTGTAAAAAAGGCCCTCATTAGATAACCTTAAATTATAGGTCAACCATGTCACAGTAGCATGACATTTAATTGCATGACACATGGTCTATTATATATGGCCAATTATATACATGAGAGATAGATCCATGTAATTATAATTGGTACTATATTTAGAGATTCATATTATTCCAATCCCATGCTAGGATGAGATACAAAAATTCCCTCCCTATATATAATAATTTGATATGTATAGGGGTTTCATCCATTCTTAAGGACTCATCGGTCATGATTATCATTCCCAACCATGAGTGTTCATTGAATTCAATCATTCCCCTTTATGAAATTCAATTAGGGTAAAAATTCAACTACATGAACCCTATCAAGAATTTTTATATGGATTTAAATGATTCCACAAGTTGTTTGATGTTTCTCATATCAAGAATGAAATATGTGAGATTAGAGTACCTAGAGAGTCACTTTGATTATCTTAGTGGTGTTTCATATCCTATTCAAATACAAGAAACTTTTCACCATGAAATTACCATAAAATGGGTGGTAGAAGTTCATGTCACAGGATTCAAAACAATTCCAGTGGCCCATTTATACTGGTCTATTCCTTCCCCACATGAGAGCTCGATCCATGTAGACATATTTGGAACACAAACCATCTATTAATTAGAAAAATAATACCCCATTTACATTGTTTTTATTTTATCTACAGTGATGATTCCAAAAAAGGTATCTGATTTACAATAACATTCTATGAATAAAATCCCTATCACTGGATGTGATTCACACACACACACATATATATATAGTTTCTTATTAGTGGCTCGCAAGACTAGTTTGAGATTATTAGCCTTCTAACTATTGGTGAATTTTGCTCAATATAAAACCTTATCTTTATTATTTAGTCTTGTTAGACCTTTAAAATTATAATTAAAAGAGACTTAATACTCATTTGGTTGAATAAATGCAAAGGGAAACTAGGGAAAAAGTTGAGTCTCAACTCTTATAGGTTGTATAGCCTAAGAAAAATTTAATATCATTTTCCTACTCCCATTATTACAATATTTAATACACTAATAGATGGAAATCCTAAAAATAAATCCAACTGTAGTATTACTGTTAATGTTTAAAAGAAAAGATGGAATAAAGAGATAGATGATTGAGATTAAATCTATTTTTTATTTCACATTTCAAAAATATATATGATCATAAATTAATTAGAGTATTTCTATTTAAATGAGTCTTTCCTCTCACAATATTTGTTTTAAGGATTGAAATAGATGAATAATTACATGATCATAGTCCTCTACAAATTAACCTATCTTTAATAATTGAGTAGCCTCTATTTCTACATAATATTGCAGTGCCTCTTCCCTCTAAATACCATCCTTATGAGCCTTATCTTCATCTTTAACCAACCACTACTCTTAATTTTCCATTACCTCAATGCGATCCAATTCATAATTAAATAGATCTATCTCTTTATGGAGTTGTTCCGCCAAGGTCCTATATTTTAAAACTTGGATTTGGTATTGGGTTGCTACTACGACTTGTTTAGTAGAATCATTAAGAAGAATATTTCAATGGGATGAAGAATGAGCTATATAATCTATGTTTTTTATTTGATACTGCAACATTCTCACCCTCCCTTAGGCATAAAAATACTATTTTACTTTCATATGTATGGAATGGTAGACCAACCCCCCATTACCAATAATAGAAAAAGTATGGTGGAGCTTGGGAAATTTTGATGACTCATTTGAAACAGGAGTATAAGAAATCAATTTCCTTATATTCCTCCACATGGTATGATGTGAAACATGGAAATTATCAAGTGTCCCTTAGTCTACTGAAAATCTATCTCATAAGGAAGAATGTATTATGTGACTAGATCTGCAAGGAAAGGAAAATCACCAACATTTTATAGATAAGAGGGCTCTAAAGCAGTCAAAGTCAGGGTAGCCTCAACTGAAAACTAATCTGAAGTATTTTGGATATCAAGTACATGTACCAATGATAATGAAATGGGTATTAAATAACAAATACCTCTTAAGGTGAATTATGAGGTGGTTATGAAGTTAAGAGACTCACCTTCATTTGACAGGGCACCAACCTCATCGATCATCTTTACCCAGAAGGTAGTCATTTCAACGGATGCCTCTCTAGCTGATGGGTTAGCCTTAGAGAACAATTTTTTCAGAGGGGAAAGTGTAATGGTTTCTCATTTGGACATTTCAGAAACCTCTAAAAGGTCACTCAAAAATACTGAGTTCACTGGTATAACCTTGGGAGAACATAGGGAAATAGTAGAACACACATCTTCTTAGGAATATGTCATTGCTTTGGCCACATTTTTGCTATCTGGGGGAAGGATGTAAGTCCAAACCAAAGATAGTAAGTTATCTCCCTCACCCACTATTCTAGGAGTGGAATATGTTGGTCCTAAATATTCATTATATTCAGATTTCATTAGATGCTTCATTCCCAACATATCCAACTCCATAGGAAATGGAGACACATTATCTTGAATCATTGGCTCCTCCTGACATGAGGAACCTCTGAAAAACTCAATAAAAGTATACTAATTAATATAAAAGGACATACTAAATGAAAACCAAGAATTAAGAATACAATTAATACTTTCTACCTTAGATCAATCGTGAATTTAAAAATTATTCTCTTACCTATGTCTCATGGTTTCCCACTAAGATAATATATCAAGTGACATTGTAGGAGAAGGAGAGGGTGTAAATACTCCCGTAGGATCTAAAATCACATATTATATATGCTCATGTTCCCTAGGAGGTACTTCATTAACAACCATTTGATCCCTAAGAACATACACACCAACAATAGTTTCTTCTTCAATATATTTGGGAGAGGGAATGAGTGATGACACAATTGTATCCTCCTAAAAATAGTGGATGGGGAAATAGAATAAGGGTTAAAAAATTTCAATGGGAGAAAAAATATAGTGGATATAAGATCTTATATTAGATCATCACTAAAATTTAACTCTACCACCATTGTTAACACCATTACCTACAACCATTCCAACAAATGAATCCTTCCATTGAATTAATGAATATAGGATTCCATCTATTTAAGATACGTACTGCCCCCTCTTTAGGATTGTATTGGAAATAACAAAGTTTAGGTATAGTGATTAGATATTATATAGGAAGATCAGTTTCCCCAACCTAATACACACCCATGATATCTTCAGCAGATTTATTCCTTCACTAAACATAACACTCTCTCTAGGATTTGGGGAATTCTACTAAGACATTAATAGATAATTAATAGTAGAATGACCTTATAGGTGGGGTGGGTTCAAGTCATCGCACCTATTTCCTTAGCAACTCTAGTACCACACCCTTAGAGAAATGTGCTTCCATGTCCCAAATCACAAGGAAGAAGGCATATCAACAAGTTCACATGGAGATGGAAAATCTGCCTCATCACCCCCTATGAATCTCTATTGGTATCTGCACTCTTGCTTTCATATGGTATTATAATTTCCATTATCTCTTATAAATCTATCTTGGAGTGAATGAATAGAGGCTTCAAGAAACAGGATGTAAGCTTCCACTAAATCAAGAAAATCCATATACGAAAATATTTTTTTTACATATATACCACCATACCCAGTCAGAATGGTTTTCTTATCCCAAAGGAGGCACTAAATCCCTTTAATAGGCATAGAAATCCTCTATGTTTCCCACACCCTCCAATACATGTGTTTTTTAGATTTTTTGGGGATGAAAAACTGGTAATATGGAAATGTAGATTAGTCCATGGAGGAGTAACCATTATTCTGATGGTCTAAAACCCAGACTCTCAACCTTCTCCTATGAATTTCAAAAATAATGGGGTTATTTAGGGTAATTATTTTTCCTAGATAAGCAACCTAATTTTTATTCTCTTCACCCCCATTGGCCTTAGACATGGGCTGACATTCTAAATATGAAACTATTTCTATTGCTTACCATTTGGGTATGATCGAATCCATGATTCGATATAATATTTTCAATGTGGATGATGAATATTAGAAGGTGGAAGCTCAACCAGACTACTTGTATCTTCTCAGATAAACATTATCCACGATTTTTGAGAAATCATAAAATTATTCTCTATCTATGCACTATTAATATATGGGGGACTCCTCATTGTTGTATAGTGGAACTAAATCATGAACCTATAGGGTGTATAACCTTCTTAAATCATCATTTATCAATTTTGGAAACCAAAACACCATCCCACAACGTAATGAGGTTCCCCCATCTGGTGTTATCTCTAGATGCATCATTTATCAGGGTACTAATGGGACAAGAATATGGGGGGTATATAAAATGGTCATGATAATTGAGATGGTCTATTACATCCTATTTGACCAAGGTCAATGGGTTCACCCCACTTATACGTTGTATGTAATGCCCTGATTGGGCATCCAGAATCTGATGGTCATTGATGAACATGTATCCTCCAATGTGTGCTATTATACTGACTCAAAGAACATGAAATGAGACCATGAGCTGGTAGGGAAACTTCACCCTACTTATATATACCATATAATGATATATTTTCATGAGTACCCAGACTTATAGATTATTTCACCTCCCAGTGCCTATTTATGCAACCACCATGAAGGTTTTAACTTTGACTCCAGTTCTATATTCATGCACCAGTAGTAACAAACCACTAAAAAACATGGAAATAAAATTTTTAAGTTGAACCCATCGATCGATATCAGGGGAAACATTACAATTCTACTAATTAGATCCACATTCCTCATACATTATCTAGTAAATGTAAATTCATCTTCAGGTACTTAGAGTAGGAAACATCCTTGGCATCCTTGTATGAGGTTCAGAACCATTTGGTGGTGAAACAAATACATGAATCCAATTAGAAAAGGATACATATATCTTGGGGTGAGGCTCAAATTCCAGAAGGTTTTGCACTATCTTGAGAAACTCCATCGCAAGTCGATGATTTCTTTCAATGTTATCGAACACTATAGAAGGAGGAAGTAATTTTTCATACTTATCCCCCATTATTGGTGCCACTGAGTGCATCTGGAAATTCTATATGCTGATACCAACTACCTCATGCCCTAAGTGAAATTTTTTGGTATTTGGGATCTATCGAGTTAGTAGTCGAGGGATGATTAATATGTTTCGATGAGGAAATACATGTGATGCCCATGAAACATAATACGGTCCTACATTCAATATAGAATTAAAATATTCTTAACTTCGATGAAATCAGAAAGGGAATCCACTTTCTATACAAATTAAACCCTTGAGGTGAAGATCCCACTTGTATGGTCACCCTTAAAACTCATCATCCATGGGTTTCCTTGTAATAGAGTGATAAAAATGAATTTATGATTATAGACCTGAGAGCATTTAATCTAATGATAAAGGGGTATAATTCAAAAAAGACCCATCATAATAATTATTGTGGATAATATTTCCCTTAAATGATATATTTTATCAGAGTGTATTGTAGTTCTTTATAATCCAATCCATCGGTTTCTTTGTTCAGAATGGTTATTTGATAAGGGTGTCAGATGGAAACTAAAACCCATAAATAATAAACCTATCTAAGACGGGATACTCTTAATGCTTAGCACCAATAATTTCTTCCAAAAAATTATGATGGTGGATGATGCCCTGTTTTGGGTTTTTATCAATGCTTTCAACCATGGAATTCCTCTTTTCATTAGCAATGGAAATAGTATTTGAAACATCATGTGAAGAATCTATCATCTAAAAAATCAGGAAAGGAAATATTCGATATATACAAGTTCAAAAAACAAATAAAATCCATGCATTTTAAAGTAAGGTGGACAAAAAAACATGTTATCTGTACTATGAAGTGCTTAATCCACTATGTGGACTGTGAAGCACCGAATCTTCTATGCAAACTGTAATGATGTTAAGAAAAAATGCGGAATAGTTTTTTGATACATGGGAGTAATTCAACATCAATGTAAATTAAACTATTTACAAAATATACCAATTAATGGATGATACCTTTTGCTATGAGAGAGAGGACATCCATAGAAGAAAATGATATTCGTAGAAGGGTTCTGTGCTAGAAAGACTAGAGTGGCATGTAAAGAACCTATGTAAAAAATTCATAAATTAGTTGATTATAACATAATTTATAGGTGTGGTACGTTCCTAGTTCCACTAGTACCCCTCAAGGAATCTGACTAGTCAAATTTCTTCCTCGGAATCGACTCCTACTCATCTACATTAGACCCCATTCTTATGGGGGTATTTTCTTGGTTCTGGGAATGTTTAAATGGAAGATTAAAAAGGATAAAGTCTTGGATCCATGAAGATAACTCATCCTTCTCATAGATAATCCTCATTAAGCATCCACATAGTGCCTATGCATATAGCCTCTAAATAGTTTCTTCTCGTAACACCTCTATATAGATCCTCCTCATAGCTGTCTACACAGATCCACTATAAATGAAAATTAATTTTTGGGGAGAGGACTAATTTTCTATCCCCTTGTAAACAAAAATTTGTTTTCAAGGTGATACCAAATTTCCAATCCCCCAAAAAATTAAAATTATTTTGTGGGGCGAGGCATGATTTTTAAGCCCCCCCCCACAAACAATTTTTTTGGGAGATCTGTGAATTCCAACCCCCCTACAAGAAAAATTCATTTATAGGGCGAGGCATGATTTTCACCCCCCCCCCCCCCCCCGCACACAAATGAATGTTCTTTTTTGGGGTGATGAATAACCGTTTTTTTCCCTACAAATTAATTTTTCTTTATAGTGTGTGGTGTTATTTTAGGCCACCTATAAACCAAAATACGTAAGGGGTTGTAATTTTTCAATGGTTCTGATCAATCCTAAATAATGATTAAATATGTAACCTTTGAAAATACCTCACAGGGACTGACAAGGGAGGTTAGACGAGAATAGAGAAACCATGATAGAGTGTCCAAGCAAGTCATTTCAAAATTTAAAAATTTACCTCATATCATAAAGTTTAATAGGGCATAAGAACCACTACTCATAGAAAAAAACAGTTCAAATAGAAAAAATTCTTTCACAACCCAAAAATAGGGTTTTATCAACGCTAAAAGGGCCTTTATCTATGTTAAAAAATCAATAATAATTGAGGTGCTATTAAAAGGGGGTCCCTTTTATTAGTGCTAAAAAAGAGATGATAAATGGTTCTTTTATCAGTACTAAAAAAATCATTGATAAATTTTTTTTTATCAGTCCTAAGAAATGTTAAAAAAATTAAAAGAAAGTAAATCAGAGACCCACCCTTTTAACAGTGCTATGAAGCCCCATTCACACCCATGATACCCCCATTAATAGTGCTAGGCACACCCACCCCCACCCTTTAACAACACTATCCCTCCCTTCACCCGTCCACACACTCTGCCTCTGCTTGGATTTGAACTCGAGACCCCTCCGTTGTGTGCCTGCACCTTTACCACTCACCCATATTTTTTTCTCCATTTAATGATATATCTATTTACACACACACACACAGACATATATATTTAGTTATATTTGTTCATATATTAATATAGATTTATATTAATATATGTAGTTATATTAATATATATATATACTTAGATATATATTTTTAGTCACATATTTTTTTATATTAATATATATTTATAATATTATTTTCAAATAAATTTATAAAATAAGATTTTTTGTGCGTTTATAAATAAATAAATATAGAAATACAGATTTATATAACACACATACACATGTAAATATAATATATATATGTGTATATGTAAGTATAATTTTACATATTTACATATTTACATATATTATATATTCATATGTATTTTAATTTGTTAGAATATATTTATAATATATATTTATTTATTAATACAAACACATGAATATATATATATATATATAAACACACACAATATATAGGTATATAAATATTCATATATTTTTATTTTAAATAAAATTAATGCTATAAGGCTTATATATTGATAAATATACTTTATATATAAATATGTATAATTATTTATTTATTAAATTAAACATTTATGTGTGAATATATAAAAAATATTTATATATTTTTATATATTTGATTATAAATAATTGTTTATTATGAAAAATAATAAAATTTCAAATCCAGAATATCAATATGAATGTAAACCTGGGGAATAAATTCAGTACCCAATGAGAAATGGGAAAAGACCACATGAAATGATGGTGAAATTCCATCGAATGTAAAAAAAACTGGATATCCCAACAAAATACTCATATTTGGGGGACTTTTAGGCCTTTTGGCAATGAAAAATGTGACAAAATTTTTCCTTGTGTCACCAGCTCATAGATCTCATTGTAGAGTTCGATTTGATATAAGGTAGAGCCGAAAAGGACACCTGAATCAAAATTTATGGCCATTTGAAGTTTGAGTTATGTTTTTAATATAAATATATAAATATATTAAAATATTAAAATATTTTTTTTGAAATATAATCTTTATCATAACTAGTAAAAAAAATGTTGATAAAGACCCTTTTTATCAGCACTACTAAAAAAAGAGCTGATAAATGGGGCCCCTTTAATAGCGCAAAAAAAGTGCTGATAATGGGGTGCCTTTATCAATGCTAAAAAATCACTGATAAAGTCATATTTTTAATAGAACTTTTTTAGTGATATTATAAGTACCCTTTATTAGTTCTTTTTTTGCGCTAATAATGACACCCCTTTATTAGCACATTTTTAGCACTGTTAAAGGGTGGCACTGTGAAAACACATTTTTGTGGTAGTGTTTGTAGGAAGTCTTCAATATAGAAATCCTTTATAGACTATAATTCCATGAACCATATGAAGATTAATTCTATCCATATCACCATCTCATATATAAAAATGTACGTGGGATTGGGTCCTTCAGTCTCGGTACACTTCCATAAAGCTTTCAAACTTATCTCATCCCCTCCTAGAGAATTTCAAACAACCCCCTCCATAAAACTCTCCCACAAAGTGCTAACCCAAATTGGGCCCCTTCATGATCCTCCAAGGCAATAAATATTCTATAACCCATAAATATGATCAGGATACAGGTCACACTGGTGTTTCCTAGTGATAAAATGTTCATGTGGTGAATAATGTCATGTTGGTAGCTTCTAAAACAAAGGGGATCCTCAAAATTTTCATAATAATATATTCCTTTGGTAATGAGGATCGAATCCTTAGAAATGGTTCTGGTTGGTTATGTAGGAAAAATAACTACATCTATTTCATGTATCCCCACTCTCTTCCTCTCTTCCAAATATCATAATGGGTTGAGGGGTGGATATTCAAAATATAATACCTCCTAGATTAATCCATTTTTCTTTCATGGAGGATTTTATATCTCACCTACCTATCATCCCAAATAGTTACAAAAATAAAATTAGAGATGAACACACACAAAATCCTTCCTCCCTATCCAATAGCCTCAGCCTCATCCCACAACGGCTGAAGAAAATTGTGCAGTTATTTGGATCTCCAGTTTTCTCCTTTTCCTCACACCATGAATTACTAATGTGGCTTATAGGTATGTAAATGATCATGGAATCTACATGGTCAAATTCATTTCTCTGAAGAATATTATCCTTCCATATCATTCTCTTGGCTTCTATAATAGGACTCATATTTGGTATAATCCACAAAACTGTGTATCCCACTTCAGAGGGACTTAATCCCTTATAATAAATAAATGGTCTTCCTTCATAGGTGTAAGCTCCAACTCTTTCTAACTACATGGGATTTTATTCCCATCCAAATGAGATATGTAGGAAGCTTCCTTGAGGTCAAAACATAGCACCCCAAACTCACCCTAATCCTATATCGGCTATATCCCTAGTAGGTTTATATCCAACTTTGGATTTCATACGCCTTCCAAGTCCTCAAGGCCACTTTGACATAATTCCCCTGTGAGTTATTGATGAGGCATCTTTCCCCTTGACGTCTTTTCCACATGATGTTAAACTGCATTGTTTGGTTATCATGACATAAAATTAAAATGTATGATGTGTAACTTTAAGTGTAACTAAAATAGTTGTATTCTAATTAATTTTATAATGATATGTGGGATTCTTATGTCATGGTATCGATCCTAATATCAAAATAAATCTCCTATGCATGGATGATGATAAATTTTCTAGTTCCTTACTAAGTGTATTAAAAACTAGAATCCTGATAATAAATGATATAATAATATTTAATCCATTAATAAAAGGATACCATATATAGATAACCTTATATACACCCAAATTTATTGATCAATGAAGAAATTGACATACAAATTTATGATTCTGAAATCAACACATGCTAACAAATGACTTCTAATACAAGGGTGACATATTCTATATTTGGGATTTAATTAAGGATTCAAGATTAATTCTTAAATATATAAGATTTTCCTAAATTATCAAACAATTACACCAAAATGGTATGATGATCTCGATCTACCATCCTTAAGATCAATGTGTTTTTTAAGGTCCTATTGGATAAATCCGAGTGACTGCCTATCTTTAGATAGTAGGTCTACATTAACTTAAAACAAGTGAAGGTGAGAAGCACATAGAAAACATGATGATATAATAAAATTAGTATCTAAATAATACTAGGATATTTTTATATGAAGTTAATTACCTATAAACTTCTCCACTTCAATCAAATGGGATAGGCTATCATCATTTGTGTGTACGGCGGACTACCGCCTCATTAATCGAGGTTATTTTTTTTCCATCACTACATATTAAGGAAGAATATAATTATATATTTAGTTTTTATATATTATATATATATATATATTATATTATTATACCTTTTAATTTCTATTACCACATCTATATTCTTACAACATAGCCAGGTGAATATTCATAACACTGCTCATGTGTATAGAGGACCAGAGCCTTGCAAACTGATGTGATGTGTTTTTCACTTCAATTTTACAAGGATTATAATAAAAAAAGATAAAATTAATATATATTAAAATTTTAACATAATTATACTTTTGGAATTATGATATCGCATACACCATCTTTCTTTCCCTTTTATGGGTGATATGCTAACATCGTTCATGTGTACGACATACTACAGCCTCACGAAGCGATTTGATTTGTTTTTTTCCACTAATACTTTTCAAGGAATGAAATAAGAGGATATTTAATGAATATATGAGATATATATAAATTAAATTTTTTTCTATAATGTTAATATATTATTTTTCTTCCTTTCATTTCATTCATTTAGATAATGGAAATAGAGTTTATACGTACGAACGGTCTACCATCTTAATTAAAAGTGTATTTCATTTTCTATCTTTCACTTTTATGGATTAATATAAATTCATATATAAAGAGTATATTATATATATATATATATAAATATATAAATATATATATATTGTAAGAACCTGGATCTTCATTTCAGGTATGGATCTTGATTTTGGGTGTTTTTGATAAAAAGGGGAGAATATGGAAATTTAAGGAGTACACGCCGTGTAATTAGGAGTACACAACACGTACCTAGTTACCACAGGTAGCCATGTCATGAATGAGTTCATGGCCATGTGAGGTGACCTGTAGAAGACCTAAAACAGGGCTCAGTAAAGGCCTATACACACCATGTATCCTTAGGGAACATGCACTATATTTTTATTTTTAATTGATACATCGGACCAAGGTCACATCTAATCGACAAAACTGTATTCTTTTGGATCTATCTTGTACAGGAGAAATTAAAATATCCAAATATTATCTAATACACTAACTCTCCATACATTCTATGAATGAAACACTTTCTATTGCGTTGGAATCACCATGGTGAGTTCTTCATTCTTCTAGAGATTCTCCCCTTCATTTATTCTCTTGCGTGAGTTATTGTAAGTTGATCATTTTTGATGTTTTGTAGATCTACGACATTCTAGGTCAATTCAAAGGATCAGGCTCAACTACATCGATTGTACAACATCTAGGTAGGTGTTTTTTCCTTTCCGTAGTTTTCTTTGAATTATATATGCAAAAACCCTTGAATACCATAGTTTATGGTATTGCATGTTTTGGGAATTTAACCCTGTTACTACCTAACATACTTTTTTTCTTGTGTAAGGGTATTTGATTATGAATATGGTTTATTACCTTGATATGTATGTGTTTTCCCATATTTGTTTTATATTGGTCATTGGGTCTAGAATGGCTTGTTTGGCTGCTATGATTTTCGTGCCTAGTGTTGTTAGGATGGAGTTGTTATTATGTGAAATGATTGTGATATGCATTGTAATTGTTTAGGCAAGTAATATTTTAGTTTTACTTTGGATTATGGATATAATTTGTGCATGATTATATTAAATAGGGTTATGGGAACCTGGTGTAGTGAGACCATAGTGGTAATGGATGATGAGGGATTCCCTAGAGTGTCTATTACCTTTCACATTATGAGACCATAGAGGGATCACCATTGAATGATCCCTCGGAGTGTATGTAGTATACCGTTACGAGACCACATGGGGAATTGGATGTTGAGTTCTTCCTCAGAGAGTCTATATTTATCATGAAAAGACCCCTAGGGGAATTGACGGTGAGTGCTTCCGTAGAGAGTATTTGTCAAAGATAGACCAGAGAGGTTAGATTGTAAGAACATTCCAGAGGGTTTCTTTTTTTAGATTAGTTGAATAATTGGTAAATTTAAATGAATTTAGTTGAAACTGTTGGATTGATTACTTTGAGTACTTCCTTGCTTATTACATCTTTTTCATATTTTCCAGCTATATATATTCACTGACATTTAGGAACAAGTCTTTTGTTGGTTTCCTACTAGGATTTGTCTCACAACTATTTGGCTCATGATTTTGGGCCAAAATAGATTATATTGTTGTAGGTATAGTTAAGGGAAAGAGTCCTTATACTTTAGGTATTTGATTTTTGTTGAGATAGAGAGTATGGGACCAAGCTGAGGCTTGTGATCCTTTAAGAGTTTATTTGTTTTCTTCTACTTTGGTTTAGTACTATATTCTAACATTGTGACTTGTTTGGCTACTTTCCTAGATATATGTGACATGCATCATTCATATATTTTCTCTAGTTGTTTATTTACTTTTAGTCTTCTGCTATTTACTTATTGTGTGGTATTACTACATACCCTACTGATATCTATTGTTTCTATTGTGTTAGTCTACAAATGGGGTCATATTTTCCAACCTATCACACCCAAGGTTGTCACTGCTAGTCAGCAGCCTTTGGAGTTCTGGGAAATGCGCTTGAGGCCATGTGACCAACTGGGTGTGGGGCACCTTTGGGTGACTCCCAGAACTAGGACGTTACAAAGTGGTATCAATGGACGTTCTTTTCTACTTTTTCTTACAGTTCAGAGCCAATAGATAGGTATATGGAGGAATTTTTAGTTGGTAATAAGTTGTGCTCGGGAGTACCGAAACCGTGTATAGGGAAAAGCCAATTTACCTCGATTATTGATTTTTTCATGTTTTGAAATTGTTATATTTGATTTGATTTTACCATTGGGTGATTCACATGATTTATGTTGTTATCATTGATATTATTGTGGTTCTATTTCTTTTACAACCTGATGAGATGAGGGTATTCCATCTCTTGCATCATATAGCCACTTTCTAGAGATCACATGTCATGCATTCTTATATTGCCATTTAGGGTGAATTTTCAATTTCATGTTGTTGTGATTGTTGTTGTGGAAGATATGCATGTTTTTGTGATAAATGCCTTAATAGAATACATACTATTTGATAGGGTATTACTAATTGTGTATTTTTTCGTTTGAATGAGTACCAAACCATGGTCCCTAAGGTGTTATTGTCCCTCATGGATTTGAATTTAGTGAATAATGGGATTTATTTCACTATTATACTTGTGATATGCATGAATATGATGTCAATATTTAATTCAGGGGGAGTATGGGCCCCCATGGATCGAAATTTGGAACATTAATGATTGTTTCAGTGTTTTATACGGTGTTCCAGAGTAGCTTCTGAGGCCTAATGTCTGAAAAAACTGAGAATACACAGTGTGTAATGATGAATACAGGCCATATATCCTTCTGTTTAGGAAGGAACAACTTTTCTTAAGTACACGCAATGTAATTTATATACATGACATGCAGTCCATGACCATGTGATTGACTGTGTGGGAAGAGACATGGGGTTGGGAATTGTTTGGTAGAACACACCGTGTTATAGAGACCATGTATCTGGTCATGTGACGAGTGACATGGGTTGGTGAAATCCCTCTATTACATGCCGTGTCTGGGATAAACATGTCGTGTCGTATGGACTGTGTATCCATCCATGTAACCAATGACACATATAGATGAAAATTAAGTGGTACATGCCCTGCGTATGGTGAACACGCTGTTCAGTGTTACCCAGGAGAGAACTGTGTGTTTTAGCCATGTAGAGGAACTCAGGATTGGGGAAAATGATTCAAGTACACGTCGTGTCTCAAGGAGAGCACGTCGTGTGTATCATTGTTACACAACCAATTTTGGGTAGAAGTATACACCCATGTAAAGGATGATGGGAAGACGCTGTGTGGGAGTCATACACGCCTTATATCTATGTTTTAAAAAACATGAATGTTTTCATTTCTCCTGTTCCTTTCTTGCACTTCTAAGTTTCAGTCCTTGATAATCGTGAACTGAGGTGTTCTTTTGACCATACAGAGTCATGACACCAAGAAATCATCCTATTGTATGATAGATACAGGGAAATGATCAGACAATGGATATAGTAGATCAAGGAATACCAGTATATCCTCCCGTCATGCAGGTCTTGGCACTAGCTATCATTCTGGATACTAGTGTCAATGCACAGTTTGGAGAAGGCTTCATGAGGTTTATACATGCCTTCTAGGAAACACGACATCCTGCCCCATATATCGAAGATTTGACGTGGGGTTTTTAGCAGCAGCATCCTCCCACTTTCTCAGGGGATAGAAGACCTCAGGTTGTAGAGTGATGGTTAGAATCTATGTTAGCTATCTTCGACCATCTTTAGACGCCTCCAGAGAGGAGGGTGAAGATCACTATTCACATGCTTCAGGATTCTGCCAAGATATGGTGTAATGTGATATAACAGGTGGGATACTAGTAGGTTATGGATTTGGATGAGTTCCAGCATTCCTTCTGTGATTACTTTTACCCGGAGACTTTTAGGACCGACCGAGCCCAATATTTCATGAGATTTGAGCATGGTACTCTTTCAAACATGAAGTATACTTCTCATTTCACAGAGTTCCAACACTTCTCACCCATTCCTAGGGGTGATGAATTATTTCATGTGAGGATGTTTGAGGATGGTCTCTTGCATGAAATATGATTTCATGTGAACATTTTTAGGTTGATATCCGTCACTTCTATAGTCAACCTGGCATTGATCACAGAGCGCAACTTGAGGGATTCTTGAGATTTGAGCCCAAGAGGCTCAACATCCAAAATTGTTACCCCTCTAACTAATAGTAGGATGCACCACAGAGAGTCTATGCCTAGAGATTTGAGTAGGTGGAATAATTAATCAAGTAGCCAGGTGGTATTCTACCAGTGAGGGAACTGAGGGAATATGACTCCACATTGCCCGAGAGAACGAATTGAGTGCTGATATTGTGGCAAGATGGGTCATCGCCAGCCTTTCTGCCAATTTTATTCACCAGAAACTTGTGATAGGGGTTCATTTTCAAATATTTATAGGAGAGTAGGACTACTAGTCTCACATAATTTAGGGAACTATATTTCTTCAGGAAGTTTGGGTTGAGGTGGAGGTCATGGCCACAGTGGTTAGACACAGGGTTTTCGACAACCCCAGGGTGGATCAACTCAATGATCAAAGACATCTTCACAGGGTCATAGATCAGGCTAGGATTTTATGATAGAGCAGACCCCACAGAAGAATAATCTCATACCCTCTACAGTTTTAAGAATGAATCTAGTTACCTCAGTTTCATCTTCTAGACTTTTCGATAAGGGGGATTCACATTGTTTCATATCTATTACTTTTGAGGAGATCCTTGGGCTCTGTATCTTTACTTATATTGTTATCTTGATGATAGAAACTCTATTGGGGACTAAAACGACTAGTGTACGTCAGTGAAAGGAGTTCCCTCTTGAGTTTGGTGTGTGGCACTTCTTATGGGACCTCTATGTCTTAGAGATGACATGTTATGATGTCATTATTCGAATAGACTGGTTGGTTTCCTACCAGGAATTTATCGAATAATATCATTTTAGGGTGAGTTTCACATCAACATAGGGTGGTTTGTTTCTATATAAGGGTTAATGTGATGTCCAGGAGAGCGGAGATGGACCCGAGAATCATGGGTCGGGAGGAGTTATAGCCCAGATTGCTAGTCTATATCTAGATGACCAGGGGACTTCATAGATAGACTTTCCTCCAATGTTGTATCATTTCAAAAATGTCTTTCTAGAATACATTTTAGGTTTTACATTAGAGAGATGGGTAGATTTATTAATTGAGCTTATGCTAGGAGTGGCACCAGTGTCCCTTCCTCCTAATAAGATGGATACACCAGAGTTACGAGATCTCAAGAGGTAGTCGGAGGAGTTACAGCCGAAGGGTTTGATCCAACCCAGTACTTCTCCTTGGGGTTCACATGTCCTATTTGTGAAGAAGGTGTATGGTACCCTCAAGATTTGTGTTTGTTATCAGAAACTGAACTAGTTGATGGTCAAGAACTGATATCCCTTGTTGAGTATTAATGATATCTTTGATCAGTTTCAAGTAGCACGAGTTTTCTCAAAGATTTAATTGAGATTCAATTATCATTAGTTGCATGTTATACCATCTGATATACCTCTCATAGCCTTTCAGAGAAGGTATGGTCTATAGGAGTATTTGGTTATGCCATTCGGTCTCATGAATGCGGCTGTAGATTTTATGGCACTGATGAACTGAGTATTATATCCATACTTGGATTATTTCATAATGGACTTTTTGGATGATATCTTGGTGTACTCTCACACTCTACACGACCATGTCACACATCTTGAGATCAATTTGAGTACACTGAGATAACATTATTTATATGATAAGCTCTCAAAATGAAACTTTTGGATGGACCAGATTCACCTCTTGGGACATGTTATCTTAAAGACAGGGTTATCAATAGACCTAGAAAAAGTGAGAGCATTAGTTTCGTAGGATCAGCCGAAGAACATATTTGAGGTGTGGAGTTTTTTAGGGATATATGGTTACTACAGGCGCCTTATAAAAGACTTTTAATGCTTAGAAGCTCCACTAATAGGGATGAATAAGAAGGGTGTGAAGTACCTGTGGACAAATTCATACAATTCAGCCTTTGAGGAGCTGAAAGGAAGGTTAACTTCAGCACTGATACTAGTTTTTACAGAGCCAAGAAAGAGTTATACTATTTAATGTGAAGCATCAGGTATCAGGTTGGGATCAGTTCTTATGCAGGGGGAGGTCGTCATTACATATGGGTCTCAGTAGTTGAGGCCACAAGAGGAGAATTAACCGACGCACAATCTTGAGTTGGTAGTAATTGTTCATTCCTTGCGTTGTTGGAGACATTACCTTATGGGAGAAAATTTTGCAGTGTTAACATACCACAAAAGGCTAAAGTATATCTTTACCCAGCATGACCTGAATTTGAGACAACAATGGTGGGTTGGGTACCTTTAGTATTTTGACATCGATCTTGCCTGCAGACCTGGGAAGGTCAATGTAGTGGCTGATTCATTGAGTAGGAGGACTAAGTAACATAAAGTTCAGGAGGCCAGTAGTGAGTGTTGGCTTATGGCCCTATTCTCTGAGATGCATTTAGTGGTGTACAATAGACAGTGGAGGTGTTATTTCTTCTATAGTTGTTACCTATACTCTTTTGAATCTGGTGAGAATGAGGTAGGTATCAGATTATGAAGTCCTAGTTATATGGGAGAGCATGTCAATAGAGGACCATAATCCTTGATGGATAGTCGGTGAGTATGGGATCTTTCATTTTCAGGGGACTTTATGTGTGTCGGCAGACATATGAGAGGATTTGATCTAGGATTTTCATTCTTCATTTTGGGTAGTTCATCCTGGAATCACCAAGATGTATAGAGATCTACAATGTCAATTTTGGTGTCCAGGCATGAAGACAGATGTTGCTTATTTTTTCATGAGATGTTCTACCAATCTGTAGGTGAAGCTAGAGAATCAGCGACTAGTAGAGATTTTATAGCAGTTACCCATTCCCAAGAGGAAGTGGAATGTTTTCATGATGGATTTCATGATATGGTTATTGAGAATTTCCTAGAGGGAATGATGCAGTTTGGGTG
This sequence comes from Viscum album, assembly GCA_963277665.1. NCBI lineage: Eukaryota > Viridiplantae > Streptophyta > Magnoliopsida > Santalales > Viscaceae > Viscum > Viscum album. The sequence continues at coordinate 1,400,284,157 of OY728125.1, forward strand.
GTTATATATAGGCTCAAAAAGGTTGAGCACTTCTTACTAATCAAGGAGAACTTTAGTATTGATGAGATTGTATAGTTGTAAATTCGAGAGATTGTATGTTTGAATGGGGTTCTATAGTCCATATTTTCAGATAGGGATGCTTGTTTTACTTCTCAGGTCTGGCAGGGACTATAGAGGGATTTGGGAACACATGTACTTATGAGTAAAACATACGATCCCTAGACAGATGGCTAGTCCGAGTTCACGATTCATGTGCTGGAGGACATGCTTTGAGAATGCTTCCAAGATTTCAGAGGTTCTTGGGATAATCACATACCCCTAGTAGAGTTTTCAAATGACAATAGTTTTTAGGAAACTATTCATATGGCACATTATGAGGATTTTTATGGTAGGCCATGCCGATCACCCCTATGTTGGTTGGAAGCAGGAGAGGCAACTATGCTGGGACCTCATCTTGTCCAGGAGACCACATAGTAGGTGGAGTTTATTTAGAAGATGATGGATTCTACACAGTCACAATAGAAGTCTTATGTTGTTCATTGGAGATGACTCTAGAGTTTGAGGTTGGAGATCATGTTTTCTTACGCGACACACCGATATTGGGACACAGGTGGATTAGGAGACAGGTAATCTTCCCCTAATATATGTTAGGCCATTTGAGGTTTTGGAGAGGGTCAAAAAAGTTGCCTATTGACTGTAGTTAACTCAGAGGTACCGAGTTATGCATGATTTATTAAATGTTTTTCAGATATGACGTTACTTCTCAGACGCATCTCATTTTTCCAACCCGAGGAGGTTGAGATTGGGGTGGACACATTGTTCGAGGAGTTCACTATCCAAATTTTTGATCGTAGCATGAATGTTCTCTGTGGCTGGTCTGTTCCTCTGGTATGGGTGCTATGGCAGCACATGTGAGTGTAAGACAAAACTTGGGAGAGGGAGATCGATGTGCGACTGCACTGGCTAGAGCCTTTGGAAGAATATTCTTCACCACATACTTATGAAAATTTGGGGACACATTTATTTAATTGGTAATGTTTTAAGAACCCAGATCTTTATTTAAGATATAGATCTTGATTTTGGGTGACTTTGAAAAAAAGGGGAGAATCTGGAAAATTGAGGAGTACAAATCATGTAATTAGGAGTACACGCTGTGTACCTAGGTACTTCGGGTTGCTGTGTCCTGGCCGTGTAATGGCCGAGTACATGGCCATGTGAGGTGACCTGGAGACCGCCTAAAGCGGGTCCTTATAAAGGCCTATACACACTGTGTATCCTTGAGGAACAAATCGTGTGTTTTTATTTTTAATTGTTATATCAGACAGGGGTTGCGTATAATCGACAGAACTGTCTTCTTCTGTCTCAGTCTCTTCCAGGAGCGATGAAAATCACCAAATCCTCTCTAAGCCACAGAATCTCCATATGTTCCCTAAATCAAACACTATCAATTGCATTGGAATATCCACGGCGAATTCAACCTTATTATAGATCTTCTTCTCTTGATTTCTACTCTAGCGTGAGTTATTAGAAGTTGTGATTTTTTGAAATTTTGTAGATATATAACATTTTACATTGATTCAAAGTTCTAGGGTCAACTATATCGATCATACAACATCTAGGTAGGTGTTTTGTGCCTTTCCGTAGTTGTCTTTGTGTTATATGTGCAAAAAGAGCAAAATACCATAGTTCAGGGTATATGATATGCTTGTTATTATATGAAATGCTTGTGATATGCATTTTAATTGTTTATCCAAGTAGTATTTGAGTTTTAATTTGGCTTCTAGATATCATTTTTTCATGATTATATTACACAGGGTTATGGGAACCCGGTGTAGAGAGACCATAGGGGGAATGGATGAGGACGGATTCCCCAGAGTGTATATTACCTTTCACGTTGTGAAACTATAAGGGGTATGGAGGTTGAGTATTCCCTCAGAGTGTCTGTAGTATACCATTGAGAGACCATATGGGGAATTGGATGTTGAGTTCATCCTCAAAGAGTCTATAGTTATCGTGAAAAGGATATAGGATGAATTGATGGTGAGTGCTTCCTTAAAGATTATTTGTGTAATATGAACCAGAGGTGTTAGACTGTGATAACTTCCTAGAGGGTTTCTTGTGTTTGATTGGTGGAATAATTGGTAAATGTAAATGAATGTAGTTGAAATTTTAGGATTTATTACTATGAGTACATCCTTGTTTATTATTTCTTTTTCATATTTTCCTTCTATATATATTCACTAACAGTTAGGCACATGTCTTTTGGTGGTTACCTACTGGGATTCATCTCACTCATGTTTGGGTCATGATTTTTGTACCAAACTAATTATATTATTGTAGGTATTGATAAGGGAATGATCCCTTCTACTTTAGGCACTTGATTGATGTGGAGCTAGAGAGCATGTGACAAAGATGAGGCTTGTGATGCTGGTGGAGTTTATTTGTTTTCTTGTACTTTATTTTAAAACTGTATTCCAGCAATGTGACTTGCTTGGATGCTTTCCTAGACATATGTGATATGCATCATTTATATATGTGGTCCATTTTTTTATTTACTTTTAGTCTTCCAATGTTTACCTATTTTGTGGTATTACAACTTCTAATACTTATATCTATTATTTCCAATGGGTTACTCTTCCAATGGGGGAATAGTTTCCCCACTATCACACCCAAGGCCCTTGCTGTTTGTCAGCAGCCTCAGACATTCGGGGAAATGAGCTTGAGGCCATGTGACCAATCGGGTATAGGGCACCTTTGGTTGGATCTCAGGACTGAGACATTACATATATGTCATTGTAAAAATTATAAAGATGATGGAACCATGATAATATTAATAGGAAAAAATAATAGATGAAAACATATATTAAAAACAAAAGAGTTATTACTCAAAAAATGACATTAACATAGAAATTTTAATTAATAGGTAATAAAAGTTCAAAAAATAATAATATATGGTATGATATTTATAATTATGGTTCTTTAATATATTTATAATAAATTTATATTTATTATCTATGAGGTTAGAATACATATGATGGAATTTGATATATAAGGTAACATATTTTCATCTCACTTTTTTTAATGTTATAAACATGCCATATTCATCGCATATTTCTTTTATGTTGTGTATATAATTCCCATTAATGAATTTTGTGATTCATATGATGGAAATTGTAGACATTAAATATAAATTTCAAGAACTATCATTCCTTGTATTTTTGATTCGAAAGTTTCCAAGGGTTCTTGTCTAAATTTTCTCTCCTTGATACATATGTCATATAATGCACATATCTTATTTTATGAGGTGCATATACAAAAACATTGAATTTTATTATCATGAATTTATTAATTCTCATGATATTTTAGGATTCATTTTATTTTATTCTTTTAGCTGACTTACAATTCAAAGTTACGAATGTGGTAATGATTTTAGTTTAAAATATCATCATTTAATGGAATTGGTTATGATTATTTTTATGATGTTAAAATCTTATGATACATATCTTTTGAAACCGATGATTTTTTATAATATAATTATTTCATGAGAATAGATTTTGTCCATTAATTTTCCTCTGTTTATGTACTCTAGATTTCAAAAGAATGTTTTAAATAAAAATTATTTTGATTTCCCTCTTCGTTTGAAACCCTGTTTTCATCCAAAACCTTGTTTTCTAAAAACGTTTTCAATTTTTTTAACATTAACCAAATGAATTATTGAATACATTTTTACAAATTTTTTAATTTTTAATTTTTTTAAAGGAATCTTCATGTCGTCTTCCAAAAAATCATGCTTTTTTTAGCAAAAAACATTTAAGGAATATTTGTTTTAATGTGAACTCCATGAATTGAATTTCAACCACAATGAAAATTATTTTCATTAAATATTCCTTTATAAATTTTCAAGGTTATTTTAAAATAAAATTATTTTAAAAAAATTTTATGTTTTTAAATGTTTTTTAGACCGGAAAGGATAATTTTAGTAAGAAATGTTTTAAATTTTTTTTAAATCTTATTTATAACATTCATAGTATATTTTAATAGAAAATGATTTTTAAAATGTTTTTGGTTTTAAATAGTTTTTTAAAAATCATAAACGATATTTTTCTTAATAAAGGTGTTAAATTATTTTTATATCATCATTTATATGTTTTAGAGGTTATTTTCAAATAAAATGATTTCCACAATATTTTGTTGAATTATTAGTTATAAAATTTTATTTTCAATTTAATTTTATTTTCCTGATGAACTGTTTTAAATGATATTTTAAAATAATTGTCCTTCTAAGATGACATCCGTTGATGTTAACTATTCCATACTAGTGTTAGGATCCAAGGATACCATTCTTATTCTTTCTCTGAATGGTTTTTGTTTATAATGGCATGATGTTTTTAAAAAATTCTTCTTATCCATGAGTTACACCAAGAGGATATGCTTATGAAACCTGATTATTTTCATGGGTTATACTATTATTAAATTATGAAATGATTATGAAAAATATTTATTTACTACAACTTATGATATGATGAATTTTTTATGAATCCCATTTCATTTTGGGAGTTATGATATGATGAATTTTTTCCAGTCTTAGGGAACACATATGTAAGATTTTCATTACGTGATGGTTGGGACCTATATATCTCTTTAATTCACTGGGTAAAAATTTATATTTCATGATATAGACAGGGCTGTAATGGGGAGTAAACATGATTCAGTAAGGGAATATATCTACTATGATGATATTGGAGTGATCATTGACAAATATGATTGGTTGGGGAGTTAACCCATTCCACTTTGATAGCCTTGGTAGTGGGACTTAACTACTTTAGAAATGATTTTCTATGCTTATGTCTATGAAAAAAGTCCATGACTTATGCTAATATGATTCTATCATGGATTGTGTTCTTTGATTTCTATATGATCCATGCCTTATGAACTTCCAATATTTACTCCAGGACATAAGATTATGATATTTAATATGTATGGTATGGTTTTAAAATGTTATTCTCATGTTCTTATACACTTATGTTCATGTTATGTTTATATATTTCCCATTGTTTACCCTTACCAAGAATATCGCACTTTATTATGTTTCTTTTACCTAGGTTATGAATAATGGTTTTATGTAGGGTATCTCTATGAAGAGTACTGTAAAGAAATATCTTTGTGGGAACACTCAAATATATTTCACTAAATAAGAATATTTTATACCTAGTCACCAAAGTCACTAAAATTTTATGATCCTCAAATATTTTTTGTGTAATGTAATGAATGTTCATATAAAAAGATGTAACATCTATGTTTGAAAATATTATGTCTCTACTACCGTATCTCATAATTATAATGAAATTTATATCTTAATTATCTTCCATGGATCCATTAGAGCCTCAAATAGAGTCCTTGTATCCTGAACAACAAGACCAGAAAGTTCTAATAGTTTCACTAAATCATCCCTAACCCATAGTTATGGGGGAGTTTTTATTAATTATTATAAACCCAAAAGGATTTATTATTCTCCAATATAGGAGGTAAATATTAAAAACTAGAATCGCAGTACTTCCCCCACTATGAGATGCACCCCATTCATTTGGGACCCTCTTGGAAAGTATGACTGGAAACCCCCTCAATGTCACTATTCATGGATCAGGACATAGGGGAACAAATGGAGAAGGTTGTCAAACCAAATAAGTTCCATAAGTCAAGATGTTCTAATATTACTATTTGTAAGATCAAGGACCATGATTTAACCCTTAGAGGAGGATTAAGCAGTGCCGAAACACCATATTGTGTGGATAATGATAGAATAACTACTATTTCCCAATACATATCAGTGAACACTATCACTATAAATAAAAATGTGATTTTGACTAAGAATTAGACATAGAGGGAAGAAACTCTGAATCCGTACCTTGAGAGGTAGTTTATCCGAATGCACAAAATGAGGTTTCATGTATTCCAAATAATAGAAGGAGCCCGAAAATAACACATATTATTAAGGAGTTTCCACATCCTCAGTAAAAATTTGAAAATGATATTGGGTAAAGGGTGGCTATATCTCACTCAAAAAACATAGGATAAGAAATCCCATATAGAAAGGAATGACTAGAATAATATAAGAATGAGATACATAGTCTCAGAAAACACGGTAAGGAACTACTTAGAGGAAATATTTCTAATAGGTATCATCTTCAAAAAGAGAAAAATATACCTCCTCTTAAATATATGATGGGAGATAATCATCCTTCAAGATAATCATTTGAGAATTATAAAATCTCTAAATCCATGAAACTAATCTACATAAATGAAAAGGTTGAGGAATATCCTGACATTTTTTCATTAAGGAAACAACGTCTACCCTACCTGGGTGATCATTTGGTCCCAGAATAGATCAAGAATAAAAAAGATATGGAAATGGGTCCACCTCATCATGCCTCACCCACATCCTATAAATATATGATGATCCATATGGTAATACCTTTAGAACCCATCAATTATTTCAAATACCTCACTACTCGAATGGAATCCATGGATGGGAAGCACACACCCACGAAGCCTAAAATGAAACCATATCTTGATTGGGTGGATGAAACATCGACTCCATCTAATTTTGGAAATCGTATCTTATGAACCTTGGATAATGTGGGAGATCCATAATATCATCTCACACACTTAATATCCCAAAGCGGCCTGATGATGGGACATCAAGATCAGTAGGTGACGTCTAAAAAAAAATATTTTGTATATACACTAGTAGGGACGTTGTTTATTTTTTACAATATCCTTCCAGTATGTTCTGTTTTCTGGTGAGAATATCATCATCATCAATTCCATTATCAACTCATCTCCATGTTAAAAAAATTATTATGTTGGACCTCAAGAATTGTAAAAAATGTGAAATGAGGGGGTTTATGACTTCATTTTGATATGGAATGGTTTAAAATATTCACTCATCCCTCTCTCATAAGAGAAACTGCACAAAATTTGTGCAAATAATTTCTTGGATGAGCTGCAAACACCTTGGATCTTGATAAAGTATCCAGGTGGATTTCACAAGGTCAAAAAGTTGAAACTAAACAATGAATATTCTATTTTGTGAACCTAAGGTAAATAAAAACCAATAACCAAAACATATGGAAAATTCCTAGTAATGCAGAGATTACTATTTTTAACCTAAAAATAGTATTAGTGACAGTTCAATCACCTTAGAAGGCCCCAAATCATTTGAAACCTCTCATCAATCAGAAGTAGTAACAAAAATTTCCCCATCCAAAAGAAAAAATTTATCAAAGTCACCCATGATTTGGGGAATGGATAAATAAAGTGTATTCCTTTCGAAATGAGCACGTTCCTGGTTATTTCCTTGCAGAAATGAATGAATGACATACTCAAGATACTAGAAACCATGAAAACCAATGAGGTAAACCTGAATGACCATCATGACTACTTCCCATTCCATATGAGATTATGTCACACATTATAGGACTACATTTAATTCAATGATATCCTAAAGAGTATGGTTGATTTTTGGACATGTGATACTAGATAAGGCTTCAACATAGGTGACCTGTGTAACCATCACCCTAACAGAAGAGGAGGGTGATTATAAAAATGTTTCAACTAGCTGTGAATAACATTTTGATAAAGATATGAATTTAATGATGTTTAAATTATCTCATGCAACCCTAATATCATAGCTTCAAAAAACTATAATAAACTCGACACCGAGGGAAGTGTCATTGAATGTACCCCTCAGAGGTGGATTTAATCATCATTAAAAGGAAAATATATAAGAATAAGAGTAACATTAAACTCCCACTTTAACTATGAATCTTGAAGTATTGTTTCCTTCATCATCTAGAGAATGGTAACCAACCCACCAAATGTTACAATGAGTAGAGACCCACCAAACCATACAGTGGGAACAGTGCCACCAAATTAAACCCTCATCAGAAAAAGAGATCATTATTTGTTAATTTGTTTCACTTAATAGACCTCATCCATGATTATGAATAGTTCCCTAAGTACAAGTTACCCATACAATATAAGAGAGCTAGAGTCCATGGATTTAGAAGCTGAGGAAATAGGGGATGAAATGGTTATAGATAAACCTAATATTTTTTTTCACATCCACATAGAAGCCGTATATATGACTAAGACCCATGGATTAGAACTTTATTAGGATCAAGAGAAACATGGATGTTCCTACATCCATCCAGTGGGCATTCAAGCCATGTTTTTTTAACACATTTGAATGGTGGGGTGTGATTTCCTGATCATAATAAGCAAAGGAGAAGGCCGATGTGACCTACACCACATAAGATAGATGATCCATTGACCACTTTTCAATCACTTGGAAAATAATCTTAAAACACCTTAGATTATTGTCCTTATAACAAATAAAAAACCAACCCTTCAAATAAAATGCCTCATGCAAAAAAATGTAGTGTCATGAAATAGTTAGAGGTTGTCTTGGATTGACTCTAAATCCAAGATTATCTCCATCATTGAAATGAATTCAGGGAGGCACTCATCAAGGCCCTCCAAATCACAGAAGAGTTTGATACAAAATTTTCTATTGTCATGGTTAACTGAGTAGAGTCTATGCCATCAGAATGACATACCACCATATTCTTTATATAATAGGACTAGGAAGGGGTCATATAAACACATATGAAACCCAAATATGTTTTATGAAAACTCAATAATTTTTATATTAAAATGGTTCTTGTTGATAATGGTTTCAGTATCAAACTCATCCTGATTTGGACCCTCTAATGTTTAGTACATAGCGAGGTGGACTTATCATTGACAAATATTACCATTCACGGGTATGATAAGAGCGAGAAAATATATATCATAAATATCAAGATTAAATGTAAGTTTGGGGACCTCATATATATTATTGAGTTTAGGATTATTCATCAAGAAAAAAAATATAATGTCCTTCTTATAATTCCTTGTTTCCATAGCCACATGGTGGTGCCTTTAGCATTCCATCAATACTTGAAATACACGATTAATGAAATGTTCCACATACTACATGGTGAAAACACTCTCTTTTAATATTGTGAATCCATCTATGCAGAGGAAAGTTTCTATAAGATGGTTGGAAAACAAATAATAGTGGATGTTTATATGTAGGTTACTACTCTTAATTGACTAGGGACAACCCATGAGAATCCCTAGAGAATACTCAAAGATGATTATGTGTTTCACATAAACTGGATTGAGGCATAAAATTCAACCCCAACATGCTATCTTGAACCATAAATATTACTAGCCCATGTCCTTGTAATAGTGATTTCTCCTATAGAAAGTTATATTTCAAAGGGAATTATGACTAATGCTCTTTCGAGATCCAATAATTTTCTTATAACATAGAAATAATAAAATATTTCACAAATATAGTTTATAAAACTCATGATGTCTATGTCTATTCTTACCCAAGTATATGCGAAAATTAATAAGAAAATGACCAGAATTCCTCTATGATGATTCTAGATGTTTAGGATGTTAACGTCTATTTTCATGGATTGCCTTACCTCGACAGTGATTGAGATGACCCCGAATTATTACACATTTTTACAGATTATTCTATGGAAAAAATATTGAAGAAGATGTGGTTGAACACATGAATACCACTCATGTAATTGAGGAAGGTGTCTCCACCACTATTTATGTTCTCAGGCATGTGAATTTTATAACAATATAAGAACCGTGTACTACATTGATTAGTAATATCATACCTCTCAAGGAGAAATAGTTTTGAATTTCATTTCTAAATAATAATTTATCAAGCATAACTTTTAATTATATAATATTGTGTGGGATAAACTCTAATGTGGAATCTCATCACCTAGGCTTACCTGATGACCATCAGAGTTTCAAACAAAAATATAGAATGATGATCCCCTGTCATTATAGTAATTTAGAGTTGGAAGTTAAAAAATTGATTAAACAAATTTTTTTCAAGAGGATCAATAGAAAAAATAGATCTACAACATCATCCCTATCAATGAATAGAATTTGTAGATTAGGATATGAATTGATTTCAAACACTTTAATCAATACTAGATGAAGGAAAACTTCCCATTGTTTAATATAGAACTCTTGATTGAAAAAAACTTATGGGTTTCAAGAAATTTAATTTATGGCTTGATATTCAAGGTATAATAAGATAAATATAGACAAGAAATACAAGGAATACACAACCTTCAGAGAACCTCATGGGACCTTTTTCTAGTAGTTCATTCTCTCAGATTACAAAGATATGGCTCTATATAAAAATGCACCATGAATCGTATCATTAATCAATTTTTGGGAAGATTTATGGAATGATATGTCAATAAACTGGTGGATAAATCTTAGTAGGAATGTGACCACCTCATTGATCTTCAAAAAATCTTCAGTAAGTTTCTGAATCATAATTTGACGATGAATACCCTGAAGTGTGATTTCAGTGTTACGTCAGGGAAATACCTCGAACTTTTTGAACACCACCACAACATTGAGGTTGATCTAGAAAATAGTATTGAAATACTAGCAATGTTACCCCTAATATTCTTAAAGAATATAAGGGATCCAAGGGAACCTCACTTATATTCATCTTTTCATAGCCAACCAAGATGGAAAATAGCTTGCCTTCACTAATTTTTTAAAAACAGAGTTGCTTACTGATGGGATGTGGTCTTCCAATAAGATTGAAAAAATATCAAGTAATACATAATGTATCCATTGGTATTGTTGACACTGCTAGAATGAAATCCACTTATACTATATGTGGCCACTATTTAAGGATCAATTGGTTATATCCTCTTACACAAGAATGATATAATGAATAAAAAACACTAATATCTCAGTTGAACGATGATATGTACTAAGACCATGTATTCCAATACTGAGAAGAACTATGTCACACTCATCTTTAAATTAAAAAAGGTAATGAATTACATGTATCATCATGAAGTCCACATGATTCCTTCTAATAATCTTCTTAGGTACATTTTTTCCCTCCCTATATTGATTGGGTGTTTCACCTGATGGGCGGTTATCCCACAATAATATGGCATCCACTTTGTGTCGTAGAATTTAGTTAGAGGGAAGACACAATATGATTTATATGCATCACATAAAACCACATAGAGCAAGATGGTAGAAATATAACTTTTATAAAAGGTGGTTCTCTATTACCATGACACCCCAAAAATGTGGGAGGTATATTTTGAAAATTAATGTCGAAGCTTAATTTACAAGAGGATGGAAAACCGGAAGCTCAAATAGGTGGGTCTTAGGATTGTATTTGATTCTTGAAAAATGATATTTTCCCTACTATTTCTCATTATCTGAAGGTTTCACTAATAATAAGGTAGAATACCAAGCCATGATTTCTGGCATAGAGCTATTCCTACAGTTGTGGATAGCCTCACTAAATATCAAAGGGGGCTTGGCGCTAGTAATCTAAAAAATAAACGATTCATTTTCCATCAAGAATGAATAATTTTTCATATCATAACATAAATCATAAGATTAATTAAATAATTCCCATTTTAACCAACATTTCATCACATCCCATGATCATAAAATTCTTTTTGCCGAAATACTGTCCAATACAACGACCGTCCTGGCTGATCCTGATCAGGACAAAGTTCTTTTCCACATTGTGCACTGAAGGTTGGTCTCATTGGTCATCTTCCTTGAAATGGAATAAATAAATGAGTTCAAAACTATCATAGATAATGATGAGCCAATATACACCAATGGATAGATGGATCCAATAGTTAATTACCTATAAAATGGTACCATTCTATCCGAATGATCCAAAAGGGAAAAAACTCAAAACCAAGCAAAAAACCATACCCATTACGATGAAAAAAATGAGAAGAGAGCCCTCCATAAATGAGGATTTGATGGAATCCTCCTCAGATGCATTGTAGAACGATAGGTTCCCCTATTATGGAATAATTACATATAGGCTCATATAATCTTAATCAGTTTGGAACCAAACTCTCCCAAAAAATTTGGAAGCTTGGTTAAAATGGGAAAAAAATGATTCATGATGGTGTAAAATTCAAAATGAAATGTTATGAATTCTTGATTAATGAAAACTTCATCCATCGACCTTAAATTTTCTATGTTTAACTAAGTATTCCATGTTTCTTTCTATATGGGGAATGGACATTGGGAGGAAATATCCATAAGATATATCAATATCGTTTAATTATATACTTATCATCATTAAATTATTTTAAATATGGTATGAGACCATAGACATAAAGAAATTCAGAAAAAAGAATATCATAAAATCATTAAATTATAATATCATTACTATATTTGGTGTCCCGCACATGATATTAAGGGGAAACAACACCAAAATTTGTTATTTTAAATTAAAGAAAGTATACCAAGAGTATAACATTGATGCCAACCATTCTTCCAGATATATTAAAGTTGAAAATAGATAGATATAGGCCTTCTATATGACTCTATCAAATATACTACAAAAAATATTGGAAAAGGACAATATTTATTTTCTATACATTATCATTCATGCTCTATGGGCCTATAACTCCACTACATGCACTACCACACAAGAGACCCCAAATTAAATGGTTTCTAGGACTGAGGTTTTCAATCCCATAGATGTTTTTTATCACTCAATATGAATAGATTTGTTTGGAAAACTCTTAAATGATGTGTAATCAAAAATGAAACTATATGAGTTCAAATGACTCAATGATAAAATATTGTTTACAATGCACAAACTCAATGTTAATATGAATTGGATTGTATGTGCCTTCAATAAAATGACCTACATCTTCTCACTCCTTCAACGTGAACTAGTATTGGTTCTCATAGACCTAATGATACTATAAAAGAAACTTCCAAAACCGGAAACCAGGTGAGAAGGGACTTACATCATACATAAAGTCCATACTAATTAGGCTTACTCATTATCCATAATGGTTGGGTGATGCTTTATGCCCACCAACAATGTGATGATTCTCCATAATTACTTTTCATAGATATGATTATGGATTCCAAGTCCTAGAAAAAAGACATTAAACTATTTTTTAATCCTACATCTTTAAAAATTGACATTAAACTACATGAAAGATGTCCTTAGAACATAACATTAAACTAAATGGAAGAAATAATTATTTCATTGCATTGAACTATATATAATACTACCATACATCAAGATGTTAAAATGCACGGAAGATGTACTTAACATGAGACATTAAAGTACAAGGAAGATGTCCTTTCCACATGACATTCAACTACACAGAGAATTTCCTTACAACAAAATGTTAAATTGCATGGAAGATGTCCTTACTATGTGACGTTAGACTTCAAAAAATGACATTTATTCAGGAATGATTCAATGCACATGAGTAAGATATGTTAGAAACAAAATTGAAGTAATTGAGTCTCTATGTGTGATTCAGATCATCATAGAGAATTTTCCATTAAATAATTATGTGTGCCTTGATTCCTATCATTACAAGATACACAGTGATGCCCTAGATCTCTAATCATAGGTCTATCTATATTATTAATGGAAAAGTTCCACCTGTATATGGGTTAGACGTACATAATAAATTTTACATTTAACAACTATTTTTGGATTGATTTCTATTTAAATAAGATATATGATGAAACCCAAGTCTCCAATCTTGGGTCTAGCTACAATATAAATAGATAAAATGATTCCCCACTATGTTTGGGTTAGACTTGTGAATGGAAATTTTCATTAATAAACTATCTGTGGCTTCATTTATGTTATAATTGGATACATAGTTATTCACATATCTTCAATATAGGGTCCGTCAATAATATAAAAATGCCTCCCCTTCCTGTGTATGGGTCAGACCTGTGTATGGAATTTCATACATGAACTATGTGTGGATTTATTCCAGTATATATATTATACATAGTGACGTATGGATCACAAATATTGGGTATAGCTGCAATATAAATGGAATGAAAATTTTCACCATTATGTATGGGTTATACCTATTCATGGAATATTCCATTCAATAACTATGACATCCCATATTTTTATAACATAACTTTCATTTCATTACACGGAACTGAGGATCTTTAAGGTTTAGTGTCTTGGAAACCAGGAACATAATACATGAAACAAAAAAAAACATTCTTCTTAAACACTTGAAAAGCTTCTCTTTATGTTCATCCTAGGTTCATTACTGCATCTCATAACCTGGGGACATACATCAAAGGAAAGGGTGACCAGAAGGCCCAGTTAGGGAAACAAGAGAAACATTTTACATGTGAAATTGAGATACTTCAATAAGGACATGAAAAGAACTTTAAGGCATGAGAAAGAAATCATGAGATACATCATAATAAAAATAACATTTTTCATAACTTGAAGATGTGGATACAACATTTAATATTGAAAATCGTTTCATTTCACCAAGGTCCATCCCCAAGGTGTCGTTAAAAATTACCAAGGTTATTCACCATGGCGTCGTTAAAAAATGGTCATCTCTAGAGATTAAGTCTTTACCCAATGCATTAGAGCGCTATCTGGGCGCACCCTTAAACTGTAATCTCTTGTGGTTGCATCATTATCCAAGGCAATGGGGCGCTATCCGGGCGCACCCTTAAATTTTCTTTTATTATCATGTGAGCCACATATATCATCATAAATCATTTCATAGACAACCCATATAGCATAAAAGAAATGGGTTTCATTCCATAATCATAATGTTTTAAAAACTTCTTTAAAGACATGATCTTTATGTCACTTTAAACCCAAGGAAAGGGAAAGAGGGTTTCATGTATGTAAATCCCAGAATTTAAAATAGAACATTTTGATATATATGTGAATAACCATTTAGAAATAAGAGCTTTGATTATTCACTTTATAACATAAAATAATTTTTAGAAAAGAGAGAGAGGCACTTTGAGACGAAAATTCTGCAGCATAACGACTATGTTACAAGGTTTTAGAAAACATTGAGAAGAGAGGGGACATGGGTCAAACATTCATAAATGACCCATAAAATAGTAGAGGGACAAAATATAAGGTATTTAAGAATATGGTAATGAAATTTGAAAATATACCATATGAAATGAAGAATATTAAAGGAAGACAAAAATAAGATTTCTCTTGTGAGAATTCGGTAGCCAAACGGCGTCACTTAAACTTCAACAAAAATGAATTGACAAGGTCAAATAGGGTCTCTCATCATATGAACATAAGAGTCCATTATGATAGATATAAATATCATACCCCAACATAATAGAAAGGAACTTGAAAGACTTGACATGAAAGTAGAACTTTGAAAAAAATAAGGGTGAAAGAATCCCTCAAAAAATTCGGCAGCCTAACAGCGCCACTTAAAACTTCAAAATGCTGAATTGAGGAGATAAAATGGGGTCTCTCATCATATGATCATAAAATATCAGTATGATAAATTTAGATATCATACCCCAACATGATAAAAAGGATCTTGAAATACTTTACATGAAAATAGATCTTGAAAAATGAGAAGGGAGAAAGAATCCGTTACAAAAATTTCGGCAGCCTAACGGCTCCACTTAAAACTTCATAAAACAAAATAATGAGAGTAAGAGGGGATCTCTCATTATATGAACATGAAAAGTGCAGTAAGAGGAGTATAAAATAACATCCTCCAACATAAGAACATGGAGCATAAAAGGAATGACATAAAAGAGATCACTTGAAAAGAAAGAGAGGGGTCGGATCCCTTACCTTAAAATGTAACTCTTAAACCTCAAAGGTTGGGACCTTAAGGGATTGGGGGAACCTTGGGAGGACTCCATGGGAGGTAATGAGACCAGAACTTCGTTGGGAAAGAGTGGGGAGTCGAATGGATGAGAGGAGGGCTTGGTATTTATAGGGAAAGTGAGAGGACAAGACATTAATGGCCAAGGGACACCTCACATGTGCTTTTCTCAAATCCATGTGCTCTCCCTTGGCATTTACCATGGAGTTAGGCCACATGGGGCCCCCAAAACAATAATTCATCACCCTTGGCCGGCCAACCCTTAAAATATCTCATGAAATCATCATGACACAGTTATGATGTCATTAAACATACCGAAACCCTAAAACTGTATTTTTACTATTCACTGAAAATTCAACTTTCTCAGAAAAATCCCAAAATTTCACCTTAATCAATTATAAATGCTCTGATTTCAAAAATGAACTCCATTTTATAAAAATAATTTTTTAAATATTTTCAATTTATTTTTTAAATAAATACACTATTCACCGAAAATTCATTTTTTCAGAAAAACCCCCCAAAATTACCATAACATAATATCAGTGCTCTGAGTTCAAAAATGAAATCCATTTTACAAAAATAATTTTCTAAATAATTTTAATTTAATTTTTTAATTAAAAAATACTATTCACCTGAAAAGATTAATACTTGAATAATAATTTATGAAACCGTTATTTAACCATTTTATTGAATCACATTACTTAATCAAGGTGCCTAGATTATACTAATACTTTATTTAAGTGAGATTACTAATCCATTTGGAATCATTACTAATCCTAATCATAAAATCAGTATTCATATTTTACTATTCATCAAAAATCAGGTTGATCTTATTAGGCTCTAAATTTCGTACTGAACATAATTGTAGAAGACCATTTTTTGCAGATCATTACACATTTTAAATTATTTAAGGTTTACATAAACATTTTTTTAAAATATCCTTTTGAAAATTCATCAAAAATATGCATACTATTTTTATCCGGTCATTTGAAAATTCATAAACTTCATCATAAGGAGAAATCCCAATTTTTATTTAAAACAAGGATTACAAAAGGCAGTTATGGTCTTGTTACATAGCCCTTTATAATACCAGCATAGGACCTAAGAGTAAGGTGTGCTAGGGTGAAAGAATATTGGGGCAGCTCAGTCAACATTGCCCGAGTAGTAATTTATATCAGTTTGAACTTCTCGCGGAGGAGATTCCATTCTAGCTTCACATGATGAAGTTCGGCTTGGATTTGGTCCAGAGCAAAGCCCAATGGTGTTACCTCCTTCCCAAGCTCTGTTAGATGAGCTTTGATCGGTCCAAGACTACTAGGTGAGGCCATCAAATCTTCTTTCTATAATAATTTACCAAGATTACTTATATTTAGAGACAATAATCAAAACATTTTGTTCACAGCGGTTATATTAACCGATGGTCATATAACAGTCAAAACCCACTCGTCTCATTTTAATTATAATCATGTTTATCAAATAAAACATTTTTGTTGAGTATAAAAATAAAATAAAATAACACATGAAATTAGGAAACAAGATTTATTCAAAATTTCGAGCCGTTACAATCTCCCCCGCTTAAGAAATTGCATCCTCGCAATTTTTAAAATTGGGTTATGAAATTTCATTGAAAGTCCCACATCGGAAAAATAGTCAGTAACACCATTACTTTAAAAGAAAGAAAAAGAAGTACAAAGGCCACCCAAGTTTACTCTTACTAGGATTCCATGTAGGAAACATGGACATGGAGGAGAAAACAAAGGGTCACGTCCTATAGGAGAGTGATAGAAAACATGATTAGGAGGAAGTTAACCACCTGAAAATCCCAAAATTATGATGTGTGTAAGCGGTCTTTGATTACCTAGTAGGAAACGTAAACCAACAACATTTTTGTTTTACATTCCTTTTCATAACATTGAGGAATTCATTTACAACATAGAACAAAAACATAAGGAAATATATCTACCTTTATGTAGAGTTTAATACTTTAATAAGTTTCTACCAAAACTAATCTTTTCTCCAAACGATGAGCATTCAAAACTACTTGGTCTCATCAAAACACAAGAATCATCTTCTAGAGAATCACATAATCCACAAAAGATTAACTATCTATTTTTTTCTATCTTTAAACATTATCCCAAAAACAAAAAGGGTAGGGTAAAAAAACTCTTCAAAAGGAAATAATCCCATAGGAATGGAAACTACTTTTAAATCTTCAAAGTTCCATGGTACTACCCAAAGTTCATCATATACCATTCCGTAAATAATGGTCCTTAAGATTCCTAAAAATAAACCAAACTAAGATGGAAACCCAAATACAATAAAGATTTGATAACATAGTCTTCCAAAATAAACTTCATTGTTCATCTCCAAAAAACATCAACCACTCCTAACATCTTATAAAAAAAGTAGCTAACCTAAACATATTTTACCCAAGATAGGTTAATCATTCCCGTAAGTAACCTAAATTACTATAAGTCCACCTTAATTTCATCAATTCTTCAAAATATAAGTCAACCTTTCTCCTCAATGAAAATACCGTAGTAATCTATTTACCTTGATCATATAGGGTCCTCAAAATAGTAAACGTCTTCCAAAATAATAATCATCTTTTAATCCCCTAATCATCTTTGTCGTATTAATATGGCAATCGTAGCATTTCCTATCACATTGGTTGTTGGGACATGTTCTTCCATTTCCCGCCATTAACAAATAAAAGAAGCTATAATTAGGGGCTTAAATACTTAGCCAATAATGATGAAAAGAAACTTAAAGCATATAAGGATAACTTGTAGAAGAAAAGTATACCCTAACTTGTGATCCCCTAGGTTCCCATCTAGGTTATCCATGATCATATATTCTTATGTGAACCTTTATTTTATTTTATCTTTGTTCCTTTAACAATGGTTCATACTAAGCTTATGAATTTACCAAAGCATATCCCCCGGGAGTGTCGTAACCAAGAGTGCAGCAAGGCCCGTTGTCGTGTACCAGTTCCCATTCGAGTCTAACTCAAAGCGGTGTTTTTGGGTTTTAACCATATGTACATCTGTGCCAGAGCCACCTCTACCTGCTCGTATCCAGACAAGGATGTATTTGTTGGAAACCCCTTACTCAATACTCACCAAAATACCAGGAAGATTTCCTATATTTAAACTTTTCTATAGGGTTCTTCCTAAAGTTTTCATATCGTAATTTCCACAAATAACTAAACCATCCTTCGATACCAACTATGGAATCCCATATTTTTATAACATAACTTTCATTTCATTACACGGAACTGAGGATCTTTATGGTTTAGTGTCTTGGAAACCAGGAACATAATACATGAAACAAAAAAAACATTCTTCTTAAACACTTGAAAGGCTTCTCCTTATGTTCATCCTGGGTTCATTACTGCATCTCATAACCTGGAGACATACATAAATGGAAAGGGTGAGAAGAAGCCCCATTAAGGAAAACAAGAGAAACATTTTACATGTGAACTTGAGATACTTCAATAAGGACATGAAAAGAACTTTAAGGCATGAGAAAAAAATCATGAGATACATCATAATAAAAATAACATTTTTCATAACTTGAAGATGTGGCTAAAACATTTAATATTGACAATCATTTCGTTTCACCAAGGTCCATCCCCAAGGTGCCGTTAAAAATTACGAAGGTTATTCACCATTGTGTCGTTAAAAAATGGTCATCTCCAGAGATTAAGTCTTTACCCAATGCATTAGAGCGCTATCTGGGCGCACCCTTAAACTGTAATCTCTTGTGGTTACATCATTATCCAATGAAATGGGGCGCTATCAGGGCACACCCTTAAATTTTCCTTTATTATCATGTGAGCCACATATATCATCATAAATCATTTCATAGACAACCCATATAGCATAAAAGAAATGGGTTTCATTCTATAATCATAACGTTTTAAAAACTGCTTTAAAGACAAGATCTTTATGTCACTTTAAACCCACGGAAAGGGAAAGAGGTTTTCATGTATGTAAATCCCAGAATTTAAAATAGAAAATTTTGATAAATATGTGAATACCCTTGTAGAAATAAGGGCTTTGAGTATTAACTTTATAACATAAAATAATTTTTAGAAAAGAGAGAGAGGAACTTTGAGACAAAAATTCATGCAGCATAACGGCTATGTTACAAGGTTTTGGAAAACATTGAGAAGAGAGGGGACATGGGTCAAACATTCATAAATGACCCATAAAATATTAGAGGGGAACAATATAAGGGATTTAAGAACATGGTAATGAAATTTGAAAATATACCATATGAAATGAAGAATATTAAAGGAAGACAAAAATAAGATTTCTCTTGTGAGAATTCGGCAGCCTAACGGCGTCACTTAAACTTTAACAAAAATGAATTGACAAGGTCAAATAGGGTCTCTCATCATATGAACATAAGAGTCTAGTATGATAGATATAAAGATCATACCCCAACATAATATAAAGTAACTTGAAAGACTTGACATGAAAGTAGAACTTTGAAAAAAAGAAGGGTGAAAGAATCCCTCAAAAAATTCGGCAGCCTAACAGCGCTACTTAAAACTTCAAAATGTTGAATTGAAGAGATAAAATGGGGTCTCTCATAATATGATCATAAAATATCAGTATGATAAATTTAGAGATCATACCCGAACATGATAAAAATGAACTTGAAATACTTTTCATGAAAATAGATCTTGAAAAATGAGAAGGGAGAAAGAATCCGTTACAAAAATTTCGGCAGCCTAACGGCGCCACATGAAACTTCATAAAACAAAATAATGAGAGTAAGAGGGGATATCTAATTATATGAACATGAAAAGGGAATTAAGAGGAGTATAAAATAACATCCTCCAACATAAGAACATGGAGCATAAAAGGAATGACATAAAAGATATCACTTGAAAAGAAAGAGAGGGGTCAGATCCCTTACCTTAAAATGTAACTCTTAAACCTCAAAGTTTGGGACCTTGAGGGCTTGGGGGAACCTTGGAAGGACTCCTTGGGAGGTAATGAGACCAGAACTTCGTTGGGGAGGAGTGGGGAGTCGAATGGATGAGAGGAGGGCTTGGTATTTATAGGGAAAGTGAGGGGACAAGGCATTAATGGCCAAGGGACACCTCACATGTGCTTTTCTCAAACCCATGTGCTCTTCCTTGGCATTTACCATGGAGTTAGGCCACATGGGGCCCCCAAAACAATAATTCATCACTATTGGCCGTCCAAACCTTAAAATATATCATGAAATCATCATGACATAGTTATGATGTCATTAAACATACCGAAACCCTAAAACTGTATTTTTACTATTCACTGAAAATTCAACTTTCTCAGAAAAATCCCAAAATTTCACCTTAATCAATTATCAATGCTATGATTTCAAAAAAGAACCCCATTTTATAAAAATAATTTTCTAAATATTTTTAATTTATTTTTTAAATAAATACACTATTCACCGAAAATTCATTTTTTCAGAAAAAACCCCCAAAAATTACCATAACATAATATCGGTGCTCTGAGTTCAAAAATGAAATCCATTTTAAAAAAATAATTTTCTAAATAATTTTAATTTAATTTTTTAATTAAAAAACACTATTCACCTGAAAAGATTAATACTTGAATAATAATTTATGAAACCGTTATTTAACCATTTTATTGAATCACATTACTTAATCACGGTGCCTAGATTATAGTAATACTTTATTTAAGTGAGATTACTAATCAATTTGGACTCATTTCTAATCCTAATCATAAAATCACTATTCATATTTTACTATTCATCAAAAATCAAGTTGATTTTATTAGACTCTAAATTTCATACTGAACATAATTGTAGAAGACCATTTTTTGCAAATCATTACACATTTTAAATTATTTAAGGTTTACATAAACATTTTTTTAAAATATCCTTTTCAAAATTCATTAAAAATATACATACTATTTTTATCCGGTCATTTGAAAATTCATAAATTTCATCATAAGAAGAAATCCCAATTTTTATTTAAAACAAGGATTACACAAGGCAGTTACGGTCTCGTTACATAGCCCCTTATAATACCAGCATAGGACCTAAGAGTAAGGTGTGCTAGGGTGATAGAATCTTGGGGCGGCTCAGTCAACATTGCCCGAGTAGTAATTTCTATCAGTTTGAACTTCTCGTGAAGGCGATTCCGTTCTAGCTTCACATGATGAAGTTCGGCTTGGATTTGGTCCAGAGAAAAGCCCAATGGTGCCACCTCCTTCCCACGCTCTGTTAGATGAGCTTCGATCGGTCCAAGACTACTAGGTGAGGCCATCAAATTTTCTTTCTATAATATTTAACCAAGATTACTTATATTTAGAGACAATAATCAAAACATTTTGTTCACAGCGGTCATATTGACCGATGTTCATATAACAATCAAAACCCACTCGTCTCATTTTAATTATAATCATGTTTATCAAATAAAACATTTTTGTTGAGTATAAAAATAAAATAAAATAACACATGAAATTAGGAAACAAGATTTGTTCAAAATTTTGGGCCGTTACAATAACTATACGTGGATTGATTCATGTAACTATATGAAACATAGTGGTGCCCGGGTTTCTAATCTGAGGTTCGACTACAATATAAATGAAAATAATACCACTTACCATTGTATAGGTTATACC
This sequence comes from Viscum album, assembly GCA_963277665.1. Lineage (NCBI taxonomy): Eukaryota > Viridiplantae > Streptophyta > Magnoliopsida > Santalales > Viscaceae > Viscum > Viscum album. Next base: position 1,400,306,580 of record OY728125.1, read on the forward strand.
TATGTGGGGCATTTTCCATTCAAGAAATATATTTTTCTTGATTCCTATCATTAATCAATACATAGTGATGTATTGATCTCTATACCTAGGTCTAACCCTAATATAAACAAAATAAATGTCCCTGATGCGTATTGGTCATACCTATGTGGAGAATTATTCATTCAAGAACTACGTGTGGTTTGAATCCTATTACTATAGGATATGCAGTCATTCTGAAGTCTCTAATACTAGGTCCATGTATAATAATAATGAAAAACATACCACTCACTGTGTATGTGTTACACATGAATAGATAATTTCCATTCAAAAACAATGTGTGGATTGATTCTAGATTATCCCAAGATACGCAGTGACACCCAAATCTGAAATCAAGCCTAGCCACAATATATATAAAAATAAACTCCTCCCATTGTATGGAAATACTTGAGGGGTATGGTCTCATATCCTAAGGTATATGTTTTCCTTATCATGTGAGGGCCACTAAACATGTCACCTTCATCATGTGAAGAAGCTTATACATGTCTTATTGATCATGAAAATCCATGATGGAAAACCAATGGATTAACATCATAGGATTTATAAAATAAAAATGAAAAAATTAATAACCTTACTGAAAAATTTAGTTTCATTGATTTTCATATGAAGTGTCTATGTGCTTCATGAGATTAGTCTTTATTGATCACATGAAGGCCCTTAGACATGCCATCTTGATATCACAAAGGTCCTCAGATATGTCATCCAAATCATGAGAAGGACCTTTGTCATGTAGAGTTGATTATGTGAAATCACCATAACATCATATGGGGTTCATAAAAATAGAAATTAAAGATTAGTCTCCCATACATTTTTTATCATGCGATATGACGATCATGTCATGGATGACCCAAAGCGGGATCACACGGTATTATAGAGGTGAGAGTTGACTTCTCAGAGTAGAGAACCATAAAATCCTAAGATTCTTCCACCAGATAAACTTAGGGAATGACTTGAGAGATTATGTTGGTTGACTATATAAATCAAATGATCATTATATTGGAAATGTGAAGGAATTAAAAAATTATTGTTGGATCACATAAAGGAGTTTTAAAATATCGACTTGGTCCCCCAATGCCTCAAAATTACAGTGTTTGGAGAACATTGAGGCATTTATGCGACAAAAAGATCGAAAAAGGAAGCCTTATCCAAAGATGGATATGCTGATTTTTCATGTAAAGGGGGTCATGTGGATTTCATGAACAATTCATTAATCATGAGATGGTTCCCAAAAATATTAAGTGAATCAGGTGATAGCCTTTTAGACATGTATGGAGAAACATGAAATAACTATTTGGACATGTCATCTGGGACATGTGATTCCCTCCAGAAATGTCATCCAAGTCACATGAATTCCTTCAAAAATGCCAACCAAATCATGTGACTGCATATGTATGTGGCATCCCTATCATAAATTTCTTTCTAGACATGTAAGTTATACCATGTGATGTACTTAAGACATGTCATCCAAGACATGTGAAGTCCTCCTGAAATGTTAGCTGGTTCATGTAAAATTCACCCAGACCTATCTGTTTGATCATGTTTCACCCTCTTGAAATATTGGGTTCAATCACATGAATACCCCTGGACAAATAAAGAAGATACATCAGAAAATTTCAAGAATATTCCCATGGAATGTTCGGCTGACACCCCCATACATGTCAGCCCTATCATACAGTAATATATAAGAATGTTCCCTCAAACCCTGTGAACCAAAAACCCAGATTCTTTCACTGATAATTCCCCTTTAATCTAGGAATTTTCCATAATAGACTAGGTATATGCACTTAGTATAAGATCCCCATGCCACTTATAGTACCCACCCTCCATCTGTCTGACAGTATGAGTCATATATCTTCCAATGGGTATCTAACTTGGTGTAGTCCGATCCAGATCCCAAAAACTCTATCTTATGGGACCCAAACTCTCTTATGAGTCTATAATCCTACTTTTTTTCACCATCATATATGAAATGGGCTCAAACAAGGGAACCCACTTTGGTTTATGTCCATGATATTTCATTTCATAGAACCCTCCCCTTGTGGGTCTAACATTCATCCTCATCTATCAGTATATTTAGAAGATAATTGAACTATGATGAATCTAATTCCTACTATAAGCATGATATGTAGGACTCTTTCCTAAGGTTTGAGATTCATATTAAAAACTTCATCAATGAAACCTTGGTGAAAAAGTTCTGTATCTATATGCAGTGATTCTGATTATATTCTATCATTTATTTCTCACACTGACCATGACTCATGTTAGATTAGTTATTTCCAATGATGTTATCACTAGAATCATACAATCCCCCCAATTAGGGGAACCTTAATGTGTAATCTTCATTCAATTACATGAATAACCTGACTCTATACATGGGCATCCTCCGTAGTTTAATTCATAAATACATTCCAATATTGATGAACAATAGGGAAATTACACTAATGGGTACAAATTATCTATCTCTTTTAGTCAGAGTGTTTAGGGTTGTCCAAACTATGAAGATTCGTACTCCTATTATTAATAGGATACATATGTTTCCTTTCTAAGGACTGATATATATACTCTATGCCTATGTTCTTTTATATACTTCTTTTCTTCATGAAATTAAACTGTATATATTGGTCCTAAAAAAACTACATGGTTTTTTATTTTGGTTCTCACAGGATACATAAGTTTCCAATTTTTGGTATAATCCCATACAGGAAACACCAAAAACCTTACTAGATAATAGAAAAACCCTGAATTCCTGATTATATGTCTTAAAAATAGAGTTAGATACCAATTTCTAAGAAATAATAGTAAATATATGTACAAATTATGAAACAAACAGATGCTCTAATTAATATAATCCCCTTTACATGTATAAGGATTTGACACCTGGTCATTTTATTAGGGTAACCAAGCCTGTATCTGGATTTGGAAAAGATTCATGAAAATATAGTAAATATATTTGACAATACTAGAGTAAGAAATAATTCCCCCAAAAGGGAATGATAATCCTAACCTCAAATCCTCTCGACCAATGTGAGTTCATATGCATCATTTGGATTGAAATACAAAATGAACACCTTATATTAGAATGTAGGCACATTCCTTATTATGTATGTGGAAATAGTTAAGAGATGACATGAGAGATGAAAATGGTAAACCTAACATTAATTATTATGTAACCATACTCAAACCCCACATAATCAATCATCGATCCCCAATTTTAATCTGATGAAAAAATGGTGAACTTGATGTGAATGTAGAAATAATTACCAGATATGAAATCCTTTATTTATGTCATTCCTTTAATAGGTTAAAAATGATATATTTCCAAATTCCCATTAATAAATTATTCCTCTACACCATTTAATATAAACAAGACCATATAAAAGTCACACTAACCTTTTAAGACGTATAGAATATTCCCCTTATCCTTACAAAGTTGGTGTTTTATCCTTATGAGACCCTTTATAAACAAGGATTTCCTTTACACAAAACCCAAAAATTTACATGCGTAAAGGTAGGAGATCTTAAGTCATACACAAAACTGATGCCCAACATAAGGGTAAATCTAAAATAAAAAAATTATTTAATTCTCATTTAAAACACATTATTAAATAAAATCAATTTTGTTTCTTAAGAGCCTATAATGTCTCCAACACATATGAAATTGAAATAAATCATCATGTACCAAAAAACACCTGAATGAAAACATAAGGATGTTATAGCTTTGTATGTGGTTGTTTATGATTTGTTTCATATTTATTAATATCATGGAATACACCTATTAAATTAATAAATATTTTTTAAGGATGCATTGGTGGCGTCCTATTTGGTTTTATTACTCACACCCAATACGAACATCTCAGTATGAGTGAAGATTTGATATTTAAAATCCAATAAAGGGATGGGGCTCATGGATGACTGTTGGGTCATGATGCATGGAGAAGGTGTAAGGGTCATGATAAAATTGGAACAAGACTAAATTTTTTATATAGTAATATACTAAATTTATTCCCAAGTTTATATTTCCTCTTTGGAAGAACATTTATTTTTCTATATGACATTTGTTCCATTTGATATTTAGTCCTCCTATTGATATTTGGATTAATATACCATTGTTTATAATTATAATAAATTAGAAAATATATGAAACTGAGGTAATAACCTCCCCAATTAGGTAATTTTGACCTTCACAGTAGGTTAGTTGCCTCTTGGGTATATGAAGGTGTGCATGTCATAATGCGATTATCTAGATCAATGTCAATGGTTCTGGTGTGGGTGTCACAAAATAGTATCTGAGAACAGTTTTCATCATTTATTTTTTTTCCAATGCGGTACATGGTAGAAATGTGACAAGATTTATGGGACTTGGGTAGGGGATTTTCTATTTTTATAGAAATCTTATTTGTAATAGAACTCTGAGTTATCATTTATGAGATTACTATTAATTTTATGGGATTTTAATCTATTCATGAATCATGTTTAGGAATATAAGACAATATTTCATAAATGCATATCAATTTAATTTTATTTATTATTTATTTAATATAATTCCTTGATTTGTGCTATCTATTTGGGATAGACATGTATTCTTGACTGTGTGATATATAAGTTTTCAATGTTGTTTCGATATATCTATGCTATCATTAATTAATAGAACCTTAGTATGATGCGATGAATTTGTATATATATAATGATGACTAACATGATGGGATGGATTTCTTAGTTAGTTTTATAGGGGACATACCTGGGGTTATGGGTTGATTCCTAGGGTAAATTTTGTGTGATCCCATAGAAATATTATGATTTTTTCAACAACAATAGATATTTTATAAATGTTTCCTTCACATTTCAAAAAAATATTCCAGAAAGGAGACATATGGGAATAAAATTTTACATACTATAGGAATATCACACTAGGGAGGATTCCCTTGGTCCACCACCCGATGTGCGTGATGGTACAATAGAGAACACTCCTATGCAGGCTATAATTATAAAGGGAGTTGGCCCACCTCATCCAAAATTCAATTATATTATACTGGTACATGGATAAGGGGCACAATGATAAATGGATGAACACACTACATACTTAAAAATACAATATCCTCCAAATTTTTAGGTCACTATATGGATATAGGATTAATCTTATTGGATTGACATCATTGAGTGTGTCTTTGACTTCAACGAGACATCTAAGGATAAGAGGGTGAAGCTTAAAGAATAGATGCTATAGGGTCCCACCAATAGGTGGTGTTTCATGATGGGACATGATTCCAAACTTGAGGGTTTCACCTAGTAGGCTATGAATGAGATTCTCTTCATAGGAATCTTCCCCAATGAACTAAAGATTCTCCAAGCATAGAAGCCGATTGAGCTACAATCGGGTTCTATAATAGTGTTCACATAATATGCCTGTTTCACTGAGAATCCATTATTTTACTTAAATGATTAACATAAGGTTATGATGTTTGATATCAGACTTCATCCCATCACCAGGTAATAAGTTTGTAACTTTAACCTAGAAACGTACCTGGATGTTCTGTGCAAGTCCTTGGAAATGTAGAAGGTAATGGAGGCTGTTTTAGGTTTTGAAATTATTCTTCCCATTAGTAATCAAATATTTTGACACCTTAAATGTTTGATTAGTTATTATTTTAATAGTAAGAAGAGGAAGACTAGGGATATATAGTCAAATAGTGGTATGATGGTAGAGTAGAGTTCAAATTATTCAGTTCTCTAAAGAGGAGTACTGTAGTGATTTAAATATTGGAAGACCATTCATTACTATAAGGTCTTCACAACACCTCATAGATAATATAGAAAATTTGAAAATATGTGGAATATCCATCAGTTTTTATCCAGTGCTTTGATTTTGGATTTCTATAAAGGATTGAGTCAAATATGGTTAGGTAACCAATGATATGACTGAGATTCTCAACATAATACATAGATGATGATGACACATGTGTGTCATGTATCTCAGGGACATATTTATAGAGGAGAGGTAGACTGATTTTATGCAGTGCATCAAACTCTAGAAGATGGAGGTGAATGACTATTTACTATTCAAGGTATGTTCTTGATAACTTATCCATTGTGTACTATATTTTTTGATATCGATGCTTCCCATTCCATTATATCCACATTAGTTATTTATGGACTTGAAGTTCCAGTTATGTTATGTTCTGAATTACATTCACTCGATACACAATTGGGTATGAAGTTGGAAAATCCTCAGGGATTACTAGAGTTACTAATATCCATTTATTATTATAGACATATGTGGGATATGCCGATTCATGAGTTTATGATCTTGGATGTGAATATTTTTATAGACTTTCTGATGTGCTTCTATGCTCACATTTCACTACTGGAAATTTGGGCTATAGCCACGGTTTTAAACCGTGGCTATAGGTCCTCAAACCGTGGCTATAGGTAATATGAACTGTTTGAGTAACCATGGATAAGTTTGGCATGACTATAGGCCTAGAATTATAGCCATGGTTTGGAACCATGGATATAGGTCTAGAGCCATGGTTTGAACCATGGTTATAGGTATACAACCACAGTTCAAACTGTGGTAATATCTCTATAGCCACGGTTTAGAACCGTGACTGTACTAGAGGAGGGACACAATTTATTTCCACAGTTTGAAACTGCGACATTAGACCATATATCCATAGTTAGAACCTGTGGAAATAAACCTATAAACATGGTTAGAAACCATGGATATAGGGTCTAAAAAACTATACAAAATAGCCCCCACCCCCTGCATAGCCACCCACCTGTAGTAGCCCACCCCCCTACAGACTCCTCCCTCATCGACACTGGACACCCCCACCCTACATAATCCCCCCTCTGAGACAACCCCCCTGCAAAGTCCCCCTCCTGGACAGACACTGGACACCCCCCAGACAGACCCTAGACACCTCCCCCCCAGACCCTGGACACCCCCCTGACAGACACTAGACACCCCCCAGACAGAACCTGAACACCCCCTGGACAGACCTAGGACACCCCCCCAAACCCTAGATACCCACATACCCTGTATAGATCCCCCTGGATAGCCTAGACTTCCACTCCCCTGGACAGCCACCCCCACCCTCCTGGACAGACCTTGGACCCCCCCAGAACCTGGACACCTCTAGACCCTGGACACCCCCAGACCCTGGACAGATCCCCCTAGACAGCCTAGACCTCCACTCCCTGGAAACCCCCCCCTCTTGGACAGACCCTAGACACCCCCCCAGACAGACCCTAGACAGCTCCCCCAGACCATGGACACCCTTCAGATAGACCCTGAACACCCCCTGGACAGACCCTGGACACCCCCTAGATAGACCCAGGACACCCCCAGACCCTGGACACCCCCTAGACCCTGGACAGATCCCCCTAGATAGCCCAGACCTCCACTCTTTGGATAGCCACCCCCACCCTCCTGGACATACCCTGGAACCCCCCCCCCCCCAGAACATGGACACCCCCTAGACCTTGGACAGATCCCCCTGGAAAGCCCGAACCTCCACTCCATGGACACCCACCCCTCATCCCTTCTGGACAGACCCTGGAACCCCCCCCCCCCAGAACCTAGAAACCCCCCAGACCCCCCAGTCCTACCCCCTGCTAGTTTTCCCTACCCCCTGCCCCTACCATCCCCCACTTGAACCCCCTACCAGCCCCCACTTGCACCCCCCTACCGGCCCCTCCCCCTACCAGTTTCGCCCTTTCCCCCCCACCATTCCCCTCCAAATTAAATTATACATGAAAGATACTTACATAATAAGAATTAAACAAATCCAAATATAAAATACACATAACTGCACTTACATGAGTCTCCCTATAGGAAAACTACTGAAGAAGTTTGGAACCAGCTCAAAAGTACCTACAACATAAGGTAGAACATAATAGTTCTCATCCCCTAAAATTATGGTAAAACAAAAAATATTATAATATTTACCAATAATATAACTAAATAAACAAGAATAATGCATCCCACTGATGGACCCCCTGGACAGCAGCCCCCCTACTGGACCCCCTAGACAGTAGCCCCCCTGCTGGACCCCCTAGACAGCCCCCCTGCTGGACAACAGCCCCCCCACTCATCCCTTGCACATATCCCGGAGCAGCCCGTGCACTATCATCATGATAAAAAGAAAATATCACATGAGGAGGGAAGAAAGAAATCCATGCTACCCAAGGCTGCTTCAAAATCCAGAAGTGCATGCATGAAGAGTCCATCCAGACATGGAGCTAAATTGGAATGGACGAAATGGTTGAGAAATATTTCTCAACCCAACATCTCACATTTATGAGCAAGGACATCCACCTTAATCCCTAATTATTTATTATTTTTTTTATTAGTGTGCCATACAATTTAGGGAATTTAAGGTGAAACTAGTTCTCAAGAGGAGAGAAAATGATGGGAAGTAAGCTGGAATAACTATTCTAGATCTGAAAAAAAAGTCACCATCTTGGTATGATTTATCAAATGGTGTTCCAAAGAACAATAGAAGGAAAGATCTACCTTGATGGAGTGAAGATAGTGTGTCTCCTCGATGGGGAGATGGGTGGAGAGGACCCTTGAGAAGCTGCCAGACTTATTTATTCCATGCAAATCTGGAATTTCTCGAAAGTGCACACCCAAATGCACACCCCACTTCTGCCCCCCATGCACACACCCCCTTCCCCTGTGCACACCCCACCCCCTACACACCCCACCCCTACCCCCCTTCACACCCCACCCTGCCCCCTACACATCTTGGTATGATTTATCAAATGGTATTTCATAGAACATCATAAGGAAAGATCTTCCTTAATGGAGTGATGATAGTGTGTCTCCTCGATGGGGAGATGAGTGGAGAAGACCCTTGAGAAGATTCTAGACTTATTTATTCCATGAAAATATAGAATTTCTGGAAAGTTCTTAAAAAATCATTAATGAGGTATACATTTCTCTCATCCCTATTAATGACTGAATAAAGTCTAATAATAAATGGGAGAAATTGAATTAATCAATGATAAGAAGTTGATGAAATTTGAGATCTCAAGGATGATTTCTAAAACCTGCTACATGTACTTGAATGTTTTCAACATGTGTATTGAGATGAGTTCAAGATCTCAGGTTGTAATTCTAAAAAGAAGGAAGATATCAATTGGCATCATTTGGTTCAACTTGACGACATCTGAACGACCCCTAAATGAGTCATGGGAATTAGAATCAGTTGGTATCATGTTATCCCCCCCGTACACCACACCCCTTCCCCCCGTGCACACACCCCCTTCCCCCCCGCACACCACACCCCTACCCCCTGCACACCCCACCCCTACCCCCTACACATCATGGAATGATTTATCAAGTGGTATTCCAAAGAACATCATAAGGAAAGATCTGCCTTGATGGAGTGAAGAGAGTGTGTCTCCTCAATGGAGAGATGAGTGGAGAAGACCCTTGAGAAACTGCCAGACATATTTATTCCATACAAATCTGAAATTTATGGAAAGTTCTTGAAACAATCATTGAAGAGGTATACATTTCTCTCATCCCTATTAATGACTGAATAAATTATGATATTAAGGGGGAGAAATTGAATTAATCAATGAAAAGAAGTTGAGGAAATTTGAGATCTCACGGATGATTTCTAAAACCTGCTACCTGTACTTGAATGTTTTCAACATGTGTGTTGAAACGAGTGCAAGATCTCAGGTTGTAATTCCAAAAATAATGAAGATATCAATTGGAATCATTTGGTTTTAACATGAGAACATATAATAAACCCCTAAATGAGTCATGGGAATCAGAATCAGTTGGTATCAAGTTCAAACCCCTACCCCCTGCACACCCCACCCCTGCCCCCTGCACATCTTGGTATGATTTATCAAATGGAATTCCAAAGAACATCATAAGGAAAGATCTGCCTTGATAGAGTGAAGATAATGTATCTCCTCAATGGGGAGATGAGTAGAGAAGACCCTTGAGAAGCTTCCAGACTTATTTACTCCATGCAAATTTGGATTTTCTGGAAAGTGCTTGAAAAAATCATTAATGAGGTATGCATTTCTCTCATCCCTATTAATTACTGAATAATGTCTGATATTAAGGGGGAGAAATTGATTTAATCAATGACAAGTAGTTGAGGAAATTTGAGATCTCAAGGAAGATTTATAAAACCTTATACATGTACTTGAATGTTTTCAACATGTGTATTGAGATGAGTGCAAGATCTTAGGTTTTAATTCCAAAAATAATGAAGATATTAATTGGAATCATTTGGTTTCAACATGAGGACATCTGAAAAGCCCCTAAATGAGTCACGAGATTTAGAATTAGTTGGTATCATGCACACACCCCCTGCCCCCCTGCACACCCCACCCCTGCCCCCTGCACACCCCACCTGTGCCCCCCTACACACCCCACCCCTGCCCCCCTGCACACCCCACCCCTGAAAAGAACATCAGAAATAAAGATCTTTCTTGATAGAGTGAAGACAGTGTGTCTCCTTGATGGGGAGATGAGTGGAGAAGACCCTTGAGAAGCTACCATACTTATTGATTACATGGCTAATTTTTGGAGAAAAGAGGGTTCTGGAAAGGGGATCCTCTTTCACCTTTCCTTTTTGTGATTTTCATGGAGTTTTTCTTGTACATACTAGAATGTAGGAGACTGAGGGATGGTGTGGTGGCTGGTGCAGGTGGGAAGGCAGGCGGCAGGGGGATGGCAGGGGGCTGGTGTGGGCTGGAATAGGTGGCATGGGGCTGGTGTGCGATAGATTGCTGGTGGCTGGGGGCTGTTGGGCATGTGGTAGGGGCTGGTGCGGGATGGGATGTAGGAGGCCAGGTGCTGCTTGAACTGGTGGTTGGGGCTGTTTTGCTAGTGGAAGAGGGATGGAATGGGTGTTTTGCAAGAGGCTGGGGGTGGTGGTTGGTGTGGGATGGATTGCAGGTGGCTGGGGGCTATGTGGGCTCTAATGAAAGTGGAAGGGGGCTGGAATACTGGTGGAAGGGGGCTGGTTGCAGGTGCTGGGTGGATGGTGCAATCTGATTTGAAGGTGGAAGGGGAGCCTGGTGTGGGCTGGAAGGTAGGTGGCAGCGGGCTAAAATGACGGTGGGAGGGGGCTAGTGTGGGATGGATGTGGCTGGAGTAGGGCCAAATCATGGCATTACCGTGACATGATTACGGCGTGACAACGACATGACCGTGGCGTGACCGCAATGTGACCACAACGTAAGCATGGTGTGATCGCGGTGTGACCATAGCGTGACTGCGGCGTGAACGCGGCGTGAACCTGGCGTGACCGCGACATGACTGCGGCGTGACTACAGCATGACTGTAGCGTGACCATGGCATGTTGGCCCGGTCCAGAGACATCCGCGAGGTAGCATCTTCTGGCCAGAAGTGAAGGGAGCGGGAGGAGGCAGGGCAAAATTCAGGCCGTCGCCCCGCTGGCAGAAATTGTGATTAGTCAGTCTCAACATTGATCACAAGACTCATGGAATACTATTACTGCGAACTACCATGGGGTGTCGTCCTAGAGTAGAGACAAATAAAATCATTACCGCGGTGTGATCCTGGCGTGACCGCAGCGTGACCGCAACGTGACCTCGGTGTTACCGCAGCGTGACCACAGGGTGACCGCGACATGACTGTGGCGTGACTGCAGCATGACCGCGGCATGAAAACGGTATGACCACGGCGTGATGGCGGCATGTCGGCCTGGTCCAGCGACATTCATGAGTCATCATCTTCCATCCAGGAGTGAAGGGAGTGGGAGGAGGTGGGGCAACATTACTGCCATCACCCCGCTGGCAGAAATTGTGATTAGTCAATCTCAACATTGATCACAAGACTCATGGAATACTATCACTGTGAACTGTCGAGGGTTGTCTTCCTATAGTATGGAAAAATCATGGCGTGACCACAACATGACTGTAGCGTGACCGCGGTGTGACCACGCCGTGACCGTAGATTGTTGGCCCGGTCCAGCGACATCTGCGAGGCAACATATTCTGGCCAGGAGCGAAGGGAGCATGAGGAGGCGGGGCAAAATTCTGGCCATTTCCCTGCTAAAAAAAATTGTGATTAGTTAGTCTCAACATTAAGCACAAGACTCATGGAATACTATCACTGCGAACCACCACGTGATGCCGTCCTATAGAAGGGCCAAATCACAATGTGACTACGGCGTGACCGCGGCGTGACCACGGCGTGTTGGCCTGGTCCAGCGACATCCACATGGCAGCATCTTCCGGCCAGGAGCGAAGGGAGCGGGAGGAGGTGGGGAAACATTGCGGTCATCTCCCCGCAGGAAGAAATTGTGATTAGTCTGTCTCAACATTTATCACAAGACTCATGGAATACTATCACTGCAAACCACCGCGGGGTGTCGTCCTGGAGCAGGGCCAAATAACGGCATGACTGTGGGATGACTGCGGCGTGACTGCGGTGTGACTGCGGCACGACCGCAGCATGACTGTGGCATGTTGGCCTGGTCTAGTGACATCCGCAGGGCATCATCTTCCGGCCAGGAGCGAAGGGAGAAGGAGGAGGTGGGGCAACATTCTGACCGTCGCCCTACTGGCAGATTATAGAACTAATCAACTATTTGATATGCTATAAGAAGGGATCTCCAGAGAAGGTTGTAGTGAGCAGCACAATGGCACAACGTCTAAAGGGAAACAAAAAGAAGGAAAAGAATTATACACCCTACACAAACCATTTACAAATTCATTCACTTTTCCTAAACATGGAAATTTTATTTATAATATTGAAATTGTGAAAAAGAATGTGTCATGGTCATGGCATATGCCTACTCAGGAAATTTCATTTGAGTTAAAAGAGTATGATAATCCAATTTATATAATTCAAAGAAAACACAAACTAACTAGGCAAAAAACAAAAACCAACAAGTGGCATATGAAAGACTCATACCAAATCTAAACATGATACTAATAACTATCACTACTCTTTGGTTTAGAAGACAGTGCACCTCCTTTGGAGGTGTTTTATTATAAAATCATGGCACTTATTTATCACAAAATTCATTTAATTATATTTAACATTTATTCTAAAACTCATTTAGCACAAATCAAATACAATAATTCAAGCATCTAGATCAACATAACTATCACTGTGAGTTTTCACAAACAGCGCACCTCCGTTGGAGGGGTTTTATTATAAAAAACGATTTCACTTATCAAATGAATCAATTATATTAAAGAAAACTTATTCAAGATATGAAATTCAATATAATTAAGCCGAATTAAGAAAGAAGCTAAATTCAATTTAAAGCATTCTTGAATTAAAGAGTCTAGAAGAGGGATCCTACCTCAAGGTGGAACCAATCCATCCACTTTGACTCCTGAATCTTTATAACTAGAATTTGCTACTCCCCCACTGGGTGTATGCACCTACACACACATGCAAGGACACCTTTCCCCTATGTACACACCCACATGATCGTGAGCTTGTGCAAGGGGATCCTTGCACATATGCTAATACACATATACCAGTCTCCACTCACCTGTGTATGCATTTATATATATATACATGGGCACATATCATATTTAATACAAGTAAAAGAAACTATTAACTGAAAAAAAATAAAATGACTCACTACTTGAAAATATACCCTTGATCCAGTCTTCCATGATGTTGTATTTCTCCAAAATTGAGTGTTACTCCATCATGTCACCTTGTAAGAAGGATCAAAACCCTTTATGAATATTGATTATATTGAATATATTGAAAATATAAATGTGTGGTAAAAACTATTACAATAAAGTGTTAAAAATTATAAATTATTTTAGACACTACCTATAATTATTTATCTGTGGTCCTGTATGAGGTGAGATAGAAATGTCGGCTTATGAAAAGCCACTATGTATAATTATCTTTAGTGCACATGACTTGTGTGACATTAACATTAGGTTAATCTTATGTGTTATGTTGTTACACCATGTAATAATCATTAATCACCAATTATAATGTCATAATACCAACTACTGCTTCTTCTAGTCATATTTAACAATATGCACCATATCCCTTATAAAACATGGTGCTCTATTTTTCAACATCCTGAACGATTCCTACAATTTCTTCATTTTAGAACATGATCTTGTAAACCAAGCACACGACATAGGTCTAATACAGCTAAGTGGGTTGAAATGATCAAAAGACCATTATTTATCTTATAGGAATCAATTTGAATCCCAAAATTCTAAGAACACCATGCATGAAACCCAACACTATGATGTATATTAAATAAAGAACCAATTTGTATACCTTTCAGTGGAATGTACTTATTCAAAATTCATCCTTCATATTTTTAATGAATACCCCTCCAAAGGATTCCATCGAACCTCCATCTATAGAGTGTATCTGTGGGCAAACATGAATAACTCAATTATCAAGAAAGCTTTTCCAACATTCCTCAATAAAGTGTTAATAAGTTACAAATTATTTTAGTACATATGTAAAAGATGAATATTTATGTATTGATATAGTAATTTTTAAAACAAACCAACCAAAGAAATTTTGTTAAAAATTTAAAACCAGTTTAACAAATTAGTGCACAATGTGCATGTAGTCCAGCCAAATAAGTGCAGTTTAAGGGGTATTTAGAGGGAATGTCTCCATGTAAACCTGTTATAATCTCAGTCCCCAATGATCTTTGCATCTTCACTATAGCTGTCTTAGCATCTATCCCATATTGGGTGTCTGTAGACCTATGTTAAATATGGGGTGAGAAGGAATCTAATTAGAAAATTCACCAATTAGTAATAGATTTATCTCTGTTCCTATGCAATTTGATGTACAATTTTATTTGGATAATTATAGAAATACAGGAATCAAATATGTATTGAATGGTAGTGTTTTTGATTACAAGATTAGTTGCAACTACAATCTGCTTCAAAATTTATAGATCCTTGCATGGAGAGAGGTAGAAACACATTATTGATAGTTAAACACATATATAACATCTATTTCCCAATAGTAAAATCACACTGAAAGAGAATGCAGGTGAGAAGATGACCACCCCCAATATGATTCTTTATTAGATGGAGACAAGCTAGGGATTCCACTGGTACCTCTATGTCCCAATTGAAATATACAATAAGAAAAGGAAGGGTCAAAACTATATTGATATGTATATGTGAGAATATATAAAATACACATATCATACCTGAAACTATCTCAAGCAGTACCTGATCATGCTCATCCCTTGTATTCATCATCATATGGTCCCCAAAAATGGAACCATGAGTTTGGAATAGACTACCTATAGCTGGTGATGGGATTGGATCGAAACATTATCCATCTAGAGCTCTTATTAATCTTGCAGCATCTCCTACACCTCAAATTAATCCACCTCCTAAAGGAAAACACTATAAAATAGAGGGATACCCCTAACTATAGTGATGCCTTTCTAATAGAGGTCCATCCACACTACTACCATAGTGACAGTGAATTATTATATTGGTTGTGAAATTTGGAACCATATCTTATCTAAAAATAGATGCATTTAATTTCCAACATCCCTAACATATTAATCTGTACATAGATATTATGTAAATTTATAGAATAAATTTAAATATATGTACACAGAAATTAAACAATATGTGTACAAATGTATTAATATGTACATGTTCTGGATAGTAAATCTCTGTACACATATATAGTGTTGAATCTCCCTAACATGCAAGCATTATTTATGTTTTTTTTCAGGAAAATAGTATAATATTGCTCGGTGTCAGTTGCTTTAGGTTCCTGACATAAAATGAACTCTTATAGCCTATCATGATTTATATTTTTTAAAATCAATAAATATAACAGTTTAGACACAATGTAATAAATGTACAAACAAAACATGTGACCTAACCTAAAGATGTAGTGAAAATAGTTACATATTTCAGATTTCTGGGCACATCTTGATGTGTTTCTTGAGTAGAATATCAAAGTGAAATCATTAAAGCAATGAATTTTTTTAATAATTTATACTCTTATGATTCACAAGAAAAAATCATAAAAAACACAATTGAATAACAATGCTAATAAAAATAGTGATAAAAAATGATCAAACTTAAAGCATAAAATTTAGAATCTAAATATAACTTTGGGATAATTCAACTTCATTGGAATTTCAATTAACTTTAGCAACATATTACATTCCAATAAATTTATGAAAAATAATAATTAAGATAGGCACATCCAATTGAGGACCTGTATCAAAAAGAGATAAAATCAAAAAGTCAAGAGGGAAAAATACATCCATGTATACACATTTAAAATGTGACACTTTCCTAGTATATCTTTACAATTTATATAGAGTTTATAACCTATGAATAAACAAATTTTATTGAAGAATGGGGTTATTAACAATTTTCTTTAATGAAATAGAAAAAAAAAATAACATAGGCAACACAATAGTCTTTTATATAAAAATTATAATTTACAGACAACAAAATACAGGAAAACAACAACAGAAAATCTATAACTAAATGAAAAATAATGTATATAAATGAATAATCTGAAGAATTAAACATGAAAATTATAGATTTCATAAATGAAATAAATTAAAATGGATTTGAAAAAAAAAATAAAACAGTAAATTAATCCTATAGAATTTTGAAAATTTTAATGATTGTGATGGATTATATTACAATAAATATTAATTGATAATTGAGAAATAGTCGAACTACGTACCTTTTATACAATTCTCCCCACCCAACCATTTTGTGGGGCACAATTCAATAGAGTTGTCAATACTATTTCCAAAGATGCTTATACTAAAAGCATAAATCACATTAATGAAATGATAACTATACCATGTGATCATTAATTACAAGAGTATACATGTCAATTTTAATCTAGAATATTAGATGATATAGCAATTTTACCCTTTTCAATGCCATTGATGTTGGAAGATAAAGCATAATCACCTAAACTGGAGAATTAATGTAGAGACCCCAAGCTTGATGTACATATATATTACATTACTTTTGCGGAATACTTAATACATAACAAAAACCAACACACAAGGACCGTAATAGTTTAGTGTCTTTGGAAACTCAGAAAAATAATCTTCTAATCATGGGGAAAGATCTTAAACATCTCCCATAAAGATATTCCCTTTTTTTTCTTACCTAAAACCTTTATTTATATCATGGGGAAAAGAAAAATTAAAAATTGTGATCTAAAATGCTCAGTAAGGGTAAACATAGAGAACATAAAACAATCCATAAACATTTGAATGCAAAAACTTGAACATAAAATCAAAACATAAAAATCTTGAGCAAAGACATAAATCTTGGAAGTACGTAAGAAATTTATCATAAAGGAACATCAACCATGATAAAATAGCATGGTAATAAAACATTTAACTGTGGAAAACCATTAGGCACATGATATTATTTCCATAGTAGCCAAGGCATTTCTGCCAAGACCATCTTAGTGGACAAACTCCCTTTCTGAATCGAGTTCACTCCTCGTTCCAGCCCTGTATCACTGAATCAGATTAACTTTCCATTACAGCCATGTCTATATCATGAGATATAAATATTTACCCAATGCATTGGAGGGAGATATAGGTCTCACCCATCTCATAATGAAATCATTCTTACTTGTGCCACAACATAAACATAAACCATTCATCATAACCCAAAGAATAAAAATCGGTTTCATAAACATCATCCCATCGTACCATAATACATATAAAAAAATGGATATCATTTCATCATAAGAAAAGCAGAACCATGTAAATCATAGAGACATTATACTTGAAACATACACATATGAAATAATGTCATCTTATATGGAAAATTGTTTTGATAAAACACTTGAAATGAATTCTTGAGGAAAATATACTTTCTTCTTTAAAATCATTTTATTTTCAAAAAATTCCATGAAATTTTAAAAGAAAATGATTTTTTTGAAAATATTCAAGAAATTTTGTAGAGTATTTTTTATTTATATAAGTCATTCTGAAACCGTAAAAATCTGTTCATGCCATATAAGTTAAAAAACATTTTCCTCGTACTTTTGTCGGAAAAGTAAAAAAGTAACTTGTATGGTAAACAAAAGAAATATTCCTTACATACCACGTAATAAAAGTCAAAATGGGTAAAAAGGATATTAAACAAACATGAAAGAATTTTTAGAAAACTGGGACATGGATGATAAATATAAACCCAGTAAATACTTACGTATCAATAATCTCGGATAAAAACGAGATTGGAAAATTTATCCCTTACCTTAGATATGATATGCTTCGCATGTATCCAAACCTCCTGTATAATGATTTAAATAATGTCATTGACTTATTATAGAATCATATTCCTTGTTATTATATCATATATTGTTCACTTATGACTTTATATTACCCATTCTTTTGTAAATTCCATGTTAAGTAAGCGTTTTGTGTAAAATAGTTTTATTTATCGTCCGTGTTTTGACTTGTAATTATTAATATGATTAACTAGATCATGATTAATTAATTCCAGAATAGAAAAAATGATTTATATATAATATATATTCATAATATACATATATATAATAGATCGATAAATGGAAAGAAATACACCGTTCATGGAGACGGTAGGCCGTACGTAAGCATGAACAGTGTTTTTTGTTTCCTTATTGGATTCAATGGAATTAAGTAGATGACATAAATATATATATACATAAATCCAGTAGCATTATTATGTCATATATTTCATTATTTCTTATTATATTTAATTTATAATCATTCTTGAATTGTTAACATGGAAAATTAATCTCATCGTGTCGTGGAAACGGTAATCCTTACGTACCCACGAGCGATGATTTCATTCCCATATTTATTGAATGGAATTGGAGTGGATGATATAATATCTTGGAATAATTATGATGTTATAATAATCATATATAATTATTTCTTACACCATTATACCCATCCAAGTAAGGTGGCGGTGGAAAAACTGATTACACCACGGAGTGGAGACGATATTTCGTACGTACGCACGCGTGGTGATTTCATTTTATGTAGGATGGATATAAGGTGAAATAGGGTTTTTTAATATTTATAATAATATATCAGTATATAAGTAATACTTATTTTATTACTTTATAATGAAACAACTAAAGAAGAGGAAGTAGAAGAAGAAAGAAACTTGAAAGAATCGGTAGAAGAGATTACCTCTTCTTCGACGCACCTTTTTTAAACTTCTTCTTAGGGCACTAGAGTTGGTCTTTTGAGAAGACCAGAACCTCTATGATATAACTAGAGAAGTTTAGAAGAGTAATTGGTAGGTGTTGTCCAAGATTCAAGGCTCAAAAGGGTGTGAAGAGAAGAGGGAAGGGGTGCCCTTTTTATAAGGGAGGAGAGGGGAACCTTAGGAAAACTTAAAATATTATTTTATAATAAAGTCATATTTGGTTTTTAAAAGATCCAAATTGATTTATTTATATGATAAGGTAGGTATGGGTCGAAATACTCTCAACCAATAGGTTTAGACAAGTTTAGTTTACTATTTTATCCTTGTCATTTAGATTTAACTCTAAGTTAAATAATTTAGCTTTTACCGTGTCTTTTTATTTTCTTACACTATATGGTTAATAAACAAACTATAACAAGACAAAAGAACCCAAATTGGTTCATTATTAATATATATATCCTTATCTAAGTCATTTTGACGAACCTTAGATTTTTAGGAATAAAATTACAATTAATAATGTAATATTTGTTTTAAAAACTATTTTATGTCAATTTTGACACTATTTGGTATTTGATTTTTGTGAAACTCATAACAACATGTTTAGTTAGAAAAAATTTCATTAAATCAATAATAAAATGTCATATTAACCTAAAAAATTAGTGTAATTCATAAAAATTCTCAAATTACATTTATTTGGGTATTTATAACATCAATTATGTTAATACTTCATTAATAAGGTAATTACTGCATCATCATTGTGTCATAAATAAATTAAATTATATAAAGTCTAAAAATTTTAAATAAAATACCATTATTTGTTAAATATTTTTAGTTTTCTAATTCATATTTATAGTCGAATTTATATTATTTATATCCCTATATTAAAAATATTTTATTTATTAAACATTGATTTTAACCATTTTAACTCTTCTTAATATAAAATAATATTAAATGTCCTAATCTAATCCAAGTGGACCTAAATGGTCATATTTTATTACTAAGGTTGTTTTTGATCGAATTAAACATATAAAATAGAATTAGGACATGTTTTAGGGTAATAATAATACCATTTTACCCTTAGTTACCCTATTTACTTTTAACTGTGGTAAATAAAAGTAAAAAGTTACTACTCATCAAAAATTATTTTCATCTTATTGAACCAAATTTTACTCCTTGATATTAACCATTTCTCTCATATTTTCAAAATTCCACTCACAGAAGTGGTAAAATTATATTTTATGTAAATTTTCAAACTCTCCTAGGAGGTGGGTAAATGACAGTGAAAAGTTCAATAAAAAATTTTATATATCTAAAATCATTATAAAATGACTCAACTGAATTAAAATGAGCTTATATAGGTATTATATATCAATTTTGACCTAAAATAAATTTAAATAAAATATATAATTATTTAAATAAAAAGTCGGTTTTTAAATAGTACCTTAGTGTTTTCACTATTCATCAAAAATTGAATGTTTTCAGAAAAATACCAAAAAATCACCCTAGGCTAATTTTGATATTCTGAATCCAAAAATGAAGTCCATTTTGAAAGATAAAATTTATAAAATTTCAAAAAGTGGGTATTACTATTCATAATGGCTAGTTCATAATAATATTATAATAATATCTCGTTTAGTGAAACTTTGTATTGCGTACTACACACGCTATTGAAAAAGGTCTTGATTGTGTGTAATGCAAGCCAAGTCAGAGCTTCGTGTAGTGAAATCTCCGTTTGGTGTTGTTTATAACATAAATAAAACTTATTTCATTATAAATTAAACGAAATCTATACTTAATGTTGCGTAGAATAATTTCCACAAAACGAACTTGAATTTGTGTGTAACACGAGCCAATAATAGTGTTGCGTATACTGCAAGCTAGTACGGTGTTGCATATAGTACAATATAATCTTAGTGTAGTGTATAATAGAAGACATCAAAGAAATTAAAAATAATATATCTCATAAAATCTCGAGGTGTTACATTCTACCCCCCTTAAAAAATGATTTTCGCCCTCGAAATTCGTCACATTTATAAATGTTTTACTACTTGAACGCTTATTTCATAGAAACCCACATCATAAAAAGTAATACTAAAACTTAATTTTAAAAAGGGAAGTTAGAATCATAACTGTCACCCAAAGTAACTCAGCACTGGGTTTCCACATAGGACCACATGGGTGAAAATATGGATATGGAAGAGAAATATAATCATCAACTTCTGATGAAGAGTGGTTGAGGACATGGCTATGAAAAAGACAATAATCACAAAGCCATAAATTTTTTACGATCTAAGGAACCATCTGATTCATCGGATATAAGGGAACTAGGACAACATTTTTGGTTTTCAAGATCATTTCCATAATGTTGAAGAATTAAAAGAAATAATTACTTGAATTTGGTACAATCTCACTGTTGTTTGTGCCTTTAACAATTTCCACTTCATCTCTTAAATAAATAAAGTTGAATTTTTCTTCCATGAAGTGTTAGTAGATCTTGCGATAGAATGATAGGTCATTCCATTTATCTCAAACATATAGTTAGAAAAATTTATCAAAAAATACACAAGTCCGTCTATAGTGAGATTAATCATATATGGTTCCTAAAATGGACTTATACTTCATATATAATACTACTTAATATAATAAAACTAGTTTCTACTAACCAGGGACTTCCTGTAGGCCAGTGGTAGGCAATAAAGGCCTGTTGCACTTCAGTTGTGGGTTCAATTCCCACAGCCTTGTCCGACGCAATGGGTTGTCTCCCATTCAACAGGTTATCCCTTTTCTTAAACTACACTATTATAACATTTTATCAATAATATCAAAGAAATTTCTAGCCTTAAACAATACGAACTTATTTTCAACATAATCTATTCCAATCTTTAGGATTATCCAAAATATTTCTTTCCAAACTCATAGTATAAAGAGAATGATTACTAAAAAGGTAATATAACAAGAATGGGAATACCCTCATTTATCCCTCATATATCTTGTTGGTCACATTCCAATCATGTGAATACCTTAATCTTGTATTCTCTTGAAAAATGAATACCCATTGAACCTTAGTGAAAACGTGAATGCTGTCAAAAGTTAACTCCTTCCACATACCAAAATCCAAAACTTCTATATACTCAAACCATGATATAACCTTGTCCTTATATCAGTAATGAGCTCATGAATACTATCAAACATTTAATTTTCTCATTATCCCTTCATTATGAGCATATCATCTGCTTTCCAAAATATTTGAATCACTTTTCATGGTTACCGATTCCATATTCTTATGGAAAACCACAATGGTCCAATACATAGATATTCCAATATAACATAAAAGTACTTTAAAAACATTATTCATGAATACCAATACATAAACACTTCAATCCATCCTCTTCAATGATTTTCATGGAATAAGACCTTTCTTGATTTAGAAGTAACCTCTTAGGTTAGGGAATTTAGTTGGGTAATGCCCATGTTCCCCACAGATAAGACATTGAACTCCATAACAATCTATCACTCTATGACCCTTACCTCACATAGATAACACCTTCCCCTCCATTTGATATATTCATCATGGTTCTTCTTCCCTTCTTTAGAAGTCTCAATCTTCATTTTTCTATGATCCTCAACATTCTAACATCCATAAAAGTCCATCTTCCTCTTATTTGATGAATTAGAAATACCACTAAAGTCCACCTTGTTAATCATATATCGCGATGACTGATTCGAAATAATCACAAATCATTATTTCTAGGAATTACGCAATTTCGTTGCTCATAGTCACCAATTTTTCCATTGGATTCAATGTTGACCCAATTACTTCTGGTTCCCTCCATTGACTAAAACCAAAATCCATGGTGTAAGAAACAATTAAAATAACAGGGAACCACATAATCATAAAAAGTCACTGATGGGATGTCTAACTTATCACACATTCTTTAATCCAGGACACCTTAGGTTCACCCAAGTTTTTTCATGATCATCAACATTATTGTAGGACTGTAAAATATAGTTTGACCAATCCTTAGGGACATCCTTAGACATACCTTAGAAATATATCTAGGGATATCACTAAAGTTTTCACATCCTAGTTTCCAAAGCTTAACTAAACCTTTCCTCTGATACCAACTGTAGATACCCAAATCTTGATGTACATGGACATTATATTACTTTTTTAGAATACTTAATACATAACAAAAACCAACACACAAGGATAGTAATAGTTTAGTGTCTTTGGAAACTCATAAAAATAATCTTCTAATCATGGTGAAAGATCTTCACCATCTCCCATAAAGATCTTCCCCAATTGTTTTCCTACCTAAAACCTTTATTTATATCCTGGGGAAAAGAAAACATAAAAAGGGTGAGCTCAAATACTCATTAAGGGTAAACATAGAGAACATAAAACAATCCATAAACATTTGAATGCAAAAACTTGAACATAAAATCAAAACATCAAAATCTTGAGCAAAGACATAAATCTTGGTAGTACGTAAGGCATATATCATAAAGGAACATCAATCATGATAAAATGGCATGGGAATAATACATTTAATTGTGGAAAAACATTAATCACATGATATGATTTCCATAGTAGCCAAGGTATTTCTTCCAATACCATCTTAGTGGACAAAGTCCCTTTATGAATCAAGTTCACTCCTCATTCCAGTCCTGTATCATTGAACCAGATTAACTTCCCATTCCAGCCATGTCTATCTCATGAGATATAAATCTTTACCCAATGCATTGGAGGGAGATATTGGTCCCACCCATCTCATAATGAAATCATTCTTACTTGTGCCACAACATAAACATAAACCATTCATCATAACCCAAAGAATAAAAATGTGTTTCATAAACATCATCCCATCATAACATAATCCATATAAAACAAAAGAATATCATTTCATCATAATAAAAGTGGAACCTTTTAAATAATAGAGACATTATACTTGAAACATACACATATGAAATAATGTCATCTTAGATGGAAAATGGTTTTGATAAAACATTTGAAATGAATTCTTGAAGAAAATATACTTTCTTCTTTAAAATCATTTCCTTTTCAAAAAATTCCATGACATTTTAAAAGAAAAGGAATTTGTTAAAATATTCATGAAATTTTGTAGAGGATTCTTTATTGAAATAAGTCATTATGAAATCGTAAAAATACATTCATGCCATATAAGTTAAAAAAACATTCTCCTCGTACTTTTGTCAGAAAAGTCAAAAAGTAACTTATATGGTAAAAAAAAGAAAGATTCATTACATACCATGTAGTAAATGTAAAAAATGCATAAAAAGTAATTTAAAAAAACATGAAACCATTTTTAGAAAATAGGGTCATGGATAATAAATATAACCCCAGTAAATACTTACATATAAACAATCTCAGATAAAAAGGAGATTGGAAAAGTTATCCCTTACCTTAGGTCCGATACGCTTTGTACGTATCCGAACCTCCTATATAATTATTTAAATAATGTCATTGACTTATTAAAGCATCATATTCATTGTTATGATATCATATATGGTTCACTTATGACTTTATATTACCCATTCTTTTGTAAATTCCATGTTAAAGAAGCGTTTTGGGTAAAATAGTTTTATTTATCGTCCGTGTTTTGACTTGTAATTATTAATATGATTACTTATATCATGATTACATAATTATAGAATATAAAACATTATTTATATATAATATATATTCATAATATACATATATATAATAGATCAATAAATGGAATGAAATACACCGTTCATGGAGACGGTAGGCCGTACGTACGCATGAACGTTGTTTTTCGTTTCCTTATTGGATTGAATGAAATTAAGTAGATGAAATACATATATATATATAAATAAATCCAGTAGCATTATTATTCCATATATTTCATTATTACTTATTATATATACTTTATAATCATTCTTGAATTGTTAACAAGGAAAATGAATCTCATCACGTCGTGGAGACGATAATCCGTACGTACGCACGAGCGATGATATCATTCCCATATTTATTGAATAGAATTGGAGTGGATGATATAATAACTTAGAATTAGTATGATGTTATAATAATCATATATATTTATTACTTACACCATTATACCCATCCAAGTAAGGTGGTGGTGGAAAAACTGATTACACCACGGAGTGGAGACGGTATTCCGTACGTACGCACGCGTGGTGATTTCGTTTTACGTAGGATAGATAGAAGATGAAATAGGGTTGTTTAATATTTATAATAATATATCAGTATATAATTAATACTTATTTTATTACTTTGTAATGAAAAAACTAAAGAAGAGGAAGTAGAAGAAGAAATAAACTTGAATGAATCGGTAGAAGAGATTACCTCTTCTTCGACACACCTCCTTTAAACTTCTTCTTAGGGAACTAGAGTTGGTCTTTTGAGAAGACCAGAACCTATATGATATAACTATAGAAGTTTAGAAGAGTAATTTTTAGGGGTTTTCCAAGCTTCAAGGCTCAAAAGGGTGTGAAGGGAAGAGGGAACGGGTGCCCTTTTTATAAGGGAGGAGAGGGGCACCTTAAGAAAACTTAAAATATTATTTTATAATAAAGTCATATTTGGTTTTTAAAAGCTCCAAATTGATTTATTTATATTATAAGGTGTTGATGGGTCGAAATAATCTCAACCAGTAGGTTTAGACAAGTTTAGGTTACTATTTTATCATTATCATTAAGATTTAACTGTAAGTTAAATAATTTACCTTTTACCGTGTCTTTTTGTTTTCTTACACTATATGGTTAATAAACATACTATAACAAGCCAAAAGAACCCCAAGTGGTTCATTATTAATATATATATCCTTATCTAAGTAATTTTTCCTTAAATTAGATTTTTAAGAATAAAATAACAATTAATAATATAATATTTGTTTTAAAAACTATTTTATGTCAATTTTGAAACTATTTGGTAATTGTTTTTTTTTCAAAATTATAACACAATGATTAGTTCTAAAAAATTTAATTAAATCAATAATAACATGTCATATTAACATAAAAAATTATTGGATTTCATAAAAAGTATCAAATTACATTTATTTGGGTATTTATAACATCAATTATGTTAATATTTAATTAATAAGGTAATTACTTCATCATCATTGTGTCATAAATAAATTAAATTTTTTAATGTCTAAAAAGTATAAATAAAATACCATTATGTAGTAAATATTTTTATCTTTCTAATGAATATTTATAGTCAAATTTATCTTATTTATTACCCTATATTAAAAATGTTTTAGTTATTAAACTTTGATTTTAACTATTTTAACTCTTCTTTAAATAAAATAATATTAAATGTCCTAATATAATCAAAGTAGACCTAAATGGTCATATATTATTCCTAAGGTTGTTTGTGGTCGAATTAAACTTATACAATAGAATTAGGACATCTGTTTGGGTAATAATAATACTATTTTTACCCTTAATTAGCCTATTTAATTTTAACCGGGGTAAATAAAAGTAAAAAGTTACTATTCACCAAAAAATATTTTTATATTATTGAACCACATATTAATCCTTGATATTAACTATTGCCCTCGAATTTTTTAAATTCCACTCACAGAAGTGGTAAAATTATGTTTTATGTAAATTTTCAAACTCTCCTAGGAGGTGGGTAAAAGACAGTGAAAAGTTCAATAAAACTTTTTATATATCTAAAATTCTTATAAAATGACTCAAATTAATTAAATTGAACTTATATAGGTATTTTGTATCAATTTTGATCTAAAATAAATTTAAATAAAATAAATAATTATTTAAATAAAAAGTCGGATTTTAAATACTAACCTAGTGTTTTCACTATTCATCAAAAATTGAAAGTTTTCAGAAAAATACAAAAAATTCACCCTAGGCTAATTTTGATATTCCCAATCCAAAAATGAATTAAATTTTGTAAGATAAAATTTATTAAATTTCAAAAAGTGTGTATTACTACTCATAACGGCTAGTTCATAATAATATTATAATAATTTCTCGTTTATTGAAACTTGGTATTGCATACTACACACGCTATTGAAGAAGGTCTTGATTGAGTGTAATGCAAGGCAAGTCAGGGCTGTGTGTAGTGAAATCTCTATTTGGTGTTTTGTATAACATAATTAAAACTTATTTCATTATACATTAAACAAAATCTATACTTAATGTTGCCTATAATAATTTCCAAAAAACGAACTTGAATTTGTGTGTAACACAAGCCAAGAATAGTGTTGCGTATACTGCAAGCTAATACGGTGTTGCGTATAGTACAATCTAATCTTGGTGTAGTGTATAATAGAAGACATCAAATAAATTGAAAATAATATATCTCATAAAATCTCGGGGTGTTACAATTTAACCTAAAAATTATAGATTTCATAAATGAAATCAATTAAAATGGAATTGGAAAATATAAACATTAAATGAATCTAAAATAATTTTGAAAATTTTAATGATTTCAATGGATAAAATTATAATAAATAGTAATTGATAATTGATAAATAGTCGAACTACACACCTTTTATAAAATTCTCCCCACCCAACCCTTTTATAAGGCACATTGCAATGTCATTGTCAATACTATTTGTAATGATGCTTGACCTGAAAGAATAAATCACATTAATGAAATGATAACAATATCATGTGTTCATTAATTACAAGAGTAGACATATTAATTTTAATCTTGAAAATAAGATGATATTAAAATTTTACACTTTTCAATGCCATTGATGTTGGAAGATGAATCAACATCACCTAAACTGGAGATTTCACCCATACATTGAAAACATTAAACAACCAAAGATGAAACTGCATCGTATTATGAAAATGTGAGTCTGGGGTTAAATTTCATATTTGAGGATGCAGTTGGGTAAAAAGAAAACTTGTCATGATGTAAAAAATGGTGTGGTAAAACCATACCTTTGGCGACAATGGATAAGTCGAAACCGTTATGGAGGGCATGGAGCAGCAGATCGGACAAAAGTTGATTTGACATAAATAGATGGCTATTGCACATGTCGGAGGAGGATGTGGGGCAGCAATAAAAATCCAATGGGTGTCTTAGCATGCCCCAACGAAAATCGTGATTCGGAGATGTTGAGGTAGGGCATGGAGTATACGGAAGATAAAAATTGCAGTTGGTACCGTAGAAAGACCCGATGGAAATCGTGATGGGAAAATATACTAATTCATGGAGTGGAGGGAAACAACACTAATCAGTAAGTCAACTATGAATTATCTGCATGAATGAAACTATAAAAACTATGTATTGAATGAAACTAGGTAGGCATAACAAAACTGCATGACACTCAGATGCAGTGCCTGCATAGCCCCTGCCACCTTGCACCCCCCGACCCCCACTGCCCCCTTGCACACACCCCTCCTACCCCCTGGACAACACCCCCTCTCCACCCACTACCCCCTTGCACACCCCCTGCACACCCCACCCCTGCCCCCTTCCCCCACTGCCCCCTTACATACCCCCTACCCCCCTTCCCCCTTGTAATGGAATTGAGTATTTAAAACCCAAAAAAACAATATATCACTGTATTTCCATGAAAACCAATAAAAACACAACAAATGGTTACTAATGTCTTATAAAAAATGGTATAAAATAACCATTACCTTCTGAATTTTATATTTACGGCATTCCTAATTGCAAGTCATGGGAGCTAATCAATTGAATCATGTATGTTTCCTTGCTGGTTCTCTGCATAGCATGCATCCCTATACTGCACAACAATACAAGTCATAAAACTCACAATATGATTAGTGAAAGTAATAGTGGGGCCACCTCAAGAAAAAATGGAAAATTGGACTACATACCGTTAGAGGTGTGCTAGAGGAGATAAAGGGGCTGCCTGAGAGCAACGTCATCGAGGAGGTACGATGGTCGCATCAGAGGAGGATAAAATTTAATATAATAATAATAAAACTTAACTAATATATAAAAAATGTATAGAAATAGTCAAAAACACCACAATACAATTCAGTATTAAAATAATAAAACCTCATTGCAAAATAAAATTACATATATTAACAATACAAAAATACAATTCACATCAATAGTGAGTCTCAATATCTATATCATTAGATTCATGATAACCCTCATCCATGCCTCCTATAGAAATACCATCTGCGCATCACACGCCACTAGAATCATCATCGACATCAGCATAGGTACCGACACTAACACTAGGTCTGGCTCCAACTATAACTCCTGCTCCAGCTCCGGCTCCAGCTATAGCTCCGGCTCCAGCTACAGATCCGACTCCACCAATAGAACTCATCGACATCAAACATGCATCAACCACTGCAGCTGCTTCTGGTGAAAGTGTATAAGAAATAGCATACAAAACATTCTTCATATTTTCAAATATCACCTTTTATCCTTTTTGAGTTGCTTCCTTGATTTTGGAATTCATCTATTCTACTATGACTAAAACTAGAACTGGTACTCGAAGAAACGTTGTCAGTAGACCAGTGTCGAGATGGTATAATCTTCTTCCCATGTGGACAACGCACTCTGCCCTGATGCTCATCTTCTAATACCTGATGTAGATGATCGTTTGAGCCCAAATTGTCAGGATCTTTTTCTACCAATGTCTCCAAATCGTTCTGTTGATTGATATATAACATAAATTAAAATGATAAAATAATTTTAGGAATTAAATTCAGTCAAAATAAAATAAATTGAAATATACTTACAATCACCTTCTCGGTGTCAGTATTTGGCACAGTACCATCTTTCTTTTTTTCTTCTTATACAAAACAAATTAGAGTGAGGAACGCGACCCTCGATATTAAATTGTTTTTTCTAAAAATAAATAAATAAATAAAAATTGAAAGTCAAAAAAATTACACTAAATGAAGCTTAATATTTTAAATATTAAATTACCTGTGTTTGATTAAGATCTGGGAGTTAAGTGTGTCCATGAGTATAAACATGTTTCATTCCACTCTTATTTGTTTTATTTTTTTTTTCTGATTTGTCTTATAAAAAGTAATTTTATAATTCCATTAACATAAATAAAACTCATTTTCAAATAAATAAATGAATATATATATAAATTTAACAAATAACTTAAACTCTTGACTCTCCTAATAGCCGATCATCTCTTTGTATTGTGATATTGGGAAATCATGAATCACTAGTACTTCTTTAAGCTCCGTTCCAAATCCCTTTTTCCAACCAAGATATAAGTCAAACTTTTATGCTAGCCACATTTCCCCTAAATCCATTAACCTTACATCCTTGGCATTTTTTCCATCAGGAAAATTATATCAGAGTTACAATGGAAAAAATACTTGTTAAGAAAATATTATAAATTAATATATATATATAAAAGGTGATTAACATTACTTACCTAGATCTCTGCCCATGAATTGTCCTTTATTGGTTCTCCAACTTCCCTCCAACTTATTAGTTGAATTGGAATGATATTGATATGTCTAGAAAGTGATCCCATAATGATTTTACATTCTGTACCATTTTTTTAATTATAGATTTCTCGTCATTGTATTCATCCATGATTTGCGTGTGTCGATTCCAAACCTCTCACATTTTTGTGCGGCCTCATTTTCTGTTAGAGACTGGATCTAATCATGAAAAAAGGTAAAAAAGGATAATAATGTATATGAATCTATCGTTAATCACTAACAGTAATGTTTAAACACATACAAGTAAATGGGGGATTTGTTGACCCCTGAAGTGCATCATCTATAGGAGGAGTAGCCTTTGTGGTAGGTGTGATATCTACAGTAGGATTACTCTATACAGTAGATGGATAAACCTGTACAAATGAGGGTGGATATGGATATGGATATGGTGGTGGGATATATGGGGGTGCAGTGCCCTGTACAATGGATGGTGGGAATGGAAAATAAAGAGGGATGTGAGTCTGAGAACTACCATCCGATGTGGGTGCGGGCGGAAATGGATATCGAAAATATTGGTATAGATAATATGGAGGTGGAATAATGGGAGGATGAAATTCTGGTGACTCAAGTGGCATAGTAGTAAGATGAACTATGGAATCAATACCCCCTCTATACTATCAGCCTCAGTATTATAATTCAACAATCTCCTCAACGAAGTAGCCTAAAATAACTTAGATGATAAAACTAAATGAACGATAACAAGATAAATAATATGAAAACCCATAATATTCAAACATAAATTGCACTTACAGTGTTGGCTAGATGAGACATATGTTGATCATTTCTTCATATTCTTCTATTTCTTCTAATATCGTCATATTTAGACATTTTGACCTGGAAATTTAAAATAATATTCTCAAATAAATAGAAATAATGAAAAATGTTAAATAATACAACTGTATCATAAAACAATGAGATACATTTTCAATGTGATATTTATCTTGATAAAATATACTAGTTAATTTGATATCATGTATGTAAGTTTAAAAAAAACACATACAATATTACGATAAAGTCATATAAATACTTACAAATGTATCAACATTCTCTCTGGTCTGTGAAAATTTCTGGTTCACAATATGTTCTGGCAATTGAGTCTTCTGTTTCATCAGATGAAACATTCAAATTAATACCTAGAGTTTAATCCACAACATCATTGTCATCCATGTATACTAAAAAAATATGTCTGGGAATGACATCAACAATAACACCAAATTTTTGTTGTAAAAGGCCAGTTACATAAAACACTTGTCTATCCTGTGACACAAGAATATAAGGTTCATCGGTGTGATGTTGGTGATTCATATCAATCACTCTAAATCCACTGTTATCAATATTAATTCCTTATTGTGTCATTGAATCAAACCACTTACATTTCATCATTGTGATGTGACCATGTGCATAGTAATCTAATAAAATTATTCTTTCAACAACACCATAATGTGATATATTTTTTGAATGAGGTTGTATATCTGATGCACTCGGATAACAATCTGTTGTGGTGCTTATCGTGACACCATCATGCCATGTTTCCATTTTTTTTGCACAACTATTTATAAAAAAATTTAAATTTATTGACAACCATTTCTTTACAATCACATATCACATCGTTTGGACCAAAGGATAACACTATTACTTCATCTGATACTTCATTCATTGGTAGAGTTAAAACCTAAAAGATAACAACATTGAATATTAAACAGAGACATGTGATTATGTTATAGGAGGAAAAAATCTACTACCTTTTACTTTAACCAAGCAGCAAATTCTTTGTTGTGCAGCAGTTCCTTCCTATTAATAGATAGAGAGTGATGTCTCTTTTCTATAATTTCTAAATGTTCTCTATAAATATAAAAGCTTAAAAATGTCAAAAAGATATGAAGAAATAACATAATGAAAAAATGAATATTTATTAGTTTACTTACTTGATATAATCATCCAGCACACCACAGTTGAATAATACTGTACGATGAGCCATTTCCCACTATTACCTGCATAAAGTACACAACGAGTATGACCCAGATATCCCCCCTATTTAGGACAGTGAAGGAAATGTAGGCTCAATGGGATCATATTTCTCATCTTCAGTTCTCATAAGTCGATTAGACCTCATGGTGACGTTATCCAAGTACGATGAACATAAATCCATGCATTCTTGTGCTGAATAACATTTCACAATAGAGCCTTCCGGGTGATATTTATTTCTCACATAAGATTTCAATTTAAACAACATTATTTATGTAGGATACATCCACCAACTCGAAATAGGACCACCAAAAAGAAGTTATGTGGGGAGATGCACATTCATATGTAACATACATGTGAAAAATGACGGTGGGAAAATTTTCTCCAAGTCGCAAAGAATAATTGGTGCATCTCTCTGTAATTTCTGAACAATAATTCTGCTCAGTCTTTTGGAACAAAGGTCATGATAAAAATGAAATAACTTAATCATATGAACTCTAACATTATGTGAAAGTAAATTTCTAATGGAAATAGGAATCAACTCATGTAACAAGATATGGTAAACATGGGTTTTAAGAGATTTTAGTGTCACATCTTGTGTATTCACCCTTTTTAAAATATTACTTGAATAACCATCTAGAACCTTAAAAACATCCCTAGAGCTGAAGAAATTGTTTCTTCTCCACATTTTTCATTGAATAACAGGAAATAGGGACTTTCCACTTATTTTGACCAATTAAATCAGGATGAAGTTTTACTATCATTCCCCAATCCATCAAATCATGATGAGACCACAAATCATATTTTGTCTTTCCATTAACATTTAAAATAGTAGGAAGTAACATCTCACAAATGTTTTTCTCGATATGAATTAAATACAAACAATGACGCAATAAATTAGATGACCAATAAAGAAAATCAAAGAATATGCTTTCCTTTCTCAAATTGTTATTGGAATTCGAATTAGCATGTTTTCACTTTCAAATATTTTATTGACTTTTTCCAAGAACATAATTCCAATCATCAAGTTCATTAACAATATAATTCTCTGACATTCGTTGAGGTGTCTCATCTGTCTCGACGACATTATCGAGCTGTCTTTGATTTTTCCTGTATGGATGATCCATCGGTAGAAATCTTCTATGCCCTATGAAGCTGAAAGTTCGTTGAAAATTTGATCTTCAAGAACGTGTATTTTTTCATAAAAATAGGGTAGGATAATTTCCCTTTAGTACTCCAACCAGACATCTTTCCGTTGGTAGGGAAATCATTTATCATCTATAATAAATCTACACAAAACATAAAGTACTCCTTCTTGAATGCATCGTATGTCTATGCACCAACAATCCAAAGCTCCTTTAACTCCTCTATTAATGGATACAAGTATATATCGATCTCATTTCCAGGATCAATGGGTCCAAATATCAATATACTCATGATAGTAAACGGCTTATTCGTACACATCCATGAAGGAAACTTATAAGTGTGAATGAAAATAGGCCAAGTACCGTGTGCAGTATGCATTTGGCGAAATGGGTTGAAACCATCATAGGATAATCCCAATCAAACATTTCGTGGGTCAGCTGCAAAATCAGGATATAACCTATCAAATTTTTTCCAAGACAACCCCTAGAAAGGATACACTATTTCATTATTATCATTATTTATTTCATATTTATGCCATCTCATATTCTTTGCGATTTATTCTGAAATAAAAATGTTTTGAAGCCTGGTAATTAAAGGGATATGCCACATCACTTTCTCTGGTATGCGAGATTGCATTCCATCTTTATTAGTCTTCCACCTTGATGTGCCACACTGTTTGAACTGACTTAACTATGTTTGTTCCTTCTAGAACAGACAACAATCTTTGGGGAAAGAACGAATCTTAATAGATGAAAATCCAAATTTTTCAACCAACTTTGATTCCATGAAATTATTTTCTAGAATACATGAATTATCAGGAAGTAAATCCATAATAAATGTAAGGATATAGTCGACCACAATATTAATAAATCCATACATTGCTTTTCCATGATATAATCACATTAAAAACACAAGTTTACTCATTTTTCCACATGCCTGATATACTGGAGTATTTGCATCTTCTATCAGATTTATAACACTCTAAACATTGTCATCCAGTTTAATAGACGAAAATTGTGTTCTGGTATTCATTTCCTCTTGCACTGGTCTACATGGGGAGCCTTCTTTAGAAACAAAAGGGAACCGATCAGAAATCATATTTTTCATACCAATCCTTTCCACGGAATCGATGTCATTCACAATTTGTGATTTTTCTCCACTATGATACCATACATGATAATTTTTTTGGAAACCTTGTTTAGTGATATGAAAACTCACTTCCTCGCAAGTTAACCATGGTTTTACAACACAATCAAAACATGGACATCAAATCAATCCGCCATCTAAATCATTAGTGAATGAAAATTCCAAGATATGTCGTAACTCCTTCTAAAATTCATCAATGATCTGATCAATGTTTTACATCCATTATCTATCCATTCTGAGGCATATAAACATACATTAAATAAATAATCTAGAAAATGACTTAACATTATGTGTATTGTTTCATAATATAATAAGTAACAATCAATAACAAGTCAATAAAAAAATCATAACAAATATTATGGTTAAGGGAATTCATAAATGTTTCAAATTATAAAAAATCATGAATAGTTACACCATTCTATGACCATATAAGATTATTTTGGTGTACCTAAAACACCCACATTAAAACCTAGATGTTTGAACAATGAAATATTATGTTTTTTATATAATTATTTAATGGGAACCACCCCACCTTGACACCCCTCCTTCTACCTCTTGGATGACTCCCCCGAACACCCCACCTCCCTCCAAGACAACCCCCCTAGATAGCCCCTCTACCCCTTCACCCCCACACTCCTTTCCCCTCTCCCTGCCCCCTATACACTGCTCCCCCAGGCCCCTTCACCCCCTCCCGGACAGCCCCCCTCCCCTTTCACCCCCTGCCCCTCATTGTCAAGCAGGTTGTCCCTGTCCTTTAAAAAGGTTAACGACCTACAAGCCTTCCTGGTTCTTTGAACAGAGTTATGGAATTTGGTATTTCCTTCACCGTCGATTAACCTTTTTATTTTAAATGCTTGTTTTCTCATATTTTCTTTGAATGTGAGAAAAGATTTGAGTTTGACTATAGTGATTAGTTCTTGAGTAGGATCAGTGATGAGGTTAGAGTTGGTGTTTTTGTTTTGCATATCATTGAGGACATTCTCAAGAATCATGATGTCATTGTTAACTTGTTTGGATTAGAGGTGCACAAAGTTTTTAGAGTCTGTTTGAGATGTTTCAATTTGAGGTTTTAGGAAAAGGAATCATTGTTATGAGACATTGAAGACAAATAGTTCTAGATGATATGGGTGAAATCATCATTAGAGAACCATGCATATTTAAATATAAAATGAAATCGGGGTTTCATGACATTATTGGAGACATTGAACAAGATGGTATGACGATCAAAATTCTTCTTATGAAGAGTGGTGTTGGAGATAGTGCCCCATAAATCTATACTTGGGACATTCATGAAGTCTCTATTCATTTTTAGGAAAACAATTTATTGTAATGTTATCTATACCAAGTGTATTTTACACTAGTGAGATTAACTTCAATGATATTATTGTCTTCAATCGAGGCTTTAAATTATTTCATTGAAATGGAAGCATGAAAAGGTCCAATTTTCTCACTTGAGTTAATAATTGCATTACAGTTGCCAATTAGAAACCGGGGGTGGTTATGTTAGTGACTAGGGATGAGATATCATTCCAAATAGTTCTTATTTCTTGGTATATATTTTCAGAATCGACAAAGGAGAAGAAAGTATGTGTGCCATAAATGTTAATGTTACAAGTAAATATCTGGAAAGAGATATTGTAAACAATATCATTGTGTAAATAAGAGTGTGAAAAAATCTATAAAGAATAAGTATTGAGTGTATTATTGATTTCACTAGTAAAAACATAATTATGTTGGAATAAATGTGATTATATAGAGGAAAATGAAATTTTAGGTTTAGCGATGGAAAATAACATAGGATGATGGTTGATAACCATTCTTTTTAAAACAATGAACATGTCATAGTTAGCGATACCCTTAAAATCCCAAAAGGGGATCATCATTTATACCTATATTTGGAGTTAGAACACCCTTTTCTCTTTAATCCAGAGCCTTTTTTAGTAGTCCTTATAACCTCTAGGTTATTTTTAGTGGCATGTTCTTGTTCATTCCTAGATGTGACTAGAATCTTCTTTGCATGTTTCCTAATTAAACCATTCATAGGTGAGTCTACATAATTCTTAGAACATATTGAAAAAGAATTGATATTATGATTAGAATTAAAGATTCCATATTTTATAGAGAAATCATCATTAATTATAGATATAGAAATAGGAGTAACTGAAAACATTAATGTATCCACTGTCTATTGTTAGGAAGTATCCAGATCTGCTGGATGGTACAGATTCAATGGAAAGGAAATAGTATATGACTACATATGTTTAGGGTCCTATACCGAGGATGTGCAAGTAGGTTTGA
Source organism: Viscum album (assembly GCA_963277665.1). Lineage (NCBI taxonomy): Eukaryota > Viridiplantae > Streptophyta > Magnoliopsida > Santalales > Viscaceae > Viscum > Viscum album. The sequence goes on from OY728125.1 coordinate 1,400,343,789, forward strand.
TAGGTTATAAAACATTTTTAATATTTTTAGATGTCATGGTTTGTGTATCAGTTGAAACCAACATAAAAATACTCATCTGAATCCATGATTCTACATAACTGGTAATTGATTTAGAGAGCACAAGGGGAGAAGGAGATAAATCCTTCTCTAAATTTTTGGTAACCAACTTTATTTCAAGAGTAGTATTATTATTAGATATGACAGAGAAGTGATTTACAAATCTCATAACAGCATGAGTTAATGAAGTTTTAATGCTTGGGTATGTAGGATTCAAATTAAAAAGCATCAAAGAACTAATTACATCATCACTATTAGTAGGTTGTGAACCATAAAAAGAGTATAAAGTATAAGAATAGGTTGTAACTGGATCCGTTTTTTCTCCACCTGGTATCTTGCATGGGCTGAATCTTCTTAATGGATCCAACAAGATTATAAATTTTAGTCACCTGTACCGAGGGAGTACTTACCATCATTTATTTAATAGTTTCCAAATCCATGGAAATTGTTGCAGTCATACTGCTAGTATGTGTGATATCCTGAGCTGATTTTGGGATAGACAATATATTCCAAAAATCTATAGAATTTCTAGTTGAATCTATAGTTTTAGAGAGATTATTAGGTACATTTATTTTACTGTTGGTTTGAGTCTTTGTCCTTAATGAAATAGTGTCATTTAATAGGGAGGGATCCTCGATTTTTCAAGTAATTAAAGATGAGGAGTGATTATCCACAGATTGAACAGGAAATGATCTAGTGCACGCATAGTTATGAGGGGTTGTAGTGTATGCATTGAATTCATTGCACTTCAAGTTTTTACCTGGGCTATAATCAGAATTTTGGTTAGATTCTGAAATTTTTCGGCTGAGCATGTATTAGATTCATCCTTACTGGATATCCTAATAGTGTCTGACACCAAATTTTAAATTTCATCTAAGAGGACTTTATCTTTAATGGAATTTTATTCTTATTCATCCATATCATCCCAATTAGTACTTGAGTTATCCCCTAGGTGTATCACTTTTTTTGACTATTTCACCCAAGTTTTATATTTCTTTGATTGGGGTACAGGTATATCTATCATAGGGGATTTTTCTTTTTTATTTCTCATAATTTCCTTACAATCATTTTCAACTGGTTATGTTACTTGTTTTATAATTACTCTAATGTTGAGAATTCTATGACCAATGATCTTACAATGTTCGAAAATGGGATGTTTCCTCTCATATTCAATTCTAATTTCAGTTTTGTAGTCATTTTAATTGAAATTAATTGTGGTGGGAATCATTAAATCATGATTAATTTACACCATGTAAGAACCCGGTTCTTTTTTAGAGGTACATGATTCTTATTTTCCTTTTCCTTAAGTGATTTTGAGAAAATGTGGGAAAAATGGGAAATTATAAATTTTGAAACTACACGCCGTGTACTTTTTCCACACGCCGTGTACTTTTGGCCGTGTTGGGATAAGTACACAGGGCGTGTAGCCTCACAGACAGAAAAGGGTGTATGAACTGACTAAACGCCGTGTAGTGGTCCTTTACACGCCGTGTAGTCAGTCAGCAGGTTAAAAAGTAAGGTGGTGGAGTCGCTGCAAGCTGGGCAGCAGTACACGCCGTGTACTCAGGAGTACATGCCGTGTACTCTTGTCGACAGGTGAACAGTGCTGGTGCCGCCAAATGAATAGTTAAATGAAAGGAGTGCAGACCATGTACTTTGAAGTACACACCGTGTACTTTGTTTTTTCGGATTAAAAGAGGCAGTAGCCTCCTCATTAGGCAGAGGAGGTGTTTGAGCCATTTTGGAGCCAAAAGAGGAGGCCGAACCTTTGAAGATCCGCCGGGAGTTCGTCTGGAATCCGATTCGGCTTCGGACGATCTCGTTGAAACCGCACGGGTAAGCCCTTCCTTCTCCTGGTACCATTCTTGCCAATTCTTCATCTAAGGTAAGTTATTTAAGTTCGAATGGTTTTTGTTCTTCTTCAGATCTATGTCGTTCTTGGGCGTTTCGGGAGTCAGTGTTCGGGTATAGCGTTCGTTGGCGTATAAGGTAGGTGGCTTGGTGTTTATTTTCCAACATTCGTGCATTTTTGTGTGTTTTCGTGCCACGAACCCATGTTGGGGTGTCGTGTGGCTGAGGCCGTTGCTATGTTTAATGTCTAGAATCACATAGGTGATTAAATTGTGATAATAAAATGCTGTTTGGGATCGTTGCTTGGACCCCGGACCATACCGAGGGGTGTGTTCCTCTGTTTAGCCGTTTGGCCAGGATACCCGAGGGTATGCCTTAAATGTAATAACTGTAGAATTTCATTGAGAGGAATTGCTTGTTTACTGCATTTTGATATGTTGGTCATGGCCTAGATACCTGTTTAGCCTGAGGGAGAGACTATATTAGCCCGAGGGCGTGACTATTTTAGCCTGAGGGCTGTCGTTATTCCGCCTGAGGGCAACCTTTCGTGCCTGAGGGCTTGACTTCTGTGCCTGAGGGCGACACTTCCTATACCTGAGGGAGAGAATTCTATTACAATGCCTAAGGGAGAGATTCTGTATAGCCTGAGGGTGTGGATCACTATATTATCCTGAGGGCGAGATACTGGTTGGCCTGAGGGCGTGGTTCTATTGAGCACAGAACGATACTAAATTAAATAATTTAAGTGAATTATGAAATGGCAATTTAACTGTTAAGTTAGTTACTTTTAAGTACTGCTTAGTTATTTCATTTTACTACTGCACAATTGTTGCATATTTTACACACAGTTGAGCACGGGCCTTTGGTGGTTGTCTACTGAGATATAGTTCTCACACCCTGTTTGGGTCACGTTTTTCGGCCCAAACAGATTACGTTGCTATAGGTGTAGATAGGGGAAAGAGTCCCTATACATGTACTTGACTTTTGCTGAGGAGTAGGAGGGCATAGGACCGAGCCTAGGCTCGCGATGCCGCTGCCAGCTGTTTACTTGTTTTGCTGTACTTTGATTTTGGTTGTATCACAGTGATGTATAACATGTTCTGGATGTTTTCTTAGAACTTGAATCATGTAGCATCATCACTTATATACTGTTGGTTATATCCACTGCTATAGTTATTTCAGTTGTGTGTGTTTACTACTTCCGCTATTGTTGTATGTTTATTTTGGTATTCCACTGCGCTACACTTTGACAAATGAGGGAATAGTTTCCCCACTATCAGTCCTGGGCCCTCGCTGCTATTCGGCATCCTCTGGCATTTGGGGAAATGCGCTTGAGGTCACGTGGCGAACCGGGCTTGGGGCACCCGTTGCGTGGCACCCGGGGTCGGGACATTACAAAGTGGTATCAAAGGAGTTTCTTTTCATTGACTTACTATTTGGAGTTGTAGTCAGGGATAAGACAGAACGATAGTTGGTAATAAGCTGTGCCCGGGCGTAGCTAACCCGTGTACAGGGAAAAGCCAGTCTACCTCGTATTTTGCATTATTTGATTTGCAATTTTACAGTTGATATGTTTTCACCGTTGGGTGACGCACTTGGATTTTGCTGTTTATATTTTATCTATGGGTTTTATTTAGTTGCAACCCAATAAGATGAGGGTATTCCGCCTCATGCATCATATAGGCACATGTTAGATATCACATGTTATGCATAGTTTCCATGCCATGTAGGTGCATTAGAAATTCGCATGTTGTTGTGATAGTTGATGTGCTAGAAAAGCATGTTGTTGTGATAGCTGCTTGATAAATACTTGCCTTGTGATATGGTATTTTTGTATGGGCTTGTTTATAGAATTGACGCACAAACTTTGGTCTTTGGGGAGTATGGGCCCCCATTGACCGGAATTTGGTGGATCATTGACTGGTTGTTGGTTATAACACAAATAAGATTTCAAACTTTGATTCGTGGGGTGTATGCCCCCCCACGGGTCGGAATTTGACACTTAGGTGTTGTTTTTCCGTATTTTCTGGGTTCCGGAGAAGTTTCTGAGGCATACCGTCCAGAAACCCAGTATACACGCAGTGTAGTATTTTTATACACACCGTGTATGTTCTTCTGTTTGGGAAGAAAAATGAACTTTTTGAGTACACACCGTGTACCAGGAGTACACGTTGTGTAGTCTCTTCCCATGTCACAAACCGTGTGGGTGGTGACACGAGGTAGGGAAAGGGTTTTGGGTAAAACGTGCCATGTAGTTTTGTACATGCCATGTAGTGTTGACCCGGAGTCCGGCCGTGTAACTAACAACACGGCTCGGTGAACTCCTTGACAGAAAACGCCATGTCAGTTATGGACATGCCATGTAGTGTGACCTGGGGACTCGGCCGTGTAACTAACAACACGGGCCGGTGTCACCTCTTCCATAACACGCCGTGTACCTTTGGGACACGCCGTGTAGTCTTGTCTGAGGACAGACCGTGTGGTGATTAGCCGTGTGGCTGGGAAACGAGATGGTGTACATGCCGTGTGCGGGTGTAAAACGCCGTGTAAAGTAAAGCCGAGTAGTCGGCCGTGTCACAGACGACACATGCAGTTGGAAAATAACACCACACATGCCGTGTTGATATTATACATGCCATGTAGCTTTGTTAAAATGGAATCTGTGTGGCTTAGCCGTGTGGAAGGACCCGGTCAGGGGAAGGGAAGTCAAGTACACGCCGTGTAGTCAATGTACCCGCTGGGTAGTCTTGTTTTTCAAGTTTTGAAACGCCTTACTTCTCTTGTTCCTTTGTGGTTCCTTCATTTTAGTCTTAATAATCTTGAATCTGAGGCGTGATTTTGACCTTGTAGAGTCATGCCGCCTAGACGGACACGAGTTGTTCCCCAAGAGAGCGACGGTGATTATACTCCGGAGATGGTGGTCCATGGGCTACCAGTTGATCCACCAGCAGAGCTAGATGCGGCCCCAGCTGTTATACCAGACACGGGCATGGAGGCGAAGTTCCGTGAAGGCTTATTATGGTTCATACAGACCTTTTAGGGAGCACCACAGGCTACCACATCTATGGTCGAGCTGACGTGTATCTTTCAGCAGCAGCATCCGGCTATGTTTTCAAGGGATGGCAGACCACAGGCTGCAGAGTCTTGGCTAGGATCGATGCCGACTATTTTCGAGCATCTTGAGATGCCTCCAGGGCGGAGGGTCAATCTCGCGACTTACATGCTGCGTGATTCCGCCAAGAGGTGGTAGGATGTTACCACCTAGTCAGAGCATCACAGGGACATGGCGTGGGAGGATTTTCAGATAGTCTTTTATGAATTCTTCTTTCCCAAGGCACTGAGAGCAAATAGAGCTTGAGAGTTCAGGAATCTACAGTAGGGCTCTATGTCGGTGATGGACTACTCTACTCATTTTACAGAGCTTCAGTGCTTTGCACCCGTGCTGGTGGGTGATTAGACGCTAAGAGCTAGACGTTTTGAGGATGGTCTTCGGTATGACATCTGAGCACTGGTGAATGTTTTCAGGTTGCCTACTGTATACGTGATTGTGAATCAGGCGTTGATCACAGAGAGTAACCTGCGAGAATCTGGTGGTGTGGGCCAAGGCGGTTCAGCACCAGTTACTGGTACTATTTCCACTGGCAAGAGGAAGAGTCAGATGGACTTCTCTCGGGGCGGCAGTACCAGCCAGGCAGCTTCTTCATGTGGCCCGATCAGGTGCTACCAGTGTGGCAAAGAGGGGAACATGAGACCGCAGTGTCCACGATACCCAGTGGAGTGCCGAGCTTGCGGAAAGATGGGTCATCTGCAGCGCTTTTGTAGGGTGTATCCACCAGTGGCTAGTGAGAGGGGTTCTGTGCAAACTCCGCGTGCGGGAGCAGGACCAGTGGCTTCTTACCAGTCGGGGAATTGGAATACGTCAGGGCGTGCAGGAAGAGATGGTGGTCGTGGCTGTGGCAGCCAGACACCAGGATCTCAGAGGCAACAGGGCGGGACAGCTCAGGGTAGCCAGGCTATGTCGCAGGGCCACGGCACTGGTCAGGCATATGCAGTGCAACAGACCCAGCAGGAGCAGGATCCCGGACCTTCGACAATCATAGGTACTATTCTAGTAGCCTCTGTCTTGTCTTCAGTACTTTTTGATACGAGTGCTACACATAGATTTATATCTATACCTACTGTGGAGAGCCTTGGGCTCGGTGTTTCTACTTCTTCTGATATCTTGACGCTAGACACTCCGTTGGGGACTAGGACGGTTGGTGTGCGTTAGTGCAAGGAGTGCCCCCTTGAGGTTGGTGGGTGTCACTTCCTTTGGGACCTCTATGTCCTGGAGATGACGAGTTATGACGTCATTCTCGGGATTGACTGGCTGGTTCCCTTTAGAGCCTTTGTAGAATGCTATCATCATAGGGTGCGTTTCACGTCACCAGAGGGCAGGGAGTTTCTATACAAGGGTGAGTGGGATGTTCAGGCGAGTCGAGCTGGACCAGAGAATCATGGGCGAGGTGGAGTCACAGCCCAGATTGCGAGCTTATATCTGGATGACCAGGGGACTTATCAGACAGATTTCCCTCCAGTTGTCGATCGTTTCATGGATGTCTTCTCGGACGACTTTTCAGGTCTACCTACGGTGCGTGAGGTGTATTTATCTATCAATCTTGGGCCAAGAGCATCACCGGTGTCCATTCCTCCTTATAGGATGGCCACGCCTGAGTTTCAGGAGATCAAGAGGTAGTTGGAGGAGATATAGGCAAAGGGTTTTATCTGACCCAGTACTTCTCCTTGGGGTTCGCCGGTTCTCTTTGCGAAGAAGGCGGATGGTACCCTTAGGCTTTGTGTGGATTATCAGAAGCTGAAATAGTTGACGGTTAAGAACCGATATCTTTTACCGAGGATAGATGATCTATTTGATCAGCTTTGTGGAGAACAAGTGTTCTCAAAGGTTGACTTGAGATCCGGATATCATCAGCTGCGCGTTAGACCATCTGATATACCTCTCACAGCTTCCAGGAGAAGGTATGGTCTATATGAGTATACGGTTATGCCGTTCGGACTCACGAACGCGCCAACAGTTTTCATGGATCTGATGAATCGTGTGTTCCATCCGTATCTTGATTCATTTGTGGTATTATTCATGGACGACATCTTGGTTTACTCTCACACTCGACAGGACCATGCCACCCATTTTGAGATCGTATTGAGTACATTGAGAGAGCATCGCCTATAAGCTAAGATCTCGAAGTGCCACTTTTGGATGGACCAGATTCACTTCCTGGGTTATATCATCTTAGAGGCATGAGTTGCAGTGGACCCAGAGAAGGTGAGAGCATTAGTTTCCTGGGAGCAACCCAAGAACGTGTTTGAGATACGAAGTTTCTTAGGGATGGATGGTTACTACAGATGCTTCATACAGGACTTCTCCCACTTAGCAGCACCGTTGACAAGTCTGACTAAGAAGGGAGTGATGTTCGTTTGGTCAGAAGCTTGTGAGACATATTTTCAGGACCTGAAGGGAAGGCTGACATCAGCACCGATCCTGATACTCCCAGAGCAGGGGAAGAGCTATACAGTTTACTGTGATGCATCGGGGATTGGGCTGGGAGTAGTTTTGATGCAGGGCGACCGAGTTGTGGTGTACGGGTCTCGGTAGTTGAGGCCACATGAGAGGAATTACCCGACGCACGATCTCGAGTTGGCTGCAGTTGTGCATGCGTTGCGCTATTCGAGACATTACCTATTGGGAGAGCTTTTTGTGGTTTTCACCGACCACAAAATCCTCAAGTATATCTTTACTCAGCGTGACCTAAATATGAGGTAGAGAAGGTGGGTCGAGTACTTACAGTCCTTCAATTTTGAGCTTGCCTATACACCTGGTAAAGGTAATGCAGTAGCCGATGCACCGAGCAGGAAGACTCAGATACAGGCAGTGCAGGAGGCCAGTGGTGAATGGAAGCTTATGGCCTTGTTCTCTGAAATGCATCTGGGGGTGCACGGAAGTCAGGGACAGACTTATCTTTCCTCGTTAGCTGTGACTTCTACCCTCCTGGAAAGAGTGAGGATAAGGCAACTATCGATTTCAGAAGGCCTAATTCTATGGGAGTCAGTGGCGAGTGAGGACCCTCCTTCCGGTTGGACGATAGGCAATGATGAGGTTTTGCGTTTCCATGGACGTGTATGGGTTCTAGGGGATATACGCAAGGAGCTGATGAGGGAGCTTCATGCTTCAGCTTAGGGAGTTCATCCCGGGATTACCAAGATGTACCGAGACTTGAGACGTCAGTACTGGTGACTGGGTATGAAGAGAGAGATAGCTGGTTTTGTTACGAGGTGTTCCACCTGTCAGCAGGTGAAGGCAGAGAATCAGAGACCAGCTGGGCAGTTACAGTAGTTACCCATTCAAGAGTGGAAATGGGATGATGTCGCGATGGATTTCATGGCGGGTTTGCCGAGGTCACCTCGTGGCAATGACGCTGTGTGGGTTGTTGTGGACAGACTTACAAAGGTAGCTCACTTCTTGCCGATCAAGGAGACCTTTGGTGTGAACGAGCTCGGAAGGCTGTATATCCGAGAGATCGTACGTCTTCATGGGGTCCCTTTTTCTATTGTTTCAGATAGGGACGCCCACTTCAAGTCTCTTTTCTGGTAGAGTTTTTAGAGGGCGTTGGGTACACATGTTCTTTTGAGCACAACATACCACCCTTAGACAGATGGCCAGTCAGAGCGGATGATATAGGAGACATCTGAGTAGGTCCAGTTAATTCAGAAGCGGATGGCTACCGCGCAGTCTCGTCAAAAGTCTTTTGCTGATCGCTGTAGACGACCTTTGGAGTTCGTGGTCGGGGATCCGGTTTTTTTGCGTGTTTCGCCGAGGCTGGGACACAAACGGATCAAGAGACATGGTAATCTTTCACCGAGGTATGTGGGACCATTTGAGATTCTGGAGAGAGTTGGGCTGGTTGCCTATCGGTTGCAGTTATCGCAGCGGTACCGAGGCATGCACGACGTCTTGCACGTGTCTCAGTTGCGTCGCTACCATTCAGACCCATCTCATGCCTTTCAGCCTGAGGAGGCTGAGCTTCAGCATGATGCGTCCTTTGAGGAAAATCTGATCCGCTTCGTTGACAGGAGAACAAAGGTTCTCCGAGGCAGGTCAGTTCCTCTCGTACGGGTGCTATGGCAGCATGGCCAAGTGCAGGACGAGACCTGGTAGCGGGAGGCCGATGTACGTGCTTAGTGGCCAGAGCTGTTTTGGGATTTATCTTCACCACCCTTGGAAGGGAAATTCGGGGACGAATTTCTATAAGGGGGGACGTTTGTAGGAACCCGGTTCTTGTTTTAGAGGTACATGCTTCTTCTTTTCCTTTTCCTTAAGTGATTTTGAGAAAATGTGGAAAAAATGGGAAATCCTAAATTTTGAAACTACACGCCGTGTACTTTGTCCACACGCCGTGTACTTTTGGCCATGTTGGGATAAGTACACAGGGCGTGTAGCCTCGCCGGCGGCAAAGGGTGTAGGAACCGACTACACACCGTGTAGTGTTCCTTTACACGCCGTGTAGTCAGTCGGCAGGTTAAAAAGTAAGGCGGTGGAGTCACTGCCAGCTGGGCGGCAGTACACGCCGTGTACTCGGGAGTACATGCTGTGTACTCTTGTCGGCAGGTGAACAGTGCCGGTGCCGCCAAATGAACAGTTAAATGAAAGGAGTACACGCCGTGTACTTTGAAGTACACACCGTGTACTTTGTTTTTTCGGCTTAAAACAGGCAGTAGCCTCCTCATTAGGAAGAGGAGGCATTTGAGCCATTTTGTAGCCAAAGGAGGAGGTCGGACCTTTGAAGATCCGCCGGGAGTTCGTCTGGAATCCGATTCGGCTTCGGACGATCTCGTTGGAATCGCACGGGTAAGCCCTTCCTCCTCCTGGTACCGTTATTGCCAATTCTTCATCTAACATAAGTTATTTACGTTCGAATGGTTTTTTTCTTAGTCAGATCTACGTCGTTCTTGGGCGTTTCTGGAGTCGGCGTTCGGGTATAGCGTTCGTTGGTGTATAAGGTAGGTGGCTTGGTGTTTATTTTCCAACTGTCATGCGTTTTTGTGCATTTCGGTGCCATGAACCCATGTTGGGGTGTTGTGTGGCTAAGGCCGTTTCTATATTTAATGCCTAGAATCACATATGTGATTAAATTGTGATAATAAAATGCTGTTTGGGATCGTTGCTTGGATCCAGGACCATCCCGAGGGTTGTGTTCCTCTGTTTAGCCGTTTGGCCAGGATACACGAGGGTATGCCATAAATGTTGTAACTATAGAATTTCCTTTAGAGGAATTGCTTGTTTAATGCATTTTGATATGTTGGGCATGGCCTGGTTACCTGTTTAGCCTAAGTACATGACTATATTTTCATGAGGGCGTGACTGTTTTAGCCCGAGGGCTGTCGTTATTCCGCCTGAGGGCAACCTTTCGTGCCTGAGGGCTTGACTTCTGTGCCTGAGGGCGACAATTCCTTTGCCTGAGGGTGATAATTCTATTACAATGCCTGAGGGAGAGATTCTGTATAGCCTGAGGGCGTGGTTCACTATATTAGCTTGAGGGCGAGATACTGGTTGGCCTGAGGGCATGGTGCTATTGAGCACAAAACGATACTAAATGAAATTATTAATGTGAATAATGAAATGGCAATTTAACTGTTAAGTTAGTTACTTTTGAGTACTGCTTAGTTATTGAATTTTACTACTGCATACTTGTTGCATGTTTTACACACAGTTGAGCATGGGCCTTTGGTGGGTGCCTACTGAGATATAGTTCTCACACCCTGTTTGGGTCACGCTTTTCGGCCCAAAAAGATTACGTTGCTGCAGGTGTAGATAGGGGCAAAAGTCCCTATACAGGTACTTGACTATTGATGAGGAGTAAGAGGGAATGGGACTGATCCTAGGTTCGCGATGCCGCTGCCAGCTATTTACTTGTTTTGCTGTACTTTGCTTTTGGTGGTATCACAGTGATGTATAACATGTTCTGCCTGTTTTCTTAGAACTTGAATCCTGTAGCATCATCACTTATATACTGTTGGTTATATCCACTGCTGTAGTTATTTTAGTTGTGTGTGTTTACTGCTTCCGCTGTTGTTGTATGTTTATTTTGGTATTCTGCTGTGCTACACTTTGACAAATGAGGGCATAGTTTCCCCACTATCAGACCTGGGCCCTCGCTACTAGTCGGCAGCCTCTGGCGTTTGGGGAAATGCGCTTGAGGTCACGTGGCGAACCGGGCTCGGGGCACCTGTTGCGTGGCACCTGGGGTCGGGACGTTACACACCATAACTCTAGAAAAGATACATAAGTCGACATTTAATGTTCTATGATCAATTTTGAGGGGAGTTCCTAAGGGGGAGACAATATCATTAGGAATTTTTTGGTGCCAAAAGAACCAATTAAGACCATGTAGTTTGACCTAGACTTTGGCCAATGTATTCGTATGTGTGTGCGGATTGATGTTAGAGTCCCAATTAGAAATTATGAGTAAACCAAGTTTAAGATTGAGTTTTCTAGTCCTCAAAAATCTCTATATATCCTCTTGAGATTTCAACAAGATATGAAAATATCCTTTGCCTATTGGAATTAATTTCTATTTTGAAGAATTCCAGTAAAGAGAAATATGTGTATGTAATTCAGATAAAGGCCAAGGGCGATCAACTTTGAGGTATGAGAAGTGAGATGTTACCACAATGGAGACTGGGTTTCCTCGTTCGGTGACAGCGACATGAAGCATCCCGAGGGGGATGAGGATGGGGCTGCATCATGAAGGCTATCTGAGAACTGTTGGGGGATGAGGACCAGGGAGAGGAGAGGTCGCCAAGGCTGTTGGGGAAGATGGTTCGTCACCGATAGGAGAGGTCACCACCCAGAGGAGAGGTCACCGCCGAGAGTAGAGGTCACCATCAAGAGAGGAGAATTCATGAAGGCTGATAGGAGAAGTCATGAAGAGGAGTAGTCGGGAAGGTCGAGAGGAGAAGTCACGAAGGCCAAGAGGAGAAGTCATGAAGGCTGAGAGGAGAGGGCCGTGGTCACAGGTATATGGTTGGTCACGAGGGGTCTGGGGAGGAGGACCCCGGTAGATGGTAAAAAAATAGATATGAATTTTTTAAGCATGGATATAAACAATGATTTAGCCAAAATTTTAATAAAAGTGTGGATATAAACAAAGCTATAGCCATAGACTTATAAAACCATGGCTATAGGTCCGTTGCTATAGAATTTTTTTCTATTAGTGTTGATTTCTATCAGAGATGAGTTTCCTTTACATCACCTAAGGGAGAGAAGTATGTGTTGATTAGAGAGTGGGAAATAGGATCTCATTGAGTTGTTACCAAGTTGAGAAAGCTTAGGATGATAACATTATATATTGTAGGATGAGATATTTTGGAATGATCAATGGTATCCCCTCTAATTTTACCCTTGTTTATAATCTATATCTAGATGTATTTGAATATAAAGTCACAATTATTTCCTCTATTATAGCAGTTTCCTTTTAGTTAGAGCTCAATTTAGTTGTGTATCCCATTTGGATACACCCTTATCATATAAAGTATGCTGGGTTAAAGGTTCTCTAGGTAAAACTCACGGACGTGGAATAGAAATGCTTTATCTGGATAGGTAATTCACTATGGGTGCACCTATATTATTCTACAAGAATGCTAATGTTAGTATTTGAATATACATAGTTTAATGGAAGTTGAATCTTGTTATGGTGAGGAAAAGATATACCTTTACATAGATCAATGATCTATATAACTAGTTATGGGGAGCTAGGTAGTTCTCTAAGATTGAACTTCAATCATGCTATCATCAGTTGCGCGTTAGAGATGGGAAAAGCATGAAGTTGATATCTAGAAATGGTTTAGGATATATGTGAACATGGTTATTCCATTTAGACTAAATAATGCACTAGAAATGTTCATGGATCTCATGAACAATATATTCCACCCATATCTATATTTTTTCTTCCTTGTATTCGTATTTTCACCAACCCTGGAGTAGTATGCAAAACATATTGAAATAATATTGAGTACACTTTAAGCACACCGATTGTTTTGAATTATTTACAAGTTTAATGTATGAATTAAATAGGTAAAATTATTGGGGAATGTGGTGTATAATACATGTATATCATTGAATCAAGAGATAATAGATATAGTGATTCCATGAATTCATATATAGGATGTGTTTAAAATTGTATATTTATGGATTTAGCAAGTTATTATAGATGTTTTATCCGAGAAATATCTATTTTATCCGCAACCATGATTTCATAGATGAAGAAGGGAGTAATGATATTGTGTTAAAACCTATGTTTATAGGTGTTTCTTAATCTAAATGGGATGTCAACTGCAATTCTAGTGTTTATAATTGCTAATCAAGGGATCAGTTAAGTTTTATAGTATGATTTATAAGGAATTAGATTGGGAGAAGTACTAATGTAGAGAAAGTGGGTAGTATCTTATGGGCCATGTAAGCTATGAACCCATGAGTAGAACTAGACAACCCATTACTTGGACATGGAAACCATGATCTATAATTTTAAGTGTTGGTGACACTACCTTTTATGAATGATGTTTTTTGTCTACATAAACTCCAAGAGACAACAATATTTATTCAAACCGTGACACCTAAACATGAGGTAAAGGTACTAAATAGAGTATCTAAAGAGTCTAGAATTTGATATGGATTATGCATTGGGTAATGGTAACATTGTTGCATATTCTATTAGTTTTAAGGTGAATGTATCTCAAGATATTTGTTAAAAACCATCATAAGAATTGTGCCTCCTGATGAGCTTGTTGGAAAATGTGAGGATAGATAATTACAAGGACTAGAGGACTATGAAAATTTCCCCTTTGGATATCACATATTCTTTATTAGACTCAATGAAGGATGGGAATTGGACTAACATAGATGATTTTTTGATTTGGGAACAACTATCAGATTGTGACTCGATGCATGGGAGGATATTAGACAACAAAAATGTAACCAATTATCTTTAGAGACATATAATCCTTTCATCCATCATGTAATAGATGATTTGGGACTTCCGTAACTCAATTTTTATTGTAGATATTAGGTTAGATAATATATATTTTGACTTTATATTGATGTTGAAGTGGGCATGGATGAAGATAGACACTGATGGTTTGGATTCTCAATTACTTACCTTTCATAAGAAAAAGATAAGCACTAGAGTCCTAGTGGTATACTTCACAAACTTCTTATTTTCAAGCATAAGAGGGATGAAATCACGATATAATTTAGGATGAGGTTACCCAAGACACCATGGAGTAGTGATGTAGTTGGGTGAATTTCAATCAGTAAATTAATGTTTTACAATCTGCACAGATCCATGAGAGGCACCCAGTGGATGAGATGGGAAAGATGTATATCCATGGGTTAATTATTTTTAATAGAATTCCGTTGGGAATTATATCTAACAGATATAAAATTTTACATTATGCTTTGGGAATGACTAACAAGTGGACTTAGGGACTTTTCTGACGTTGAGAACAATGTATCATCATCAAACATATGGAATTTTAGAGATGATGATCTATATATTAAAGGATATTATTTGTGATTGATTTATAGATATTGGGGTAACTTGGGATGATCACCTAACCTTGGTTGACTCCACATAAGAAAATAGTATAATATTTTCAACTCATATGGAACCTTATGAGACTATCTGTGGTAGGAAATTTCGTTCATTAATTTTTTGGCATATGGTTGGTGAGGCAGCAGTTGTGGGGACCAATATGATATAACAGAATTATGAGGGAGTAAAGCTGATTCAGGAGTGTTTGGGCATTTCTTAACAAATGAAGATGTAATATTATAACTATAGGATGATACCTTTGGATTTCACTATAGGTTTTCAAGTTTATATGATAGTGACTCTTTGGATATGAAACTGATGATCGAGGAATCAAGGAAATCTAGCATTGAAAAATGTTGGACACCATGTGATCATAAAGAAGGTTGGGAAAATGGTGCACCATCTGGGTTTTCCATATCTCTACTAAGTTTTCCATGATTTGATCCTTGTGTCTCTGACTTAGAGATATATTATTGATCTCACAGATTTCATCAACTACAAGGATGTTGAGTTATATCTTGATTCATCATACATAGATGACTTAGTATAAATTATGGAATAAAGAGAGATACTACTACATGGGAAGATAATACCACTTTTCCGGATTCTACAGTGTCAAGGGAAAATACAAGATGAGACTTGGGAGTATGAGGTAGATGATAAAGCTTAGTAGTCCAAATTTTTTGAGCAGGATTCCTATATATGCTTATTGGGATGATATGTCTTTAGTGGGGGAGATTGTAATGACCTCATCTTTTTTTTTTATAAAAATTATTGTCTCCTTGTTTTGTTCTTAAAGTATTGTGTTGAAAATTGATTCGATAAATTCCATTGATGTTTTCGTGGCTGTAATGAAATATATTTTTTCTGTAAAAATGGTTGACCCCAAGACTAAAGTGTTGGATGTGGTGGTACTTGTGTGTTGAAAAAGGTATGAGAAATATAAGGTTTTGGTGTGTCCTTGGATATTGAGCGATTCAAGTCCCTCATGGAACTGTTGTAGGAGATACCACAGCACTCCCATTATAAAGTTAATGGCAAGGGAAAATGACCTAAGGATTATATATATATATATATATCACAGGTTATGTTGTTCTAGGTTATTTGATAAATAATAGCATGGTAATGGCTAGGTCATAGAAATGGTTGTGTTGGCCTTCAAATGGATAAAATCAACATCCTAATTCGAGAATCTTGACAGAATCAAAGGGGAAACCAACATTGAGTTAATTTAGGGTGTTTAGTTATGTTATCACTCAATTAATACCTCAATTAATTGAATCACCCCCTATATCATTGATTATTCCTTCTATAAAAGAAATTATTTACAACATCTGAATGAAGTAAGGGTGTGTGATCGACCCTTGTGTCATTGATTATTACTACCTTAGATAGCCTAAATTATATTTAAGTATCCCTGTGTGACCATTATTGAAGATAAAACAAAAAATATATAGGTTTTTTGGTTTATTTGGATTTGGAAAGGCCGTACTCTTCTATTCCATAATCACTAACCATGGGTGACAAACATCGTCTTCCTTAAACCTGAATGAAGGGTACCATTTTCAGTAATTGATGGTAGTTATGTGTAGTTCTACCCATTTATTTGTTCTTACTTGTGTCATTCCCAAGAAACCATTTTATTTTATAAGAAACTAGTTGTGGGGTTTATTGGTGAGAAAGCTTGTTCTGTTTGTTGTGAAAATAGTGTCTTGCATATGAAACCATTTAAAGGAGATAATTACCTTGAGTCCAGCCTCTAGTTGGCCCCAAGGTGGAAAAAAACACCACAGGTATAAAAATATCAAAAAATGGGGGGAATTACCCTTTTTATAGTAACCATGATCAGGAGATAAGATGTATCAACCTCAAAAAAACTCCAATACATATATATAAAAGAAGAAAAAATCTATCCCACATGAATGTTTAAATCCAAAATGCTATAAATAGAAGGAAAAATCTAAATTAAGTACCAAAATAAAACTAAACAGTGACACAAAAACCATCCCCAACATCTGAGAAAGTATGTTCCAGCATGGTCTGCGTAATCCCCATGAAATTATGAGAAAGTTTTATATATATTGGGTGAGCATAAAATTATACTCAGTATGAAACCAAATTCACCCATGCACAAATGGGAGAAGCATACTAATACCCCTGTGATAAAACAACAGAAACTCAAAACCACATAACAAGGTATACTATCCACCCAAACCTCACAAAGGAATGATCATCAAATAACTTAAGTCAAGTAATGTAAAAAAATAGTAAGCACATCTATATTTGGGTACCCCATACCACTCCCTACTAGTTATCTGCTCATCCCTAACAGAAAACATCTTAACACTGCCACACTCTTCTAGAAGACTCACTGTCACAACCTTCCCACACACACCTAGGAACCATACCACATAATATCCCACCCACAGAGACATAGGCATCAAAACCAAAACCTCAACCCAAAGGCATGTGGGAAAGTATAACATAACTCATCTTTAAGACACCTGGGAATAAAACATTTCCCATAGACACTTGGGCCTCACAACCACACAAGAACCTTCATGAAGGGTCAAGGGATACCAATTCTAGGAAAAGAGAGTAGAGAAGATCCAATAACCATCCATCTATCCACCCATCGGTATGTTGGGAAAGGACGCCCTCCCTTTTAACAATGGGAGTGTTCGACACGTAGTGCTGATTTGGTAAATTCTATCATTGTTTTTGTGGCAATAAGGAAATATTTTTTGTTTCAGAAAAAATGGGTGACACCAAGACTAAAGTGTTGGACGTGTTGGTCCCTATGTGTTGAAAAACATATGCTAAATAAGAGGTTTTGCTGTGTCCTTGGATGTTGAGCAATGCAATTACCTCATTTAAAAATGGTAGGAGATACCAAACCACTACCATTATAGAGGGAATGGTGAGGGGAAATCACCTGAAGATTAGATATATATCACAAGATATGTTGTTCTGGTTTGTTTGATAAATAATAACACAGTAATGTCTAGGTCATGGAAATGGTTGGGTTATCCTTGAAATGGATAAAATCAGCATCCCAATTTGAGAATTTTGACCAAATCAAAGGGGAAACCAACGGGTAATTAATTCAGGGTGTTTAGTTATGATATTACTCAATTAATACCTCAATTAATTGAATCACCCCTATATCATTGATTATTCCTTTTATAAAAGAAATTATTGAAAACTTTTGAATGAAGCAAGGGTGTGTGCTCGACCCTTATGACATTGAGTATTACTCCCTCAGATAGCCTAAATTACCTTTAACTATCCCTACGTGATCTTTCTTAAATATCAAACCAAAAATACATAGGTTTTTTTGGTTTTTTGGATTTGTAGAGGCCTGACTCTTCTATTCCATAATCACTAACGATGGGTGATAAACATCTTTTTCCTTCAACTTGATATGAAGGGTACCCTATTCAGTAATTGATGGTAGTTATGTGTAGTTCAACCCATTTATTTTTCCTTACTTGTGTCATTCCCAAGAAACCTATTTATTTTATAAGAAACTAGTTGTTGGGTTTATTGGTGAGCAAGCTTGTTCTGTTTGTTGTGAAAATAGGGTCTTGCAGATGACACCATGGAAAAACATTGATATTTGTAGACTACCTTGGGAGAGAAAGTCCCTTAAATTTTTTTGGATATTGTATGAACTTGTTTCCATAGCACAATTCATGCATTTTAGTACATTGATATACTTTCTTGTTTGATATTGATCACATGTTTTTTATATTTCTACTATATTCTCATTATGATATGATATACTTTTCTTCATATGTTCTGAAATATTATATGTGTTATCATGCCTTTGGAGGTATTATTATTTGTGCAATAAATTATTTTACAATTTTGATATGTTTATCTCTTAGAGGGGGACTGAATGATAATTTAAAAAATGAAAACAATGGACCTGAGCATAGGGTAGAGATACAATGATTCCACATGGATACCGTGTGACTTTCTCGATCCCTATATAATTTCATGTAGTATGTTTACCGTAGCCCTAGTTTATGTTGAGTAGTATAGGGACTTGATTCCAAGTGTATATTGAGAACATGAATAACTTGACTCATAGTGGTTGTTGAGTATCATGTTCATAAGATATTGAGAAATATTTTTATTATACTTCTTGAAAAATAATTTTTACATATGAGACATTGATATTCCTTCTGTCCCTGAGACGAGGCAGGTATGGCTTGGGCTCGTGGTGTCTTGGTTACCACAAATATTCGTAGTATGTGGTTTTTTATGTATTATAGAACATTTATTAATTTTCTTTCATGTGCCTATTTTAGCAGTGAAGACTTTTTAAGGTTGTATTTGTGGTGTCCTAGTGGGTTTCATTACTCACACCAAGTATATGTATCTCGATCCTGGTGGAGATTTCATTTTTAGGGATAAAAACAAGGGAAAGGGGATTATGGATGATAGGTTAGTCAAGAATCATGGAGCTCATTTTGGGACCTAGAAAGATTTCAGTGAATAAAAAAGTTTTTATTTATTGAGATTCTACATTTTTTCAATGGTTTGGACTGTCACTTTTGAATATCGTTTATTTATCTGTTTGATAGGTGTTCTATTTGTTATTTTTTATTTTTATTATTATTGTAATTGTGATACCATTTTTTATATTTATGTTACTTATTCAAGGATATGATAATGATGGTATAATATCCCAACTAATTGCGTCCATACCCCCACTATTAGCCGACATTATTTTATGTGTGGGGACACATAGATAAGGCCATATGACTCTCAGGTGAGGAACTGATGGTTTGGGTTGGAGTGTTACAATTAAAAATGATATAACTAGTAGGATAGAAAGAATGATGATTTTTTTGGAGGATTTTAAAGACTCATTATGGATTAATTATATTAATATATAGAAAAAATAATATCCATTAGCTAAGAAAATAATGGACATTATTAGTTTATTATCTCTCTTAATTCTCCAAATCTCTAAACAAAAAAGTTTTTGGTAATTTATGAAAGGAAATACTTTTTTTATTTAATGTAATTATGATATAGTTATGTATATCAATCTACATTTTGTATCAAAGATAATATTTAAAGTAAGTGTTAATAGAATTGGATCAAGGTGTTTGAGTTTGAGTCGTTACTGTTGGTATCAAGGTATAGTTTTGATACCTTTGGATAGTGATATTTTAGTTGAGAATAACTTAAATGTTGATAAGTTAGGTTTATTATAATTTAATGGGAATATAAAACCATTTATGCTAGTTAAGGTATTTTGTCTATTTTACATATTGGGATATGATATCATTATTGCAAACTATAAGGATATGTATAAGAAAAAGTCTATATATAGGATAATATATTGAGATTTTGGTAAAGTGGAGATTATTTAGTTAAGCTAAAAATAACACCTCTATATAAATACTATAAGTGGATGTAGGCTCAGAAACATATACACCTTTGGGTAATAACCTTGAAAAGGGTATGTTAGGTATTAACTCAATCATCTCCTGCAGCATGAAAAATATTCCAAACTATAGAGCTTTTTTGATTCCCCCAGGGAATATGTTATGGTTAACTCACATTATATTTAATGAAATATTATGAAGGATTTTACTATGATGTTAACTTATTCAGTTAGAGAACCTATTATTAAAATAACCATGAATGGCCATGGATTGATCAAATAGAGTCATGTGTCAATTTGAATGTATCTTTTGTGAAATAAAAAAGTGTCATAGGGGAAATCAACAATGGATTGATGTTATCATATTAATATTTTATATATTATCATAATGTATAGGGTTTAGTATATGGTATAAATTGGATCCCAAAATTGAATCTGAGAAAGGGATTTACCAATAAACCATTATATCTTATAAATGAATATGGTAACAAACATAAATGGGTGATAGATTTATTAAATTATTTTTATGATAGGAAATGTGAGATTACTACTCTTAAATAATGTAGTGATGTTCATATATAAACAGTATATAAGTCATAATACTCATATATATTTTCATTATTGGTTAATATTTTTTAATGATTTTTGGTCATATTCTAAGTTCATGAGGATTATGTGAAACATATAATAATTTCTCTTTAATGGTTTTGAAGCATATATTAATTTCTATCAATAACCTTGAAATGTTATTTTATGATAAGGTTATACTTTTCGTAAAATTTTTTGAACACTAGATTAAGGGATTAATAACCCTTAGGAAAAAAATAAATTTTATTTTGATAAAATTTATATAGATAATTTCATAACCTTATAATTGACTATTGATTTTAGGGAATTTTTTTTTCTTGTTTGAGGATTTATAATATACATTGACTAGTTTTTATCCATATGAATTAGTGATTACTATATTTCTCTATTAAAGGTAAATTCAATTTTTAGATGAATATATATTTTCTATGTTTGTTAATTTCATGGATAATAATATGGTTTTGGGAATGGTATATTTTGAAAAATGTGTTACTAGGGTTCATACATACTTGAGTATATGATTGTATGGCCCCCACACATTCGGCTGTGGTGGTAGGGTGTTTAGGGTTTGGGGTAGTAGTTGTAGGGTCAGCTCCACTATTTGGTTATTTTGTTTTATGAAAGACAAGTAAAATGATATTTCCTAAGTGAGTAATATAGTATTCATATTAGAAGTTGTATCCCAAATTGAAAATATATTATGAATACCCCTAGCTACTTTATTTTGTGAGTAATCCATAAAATTTATAGTATGCAATTTATTTATGATGGGTGGAATCCCCCAATAGTCAGCCAAGCCATTGGTATATGATATACCAACTGTTTGGGGGGATATACCAATGGTTCCAAACCATTGGTAGACCCTTTTTTCCATTATTTCCTCTACAATGGATGCATAATAATGATAAATTATCTTATGTAAATAGTTCTTCATGACTTGTTTTGATGTGACACATACTCCATTACTTAACCACATAATTATATTATAGTAATGGTTGAACTCTTGAACATTTCTCACCTTATTTTATATCTCAAAATATTTCTTCTAGGACTCTTTAATCTTCACATAGAAAGATGTTAGAAAACTCATTTGAATAAGATAAGATTTCTTTACTTCATTCAAGATTTAATGTTCTATCATTTGAAAATAATACATTTTGTATCCTGTATGATCCTCGTCATAAATAATCTTGCATAATTCTTTCAACATAAACCATCATCCAACTTGTTCTCTTTTGAAGGGTGGTAATGTATTGAGAGGAAATTATATTTAATCAAGTCCAACCATTTTCCATTCCACATATTCAAATAATTAAGTGTGAATATTTACTTTAAACATTTATGAATACTATATTTTCCACACCTTTCCCAATTACGATAATTCCACCATATCTTTAATGGAAATATTGATAATTTTAACTAAAAATCACGAGTCATGTGATTTTACTCATAAAACTTCAATTAGAATGAGGAATTAGTTATCACCATATCATTATACAAAGTTACATATACTATCACCTTCTTTTATACATACCTTTAATTAATAAACCCTTATCCACTACAGACTAGTTTGATCACAAGTGCTCTGAAAAATATTCTATTTCGTTCTTTAAAATTTTATTCACATTCATCAGTCAAAATTAATGTGAATCCCATTCAAGTAAACATAGTTTTTATTGGATGAACATGATATATTATTCACAAATAATAAATAATATCGTTAAAAAATAGGAAAATTAAGGATCTTATTCATATTTATTGGTCTTGGAAAATGTAAAATAACATCTATCATTGAAGGATCCACCAGTATACCATGTATTATGATTATATAACGCTAGAATGAATCTTTTTAGCCAAAATTCACACTTGGTAAATTTATCTTATAAATTATATTTATTTATGGTATTTAGTTCAATCCTCAAGTGATCATAATGTTGTTCCATTACCATAGAATATATAATAATGTTGACTATAAATACCACCATAAATCAATCAAAAAAATATTTAAAGAATCTATTCAATAAATACAATAACATAGTGAGGAATTAATAAGATCAAATGAAATCAATATATATTCATTATTTTCACACCTTGAAAATAGTATCTTGGGTATATCTCTAATTTTTACCCAAAATTGATTGTATCCAGATCGGGGATCAATGTTGGAAATGTATTGATCTACTTTAAATTAATGAAAACAATAATCAATATGGGGAATATGAAACTTATTCTAGATTTTGATCTTGTTATGTTACAGATTATAAATATAGAGTTTCATCGATATATCATTCTTTTTAACAAAATGAATAGGTTCACCCCATGGTGACAGAAATTGAAGGATACATCCCTTAAAAAAATTCTCCTAGATTTTCTTCTATAGTACCTACTACTCAATTAGGGCTATTTAATATAGATTCATTGAAATAGATATAGTACAAGGTATGAGACCCATGGAAAATAAAACTTCATGATTTAGAGGAAGATGAGGAGACTATTCCAGAAAGACATAAAAGAAGTCTCATATAACGGGTTTATATTTGATGTTGAGTTTCCCCATAACAAACTGAGATAAACACCCCATCTTAACAAGAATAAAGACACATAAAATTGATGTTATGTTCAATATAAGTTCATATTTATAATTTCATAAATATAATATAATAGGAAGGATAAAAATATAAAATTTGACTTCCATTTCTTATAAATGTATATGTAATTTTTATAATTATATAAAATCTATTCCCAAAATAATATCAAATTCAACTAGAGGAATACCAATTAGATTTTTGGAAATCAAATTCCTATAATCTGTAATTAGATAAGAATATTTTATTTGAGATAACATCATCATGTCATTAGAAGTCTTCACTCCTAAATCAATGTTTAATTGTTTAATTTTTAATGTGATATCATTAAGAAATTATTCAGATATAAAAGCATGGGTAGATACATAATCACATAATACATTATTATTTTAGAGTGGATGGTAAATATACCTTTCAAAACTTCTTTAACATATACCACATTGACAATAGAGAATGCATGATATTTCCCTTTATCTCTCAGATTAAAATGGTTTTGACATATATCATCATCACTAACCCTCAGATTCAAGAATTGGGTTGTATAATGCCCATACTCCATACATTTGAACAATGGATTGTGGTTGGTTAATCCAATGGATAATTCTATTTATTCATATAATCAGAAATATTCTTCCCATCACTTCGAAATTTGATTTACATAAGACCTCCCTTTCCACACATAAAAAATTTACTAGTTCATTTAATTTTCTACCTTTCTTATTTCAACATTTATTAAATAAAAGAAGAATTATATCTTTCTCTAAATGATTTTTATTATTGTAATTTTCTTTAAATTATATAGTACTTTTCTTATCAAAACTAGGATATTTATTTGTGAATTAGAGATATATTTTTATATTGAGAGGAAATCAAATGATTTATTTTTAGTTATTAAATTCCATTATTACTAGCACCCTATATAGATTTGGTTTTAAGATAATGAAGATTAGATCAAACTTTGTCTCAAGTTGGATGATAATATGAGAATCTTACATTGCATGTATGGTGAAATTTTCTTCATCAGTACTAATGAATTAATTATCCTTATATTTAATCTTAAGTAATTACTTCTCTATTTTAATTCAAATAATAAAAGGAAAAAATTATTGAAAAATAAAATTCCAAGAACATCACACACCATAATGTTAATTTATCCTTATTTCCTTGTGTTATTGATTGGATTCCACCATTAATCTGCTTCATTTTCCAAATGATATATAACTAAAATAAATATTTCATGCCTAAACTCTGGAGAACAAAATCATTATTTTCAATGGTACTAATCTATTTCTAAAAAAAGGTGGATCAAAATAACTACTAAAAGAAGGTGTATATTGCCTCATGATGGAGTGACAAGAACATTGTTCTCACTTCTATACATTTGAAAGCTCATATTGATTCATGAATTGAGAATGTAGAATAAGTATAATAATGATATTTTTCACTCCAACTCTAAAAAAATTAAATTTATTAGGATAAAAATCATTGTATTTTCCACCATTTTCAATGTTAACATGATTACTTGTGATCCCACTAGTTGACTAAATCCCAAAATCCTAATTTTATCAAAAATTATCATAGTGAGGAACCAAATAATATAGAAGATAACTTATAGGATATCTAAATCATGACAAATTCTTTCCAATTAATGGTGCATGATGTTTAACCTGAGACATTCATGGTTACCATATCTTCAAATAATTCATTCATAAATAGAATGTTAATTAACCAAAGAATATATCAAGGGAGTGTCAGGATAGGTGTGAAATCTTATTCGAAATCATTGTGCACTTTTGATGATCGAGTTAAACCCATAATTACACTTTTAGATTTGTTACACATAAGTGAATATGTTCTATAATAAATTACAATTTCTAGTATCCAGGTATGGATTTATTTACATAGAATTCCAAAATATTTTCTTATTATAACTTAGGATAATCTCATATATTTTTTACATATCTGAAGTCTTCTCACTAAAGTTTTTTCATCTTGATTTAAAAAAAACAACACTTAAATTGTCTCTAATATCAAACAAGGAGACCAGAACATTACATACATAAATATTACATCTTAATAAATGAATATTTCTTAATGTAATTATTAACCTTACCATAACCATAAAGTATTAGTGGATTTAGAAACATGGATAGATTAAAAAATAGTACATAAATTATCTTCATCATCTCCCACTAAGTTCATCATAACTAGAACCTTCCATAAACATATCATACTTAAAAAAATTACACTTATTAAATGGAAAATGAAAAATGATAATGTGTGAGATCAGATAATAATTATTTTTAAAAAGATAGATATCAATCAATAATTATAAGGGTATAAGAATATGAGGATAGAATTTGAAAATAAATCCCAGCAATAAATTTATCATAATAACAAGTCTAAAAATAATGCACAGTTATTTATAAGATGTGAATAATAAAGGAATTAATTAAAATTTTATATAAGTTCCCAATATTGACATTATATCATGTCATAATATATTAGATTGATTTTCTTCATAATCATAATAATAGAAATCTTATTCCATGGCTACCCACTAAAAATTCATCACATGTCAGGCTTGGGATAACAACCTATGTACCTGTAATGGGATTTGGATAAACTTTAGTGAATATAGTTTTGGGATTCAGATTACATCTCACATACCCTTTGAGCACATAACACATTATTAATTAACCAATTCATATTAGGGATATAACAAACTCACCTATCACAAACAAATAATCATTTCCCATGTATACCACATGATCATAAAAAAATTTCATTTCATTATAGCATAACCTATGAAAAGTAAAATATTTTTCATCAAGAATTTATCATCATAATGAATAACCATCTACATAAAGAATAAATATAATATTATTGAATCATATTTCTAATGAATAATATATAAATTCATAAGATTTTATCATAGATTAAAATGTCTTTATAATATCATTGGAATATTTCTTACAGAAAATCTGCATCTAATTTTGAAATAACAAATTTTATATTTTAAAATTTTCATAATTTCGAGAAATGATTATTCATATAAATTCACCATGGAAGATTGAAAATTTACCTTTAAATAAAATAGTATTTATTATAGGGGTAATATATGTTTGAGTCATGTATATTAAAATAATCATTCAATTCAAACATTTGGTAAAAATTAACACATTCATAAAATAACTAGATGATTCCTTTGAAATAATTTTATAGAAATTAAAATTAAAAAATAGTCCAAAATTTGTATAAAAAAGAAAAGGATAATTTTGAAGAAATTGGAAGACATTTCTATGAAAATACATACATGGATGAAAAATATTAAGGAATGAATAGAAAATCAATGTCTGTTTTATATACAAAAATTTCCTTCACAACTTTGAGTACATAGAGAGGAAAAATGAATGTTAATAAAATTAAATTCCATAAATAATTATTTTAGAAGAAAATAAATACTATTTTTTGGGTATATATCATAGAATTTCATCATAATAAATATATGCATAAAAAATCCTAGTAAAAACTAGGATTGTCAAATAAAACTCTAAAACCAAGTTAGACATGCTTTGTCAGAAATCCTTCCTCCTTTTTAAAAAACTTAAATTTATTTAAATTATACACCACAAATATATTAAAATTTATAATATAATACATGGTTTACTTATAGCATCTTATTACCCCATCATTAATAATTCTCTATAAAAATTATTCTTCTGGGTGATAACTATAATGTTTTTCATGAATGTTTCAATTCAACTATTATGATCCTTTCATATTGATCATAATTATATCATTTAAATAATTTTAATCAAGATATAAATTTCATATATTTTAAATATATATATATATATATATTAAAAGAATATATTGAATGTATATATAAAAAATGAATGACAATGTTCATGGAGATTGTAGTTCATAAACACACATTAACAATGTTTTCATTTTTTAATTAAAAGAATGAAAGAAATATAAAAAATATTATATAAATAAATAATAATAATTATATCATAAATATAATATTTAGTTATTAAATCTATCATTATATCCATTAATATGATGATGTGATGGAAAATGAATGATATTGTTACATAGAGGTGGTTGTCCACACATAAACATGACAAAAACTTTCATTTCTAATTTGATTGAAATGCAGCATAAAATGGTTGTTATATCATCCAAATAACATCTAAGTATATTTATGATAATAGTACCATCATTTTATGATGGATAAAACATTTTTATTGGATACTATAGAATAATTAAAATCAAAAGATATCTGTTAATATTTATACCTCATCATTGGGTGACCACAATTGGATTTCACCTTATGACATGAATGAATGGTCTTAGGAAAAAAATGATAAAAGATGAAATAAAGGAATATATTAATGCCTATATGTGTATACATATTGTCATAACTAACAATCATGAAACACATACACTAAACACACAATTTTATTGAAAACAATTTCATGAAGTGTGTGCACATATAGTCACAACTATCATTCATGAAACCCATAAACTCAACACCCCATTTTAGAGAAATAGATTCATGAAGTGTGTACACATATAGTTTTTAATAATTGAACTAGGATCAAATGAATTTTGGTCCCATATACCCTCTATATTCATGAAATTTTGTTCCAAAAAATGGGTGTTCAAATTACATGTTTCATTAATAATAGTTTTGTATCAAAATAATGAATTTCAAGAAGAATTATATGTTTTATGAAGTGTGTAATTTGTGGTATAGATCTACATAATCATATCTCAAGAACAATAAAAATACATTGATGGAATTGTGTGAGGTAATTTAAATAAGTTCTCACCATCAAGAATATATTGATAGAGTTTTAAGTTGTGTGATGGAAGAATATAGAGGTTCTACAAGATGAAGTATTTAACTACCTTGAAATCTAGAATAAAAAAGGTTAAATCCCTAAAATTGATAGATAAGGGAGATTAATAAACCTCAATACCATGAAATTGGATTTCCTTTTTTAAGTCTTGTGTGCTCATGAAAGTCCTATTTTATAGGTAACTGTCACAAACCTCAATCCTTAATATGAGGGATGGGATGGAAAAGTGTCATGGCCATCCTTATTCAAGATGAAAAAGAGATAATGACCCCTGAGTCCTACCTCCAGTAGGCCCCGAGATGGAAAAAAACACCACGTATATAAAAATATCGAAAAATGGGGGGCATTAGCCTTTTTAGAGTAACCATGATCAGGATATAAGATGTATCAAAATCAAAACAACACCAATAAAAATATATAAAAGAAGACAAAATATATCCCACATGCATGTTTAAAGTCAAACTACTATAAATTAAAGGAAAACTCCAAAGTAAGTACCAAAATAAAACTAAATAGTGACACAAAAACAGTCCCCAACATCCGAGCAAGTAAAGTCCATCATGGTCTACGTAATCCCTATGAAATTATGAAAAAAGTTTTATATATGTTGGGTGAGAATAAAATTATAATCAGTAGGATACCAAATTCACTGATTAAAAAATGGGAGAAACATACTAATACCCCTGTGAGAAAACGAAAAAACTCTAAAGCACATAACAAGGTATACTATACACCCCAACCTCACCAAGGAAAGATCATCAAATTACTCATGTCAAGTAATGTAAATAAATAGTAATCACATCGATATTTGGGTACCCCACATCACTCCCCACTGGTTAAATTCTCATCCCTTATAGAAAACATCATAATGTTTCCACACTCTTCTAGAAGCCTCACCGTCACAACCTTCCCACACACACCTGGGAACCATAAGACATAATATCCTACCCATAGAGACCTAGGAATAAAAACCAAAACCTCATCCCAAAGGCATGTGGGAAAGTATAACACAACTCATCTTGAAGAAACATGGGAAGCACACCTCTCTCGTAGACACCTAAGCCTCACAACCACACAAAAACCTTCATGAAGGGTCTAGGGATACCATTTCCTAGAAGAGAGAGAGTAGAGAAGAGCCAATAACCATCGATCTATCCACCCATCGGTATGTTGGGAAAGGAAACCCTCCCCTATAACAATGGGAGTGTTCGACACATAGTGATGATTTGGTAAATTCCATCGATGTTTTTGTAACTGTAAGGAAATATATTTTTTTCAGTAAAAATGGGTGACACCAAGACTAAAGTGTTGGATGTGGTGGTCCCAGTGTGTTGAAAATGATATCAGAAATAGGATGTTTTGTTGTGTCCTTGGATGTTGAGTGATGTAAGTGCCTCATTGAACCATGGTAAGAGATACCACACCACTCCCATTATGAAGGGAATGGTGAGGAGAAATTACTTAAAGATTATATATATCACAGGATATATTGTACAAGGTTGTTTGATAAATAATTTCACGGTAATGGATAGGTCAAGGAAATTGTTGGGTTGGCCTTGAAATGGGTAAAATCAGCATCCCAATTTGAGAATCTTGACCGAATCTAAGGGGAAACCAACATGGAATTAATTTGGTGTTTTTTGTTAAGATATTACTCAATTAATACCACAATTAATTGAATCACCCTATCTCATTTATTATTCCTTTTATAAAAGAAATTATTGAAAACATCCGAATGAAGCAAGGGTGTGTGATCAAACCTTGTTGCATTGAGTATTAATACCTCATATAGCCTAAATAACCTTTGACTATCCCCACATGACCTTTCTTGAAGATCAAACCTAAAATATAAATGTTTTTTTGTTTTTTTGGATTTTTAGAGGCCTGAATCTTATATTCAATAATCACTAACCATGGGTGAAAAACATCTTCTTCCTTCAACCGTATATAAAGGTTACCATTTTCAGTAATTGATGGTAGAATGTGTAGTTCTACCCATTTATTTGTTCTTACTTGTGTTATTCCCAAGATACTATTTTATTTTATAAGAAACTATTTTTTGGGTTTATTGGTGAGCAAGCTTGTTCTGTTTGTTTTAAAAATAGTGTCTTGCAGATGACACCATGGAAAAACATTGATATTTGCAGAATACCTTGGGGAAGAAAGTACATTAACATTTTTTGGATATTGTACAAAATTATTTCCATAGCATAATTCTTGTATTTGAATACATTGATATACATTCTTGTTTGATATTGATCACATGTTTTTTATGTTGCTACTATTTTCTCATGATGATATGATATATTTTGATTCATATGTTCTACCATATTACATGTGTTATCATACCTTTGGAGGTATTATTATTTGTGTAATAAATTAGTTTACCAGTTTGATATGTTTATCTTTTAGAGGGGGAACAATTGATAATTGAAAAAATGGAAACAATGGACCTGAGCATAGGGTAGAGATACAATGATTCCACATGGATACTATGTTAGTTTTTTGATGCCCTTATAATTCGTTGTAGTATGTTTTCTATAGTCATATTTGATGTTGATTAGTATAGGGACTTGATTCCATGTATATATTGAGAACATTAATCAATTGACTTATAATGGTTGTTGAGTAACATGTTCATAGGATATTGAGAAATATGTTTACTATACTTCTTGAAAAATATTTTTTACTTATAATACCTTGATATTCCTTCGGTCCATGAGACGAGGCAGGTATGGATTGTGGTCGTGGTGTCTTAGTTACCAAAAATTTTCCAAGTATGTGGTTGTTTATGTATTATAGAACATTTATTATTTTTCGTTCAAGTGTTTATTTTACCAGTGAATAATTTTTAAGGCTATATTTGTGGTGTCCTACTGGGTTTCATTACTCACACCATGTATATGTATCTCTTTACAGGTGGAGATTTTATTTTTAGGGACATATACAAGGGAAAGGTAATTATGGATGATAGGTTATTAAGGAATCAAGGAGCTCATTTTGGGACCTATAAAGGCTTTATAGAATAAAAATGTTTTTTATTTATTGATATTCTACATTTTTTCAATGGTCTGGATTGTCACTTTTGAATCTCGTTTATTTATCTCTTTGGTTGGTGTTCTATTTGTTATTTATTATTTTTCTTCTTATTATAACTATGATACCATTTTTTATATTTATGTTACTTATTCAAGGATATGAAAATGATGGTATATTATCCCAACTAACGGAATCCATACCCCCACTATTAGATGACATTATTTTTTGTATGGGGATGCACATATAAGTCCATATGACTCTCAGGTGAGGAACTAATGGTTTGGGTTGGAGTGTTATAATTAAAAATGATATAACTAGAAGGATAGAAAGTTTGAGGATTTTTTTGAAGATTTTGAAGACTCATTATTGATCAAGTATATTAATATATAGAAAAAATGATATCCATTAGCTGAGAAAGTAATTGACATTATTAGTATATTATTTCTCCAAATTCTCTAAATCTCTAAACATAAAAGGTTTTGGTAATGTATGAAATGAAATAATTTCTTTATGTAATGTAATTATGATAAAATTATGTCTATAAATCTACATTTTGTATCAAAGATAGTATATAAATCAAGCATTTATAGAATTGGATGAAGGTATTTGTGTTTGAGTCGTTAGTGTTTGTATTAAGGTAGAGTTTTGATAACTTTGGATAGTGATATTTTAGTTGAGAAAAATATAAATGTTGATAAGTTTTGTTTATTATAATTTAATGGGAATATAAAACCATTTAGGTTAGTTATGGTAATGTTGAATATTTTACTGATTGGGATATGATATCATTAGTGAAAACCATAGGGATATGTATAAGAAAAAGTCTATATATAGGATAATATATTGAGATTTTGGTAAAGTATAGATTATGTACTTAAGATAAAAATAACATCCCTATATAAATACTATAAGTGGATGTAGGCACTGAAGCATATTCACCTTTGTGTAATAACCCCGAAAAAGGTTATGTCAGGTATTAACTCAATCATCACCTCTAGCATGAAAAATATTCCAAACTATAGAGATATTTTGATTCCTCCATGGAATATGTTATGGTTAACTCAAATTATATTTAAGAAAATATTATGAAGGATTTTACTATGATGATAACTTATTCAGTTAGAGAACCTATTATTAAAATAACCATGAATTGCCATGGATTGATCAAATAGAGTCATGTGTCAATTTTAATGTTTCTTATGTTAAATAAAAAAGTGTCATAGGGGAAATCAACATTGGATTAATGTTTTCATATTAATATTTTATATATTATCATAATGTATAGGGTTTAGTATGTGGTATAAATTGGATCCCAAAATTGAATCTGAGAAAGGGATTCACCAATAAACCATTATATCTTATAAATAAATATGGTAACAAACATAAATGGGTGATAGATTTATTATATTATTTTTATGATAGAAAATGTGAGTTTACTAGTATTAAATAAGGTAGTCATGTTGATATCTTAATAGTATATAAGTTGCAATACTCATATATATTTTCATTATTGATTAATATTTTTCAATTATATTTTGTCATATTTTAAATTCATGAGGATTATGTGAAACATATATGGATTTCTCATTAATGTTTTAGAAGCCTATATTAATTTCTATAAATAACCTTGAAATGTTATTTCATGACAAGGATATACTTTTTATAACAATTGTTGAACACGTGATTAAGGGATGAATAACCCGTAGGACTAAAAAGAAAATTTATTTTGATAAAATTTATATAGATAATTTCATAACCTTATAATTGACTATTGACTTAATAAAAAAAGTGATTGATGATGTTTTTAGAGAATTTTTTCTTGTTTTGGGGATTATAATATATATTGACAAGTTTTTATCATTATAAATTAGTGATTACTATATTTTTCTATTAAAGGTAAATTCAATATTTGGATGAATACATATTTTCTATGTTTCTTAATTTCATGGAGAATAATATGGTTTTGGGAATGATATATTTTGAAGAATTTATTACTATTTAAAATACATAGTTGAGTATACGATTGTATGTCCCCCACACATTCGGTTGTGGTGGCAGAGGGTCTAGGGTTTGGGGTAACAGTTGCATGGCGGACTCCACTGTTTGGTTATTTTGTTTTATGAAAGACACATAAAATGATATTTCCTAAGTGAGTAATATAGTATTCATATTATAGGTTATATCCCAAATTCAAAATATATTATGAATACCCCTGGATACTTTATTTTGTGAGTAATCATTAAAATTTCTAAGATGAAATTTATTTATGGTGGGAGGAATCCCCCAACAGTCACCCAAGCCATTGGTATAGGATATACCAACTTTTTTGTGGGATATACCAATGGTTGCAAACCATTAATAGACCCTTTTTTCCATTATTTCTTCTAGGAAAAATACATAATAATGATCAATTATCTTTTATAAATAGTTCTTCAGGACTTTTATTTATGTGACACATACTCCATTCATCAACCATAGAATTATATTATAGTAAAGGTTGAACTCCTGAACATTTCTCACCTTATTTTATTGATCTACAAATTTCTTCTAGAACTATTTATTCTTCACATAGTAAGATGTTAGAAAACTCATTTGAACAAGATAATATTTCTTCACTTCCTTCAAGATTTTATGTTTTGTCATTTGAAAATAAAAAATATTGTATCCTATATGATCCTCATCATAAATAATCTAGAATAATTCTTTCAACATAAAGCATCATATACCTTGTTCTCTTTTGAAGGGTGGTAATGTATTGGGGGGAAATAATCTTTAATCAAGTCCAACCATCTTCCCTTCCACATATTCAAAAAATTGTGTATGAATATTTACTTTAAAAATTTATTAATACTATATTTTCCACACCTTTCCCCATTATGATAATTCCACCATAACTTTAATGGAAATATTGATACTTTTAACTAAAAATCTTGAGTAATGTAATTTTACTCAAAAACCATCAATTAGAATGAGGCATTAGTTATCACCATACCATTATACATAGTTATATATACTATCACCTTCTTTTATACATACCTTCAATTAACAAACCCTTATCCACCACATACTAGTTTGATCACTGGTACGCTAACCAACTTTCTATTTAGTTCTTTGAAATTTTATTCACATTCATCAGTCAAAATGAAAGTGAATCCCATTCATGTAAACATAATTTTTTATTAGATAACCATGATATATTATTCAAAATAAATAAATAATATCCTTCATATATAGGAAAATTAACGATCTTATTCAAATTTATTGGACTTGAAAAATGTTAAGTAACATCTGTCATTGAAGGATCCACCGATATACCATGTCTTATGCTTATATGACCCTAAAATGAATCTCTTTATCCAAAATTCACACTTGGTAAATATATATTGTAAATTATATTCATTTATGGTATTTAGTACAATCCTCAAGTGATCATAATGTTGTTCCATTATCATAGAATATATAAGAATGTTGACTATAAAGACCACCCCAAATCAATCAAATAAATATCTAAAGAATCTATTCATTAAATACAGGAAGATAGAGGGGAATTAATAAGATCAAATGAAATCAATATATATTCATTGTTTTCACTCATTAAAAAATTATTATCTTGGGTATATCTCCAATTTTTACAAAAAATTGATTGTATCCAAATTAGGGATCAATATTGGAAAAATATTGATCTCTTTGAAATTGATGAAAAAAATAATCAATATGGGAAATATGAAACTTATTATAGATTGTGATCTTGCTATGTTCTTGATAATAAATATAGAGATTCATCGATATATCATTATTTTTAACAAAATGATTAGGTTCCCCCCATGGTGACACAAATTGAAGGATAAATCCCTTAACAAAATTCTCATAAATTTTCTTCTCTAGTACCTACTACTCAATCTGGGCTATTAAATATAGAGTCATTGAAATAGTTGTTGCACTAGGTATGAGATCAATTGAAAATAAAAAATCATGATTTAGAAGAATATGAGGAAAATATTCTAGAAAGACATAAAAAAAGTCTCAGATAATGGGTTTATATTTGATGTTGAGATTCCACACAAACAACTGAGATAAACAACCCCTCTTAACAATAATAAAGTCACATAAAATTGAGGTGACTTTCATTATAAGTTCATATTTATCAGTGTATAGATATAATATAATATGAATGATCAAAATATCAAATGTCACTTCCCTTTATTGTAAATTTATATGGGATTTATATAAATATATTGAATCTGTTCCCAAAATAATATCAAATTCAACTAGAGGAAGAACAATTTGATTTTTTGGAAATCACATTCCTATAATATGTAATTGGAGAAGAATATTTGACTTGAGATAAGATCATCATAACATTGGGGGTCCTTACTCTTAATTCAATGTTTTATTGTTGAATTTTAAATGTGATTTCATTAAGAAAATAT
This sequence comes from Viscum album, assembly GCA_963277665.1. Classification (NCBI taxonomy): domain Eukaryota; kingdom Viridiplantae; phylum Streptophyta; class Magnoliopsida; order Santalales; family Viscaceae; genus Viscum; species Viscum album. The sequence continues at coordinate 1,400,379,255 of OY728125.1, forward strand.
TCAGATATAAAATCATGGGTAGATACATAATCCCATAATACATTAGTATTTTTGAGTGGATGGTAAGAATACATTTCAAAAATTCTTTACCATAAACCAGATTGATAATAGAGAATGCATGATATTTCCCTTTAACTCTAGGATTAAAATGGTTTTGACATATATCATCATCACTAACCCACTGATTCAAGAACTGAATTATATAATGCCCATAATCCATTTATTTTAACAATGGAGTGTGGTTGGTTTATCCTATGGATAAATCCCTTTATTCATATCATTAGAAATATTCTTCCCATCACTTCAAAATTTTATTTCCTTAAGACCTCCCTTTCCACACACAAAGAATTTACTAGTTGATTTAATTTTCTTCGTTACTTATTTACAAGATTATGGAATAAAGGAAGAATCATATCTTTCCCTCAATTTTTTTTATTATTGTAATTTTCTCTGAATTATATAGTTCTTTTCTTATCAAAACAGGGATATTGGTTGGTGAAATAGAGATACATTTTTTCATTGGAGTAAATAAAATGATATTTTCATTGTTATTAAATTACATTATTACTAGCACCCTATAGTGACTTGGTTTTAAGATAATGAAGAATAGATCAACCTTTATTTTAGGTTGGATGATAATATTATAATCTTAACTAGCATGTGTGGTAAAATTGACTTCATCAGTACTAATGGATTAATTATCCTTATAATTTATCTTAAGTAATTACTTCTTAATTTTAATTCAAATAATAAAAGGAAAGAAATTATTGAAAAATAAAATTTTAAGAACATAACACTTCATAATGTTAATTTATCCAAGTTTCGTTATGTTCTTGATAGGATTCCACCATTGATCTGCTTCATCTTCCCAATGATATATAACCGAAATAAAATTTTCATGCCTAAAAACTGGAGAACAAAATCATTATTTTCAATGGTACTAATCTATTTCTACAATAATAGTCGATAAAAATAACTACTAAATAAAGATTTATATTTTCTCATGATGAAGTGACAAGAACATTATTCCCACTTTTATATGTTTGAAATATCATATTGATTCATGACTTGAGAATGCAGAATAAGTATAATAATGATATTTTTCATTCTAAATCCCATAAAAATAAGTTTATTAGGATGAAAATCATTGTATTTTCCACCATTTTCAGTGTTAACATGATTAATTATGGTTCTAGTAGTTTAATACATCCAAAAATCATAATTTTAGAAACAATAATCATAGTGAGCAACTAAATAATGTAGAATATAATTGTAATATATCTAAATCATGAAACATTCTTTTCAATCAATGGTAAAAGATGTTTTTCCTGGGTAATTCATGGTTATCATCTATTAAAATAATTCATTCATAAATAAAATATTAATTAACCAAAGAATATCTCAAGGGAGTGTTGGGATAGGTGTGAAATTTTATGCGAACTCATTGTGCACTTTTGATGATCGAGTTGAACCCAATATTACCCTTTTAGATTTGTTACACCTAAGTGATTATGTTCCATAATAAAATACACTTTCTAGTATCCATGTATGGATTTATTTTCAAGCAATACCAAAATAATTTCTTTTCTATACCTTAGGATAATCTCATATATTATTGCATATCTGACAAATTCTCACTAAAGTTTTTGCATCTTGATTTATAGAAATAAAACTAAAAATGTCTCTAATATCAACCAAGGAGACCATAACATTACATACATAAATATTACATATTAATAGATGAATATTTATTAAATGTAATTATGATCCTTACCAAAACCATAAATGATTAGTGTATTTGGAAACATAGATACATTAAAAAATAGTACATAAATTATCTACATCTTCTCCCACTAAGTTCATCATAACTAGAACCCTCCATATACATATCATAGATAAAAAAATCTTCTTATTAAATAGGAAAAAAAAATAATGTGTGAGATCAAATAATAAAAAATGGCAACAAGATGGCTATCAATCAACAATCATAAAGCTATAGGATGTTAAGGATGGAATTTGAAAATAAATCCCAGAAACAAATTTATCACAATCATAAGTCATGGAATAATGCATGGTTGTTTATTAAACATGAATAATAAAGGAATCAATGAAAATTTTATATAAGAGAACAATATTGGAATTATATCATGTCATAAATTATTTGAATGAATTTTTTTCATAATAATAATCATTGAAATATAATTCTATGGATACCCACAAAAAATTCATCACATGTTAGGATTGGGATAACAAACGATGTACCTATAATGGGATTGGGACAAACTTTAGTGAATATAATTTTGGACATCAAATAACATCTCACATACCCTTTTAGCACGTAAAACATTATTAATTAACTAATTAATAATAGGGACATAAAAAACTCACCAATCATAGAAAAATAATCATTTCACAAGTATACCACATGATCATGGAAATATTTATCATTTCATTATTGCATAACCTATAGAAAATAAAATATTTTTCATCAAGAATTTATAATCATAATGAATAACCATCTTCATAAAGAATAAGAGATGATATTATTGAATCATATCCTTAATGAATAATAAGTAAATTCAAAAAATGCTATCATATATTAAAATGTCTTTATAAGATCATTGGAATATTTATTGCAGAAAATCGGCTTCAAATTTTAAAATAACATTTTTTTTATTTAAATTTTTTCCTAATATAGAGGAATGATTATTATTATAAATTCACCATGGAAAATTAAAAAGGAACCTTTAAATAAAATAGTATTTATGATAGGGTTAAAATATGTTTGTGTCATGTATGTTAAAATAATGATTCAATTTAAATATTTAGTAAAAGTTAACACATTCATAAAATAACTAGATGATTTGTTTAAATTCATTTTATCGAAATTAAAATTAAAAAATAGTCCAAAATTTTTATAAAAAAGAAAAGGATAATTTTGAAAAAAATTGAATACAATTGAATGAAAATATATACATGGATGAGAAATATTCTGGAATGAATAGAAAAACAATGTTGGGTTTCTATAAATAATTTTCATTCACAATTTTGAGTACATAGAGAGAGAAAATGAATGTAAAAAAAATTAAATTCCATAAATAATTAGTTCTGAAGAAAATTAATATGATTTTTGGGGTATATATCATAGAATTTCATCATAATAAATATATGCGTAAAAAATCATAGTAAAAAGTGAGATTGTCAAATAAAACTCTAACCCAAAGTTAGACATGCTTTGTAAGAAATCCATCATCCTTTTTAAAAAACATAAATTTATATAAATTATAAACAAAAACAATATTAAAATTTATATTACAATACATGGTTTACTTATATCATCTTATTACACCATCATTAACAATTCTTTATAAAAATTATTCTTCTGGGTGATAACTATAATGCTTTTCATGAATGTTTCAATTAAACTGTTATAATCCTTTCATATTGATCATAATTATATTATTTATATAATTTTAATCAAGATATAAATTATATATATATATTCATTATATATATATTAAAAGAATATATAGAATGTATATATAAAAATGAATGATAATGGTCATGGAGATGGTAGTTAATAAACACAAATTAACAATGTTTTCATTTGTTAATGAAAATAACTAAAGAAATATAAAGGATATTATATAATTAAAGAATAATTATTATATCATAAATATCATAATTATTTATTAAATCTATCATTATATTCAACATTGTGATGCTGTGAAGGAAAATGAATGACATTGTTACATGGGGGTGGTTGTCCACACGTATACTTGACAAACACTTTCATTTCTAATTTGATTGAAATGAGGCGTAAAATGGTTGTTATATCTTCTAAATGACATCTAAGTATATTTACGATAATGGAACCATCATTTTATGGTGGATAAATGTTTTTTATTGGAAACTAAAGAAGAAATAAAATGGAAAGATATCAGTTAGTATTTATACCTCATCATTGGGTAACCACATTTGGATTACACCTTATGACATGAATGATTAGTATTAGGAGAAAAAATGGATAAAATAAGAAATAGAGGAATATATGAACGAAAATATGTGTTTATTTATAGTCACAACTAACATTCAAGAAACACATACACAAAACACCCAATTTTATAGAACAAAATTTCATGAAGTGTGTACACATATAGTCACATGTTTCATTCATTAAACCCATACACTAAACACCCCATTTTATGGAAATAAATTCATGAAGTGTTTACACATATAGCTTTTAATATTTTAACTTGGATTGAATGAATTTTGGTCCCACATACCCTCTATATTCAGAAAATTTTGTTCCATAAAATTGTGTGTTCATAGTACATTTTTCATTAATATCATTTTTGTATCAAAACCATGAATTTCATGAAGAATTATATGTTTTAGGAAGTGTGTACTTTGTGGGAGAGATCTAAATAATCATATCTCAATAAAAATAAAATACATCGATGGAATTGTGTGATTTAATTTAAATAAGTTATCACCATCAAGAATACATTGATATAATTTTTAGTTGGGTGAAGAGAGAATGTGGAGGTTCTTCAAGATGAGTGATTTAACTACCTTGAAATATATAATACAAATGGTTAAATCCCTAAAATTTACAGCTAAGGGAGATTAATAGACCTAAATGCCATGAAATTGGATTTCTTTTTTTAGGTCTTGTGTGCACATGGAACTCTTATTTTATAGGTAACTATCACATACCTCGGTCCTTATGATAAGGGAGGGGATGGAAAAGTGTCATGACCATCCTTCTTCAATATGAAAATGAGATAATGACCCCTAGGTCCTGCCTCCAGTAGGCCCCGAGAAAAAAACAGTAAGGGTATAAAAATATTGAAAAATGGGGGGCATTACACTTTTTATAGTAATGATGATTGAGAGATAATATGTATCACCCTAAAAACAACTCCAATACCTATATATAAAAGAAAAAAATATACCCTGCATGCATGTTTAAAGTCAAACTATTAGAAATAGAAGGAAAAATTCAAAGTAAGTACCAAAATAAAATTGAAAAGTGACACAACAACCGTCCCCAAAATTCAAGAAAGTAAGGTCCAGCATGGTCTGTGTAATCCACATGAAATAAAGAAATTTTTTTTATATATGTTGGATGAGAATAAAAATATACTATTTTGGAAACAAAATTTATCCATGCACAAATGGGAGAAGTATACTAATACCCCTGTGAGAAAACAACTAAAACCCAAAAGTATATAACAATGTATAATATCCACCACAACCTCACTAAGGAAAGCTCATCAAATATCTCAAGTTAATTAATATAAAAAATAGTAAGCACATTGATATTTGGGTACCCCACACCACTCCCCACTGGTTAACTTCTCATCCCTAATAGAAAACATCCTACCACTATCACACTCTTATAGAAGCCTCACTGTCACAACCTTCCCACACACACCTAGGAACCATACCACATAATATCCCACACACAGAGACCTAGGCATAAAAAAACCTCATCCCAAAGATATGTGGGAAAGTATAACATAACCCATCTTGAAGATACATGGGTAACACACCTCACCCATAGAAACCTGGTCCTCACAACCACACAACAACCTTCATGAAGGGTCTAGGGATACCAATTCTTAGAAGAGAGTGCAGAGATGTGTGAATAACCATCCATCTATCCACCCATTGGTATGTTGGGAAATGACACCCAAATCTATAAAAATGGGAGTGTTTGACACGTAGTGCTGAACATGGGTGGGGTCTGTATAAAAGAAAATGAACTAAATGTATATATATTCTTTTACCAAACACTCATCCCAAACTATGAGTTTTCAAAACAAATAACCAGTCCACAAAAACTACCATTACTGCCACCTCTAAATGCATGTATCCAAACTAACGATGGTTACATCCCAATCTGATAAAATATCTTTGATTCACTATAAGACACGACTCAAAAAATACCCCCAACTAGTTCATTTAAACAGTTATCATTCTGCATTATCATATTATCTATTTTTTTATTCCATCCCTACCTGGGCCACTACAAAAAATTGAAAATGTTATAAGGTGAAGAAACCATACCAACCACTTCTAAATATAGACATTAAAAGAAAGGCGAAGGAAAATTAATCCAATCTAACACCCATTTAAAATATATTGATATCAAGAAATTTAGGGTGAAAGGCCTATGCTAGGTAACACCATCTTTCTTCAAAATCATGTCACCCTGTCCTTCTTGTCAACAAGTAAACCCCCAACACACCTCATCACAACCATGCTTGGAAACCCCACTACATAACAAAAAAATACCTATCACACCCAAAACACAAACATAACACCGCTTGAACCTACAACCCCGCTATCCAACCACTACCCAGATGTAGTTCCACTGCATAACAAGTTCGTTTGTTCTACAATAAACCAATCTGTCAACATGATATTCCATTACACCACCTACACAACCCCCACACACACAACCAAACTACCATCCATAACACCACATGGCCAGGATAGAAATAAGGTCGAATAATACCACACACATCACACGACCACACCAATAAATAAAGTTTTATTCACATTTAGCAAACACTCGTGATTTAATTCCACTTGATAAATCATTGGATATCACAGAACACATTTGATCCTGGGGAATACATTTATTTTACTGAATATATATGGTTGAACAACTTCATAATCATAAGGTTGTTCATGAAGTATCAAAAATAAGTATTCAAAATCCATATAGGTGCACAAACAGATACCACCAATGACTATGATTTTTAGAAGGAATATAACCCTTAAAAAACATGGTATGGATCATGGATAACATATAAACAAATAAATCATCATCATATTCTTCACATACCCTCATTTATTACTTCTTATTATCTTTATTAAATTTTGGTAAAACTATATTCACAAGGAGACATGAGTGGACCCACCTCATAGGATATACAAATAAAAGAGAGACGAAGGGTTCCATATATTGAACAACATGCGACCAATGATTCTTCCTTGATCCAAAACCTGGGGTCACGCAAGCAGTAGGAATGACTGTAGAGGAAAACTGAATAGACTACTACAACATAGGCACATGAATCCTCAAGGAAGAAAGTTTCTCAACACACTGAGAGAAAATGTAAGGGTAAAAAAGAAGATAGGATCTCCTATTTTGAAAATCCACATCTTATATCCACTGAAAGGGAAATGGTTTCAACAACAATTAAAGTTGGATCGTGGTCAATACCACACAGTATGATGATTTAAAAGTCCCAAAAGCTTTTGGATATTAATTATTTAAATAATGGCCTTTTAAATTCTTTTAGGAATGCTCTAATGAAGCTTTAAACTTGATTTATATCATATGAAACCTAGGTGGGAAACAACTAGAAAAATTGGAAATGACCCACCGATGGGTCAGTCACCGAAATGATTCACCGACAGTGAGTCACCAATGACTAACTCACTAACATGAGTCACCGATGTGACTCACAATCATGAGAACCCAATGTGATCAACAGATAGAGAGTCAGTGACAACCCTCACCGACACTACTCACTGACACCACTCACTAATTCCTGACCTATCGATGCCCAACCTATCGATGCCTCAACTTACCAGTGCCTCGACCTACCAAAACCTCAACATACCATTGCCTAAATAACTAACTTAGAGTGATAGAGATAATATTTTAATTATTTTTCATATGTTCTTCAAGGATTTAACCCCTTTAAATTAATCAATTTGAGCTTATTTGTACCATTTTAGTCTTTTGGTGAATTATTGTTTTAATTGTGGAAATTGGTTAATTCTGGAAAATTAAAAATTTTGTAGAGCTTCGATATTTTAGGCATATCTTCTAGGTTTTTGATCAAAATTGTGTGATTCATTTATTTCAGGAATTAAATTATTGTTTTCTTCAACTTTGTATTCTGGAACAAGGTCCAATTCAGCACACACTAGTCCAGAAAAATTCATCAAATGGAAAAAGTTTTCTACCCTATAGAATGAACCCCACCTTAATTAATGAATTATATCTCGGCCAACACATGTCCAAATGAAGTGAATCCAGCTGGAAAAGAAATAGAACTCTGTGAGACACGTTAAAATTAAATTTCATGAAGTAATTAGTTCATTTAAGAATCTAATGAATGCGGTCAAAATGAGGAAGTTTAAGAGTCACCTCGGGCAGAAAACATTTTCATTCATAATTCAAGGATAACTTTTGATAACCTTGGTTAAATTCACTGAGATTTTGAGGATGCATTAAAAAGACATATAGGAACAATATTTATGAATAAACCTTACCAATATTTGGTCATTTATTATGTTAAACGGACTCAGAATCTCAGTGGAGTAATTTTAGAGGGAAATTTTCCACTCCATAAGCCTATAAATAAGAGTGTGTACTTCCATTAAAGGAGGTTCAAGAAGGTGCAAGAGGGGATGTGATGGAGGATTGAGTTCTTGAAATTCCTTCTATTTTATATTTTCTCTTTTCTTTGTTTCACCATGCTCTCCTCATCCCCATTCAACTCTATTACCCTTCACATGGAGGGGTAATACCTTTGAGTGATCAGGGAAGGGGGAGTTTCACTTTTGTAATGTCGGAGTTTTTTTCTTAAATGTAAAACCCAATTTTTTCTGAATGACTTATATAATCATTTTTTCACAATTCTAAAAATGCGATTGTGTTTTGGTTTTGGTGTATTCATTTTTTAATAGCTTTGGTTAAGGACTTTTAATCTCCCTCGACCTAGTGCAATTTGTCTCGATTGAGCATATTGTGTTAGGTGGTGAGTGTCCAATGAATGTTGGCACATGTGTGGAACTAGTGTAATTTTTCTAGAGTACAATGGAGAAAAACCTCTTGATCGGGACTTGACTTAGTTGTTTATGAATTGTTTATGATCTTCCATGCACATAAAAGTTAATTCCATTTCTTTCTTCGACCAACGGTCATTGATAACTCAATCGAGGAGTCTTTCATTTGTAATTCAATAGGAAGAGAGGTAAGATAATCTTTATTACTATGATGACATTGAAAAAGGTGATCCCAACCTAACCCCATCACTCTATTCATTGATTAGTGTTCAACCTTTATTTTTATTACTTGTTTTGTTTTTCAACTCAAACAATTTCCAAAAAAACAACCATTTCTACTTTTATAAATATATGTAAAGAACATAATTGTTGTGAAATAATATTTGGAGAAAACATAGGTTGACCACTTTATTACATTTTAACTTAGGTTATATTTGTTTTTGTCACACTCCATGATAGGCACGTTTCAAAACATGGAGTTGTTGTCAGGGAGGCTGTGCCAACAATCCATTTGAAAATATTTGACTCTTTATAAAAAGCATAATTTTTTTGTAATGATGTTCTCAAATAATTTTTTATTTAATTCATGGAACAATTATCCATGAGTGAACAAACCAATTATTGAATCACCTTGGTCTACAAAGTATAGAGTTTTTCTCTTTGCTAAACAGATCAGGGGAGCTCTAATCCAAATTAACAAGGAGGATGAATTCAAGGATCTCATTCCAGAACTTAAGGAAAACCATGAATACTCAATATTGGAGGGATTGGCTAGAGAATTAGTTGAACTCCATGAGTAATTCCCAAAAGTTTATCAAGAAGTGGTTGAGATGAAACAAAAAGAGCAAAAAAAAATTTCAATTGCAAGGACTTTGAGAAGAAATACAGGATCTAGAGAGAAAAATGGAATGGCTCATTGAATTCGTTCACACATCCCAAGATAAACTCAAACCTAAACATGGTCCATTTGTGGAAGTGTATTCCCCTCTCATCCTTGATTTGAAAAATGAAGTACGTACGGGAGATCAACAAGATCTGGATAACTTCTGGAAAGAGTGTGTTGAAATACTTAATTCCATAGTTCCTTATAATGTATAATATTTGGAATCTTGGATTGAAAACACCACCAAGGTGGTGGAAATTGAAGATAATATTGAGGAGCTTGAATACCTGCCCACATCTGCTGCCACTCGACTCCATGAGGAACTTCCCAATGAATAAGAAATTGAAGCTGATAAAAATCAAGGAGATGATCTTTTCTTGAACTCATTATCTTCTAATTTTATTGAAACTAAATTAAGTATCACCTCCCCTTGAATTAAATTTTCAGATTATAACAACTCATGTATTGTCTTGATGGATGAGGAGGAAAATAAAGATGCGCTTAATGAGGAATAGTTGGAGCTCCACAAACATGTTGATCATTTATTTGAGGGAGTAAATGAGATTATTCAAGTGGCATTGACTGAGGAAAAAGAGACACCAAATTATTATTTTTAAAGAGAAGAATTTGATATTGACACATCATTATTTAACTTTGTTCAAATATAATTAAGCTCTGACTTTCCCTTTGTTTTTTCTAATGATACATCATGCCTTCAAAAACTAGTGGAGACTAAAAGTGATGCTATGAAATTTGATACCAAGAAAGATGAGGATGAATTCTCTATCCTACCCCCACCAAGAAATTTTTATCTTATTTTCCAAGGGTTGTATTTTGTGTACTATATTCATGGTGTCCTCAACAAAAATCATGAAGCACAAAATTTAAAGAATAATTTTTGTTGGTTCATGAGAAAGAAACATTATCCACCATCAGATTGGGGATAACTGATTAGAACTTACCATCTAGAGGAAGTCAAAACCCAGGGCCCAATTGGGAGATTAAACCAAGATCTATACTTCTTTTCTCATACTATTTTTATTTTAATTTCTTTTAATAAATTTATTATGTTTTGTTTTGTTATTTTTCTTGTAGGTTTTTAGTGTGCAACACTTAGGATATTAAATCAATATTATACTTTGAATAAGTTCGGTTATACCTCTTCTTTATACTTTCTTGTTACTATGATTCATTTTAAAATTTTCTTACATGTTAAATCAACATGAATGCATTGAGGAAACTGCATCATTTAAGTGTGTGGGAGGGAACCTTTGTAGTTTAGGATTTTCATTTGTTGTGTGTTTTTCAAAATAAAAATAAAAAATTGCGTGTTTTCAAATATTTGGGTGTTTATTTTTCAGTTTTTGGTGTGTATTTGAATCTTTTGAGATGAAATGATTATCATTTGAATTTTTGAAAACCATTTCATTGAGTGAACCAATTTATTCCATGAATCTAAACTTAAATGAATACTGAAAATGATTTTGTTTGAAATTCAATTCTTTGGTAAATTCATGAAAGGAACTCATATTTTTGAATCCCATGCCACAACTCAATGTATTTATATTTTATGTAACTTTCTCGTGAGGCTTTTGAACCATTGTTGTTATATTCTTTTCATTCATCTCACTTCATGAGAGAACCATACCATGCTTGTTTTAAAAATAATTTGATTTATTCCTTTCAAAACACGAGGGTTTGGGGTACATGTGTTTTAAATGATTTAGGCATTTCTTTGGTCTGAAATCCCATTTTTAAGAGAATATCATTTATTTTTGCCTACCTTGTCAATTTAATCCTTGTTGCCCATAGAAGCCATGAACAATCTTTTAGGTTAGCCACATTACAAGCCAATTTTCTCTATCCAACCTGCTCTTGAAGTGAAATTGCATGATTTAGTAGAACAAATGTTTGAGGGAAGCTGTCTTTTGTTGTGATACCTCATTTGGTGAAACTTTGGGTGGAAAAATAAAATGATGATGAGATGTGTGTCCTGATGAAAAATCATTCTGTTGAATGTTGTGCCTTTCTAGAGCTTCTAATAGAGGATGAAAGCTATGCCTTTTCTAGAGTTTTCAAGAGAAACCATGTTTGAGAAGATTGATTTTCTTTGTTAAAATGCTGGTCTATTTGAATATTTCTTGATATTTTCATGATTATGGAGCTGAATATCTACTAAGGGGAGTGAGGAGGACACCACATTTGAGTAAAAATTAGAATTGTTCAATTTTTCTTCCAAAAGAGCCAAATCCTCCTCATTCGGTCTCAGAATTTTTCACTTAAAAATCCTCCCAACTAAAAGCCACAGAACAAACATGAAAAATTATTAATGACAAACACATGTTCTTAACTCACATAGGGTTGATAAGTAAGAGTTTTTAAAACCTATGCTGACCCTTACTTTGGTTTGGATGAGAAAAACTTTGTTGAAAATTGATATTTGTGATATGAGAGAAAATTAATGTGAGGTAGGTGTCTTGTGTGCATGAGAGGAGAAATGATGAGGAAAGATATTGAATGATATGATTTGAGAAATTGGAATAATGGTTATAGATGTAAAATTATATATTTTATTACATGGTGTGGAATTGGTGGATCTCATATATATGTGTTTTGAATTTGCTTTGATTTGATCTTGATTTTGACTTGTCTGGGTGCCGATGTGATAAGTGTGGGGGAATTGATAGAGATAATATTTTCATTATTTTTCATATGTGTTTCAATTATTTAACCCCTTAAAATTAATCAATTTAATCTTATTTGTATCATTTTTGTGTTTTGGTGAATTGTGGGATTAATTGTGGAAATTGGTTAATTCTGGAAATTTAATGCTTTTGTGGAGCTTCTATATTTCAGGTATATTGTTTACATTTTTGATCCAAATTGTGTGATTCCTTTTTTGTAGGATTTCATGCTCGTGTTTTTCAACATTTTCTTCTAGACCAAGGAAAAGGTTGGCACACACAGACTCAGAATAATTCATAATATGGAAAAAGGTTTCTGGCTGATAGAATGGATGCCACCATAATTAATGAGTCATATCTCAGCAAAAACATGTACAAATGAGTTGATTCCATATGGAAAAGAAATATAACTCTAGGTTTCACGTTAAAATTAAATTTCATGAAAAAATTTGGTAATAAATAATCTATTGAATGCAGTCAAAAAGTGGAAGTTGAAGAGTCACCTTGGGCAGAAAAAGTAGCCATTAGTAATTTGAGGATAACTTTTGTTAAAATTGACCAAACTCATTATGATTTTTAGGATGTATGAAAATGACATATAGGAACAACATTTTTTTAATACACCATCCCATGATTCTGCCATTTATTATGATAACCAGACTCTATATTTTGGTGGAGTAATTTTGGAGGGAACTTTTCTATTCCACAAAATTATAAATAAGAGTGTTCACTTCCATTCAAAGAGGATAAAGAATGTGCAAGAGGGGTTGTGCCAGAGTATTAACATCTTGAAATTCTATATTTTTTCTATTTTCTCTTGGTTTGTTTTATAATTCAATCCTATTCCCCTTTCAACTCTATTGTCCTTCAAATGGAGGTGTAAAACCTTTGAGTGATCAGGGAAGGGGGAGTTTCACTTTTGTAATGTCATAGTTTTGTGCTTAAATGTAAAACCCTATTTTTCTTTATAATGACTTCTATTCTCATTGTTTCCCAGATCTCTTAATACGATTGGGTTTTGGGTTTGGTGTATTCATTTTTTAATAGCTCTGGTTAAAGACTTTTAATCTCTCTACGCTAGTGCAGTTTGTCTCGATCAAGCATATTGTGTTAAGTGGTGAGTGTCCTACGATTGTAGGAATGTGTGTGGAACTAGTGGAACATTTCTAGAGTTATAATGAGAAATGATTCTAGATTGGGAATTTCCTCAGTTATTTAGGAATTTTTTACGATCTTCCATTCACATAGGATTGAGTTCCATTTATTTCTTCAACCAAAGGTGACTGATAACTCGATCTAGGAGTCTTTCATTTTTCATTCAGTAGGAAGAGAGGGAAGATAATCTTATTACTATGATGACATTTACAAAGGTGATCATACCCTGACCCCATCACTCTCTTAATCGATTAGTGTTCAACATTTCTTTTTATTATTTTCTTTATTTTTCTACTCAAACAATTTCCAAAAAACTACATTTTCTACTTTCTTAAATTTAAGTGACAAACATGAATTGTTGTACCTCCTCTTTGAAGACAACCTAGGTTGAACACTTTACTGAATTTTAACTTAGGTTATATTTTTTTTATCTCACCCCACGATAGGAACATGTCAAAACATGGCATCGTTGTTGGGGTGGTTGTGCCCACAATCTATTTTAAAATATTTGACTCTTAAAAAAACATAAAAAATTATTTTGTTATAATGTTCTTAGATGATTTTTTCTTTAATTCATAGAAAAATTATCCACGAGTGAAAGAACCAATTATTTACTCCCCTTGGTTTATAGAGGACAATTTTTCTCTCTTTGCTAAACAGATCATGGGAGCTCGAATCCAAATCAACAAGGAGGATGAATTCAAGGATATCATTCAAGACCACTAAGAAAATCTTGAATACTTAGTATTGGAGGGATTGTCCAGATAATTAGTTTAAATACATGAGTACTTCCCAAAATTTTATCAATAAGTGGTTGATATGAAACAAGAATATGAAATTCAAACAAAAGATCAGTTGTAAGGACTTCAAGAAGAAATACAGGATCTAGAGAGAAAAATTGAATGGATAATTGAATATGTTCACACATCCCATGAGAAACCCAAACACAAAATTGATCCATTATTTGAAGTGGATTCCTCTCTCATCCTTGATTTGACAAATAAAGTATGTATGAGAGATCAACAAGATCTAGATGACTTATAGAATGAGAGTGAGGAACTACTTAATTCCATAGTTTCTCATAATACAAAATATTCAAAATCTTGGAAGGAATACACCACCAACGTGGTGGAATTTGAAGAGAATATTTAGGAGCCTGACTACCCGCCCCCATATACTACCACTCGACTCCATGAGTTACTTCCCACTAAAGAAGAAAGTGAATCGAAGAAAAATCAGGGAGTTGATCTTTTCATGAACTCATTATCTTCTAATTTTGTTGAAACAAAATTGAGAATCACCTCCCCTTGATTTAAAATTTTAGATTCAGAAAACTCATGTATTCTCTTGGAGAACAAGGAAGAAAAGAAATATACTCTTAAATAGGAACAATTAGAGCTCCCCAAACATGTTGATCATTTATTTGAGGGAGTACATGAGATGATTTGAGTGGAATTTCTTGAGTAAAAAGAGACACAAGATTCTTACCTTAAATGGTATGAATTTAATATTTACACTTCATGCTTTAACTTTGTTCAAATAGAATTATACTCTGACTTTCCCTTTTATTTTTAAAATGATGCAGCATACCTTTAGAAACCAATGGAGAATAAAGGGGAGGATGTGAAATTAGAAACCAAGAATGATTAGGAATGATTCTCTATCCTACCCCAACCAAGAAAGTTTTATCTTATTGTCATAGGGGTGGATTTTGTGTACTATACTCATAGTGTCCTAAAAAAAAGGATGAAGCACATGAATTGAAGAAGAAGTTTTATTGGTTCATGAGCAAGAAACTTCACCCACCATTAGATTGGGGATAACCGATTAGAATTTCCCATCTAGAGGCAGTCAAACCCTAGGGCCCACTTCGGGGATTAAACCAAGATCTATCCCTCTTTTCTATTGCTATTTTTATTTTCATTTATTTAAATAAATTTCTTATGTTTTATTTTGTTATTTTTCTTGTAGGTTTTTAGTGTGCAACACTTAAGAGATTAAATCCATATTGCACCACCAATAAGTCAGGTTGTACATCTTCTTTACACTTGCATTTTTCTATGATTCATTTAAAATTTTCTTATATGTTAAATCATATTGAATGCATTGAAGACACTACATCATTTATATGTTCGAGATGGAACCTTTGAAGTTTTTAATTTTCATTTGTTTTGTGTTTTTCAAAAAATAAAAAATTAAAAAAAAATTGTGTGTTTTTAGATTTCTGGGTGTTTATTTTTCAGTTTTTGGTGTGTTTTTAAAAATTATGAGCTGAAATGATTATAATTTCCATTTTGGAAACCCATTTCATTGAGTAAACTAATTTATTCCATGAAAAGAAGCTTAAATGAATGCTAAAAATGATTTTGTTTCATGTTCAAATCTTTAGGAATTTCATGAAAAGTACTAATATTTTTGAATCCCATGCCACATATCACTGTATATATATTTGATATAACCTTCCCATGGGGTTTCTGAACCATTGTTATTATATTCTTTTCATTCACCTCACTTCTTGACAGAACCAGATCGTGATTGTTTCAATCCGAATTAGATTTATTCCTTTCAAAACTTGAGGGTTGGGGGTACATGTGTTTTAAATGATAGAGGTATTTCTTTGGTTTGAAAGACTCTTTTCAGGAGAATAACATTCACTCTATCCTAACTTGTATATTTAATCCTAGTAGCCCATAGAATCCATGAAAACCCAATTAGTTTAGCCACTTTACAAGACAATTTTCCCTTCCAACATGCTCTTGAAGTGAAATTGCATGATTTAGTTGAACTTAAGTGTGGGGGAAGCTAGCTTGTGTTGTGGTACCTCATTTGGTGAAACTTTGGGTGGAAAAATCAAATGGTGAAAAGATGTCTGTGCTGATGAAAAATCATTCTATTGAAATATGTCCCTGTCTGAAGCATCTAATGGAGGCCGAAAGCTGTTCTTTTTAAGAGTTTTCAAGAGAAATTATGTTGATAAGATTGTATTTTTTACTAAAATTATGGTTTGTTTGAAAATTTCTTCATATTTTTATAGTTATGGATATGAATTGTTACTAAGGGGAGTGATGAGGATACCCCATTTGAGTGAAGATTATAATTTTTCAATTTTTCTTCATAAAGAGACAAGCCCTCCTCATTCGGCCTCAAACTTTTTCACTTAAAAATCCTACCAACCAAAATATACAAAAAAACCCTACAAAGTCCTCATGATAAACACATATTCTTGACTCACATAGAGTGTAGAATTAGGAGTCTTTCAAACCTATGGTGACCCTTTCATTTGTTTGGATGAGAAAAACATTGTTGAAAATTGATATCTATGAGATGATAGAAAACTAATGTAAAGTATGTGTCTTGTGTGCATAGGGGAGAAATGAATAGGAAAAATATTGAATGATTTGATTTTAGAACTTGGAATAATTTTTATTTATGAGGAATGATATCTTTTATTTATTGGAGTGGAATTGGTGGATCTCATTTGCATGTGTTTTGAATTTTCTTTTATTTGATCTTGATTTTGACTTGTCCTAGTGTCCAAGTGGTAAGTGTGGGGGAATTGATAGAGATAATATTTTCATTATTTTTTATATGTGTTTTAATTATTTAACTCTTTAAAATTAATCAATTTGATCTTTTTAGTATCATTTTAGTTTTATGGTGAAATATGGGCTTAATTGTGGAAATTGGTTAATCTCGGAAATTTAAAAGTTTTGTGGAGCTTCTATATTTTGTGAATGTCTTTTACATTTTATATCCAACTTGTGAGATAGATATAAGGCCCCAGCCTTAAACCTTACTTAATCTTGAGTTATTACAAGATTACACATTGAGGATATTTTCAGGTTTAGAGTTTTAGAGAATTAGATCATGAAACTTGCATTACATTCCACATTTAAAAAAAGTGGTTACATAAAAGACAGTATTCATTCTTCCCATCAACGAAAACATATTTAAAATAAAACATGGATTCTTTCTTGACACATCCTTGAAACTATCATCACATCATGTACCCTTCCCTTGACCTGTGAAAAACATTTCAAAAACTTGGGATGAGCATAAAAAGCTCAGTAAGGGATATATAGATATGGAAAGGAAACGTGAGTACATGTATACATAAGAATGAAATCATACTTTACCCATAAAACATAGGCATATCAAATCATGAATAAATCATAGAAATCATAAGACATAAAGGTAACTTGAGGCATTCATAACATTCTTACGTGGGGAGTAACCCTCTTGGTTACGTTTGGAATACCCATCACAGTATATTCCCTAAATCTCTTCGGAGAAACCTTAACGTTTCACTCATTCGCGTTACCCAATGCATTGGAGAGCTATATCGGGCTCACCCGCCCTTAGTTTATCACGGAACCACCTGTTCTTCATAACAATGCCCAAGAACCATAACATAATCGTATCACATAAACATGAATAAAGGAAACATAACATTTCCGCATTTCAATCACAATATAACATTTTAGGATATTGAAATAATGAATCCATTCAAAAAGAAACCATTTCCAAAACCATTTAAAACATTTAATAAAGAGATTTTTGAATCAAAGTGTCCCATACCACCTTGAAGCATTTAACATTTTAAACCATTAATATCCATATAAATAAATCCTTAAAAACCATTTTGAAATCATGGATATTAATAAGAACAAATAATTAAAACATTTAAAACGATATTTTGGTTAAAGGGGTTTTACCAAAATTAGAGACAGTTGAATACAATAATCGAGGAATAATATTTAGTCATAACTTTATAATATCATGAGAATAAAAGGATTCATGATATAATACTCCAAAGGACAGTATATACACCATATAAGAGTGAATTGGTTCATAACAACAATGAACCCTCAATAGAAATGTCAAATGTGATGAAATCCCTTATAAAGAAGGTATCCTTAAATTAAGGACAAATCAATCTCAAAAATATGTGTGACAAATATAAATACACCCAATATAAGTGGATATTAAGTGTAAAACAATAAAAGGTCATTCACACATATTCAATGGATGACATATTCAATGACTACATGTTGAACCCAAAGAAATCGAAATTGGGTTAAAAAGTTCCCTTGACAGCCTAACGACATCACATAAAAATGAGTTGATGAGAGATAAAAAGAGTATATCATCACTTGGACATAAAATTTACATCAATAAGGATATATGAGAACATATCCCAACATAACAATATGTAAATTAAAAGACCCAACAAAAGAAGTCTTTTAAAAAAGAGGAGGGTGAAAGGTTCCCTTACCGACTTGGGTATCTTTCAAAACATACACCCCATGAAAGAAGGACAATATATCATTGATGTAAATACTCATAAATGAAAGTATATTACACAAAGAGTATAATAATGGGCAGTACATACACCACTCAATGGAATTTGTGGAAAATGTAGCATAAATCTCACGGGAATAAAAGTGAGATGAAAAATCCCTCACGAAAACTCGGCAGCCTAACGGCGCCACATAAAACTTCCGAATATGGATTGATGAGATCAAATAGGGTATCTCATCACATTACAATAAAATTTACAGAAATAGCAATATAAAAGAACATCCCCCATCATTACAAAGAGGAGCTTAAAAGAAGTGACATAAAGGAGAGTACTTAAAAAGAAAGAGAGAGGTTAGATCTCTTACGAAAGTTCGGCAGCCTAACGGCGCCACTCAAAACTTCCAAAATGGATTGATGAGAGAGAATAGGGTCTCTCATCATATGAACATAAAAATTACAGTAAGATTAATATAAAAGAACATCCCAATCATAAGAAAGATGAGCTTAAAAGAAATGACATAAAAGAGTGTACTTCAAAAGAAAGAGAGTTGTAGGATCCCTTACCTCGGGTCCGACTTGACTCGATCGTTCTTTAATCTCCTGAATAATAAACTTGAGTTAATTTATAGTTCCTTAGGAACATTTTTCAAGTTAATTATTCCTTTTATATCACTTATTACCATGTCATAAACATTATGTAATCATTTAAGTTAATAATATTTGTTTTGCCGATGTTTGGTTCCCAAGTCGAAAGTGGACTTCTTACAATTACATGTTGTTCGTGTGGCCAAATGTTTATTATATCCAGAATTGTATTAATGATGTAGATATCATATATTTCATATATATCCAGTACATTCATTAATTTATAACGTTACATAATCATTTAGAGGTAAGAAATGAAATGCACCGTTCATGGAGACGGTAAGCCGTACGTACGCATGAACGCTACTTTCATTTATATTTTGTATTTTATATAATGGAATAATAATGATATAAAGGTATATTATAATTCCAGTATAATATCACATATAATATCATTGTTCCATCCTTTATACGCCCCACATATGGTATTAACGAATCACATCACTTTGAGGGGCGGTAGTCCGCACTTCCTAAAATGAAGATATCGCTATACCCATAATGGAAGCCATAAAGGTAAGACACAAATGAAAAATACAGAAGAATAAGTAAAAAATAAACATATTATATATCATATATAAAAATAGTGACATCATAATGGCCACCTTTGAAGGTGTTAAAAGAATGTTGAACAATCATCATTTCGGGAGGCAGAAATTCGCCATCCACGGAAACCGTATGTTCTTTAACCATTTGATGTAGTTGTGTGAGAGTGTAGCTCGAATAAATCTTATAACAACATCCTAGTATATTGAAGATACTGGTTTTGTTACAAAAGAAATAAATAAAAAGAGTTTAGGGGGTTGGAGAAGCAAAATAAAACAAATGAACATGAGAGAATGAATTACCTTTAAAAGTGTAACTCCTTTTGATTTGAGCCTAAAGGATTCCTTTGATAGGATTCTGCCCAAATGGAATCCTCTAGGATGAGGAGAGGGATGTGGAGAGAGTAAATGGGCAGGGGTTTGCCGAGCCAAAGGCTTGAGGGGTGTGTGAAATGAGGTAGAGGTGGGGGCCTTATATAAGAGGAGAGGAGGGGCACTTTTGGAGAGTTAAGAAATATTACTTTATTTGAAAATTTGTTTTGGTTTTAAAATGTCCCACATTGATATAATTCGTGGATAAGGTGATAAGGCTCTTAAATCCACTCATCCAATAAGTTTTGGACATGTGTAGTTCATAGAGTTTACATTATCTTTCCATTTTATTTAAATCGTCAAATAATGATGTCATCGCTGCATCATTATTATGTCATAAATAATTTAATTTATTTAATGTCTAAAAATTATAAAAAAAATACTATGATGTAGGAAATCTTTTTATATTTCCAATTACTATTTATAATCAAAATTTGGACTTTTGTAACCCCACTTAAAAATTGTTTTAGTAGAACATATCATGTTTGTGTCATTTTTACTTTTACATTAAATAAAACGTTATTTATGTCATTTCCCAACCAAAGTGGATCCATGGGGTCCCCAAGTTGTCCCATGGCTTGTCTTGCTCGGACATGACTCACCCAATAGGTGTAGGACAAGTTTCATGGTGTTTTCACATTCTTATAATATCATTTTTACCTTAAATTACACTAATTACCACTAATCGCGATTAAAAACTTAATAAGTTACTATTCACCAAAAAATTATTTTCAACCCATTGAACCACATTTTTCATACTAATGACAACCATGTATGTAGGATTTTAAAAATTCATTACACATTAGTGGTAAACTTTCATTTAACTGAAAAATCAGTTTGCTTGATTACCACTTAGTGGTTTCACTATTCATCAAAAATTGGAGTTTTTCAGAAAAATACCAAAACTTCACTCTAAGCTGTATTTGATATTCCGAATTCAAAAATGAAGTCCGTTTTAAAAAAATCAAAACATATTAGTCACATTAATTAATTTAATAATTAATTCCCGCTGTCAGAGCAAATAGCGTGTTTTTATAAAACAATAAGTATCAAAAGATTGACACTAGTTTAAGTCTGATTTCAAAGTGAAATTAATTCCAACGACCACTATTGGATTTAATGGTAAAAATATTTTCTAATTTCACTTTAAAACCAATTCAAAATATAATCTAATCATATAAATAAATTAGATTAAAAAGAGGTTTTGAATTAAAATACAACATTTTACACTATTCATTAAAAAAATGAACATTATCGGAAAGATACCAAAAATTTACACAAAGTAAATTTTGATGTCCCGATTCTTAAGAAGAGTTTTATTTGGTCCAATAGAATTTATAAGAGTGAACAAAACTATATTTAATGACAGTACGCCATCAAAAGGCGACAAGTGAACCTTTAGTGAAAACTAGGGCATATACGCCTAAAATTGAATTCTTTCTGTATTTTAAGCCTCTATCCTTTATTGGATAATTGTAAAAACATTTAAAAACATATATAATCATATTTTAGTTATTTCTATCCATTCCTGCCATTACAACGACTACATGTTAACTACCATTTAAAATAATATTATTTTGTTATTAGAGTGCAACGTAAGATTCCCAAGAAACTCGTTGTTGCGTGTTGGGTACGCCATCAAGCATAGAATCCCCTTTAAAGTCATTTAAAGATTTTATTCACAAATATGGATAAATATGAAATGTCATATTCTTTATTTACCTGGGGTGTTACATCCTTCCCCCTTTTGGGAATTGCGTCCTCGCAATTTTAAAATTGCGCTTGGAAACATCCTTGAAAGTCCCACATCGGAACAAAAGTCGGTAAAACAAACACTTTAAAATAAAGAAAGATAAGTACAAAGGTCACCCGAGTTAACCCATACTAGGATTCCAAGTATGAAAATATGGACATGGAGGAAAAAACAAAGGGTCATGTTCTGATGGAGAGTGATAGAAAACATGTTTAGGAGAAAGTTAACCATGAGAAAATCACAAACTTGTGATGGGTTAAACGGTATTCGATTCCCCAGTAGGAAAAGTTAATAGACAACATTTTTGTTTTAAGTTACTTTTTATTGAGGAATTTATTCATAAGGAAACATAATCACTTATCATGTTGACTCCCAACTTTTATTAGATTCCTTACACAAACTCATATTTTCTCCAAAAGGCGAGTATTTAGGAAGACTTGTTCAAATTAAGAGTACTATAATCAACTTCTAGAGAATCACCTAATCCACAAAAGAGAACTATATACTTCCCATGTCTTTAGGCTTTAACCAGAACCAAAACCAAGAAGGTTAGTACAAGGTCAGATAATCCAGAAAAGGATAACCCTTTAAAAAGAAAATCTATTCTTAATCTCCAAAATTTGTCCAACAAAACCCAAAGTTCAACGAGGACCATCCGATAAACAATTTGTCCATAAAATTCTTCAAAGTAAACCAATATAAGATTGAAACCCAAATATTTTAAGGATTTAGTCACATAGTCTTCCAAGTTAAATCGTAACATTTATCTCCAAACAACACCAGTTGCCCCTAAAGTCTCGTATTGAAAAGTAATTAACCTAATCACATATCCTCCAAGATAGGTTAATCATTTTCATAAATAACCCAAAATCAACATACTCTTAATTCATAAAATCATATAACTAGAAAGAATCAGCCAAACTAACCAGGGACTTCACGTAGTCCAGTGGTAGGCGATAAATACCAGTCGTACTTTGGTTGTGGGTTCGATTTCCTCAGCTTTGTCCGACGCGACGGGTAGTCACACAGTCTGCGTGTTGTCCTTTTTCCAAAACTATATAATTCTTAAAACATTCCCCAAAATGAGAAAAAAATCTTCAAGAATAATCATAACATATTTTAACCTCAAGTTTATCTCATTCCTTTCATTTTCCATCATATCATAGAGTAACCCATAATTACCTAAAAATTAAGTATCATATAAACCATAATGGTTACCTTAATAATTATTACCTGAATTTCCACATCGAGTTGGCCATCTCGTACATGATGCATTAGAGAACTCACCAAGGTTGAAGTGGTTGATCATGACTCCTTGATATTTGGTTTAGAACAACCACGAGTTTCCTCATTGAATCCTCTATTTTATCTAGTATCTTAATCAGAGAACCACCATAGTTTCCTTCAAACCTGTTGTCTCTTTGGTGCCTGCTAGATCCATCCATTCACTAAAAATAGAAATGTCAGTGTGAGTATATCAAAAAAACCATCATGTACTAATGAAGAAGGTAAACACTAAGATACACTTACTCATTCACTTTATCTAAAACTAGGACTCTTTCTGAAATCCTAACCATTATGGTAATGTCACTTATGCTTAAATAATACCCTAACCTCTAAAGTTATCTAAACCTTCCTTTGATACCAACTATAAGGCCCCAGCCTTAAAACTTACTTAATCTTGAGTTATTACAAGATTACACATTGAGGATCTTTTCAGGTTTAGAGTTTTAGAGAATTAAATCATGAAACTTGCATTACATTCCACATTTAAACAAAGTGGTTACATAAAAGACAGTATTCATTCTTTCCATCAACGGAAACATATTTAAAATAAAACATGGATTCTTTCTTGACACATCCTTGACACTATCATCACATCATGTACCCTTCCCTTGACCTGTGAAAAACATTTCAAAAACTTTGGATGAGCATAAAAAGCTCAGTAAGGGATATATAGATATGGAAAGGAAATGTGAGTACATGTATACATAAGAATGAAATCATACTTTACCCATAAAACATAGGCATATCAAATCATGAATAAATCATAGAAATAATAAGACATAAAGGTAACTTGAGGCATTCATAACATTCTTACATGGGGAGTAACCCTCTTGGTTACGTTTGGAATACCCATCACAGTATATTCCCTAAATCTCTTCGGAGAAACCTTAACGTTTCACTCCTTCGCGTTACCCAATGCATTGGAGAGCTATATCGGGCTCACCCGCCCTTAGTTTATCACGGAACCACCCGTTCTTCATAACAATGCACAAGAACCATAACATAATCGTATCACATAAACATGAATAAAGGAAACATAACATTTCCGCATTTCAATCACAATATAACATTTTAGGATATTGAAATAATGAATCCATTCAAAAAGAAACCATTTCCAAAACCATTTAAAACATTTAATAAAGAGATTTTTGAATCAAAGTGTCCCATACCACCTTGAAGCATTTAACATTTTAAACCATTAATATCCATATAAATAAATCCTTAAAAACCATTTTGAAATCATGGATATTAATAAGAACAAATAATTAAAACATTTAAAACGATATTTTGGTTAAAGGGGTTTTACCAAAATTAGAGACAGTTGAATACAATAATCGAGGAATAATATTTATTCAGAACTTTATAATATCATGAGAATAAAAGGATTCATGATATAATACTCCAAAGGACAGTATATACACCATATAAGAGTGAATTGGTGCATAACAACAATGAACCCTCAATAGAAATGTCAAATGTGATGAAATCCCTTATAAAGAAGGTATCCTTAAATTAAGGACAAATCAATCTCAAAAATATGTGTGACAAATATAAATACACCCAATATAAGTGGATATTAAGTGTAAAATAATAAAAGGTCATTCACACATATTCAATGGATGACATATTCAAGGACTACATGTTGAACCCAAAGAAATCGAAATTGGGTTAAAAAGTTCCCTTGACAGCCTAACGACATCACATCAAAATGAGTTGATGAGAGATAAAAAGAGTATATCATCACTTGGACATAAAATTTACATCAATAAGGATATATGAGAACATATCCCAACATAAAAATATGTAAATTAAAAGACCCAACAAAAGAAGTCTTTTAAAAAAGAGGAGGGTGAAAGGTTCCCTTACCGACTTGGGTATCTTTCAAAACATACACCCCATGAAAGAAGGACAATATATCATTGATGTAAATACTCATAAATGAAATTATATTACACAAAGAGTAGAATAATGCACAGTACATACACCACTCAATGGAATTTGTGGCAAATGTAGCATAAATCTCACGGGAATAAAAGTGAGATGAAAAATCCCTCACGAAAACTCGGCAGCCTAACGGCGCCACATAAAACTTCGGAATATGGATTGATGAGATCAAATAGGGTATCTCATCACATTACAATAAAATTTACAGAAAGGGTAATATAAAAGAACATCCCCCAACATTACAAAGAGGAGCTTAAAAGAAGTGACATAAAGGAGAGTACTTAAAAAGAAAGAGAGAGGTTAGATCTCTTACGAAAGTTCGGCAGCCTAACGGCGCCACTCAAAACTTCCAAAATGGAATGATGAGAGAGAATAGGGTATCTCATCATATGAATATAAAAATTACAGTAAGATTAATATAAAAGAACATCCCAATCATAAGAAAGATGAGCTTAAAAGAAATGACATAAAAGAGTGTACTTCAAAAAAAAAGAGAGTTGTAGGATCCCTTACCTCGGGTCCGACTTGACTCGATCGTTCTTTAATCTCCTGAATAATAAACTTGAGTTAATTTATACTTCCTTAGGAACATTTTTCAAGTTCATTATTCCTTTTATATCACTTATTACCATGTCATAAACATTATGTAATCATTTAAGTTAATAATATTTGTTTTGCCGATGTTTGGTTCCTAAGTCGAAAGTGGACTTCTTACAATTACATTTTGTTCGTGTGGCCAAATGTTTATTATATCCAGAATTGTATTCATGATGTAGATATAATATATTTCATATATATCCAGTACATTCATTAATTTATAACGTTACATAATCATTTAGAGGTAAGAAATGAAATGCACCGTTCATGGAGACGGTAAGCCGTACGTACGCATGAACGCTACTTTCATTTCTATTTTGTATTTTATATAATGGAATAATAATGATATAAAGGTATATTATAATTCAAGTATAATATCATATATAATATCATAGTTCCATCCTTTATACGTCCCACATATGGTATTAACGAATCACATCACTTTGAGGGGGCGGTAGTCCGCACTTCCTAAAATGAAGATATCGCGTATACCCATAATGGAAGCCATAAAGGTAAGACACAAATAAAAAATACAGAAGCATAAGTAAAACATAAACATATTATATATCATATATAAAAATAGTGACATCATAATGGCCACCTTTGAAGGTGTTAAAACAATGTTGAACAATCATCGTTTCGGGAGGCAGAAATTCGCAATCCACGGAAACCGTATGTTCTTTAACCATTTGATGTAGTTGTGTGAGAGTGTAGCTCGAATAAATCTTATAAAAACAACCTAGTATATTTAAGATACTGGTGTTTTTACAAAAGAAATAAATAAAAAGAGTTTAGGGGGTTGGAGAAGCAAAATAAAACAAATGAACATGAGAGAATGAATTACCTTTAAAAGTGTAACTCCTTTTGATTTGAGCCTAAAGGCTTCCTTTGAAAGGATTATGCCAAAAGGGAATCCTCTAGGATGAGGAGATAGATGTGGAGAGAGTAAATGGGCAGGGTTTTGCCGAGCCAAAGGCTTGAGGGGTGTGTCAAATGAGGTAGAGGTGGGGGCCTTTTATAAGAGGAGAGGAGGGGCACTTTTGGAGAGTAAAGAAATATTACTTTATTTGAAAATGTGTTTCGGTTTTAAAATGTCCCACATTGATATAATTAGTGTATAAGGTGATAAGGCTTAGAAATACACTCATCCAATAAGTTTTGGACATGTTTAGTTCATATATTTTACATTATCTTTCCATTTTATTTAAATCGTCAAATAATGATGTCATCACTGCATCATTATTATGTCATAAATAATTTAATTTATTTAATGTCTAAAAATTATAAATAAAATACTATGATGTAGGAAATCTTTTTATCTTTCCAATGACTATTTATAATCAAAATATGGACTTGTGTAACCCCACTTAAAAATTGTTTTAGTAGAACATATCATGTTTGTGTCATTTTTACTTTTACATTAAATAAAACGTTATTTATGTCATTTCCCAACCAAAGTGGATCCATGGGGTCCCCAAGTTGTCCCATGGCTTGTCTTGCTCGGCCATGACTCACCCAATAGGTGTAGGACAAGTGTCATGGTGTTTTAACATTCTTATAATATCATTTTTACCTTAAATTACACTAATTACCACTAATCGCGATTAAAAACTTAATAAGTTACTATTCACTAAAAAATTATTTTCATCCCATTGAACCACATTTTTCATACTAATGACAACCATGTATGTCGGATTTTCAAAATTCATTACACATTAGTGGTAAACTTTCATTTAACTGAAAAATCAGTTTTCTTGATTACCACTTAGTGGTTTCACTATTCATCAAAAATTGGAGTTTTTCAGAAAAATACCAAAACTTCACCCTAAGCTATATTTGATATTCCGAATTCAAAAATGAAGTCCGTTTTACAAAAATAAAAACATATTAGTCACATTAATTAATTTAATAATTAATTTCCGCTGTCAGAGCAAATAGCGTTTTTTTATAAAACAATAAGTATCAAAAGATTGACACTAGTTTAAGTCTGACTTCAAAGTGAAATTAATTCCAAAAACCACTATTGGATTTAATGGTAAAAATATTTTCTAATTTCACTTTAAAACCAATTAAAAATATAATCTAATCATATAAATAAATTAGATTTAAAAGAGGTTTTGAATTAAAATACAACATTTTACACTATTCATTAAAAAAATGAACATTATCGGAAAGATACCAAAAATTTACACAAAGTAAATTTTGATGTCCCAATTCTTAAGAAGAGTTTTATTTGGTCCAATAGAATTTATAAGAGTGAACAAAACTATATTTAATGACAGTACGCCATCAAAAGGTGACAAGTGAACCTTTAGTGAAAACTAGGGCATATACGCCTAAAATTGAATTCTTTCTGTATTTTAAGCCTCTATCCTTTATTGGATAATTGTAAAAACATTTAAAAACATATATAATCATATTTTAGTTATTTCTATCCATTCCCGCCATTACAACGGCTACATGTTAACTACCATTTAAAATAATATTATTTTATTATTATAGTGCAACGTAAGATTCCCAAGAAACTCGTTGTTGCGTGTTGGGTACGTCATCGAGCATAGCATCCCCTTTAAAGTCATTTAAAGATTTTATTCAAAAATATGGATAAATATGAAATGTCATATTCTTTATTTACCTGGGGTGTTACAATAGATCTTATGTTGGCAGACCATGATCATATGCGTCAATATTGTCTTCTGGACCAAGATCCAATTCAGTGCACATTGGCCCCAGAATAATTATTAAATTGGAAAAAAATTTCTGGATTACAGAACGAACCCCACCTTAATTACTGAGTCGTATCTCGGCCTACACATGTCCAAATGAGGTGATTCCAACTAGAAAAGAAATAGGCCTCCATGGGTCACGTTAAAATTAAATTCCACGAAAAATTCAGTCATATAGAATCTATTGAATGCAGCAAAAAATAGGAAGTTGAAGAGTCACCTCGGGCAGAAAAATTTTTCATTAGTAATCTGATGATAACTTTTGGTATACTGGGCAAAATTCACTGAGATTTTTAGGATGCATGAAAAAGACATATAGGAACAACATTTACGAATACACCTTCACTAGAGTCAGAAATTTATTATGCTAACTTGACTCCATGTTTCAGTGGAGTAATTTAGGAGGGAAATTTACTACTCCACAAGCCTATAAATAAGAGTGTTCACTTCCATTCAAAGAGGTTCAAGAAGGTGAAAGAGGGGCTGTGCTGGAGGATTGAGTTCTTGATGTTCTTTCTATTTTATATTTTCTATTTTCTTTGTTTCATCATGCTATCCTCTTCCCCTTTCAACTCTATTACCCTTCACATGGAGGGGTAAAACCTTTGAGTGATCGGGTATGGGGGAGTTTCACATTTGTAATGTTGAGGTTTTGTGCTTAAATTTAAAAACCCTCCTTTTCTTTTGAACGAATTCTATTATCATTGTTTCCCAATTCTCTTAATGCTATTGTGTTTTGGGTTTGGTGTATTCATTTTTTAATAGATTTGGTTATGGACATTTAATCTCCCTCCGCCTAGTGCAATTTGTCTCGATCGAGCATATTGTGTTAGGTGGTGAGTGTCCAGTGATTGTTGGCATGTCTGAGGAACTAGTAGACTTTTTCTAGAGTTATATGGTGAAAAAATTCCCAATATGGACTTGCCTTAGTTGTTTAGTAATTTTTTATGATCTTCCATGCACATATAATTTAGTTCCATTTATTTCTTCAACCATAGGTGATTGATAACTCGATCGAGGAGTATTTTATTTTTCATTCAATATGAAGAGAGAGAAGATAGTCTTTATGATTATGATGACATTTAAAAAGAAGATCCTACCCTAACCCCATCAATATCTTCATCGATTAGTGTTCAACCTTTCTTTTTATTGATTTCTTTATTTTTCAACTCAAATAATTTTAAAAAAATAACCGTTTCTACTTTCATAAATTTAAGTGACAAAAATAATTGTTGTGCACTCCTATTTAGAGACAACCTAGGTTGAGCACTTTACTGAATTTTAACTTTGGTTATATTTGTTTTTGTAACACCCCATGATAGGCACATGTCAAAACTTGGTGCCGTTTCCTAGGAGGCTATGCCAACAATCCATTTTAAAATATTTGAATCTTTAAAAAAATCATAAAAAAATATCTTTTCATGATTTCCTCAAATGATTTTTTCCTTAATTCATGGAACAATTATCCATGAGTGAATGAACTAATTATTGACTCACCTAGGTCTACAGAGGATAGTGTTTCTCTCTTTTCTAAAATGATCAGGGGAGCTTGAATCCAAATCAACAAGGAGGATGAATTCAAGGATCTCATTAAAGACCTTAATGAAAACCTTGAATACTCATTATTGGAGGGATTAGCTATAGAATTAGTTGAACTCCATGAGTACTTCCCAGAATTTAATCAAGAAGTGGTTGAGATGCAACAAGAAGAGGAAATTCAAACAAAACATCTGTTGCAAAAACTTTGAGAAGAAATATAGGATCTAGAGAGAAAAATGGAATGGATAATTGAATATTCACACACATCCCATAGAAACCCGAACCTAAAATTGATACATTAGTGGAAGTGGATTCCCCTATCAAGAAGATCTGGATAACTTATGGAATGAGTGTGTTGAACTACTTAATTCCACAGTTCCTCATAATGTAGAATATTCGACATCTTTAAAAGAAAACACCACAAACATGGTGGAATTTGAAGAGAATATTGAGGATCCTGACTACCTGCCCCCATCTGCTACCACTCATCTCCATGAGGCACTTCCCACTAAAGAAGAAATTGAAGCTGAGCAAAATCAGTGGGATGATATTTTCCTGAACTCATTATCTTCTAATTTTATTGAAAATGAATTGAGTTTCACCTCCCCTTTATTTAAATTTTCAAATTCGAACAACTCATGTATTATCTTGGAGGACGAGGAAGAAAAGAAAGATGCTCTTAAATATGAATGGTTGGATCTCGCCAAACATGAGGATAATTTATTTGAGGGAGAACTTGAGATGATTCATGTGTAATTTCCAATGGAAAAATAGACACAAGATTCTTACTTTCAAATGGAAGAATTTTTTATTGACACTTCATACTTAAAGTTTAATCAAATAAAATTATACTCTGACATTCCCTTTAATTTCTCCAATGATGCGGAATACCTTCAGAAACAAGTGGAGAATAAAGGGGAGGTTGTGAAATTGGAAACCAAGAAAGAAGTGGACTCATTCTCTATCCTACCCCCACCAAGAAAGTTTTATCTTATTGTCATAGGGGTAGACTTTGTAAACTATACTAACGGTGTCCTCAAATAAACATAAAGCACATGATTTAAATAAGAAGTTTGGATGGTTCATGAGAAAGAAAATTCAACCACCATCAGATTGGGGATAATCGATTAGAACTACCCATCTGGAGGTAGTCAAAACCCTGGGCTGACTTGGGGGATTAAAGCAAGATCTATCCTTCTTTTCTCATCCTTTTTTATTTTCATTTATTTTAATAAATTTATAACATTTTATTTTGTTATTTTTCATGTTGTCTTTTAGTGTGAAACACTTAGGAGATTAACTCAATATTGCACTACCAATAAGTCAGGTTGTACCTCTTGTTTACACTTACTTGTTACTGTGATTCATTTTTAAATATTCATACATGTTAAATCAACTTGAATTAATTTTGGACAATACATAATTTATGTGTGTGGGAGGGATCCTTTGTGGATTAGGATTTTCATTTGTTGTGTGTTTTTAAAAAAAGAATGTTTTCAAATTTTTGGGTGTTTATTTTTCAGTTTTTGGTGTGTTTTTGAAAATTTTGAGCTGAAATGATTATCATTTCCATTTTTGAAACCCATTTCATTGAGTGAACAAATTTATTTCATGAAAATATGTTTAAATGATTTCTTAAAATGATTTTTTTTCGTGTTCAATTCTTTGGGAATTTAATGAAAAGTACTCATATTTTTGAATACCATACCACATCTCACTATCCTTATATTTGAAATCACATTAACATGAGGCTTCTGAACCATTTTTGTTATATTCTTTTCATTCACCTCAGTTCTTGAGAGAACCAAACCACACTTATTTCAACCAATATTTTATTTATTCCTTTTAAAACATGATGGGTTGTGGTACATGTGATTTAAATGACTGAGACATTTATTTATTTTAAAAGCCCCTTTTCAAGAGAATATCTTTCATTCTGACCTAGATTATAAATTAAATCCTTGTATACCATAGGATCCATGAACAACCTATTAGGTTAGCCACATTACCAGCCAATTTTCCCTATCGAACCTACTCTTGAAGTGAAATTGCATGATTTATTTGAACTTAAGTGTTGGGGAGGCTATCTTGTGTTGTGATACCTCATTTGGAGAAACATTGGGTGGAAAAATAAAATGATGAAGAGATGTGTGTGCTGATGAAAAATCATTCTGTTGAACGCTGTGACTTTTTTGAGCTTCTAATGGAAGAAGAAAGTTGTGCCTTTTCTAGAGCTTTCAAGAGAAATCAAGTTTGAGAAGATTAAAATATTTTCTAAAATGCAGGTCGGTTTGAAAATTTCTTGATATTTTTATAATTATGGAGCTGAATTTCTACTAAGGGGTGTGAGTAGGATACCAAATTTGATTGAAAATTAAAATTTTTCAATTTTGCTTCTAAAAGAGTCAAGCCCTCCACATTCGGCCTCATACTTTTTCACCTAAAAATCCTACCAACTAAAAGCCACAGAACAAGCCTGCAAAGTCATCACGATAAACACCTGTTCTTTACTCACATCAAGTGGAGAAGAATGAGTTTTTTAAACCAATGGTGAACCTTGAATTGGTTTGGATGAGAAATACATTGTTGAAAATTGATATTTGTGAGATGAGAAAAAATTAATGTGAGGTCGGTATCTTGTGTGCATGGGAGGAGAAATGAAGAGGAAAAATATTGAATAATATGATTTTAGAACATGGAATAGTGGTTATGGATGAGGAATGATATTTTTTATTTCTTGATGTGGAATTGGTGGATCTCATTTGCATGTGTTTTGAATTTGCTTTGATATGATCTTGATTTGGACTTGTTTGGGTGTCCAAGTGCAAAGTGTGGGAGAATTGGTAGAGATAATATTTTCATTATCTTTTTTATGTGTTTCAATGATTTAACACCCTAAAATTAACCAATTTTAACTTATTTGTATCATTTTAGTTTTTTGGTGAATTATGGGATTAATTGGGGAAATTTGTTAATTCTGGAAATTTAACAGTTTTGTGGTGCTTCTTGTATGTCAGGCATATCGTTTATATTTTAAATCCAAATTGTTGGATTCATTTTTAGGCTTTCCATGCTTGTGTGATTCAATATTTTCTTTTATACCAAGGTCCAATTTGGCACACACTAACCCAGAATAATTCATAAAATGAAAAAAGTTTTCCGGCTGACAGAATGGACCACACCTCAATTAATGAGTCACATCTCGACCTAAACATGTCCAAATGAGGCGATTATAGATGAAAAATAAATAGGACTCCATGAGTAACGTTCAAATTAAATTTTATGAAGAAATTTGTTCATCAAGAAATCCATGTAATGCATCCAAAGATATGAAGTTGAAGAGTAACCTCGGGTAGAAAAAATTTTCATTAGTAATCTGAGGATAACCTTTGTTACACATGGTCAAATTCACTGAGAATTTTAGGATACATGAACAAGACATATAGGAACAAAATTTATGAATACACCTTCCCAGGATTCATAAATTTAATATTCTAACCATACAAAAACTTTTAGTGGATTGATTTTGGAGGGAAATTTTGTACTCCACAAGCTTAAAAATAAGAGTGTTCAGTTCCACTCAAAGAGGATCAAGAAGGTGTAAGAGGGTATGTGCTGGAGGATTGAGTTGTTCAATTTATTTGTATTTTCCATTTTCTCTTTTATTTGTTTGATCATGCTCTCCTCTTCCCATTTCAACTGTATTACCCTTTACATGGAGGGGTAAAACCTTTGAGTGATCGGGAAGGGGGAGTTTCACTTTTGTTAGGTCGGAGTTCAGTGCTTAAATGTAAAACCCTATTTTTATTTTGAATGACTTATGTTATCATCGATTCCAAATTCTCTTAATGTGATTGTGTTTTAGGTTTGGTGCATTCATTTTTTAATATCTTTGGTTAAAGACAATTAATCTCCCTCCGCCTAGTGCAATTTGTCTCGATCGGGCATATTGTGATTGTTCTTGAGTGTCCAGAAATCGTTGGCACATCTGTGGAACTAATGGACTTTTCTAGAGTTATAAGGAGAAAAAATTCTTGATTGGGACCCACCTTAGGTTTTTGTTGTAATTGTTTATGATCTTCTATGCACATAGGAGTGAGTTCCATTTCTTTCTTCAACCAACAGTGATTGAAAACATGATCATGGAGTATTTCATTTGTCCATCAATAGAAAGAGAGGGAAGATAATCTTTATGACTATAATGAAATTGAAAAAGGTGATCCTACCCTGACCCCATCACTCACTTCATCGATTAGTGTTCAACCTTTCTTTTTATTGCTTGGTTTATTTTTCAACTCAAACAATTTCAAAAAAACATCCTTTTCTACTTTCTTAAATTTAAGTGACAAACATAATTGTTGTGAAATCCTATTTGGAGACAACCCAGGTTGACCAATTCACTACATTTTAAATTAGGTTATATTTGTTTTTGTCACACCCCACGTCAAGCACATTTCACCGAGCTACCAATGCTGCACTACTGATGCCGAGTAACCAACGTGTCCTATAAATGATAAAACTGGAAATTTTGAAAAACTCTCAAAATGAGCTAGTGTTGCCTCCCAGAAAACCCCAAACAGTTTATTATGAAAAATTAATGGACCGCAGATTCTATTCCATTACATCAGATACCTCTCAAACTATTTTCTTCCTCAAGAATTCAAAACTGAACCCCATAGAAAGAGGGGTCCAAACAACCACCCCGTAAGATACCTCTCTAGGATAAACCACCCTATGTTTTTTGAAAGTTGGAGTGAAACCTCAACATAAAAGAAAACCTCCTCCAACATATTCACACCCAAACATCCTAAAAATACCCCACACAAGCCCTAACTGTCCAAACACATGAATTAGGGAGTTCCTTCCTTCATGTTAAGATATTATCCACTCTAGGAAACACTAACTTTTCAACATGGGATTAATCACATCTCAATTAATACATCTCGATTTGGAATCAGGTATCTCCCTTTTCGCATGTTAGGAATTAATCACACACTATGGGACTAGTACAAAACCCATCTTATAAAAAACATGGTTCAAGCACTACATCAAAAATCAAAACACATAAGAAAAACACAAAACAACTCCAGGTATGGGGCACACAATTGCGTCTCTCACTCCCAAGTACACTCCTCCAGACCACCATGCCTACACAAAACATGAAACAAAGTAATTTTCCATCCACACAACACCTTCTCCAACCGATCCTGGATCTCGACTAGCCGCTCCATGAATGTTGCTTCATCCTCGATATAACACTCTCCCCAGTCAATGATGTAGGAGTCTTCATGAAGATACCGATACAGATGGGAGACATAAAAGACATCGTGGAATATCCTCAACTTCGGTGGCAAGGAAAACTGGTATGCCACCTTTCCAACTCTCCCTAACAACTTTAATGGTCCGATTAACCCAGGAGAAAGTTTTTCCCCTCTACCAAACCTCTATTGTCCATGTCGAGGTGAAGCCTTTATGAAAACGAGGTCCCAACCTATAAATCCAAGGGTCTTATCCTGTGATTGGCACACAAATTTTGCTGATCTCGTGCTTCATTCATCCTATCACACAAAAGATACACATTCTCTATCTCACTCTACACCACTTATGGACCAAGAACATCTGCCACCCCAACATCTATCATTCAAAAAGAAGAATGACAAGAAATTTTATTTAAATATTCAAACAGAGGCATGCTAATGGAAGAGTGATAGATGTTGTTGTAAGTGAACTCTACTAAAATAAAGTGTCATAACAACGATCTACCAAAGTCCATAACACATTCCCAAAACATGTCTTCTAGTGTCTGGATGGTCCTCTTTGTCTGCTCATCTTTTTAGGGGTGGAAGGCCATGCTGAGGCATAACTGAGTGAAAAAAAAATCCGCAATACCCTCCAGACTCTCGAGGTAAAACATGTATCCTGATAAAATATGATGGATCTCATTACACAAAGCAGTCACACCACCTCATCAACAAAGCATTGCACTAAGGCATCCAATGCAC
Organism: Viscum album; assembly: GCA_963277665.1. Taxonomy (NCBI): domain Eukaryota; kingdom Viridiplantae; phylum Streptophyta; class Magnoliopsida; order Santalales; family Viscaceae; genus Viscum; species Viscum album. Next base: position 1,400,415,502 of record OY728125.1, read on the forward strand.
TTCACTCCTTGATTACTATGAAGTGATATAATTTTATCATTTGATCCACCACTACCAATATTGTACCACATCCTCCCAGATCCATGGGTAATCATGTGAAAAAATCCATTGAGATGTCATCCCACTTCCACTTGGGGATATCTAAGGGCTGCAACATACCACTGGTAACACGAAGATCCACCATCACCTTCTGGAAGACTGAGCATATTTTAACAAACTCAAACAATTCCCACTTCATCCTGGACCACTTGAATTGTTCCCTCAATCCACGATTCAACTTTGAAACATATGGGTGTACCTATAGTGTTGATCTATTAAACTAAAGAAGAACTCCCTCATGTATTATTACTAGAAAAAACGCATTCTCATGAAAAAACACTTAATTCTAACCATCCTCTAACCACCCCACCAGAGCTTAACCCTAGTCAATGTGATCATGCATGACCTCTACCCCCGAGTCTCCCCATTCATAATGCTCCACATTATTCCTTATGTATGACAATACCATCATCTGAAATAAACATCCGCTTTAACCATCAGTTCCTGCATCAAATTGAAAGGAATCCAACTTCTCCATCTCCCTCCACTCCTCCATAGATTCATAAACTACATCTCTCTGTGACTTCCTAGTCAAATCATTAGATACAGTGTTCCCCTTTAATGAGGTGTATAATATCTCAAAATTTTAGTCCCGGAGAAACTCCATCCACCACCACTGTTAAAAGTTAATATCTTTTTGGGAAAATATGTACCTCAAGCACTTTTGATATCTGAATACCAAAAATCACTCCCCAATGAGATAATTTGAAAACAAATTTAGCATGAATACATCCATTGCATGCTCCAGATCTTGAGTGGAATAGTTACGTTCATGGGGAAATAACTTCCAAGACACATAATAGACCACTCCCCATTTCTGCATCAACACACACCCCAATATTATATGGGAAGAATCACAAAACACCTCGAAAGTTACCCCATCCTCTAGAAACCTGAGCATTGGGGAACTGACCAGCTTCCCTATTAGATAGATGAATGCATCCTGTAAATACTCTCTCCACACAAAATCTCAGCCTTTTTTGGTTAGATCCCTAAATAGAGCAACCACATGATATAAATCAGTTACTAATATCCAATAATATCCTACTTGACCGAGAAAACTGTGAAACTTTTCCTCATTCTGGGGTGCTCTCAAGAAACAACTACTTCAACCTTCAATGGATACACTACTCACCCTGCTAAGACACCACATGCCCAATTCGTTGGACCACTGTTTCCCAAAACTTGCACATAGATAAATTTACATTGAGCTAGTGGTGTTGAAAGCCCTCCAAGAATGTTCTAATATGCTCGATATTATCCTCCTCTAATTTTGAGTAGATTAGGATGTGATTGATGATTACGATGATGAATTAGTCTATGAACTCACAAAATATGTAGTTCAGAAGCCTCATGAACATGGCTACTGCTTTCATAACACCGAACAAAAAAAACCATGAACTCAAAGTACCCATACCTTCACTAGAAAGTAGTCTTCAAGATGTCACCCTCATTAACCATCAACTGGTGACACCCAGACCAGAGATCGATCATTGAAAACCAACATTCACCTTAAGCAAGTTAAAAAGATCAGTTTTCCTTGGGAGAGGGTAATAGTTTATAACCACTACCTAAATCAACCTTTTTTATGATACACACAGACTCAGACCACTGTCTTCCTTCTTCAAAAAGAAGATCAGATCACCCCATGATGACACACTAAGCCAATTAAATTCCTTCTTCATTAGATTTTCAATCTGGATCTGTAACTTCGACAGCTCAGAAGGCACCATCTGACAAGGAGCCCTCAAAATGAGACTACCAACTGGTTGTAAGTCTATCCCGAACTCAACATCACATCATGGTGGTAGAGTTACTAACTACTCAGTGAAAACATCAAAGAACTCTATAAAAACATCTGAAACCTCCACCATCTTAGAATCCACTAATTCCACTAATAGTTTGACCAACAAGTAAAGAAAAGGCTCTATACACCGACTGCCCATCTAAAAACTCTAGTCACCAAAGAAAGATACACCCCATCCATCCAAATCTATAAACACAACTCTTCCCCAAAATACATTTACAACAACATGAAAACGTACAACCATTTGATTCCAAGGAGGACATCATATGGTTGCATTTGCAATAAAAAAATATCCACACAGGAATGATGTGGTCCCATCATTAGTCTATACCCCAAACTAACATAAAACTAGGAGGTCTAACATCTGACTGGTGTACTCAACACCAGGGTAAAAAAATTTTCTCTATGTATAGTCCTAGAGCATGTGCTAGACTAGGTTCAACAAAGGAGTATGAAGCTCTTAAATCAATCAAGGGAAAAATAAGATTACTAAAAAAATTGATCATACCTCAAACGATCTCCGGCCCTGCTGGTACTGCTGCCTCTGCAGCGTGAACTGACCATGCCCAACTTCTCTACCCATATGATGTTGAATGACTCCTTGACCACACTCGAGTAGAGGTACCTATGGAAATCTCTGAGGTTGGCCTCCGCCTACTCCATCTCCGCATGATGGAGTAGTATCCTGCAATCTCTACTGCTGAAACAACCTAAACGATATGTTCTGCTTAGGACAACACTAAACCTTCCCAACTCCATCATACTAAGATCAAAGTGGGAACTAATGTTGAAGGTGTTTGAGGCCACCACATAAAAAACACCTTGGTCCGAAGACTATGGAGAAATCATGGGGACCAGAAGGTCAAAACTGAAACTCATGATATCGACTCCCCGCTAGTCGAAACCTTGATGGCCCTAGCGTCTATGACCTACTACTAGAAGCCTTTCCATTTATTATAACCTACTGGATACCCTCTCATAGTAGACCTCCTCATGAGTATATCCTTTCCACCACATCAACCTTTTTCTAAGAATCTAAGAATGTTAGTTGGGATAAGGGATTAATTGCATACTAGAGCGGAGTACAAAGTGCCTCCCCAACACATCTCTCCTGAGACTCCTCATCTAGAATTAGGTTTGGAGAAAAGAAAAGGAGATACTTTAACATGATCCCCAACTCCCATACTGAAATAATTGGATGGAGACTAGATCCTACCTCTTCTCAACTATCATCGTTGAAGAGAGTAATTCCACCTGGAACTCCTTCTCAAGGTCGTCCCACAGAACATCAGTATTCTTCCTATCCCCGAGTTAAAGCATCACCACTGATTCGCTAATCCAATCATCTGACTAACTTCCCAAGAAACCCAGTACTTTATCGAAGCCCGGATCATGCTGAAAGTGATCACCAACTCCCCAAGCCAACTCTCTATCTCTATAAATGAAACACCAGCTTCATAGTTTCCCATCATCTTCGGCCATTAATAATCCTCCACTACTGGGTCAACCCTCCATCGGTTGACCAGGTTAGCCTGCTGAGCCTCCAATGATTGAACCACTCATGGATGATACTGAGTGCCATAACTTAAAGGTAGAAAGGTACTCCTAATCCCGAGTAGTATGTAATTTATTTTGGATTCATTTTAAATTTTTTTATTTAATGTTTCCCTAAATTCCCAAAAGAAACAAGACCACAAGTCATCATGATACATGTACCTTGACTTGGGTCTCTACCCTAAAAATATTGTAGCCTCACATGGTCATTCGGTAATTCAAAGTCCCTACATCAGATCATGGGGGGACTTAAAATCACGTGTCTTATCTAGTAATCCCTAGCCTATATCACATACCAAGATCTCCTAAAACTGATTCCCTACCAACCCATGAAATCCTCACTGTTCCTAACATCAAAATTCATCCTATCTCTCAACCATCACCTCTGATACAATTCTATCATGACCCTCCATTGTCTTGATGGAGGAAGGGATAGAGAAATTTCATGACCCTCCTTCGTCAAGATGAAAAAGAGACAACAAACCCCTCTAGCCCCACCTCATGTTGCCCTCAGGCCACCACACAACACTAAGGGTATACAAATGTCACAAAATTGGAGGAATTACCATTTTTATTGTATCTAAGATCCTTAGATAAGATGTTTCATCCTCAAAACAACTCCAAGACACAAATATATAAAAGAATCCAAAATCAACCCACATGGATTTTTAAAATAAAACTAATTGAAATAAATTTAATCTCCAAATTAAGTTCCAAAATAAAAATCAAATGCAACACCAAAAACTTTCCCCAACATTCGAGCTAGTAAGGTCCAACACATTTCTTGTAATCCATCTTGAAACCTAAAAATAGGTTTATATATGTATGGTGAGCGCACATGTATACTCAGTAGGAAAACCAAAGTTTACCATGCACAAGTTGGAGAAGCATACTAATGTCCTTATGAGAAAACATCAAAAACTCAAATGAATATAATAATGTATACTATCCACCCAAACTTCACTAATCCATGCTCAACAAATAACACATTTCAAGTAATGTTAAAAGACAGTAAGCACATCAATATTTGAGTACCCGACACCACTTCTCATTGGTCAACTACGCATCCCTATAGATGATAGTTCGGATGCTACCAACCTCACATACAAGCCCAATTGTCCCAAACTACCTGCACACACCTAGGTCACATACCACATCACATCCCTCCAATAGAAATATTGTTAAAAACACCACAACCTCATCCTAATGTCACCTTGTAAAGTACAACATAACCCATCCCAAAGACACCTTGGAAGCACACCTTGCCCGCAGACACCAAGGCCTCACAATCGCACCACAACCTGACTAAAGTTTCTAGGGCTAGTTATGCCTAAAAGAGGGGGTAGAGAAGTTCCAATGACATACTATCCACCATACCACTAGGATTTCGGGAAAGGATACCATCCCCCATAATAATGGGGGTGTTCAGTTCATAGTGCTAAACATGGGTTGGGTGCATATAGGAAACACAAGGAACTAATAGTATATATATATATATATATATATAGGTACCAAAAACTCAGACCAACCTATGAGTTAAAAAACAACCATCTCACAGAAAACCACCCTTTCTTCCACCCCTAATTGCATGTATCCTAACAAACAATGGTTACTTCTCAATCCAATAAATGAACATTGCTTCACTAAAATACATGACTCAAAACATACCCCAAGCCAGTTCATTTAATGAACTATCATTAGTCATTGTCAAATTATTTATTTATTTATTCCATCCCTACCCTAGAAACTACCAAACACTACATACATTATAAAGAAAATCAACCATACCAACCACTACAAAAATAAAATGAAAAAATTTCAAAGGTGAAAAAATCCAGTCAAACAACCATTCATAATATAACAGTATCTCGAAACTCAGAGAGAAAGTCCCACACAATGTAACATCATCACTCTTAAAAATCATACCACCCTATCCTTCATATCAACAAGTAAACCACCCCACACACATCATCAAAACCACAATTGGTAGCCCCATTTCATTGAAACAACACACCCATCACACCCAAAATATAAACATAACCTAACCCGAACCTACAACCCCTTACCCAACGAATACCCATATATAGTCCCACTACCTTAAATGTTCATCAATTCCATAATCAACCAACCTCCCAATCCGAGATTCCATTACACCACCTGTACCACCCCACACACACAACCACAATGCTAGCCACAACACCAAATGAAAAGCATAAACACAAGGCTGGATAGAACCACACAAATCACACTACCACCCCATCATGGAAAATTTCATTCAGATTTAGCAAACAAATGTGTCGTAATTCCACGTGATAAAATATGTGTTATCTCCAAACAAGTTCAATCCTGGGGAATCCATTTATTTGATGAAATATATGTAGTTATCCAATTATATAATCAAATATTCATTCAAAAATTATCAACAATAAGTATTCACAATACATACAGTTGTGTAGACAGTTTCCATTAACATCCCTGATATTCAGAATTCATACAACCCTTAAAAAACATGACATGAATCAAGGATAAAATTTAAAACAAAGAGATCATCATCATCATCATCTTACCATCCCCTAATTTATTACTTATTATTATATTAATTAAATTTGGGTCCAACCATATTCATAAGGGGACACGAGTACACCCACAAATCATGATACACAAATAAAATAGAGATGAATGGATCCCTACTTGGGACAACAGATGACCAATGAGACTTTCTTGCACTAAAACAGGGGGTCAAGTGAGTAGCAAGGAACACTCCAAGGGAAAAATGAAAAGTCTACTACAACACGGGCCCATGACTCATTTGGGAATAAAGTATCCTGGCTCACCAAGGGAAAATATAATGGTTCAGAGGATGAGAGGATCTCATCTTTAAAAAAGCCAGGTCCTATATCAACGGATGATATATGGTTTTACGGGCCATTAAAGTAGGATCATGGTCAAGAGAACACGGTTTGAATATTTTAATGTCCCCTTTAGTGTTAGGATATTAATGATATAATTAATATTATTTTAATCTTCTTTATAAATGCTCAAACTATGCTTTAATCTCGATTTATATCAAATAAAATGTAGGAGTGGAGATACTAGACAAATTGGGAAAAACTGGAAGTGACCCATCGATGGGTGAGTCACCCACACGAGTCATCGATAGTGAGTCATTGATTCCTGACCGACCAACATGACTCACCGACACAAGTCACTAATGTGTCCCACCAACATGGATTCATCGACGCTACTCACTGATGCCTCTCACTAATTCCAATCACTGATACATGACCTACCGACACCTAAACTACCGATACCTTGACCTACCAACACCTCAAACTACCAACTCCTAGAACTAATGGAGACTTAAACTACAGATTCCTAGTCCTAATGACATGCCACTCCCTGACGCTGACCTACCGATGGAGAAAATAGATATTTTGGAAAACTCTCGAAAATATTTATCGTTGCCTCCTAGAACACCGTGAATACTAGATTTTTATAAAGTAATAAACCTTGAAGGTCCAGTATATTATAATAAAAATTTATTATAGACTCATTGAAAATTATGATACTTGGACTTCAACCCTCTTATCAAGATTTTATTCTCTTAGATTAAATTCTTCATGAATACTACTCAGGAATGTTTTTTTCCAGAAGAAACAAATACCCCCTTAACAAATGAATATGTTAGGGATGTGGTAGAAAAAATTATGATTAAAACAACATTTTTATATTTCTCTATTTTCATAGAACTAAATCCTTATGTTAATTTTATATGGGAGAAAAAATACTTGAAAATTTTGGGAATATTGTATTGTATGATTGGAATTCCATGACTACTACTTTTGAATTAGATAGTTTCATAGCTTCCATGATAATTCCTTTTCATTATAAGGAGAGATTTATATTAATATCCTTATCCGAGGATTAAAATGGTGTAATTTTTATTGGGGATTGAATTTTCATAGATCTATTGACGGAAGACTATAGTTTATTCCCAAATCAACAGGCTCCTACCAGCACTCTCATTTGAGAATGCACAATAACCATGTGATAGGTTATGGTAGTGTATGGATTGACATATTGAAATCCATCCATATTTTTCTGATGTGAATCCTAATGTGGTTATTGATATTAAACATATAACTATAATTTAGTCAGTGATGGATTAGGTGCTACAATAGGATACGTTTGTGTCAATGGATAGGCTATATATTATGTAAAAATGCTTATGATGTTTACATATAATTAATGTAATACTAGTTTGAATTCACTATTCATTGAATTTAGAATCTCGATCAAGTTAATAATAAAAATAGATATGCCACATGAGTCATTATTTTTGTGAGTAAAAATATATAATAAAATGTCACCTAATGACATGAGTATACAATAAATAAGTGGATGGGATGGGGTTGGAATATCACGTTGACCAGGGATTGGTAATCTATGAGGCTTAGGGAATTGTGCTAGACCATTTCGAAGAGTTTGGATCCCCGTCAACATAAAAAATGGATAGGGTCATGAAAATTAGGGGTTAAGAAGTCCACATGATTAAAGGGGATATAGGAGAGGTATGTTTTGACTGAATTAGTTTGATCCAATGAATGAAAAATGGGTTAATAGGTTGAGGATAAAAGTGATCTAATTCAAAACATGGGATTCACTATTTTAATGTTGGGGATTCTTCCTCCAAAATATCAAATCTAGATGGATGGTGATCTATGGGAAACATTAAATCACTATATTGGATTCCATTCATAATTAAGTAAAATCATTCCTTTGTGATATGTAAGTCATGTGTGAGATGGCCCTTGGAAAATTATAATATAACTATAGGGGAGACTATTTGGAAACGAGGGTAAAATCAATCCAAATGAGGGGGAAAATGTGGTCCCATAGAAAATATGGATTCTCAAGAATAGTTTGAAACACTATTAGGTTTACATCATCATGAATTTATCATGTTAATGAGTTCTTCTAAAAAAACACATGCCAATAATATATAAAAAATACAAACTTAGTATTAGAAATAAAATTGGGGTTGATCATTCTCAGTACAGGGAAATACTATTATACTAGGGATTCTAGATTAATATAATTTATGTTTGAATAAGTTAGGACTAATTGTTTAATGTATTATATCATAGGCTTGACTGGTGTTGTATATTAAGCTCATATAGCTTTGACTAGGAGGTTGTTACTAGTTAATAATTTTGAAACATTGAGGCTGTTCATTTTATTTTTATTCCACCAATGATAAGGTAGTAACTTTTACGGACAAGTAACCTACACCCGGACCATGAATTTTAATATAATTAAATTAGTAAAATAGATTATTTTGATGTTTAATGTTATGAAATTAGGAAATAAGAGGTTTGGAAAGTTTGACCACATATATTTAAGGTTTATGGGGGTATTTTACTAATATAGTGAAACAAAAATGTTCTAGTAAATGGTTATCTAAAAATAGTAATCCCACATAAACCATGTTTAATGTGGGAAAAATTTCAGAACATAAGATTTATTGGGTTATATAAGAGAGTATAATAGGTGTGGATGGGCTTGGTTTGAAATTTTTCACTTAAGCCCAATGAAATTTATAAGGAAATGCAAGACCAGTTGGTTTTTATTCCACAAGACTGATTCACCATTAAAACATGAAAAGATACACAATGTGGTAACAATAATTGTGTTATAACTATACATGAAAATTGTTTATGGAGGAGTGGTACATTATAAAATATATGGATAAAATAATATTAATAAAGGTAGATAAGATATGGAAACAACATCTTTGAAATGTAAATTTCTCTACCATACTATTTGAGAAGGAGGAAACTAATTTTAAGATGACTACTGGACACCTATAAGATATTGATTTGTTCACTTTTTCATTTTCAGAAATACTAAATGATGTGTACCATGGATGGTAGGTGGGTTATGAGGGTGTCATGTTGTATTTTTTGGGGGTTCTATTTGGACATGGAAGGTTTATAGGGATTCCAAATCCGAAATCCAAAAGTGGGATGGTGAAATAAGGGATGATATTTGGGTAGAGTATGAGAACTCTAGTGGATATACTACCATGAATTGTCCATTTTGATATTGTGTACCAATATTGGTGGAGTGGCATAAAGTTTAGTGTGATTTATTGATATATAGAAGTTATAAACCCATTGAAGGGAATTGGTATAGAGTTTTACCATAACATATGGGGACTAATGTTATCCATGAATATGCATAATATATGGTTATATATATTAGAAAAAAATGTGAGATGACCTATCTAGTTAGTCTAAAAAACCCAATGTAATCATAGATTATGTGAATGATACAAGCATATAGTCTACATTACTCATATAAGGAGCAAGAATGACTCTTTTTTAAGTTAGTGCATATAAGAACAAGAACCTGAAGATTATCATTATTTAGTGTAGAAAAATATGGTTAGGATGTTGTCTTCATGATGATTGGGTTTTAAGAAAACCTTAATGGGGTTTGGATACCAAGTTTCCATTATATACAACCTCAAAAACAAGCACATGTAGTTTTATTTCATGATTCTTGGAACAATGTTTATATTTTTGGTACCTGGAAAATAGAGCATCACCTAGAAGTGTATTGTTATCTATATTATGAGAAGATTAAGGTAACCTAGTGAGGTAACTATATATCATTACAAGATTTGAGATATGATGGATTTGTGGAATTGAATAGAATATGGTATATGTGAATTACCATGTGTCCCACGAGATGAGAATCTTTCCATATATAGTTCTGCAGGGTTGTATATATTTGTATATATTTGGTTCATGAACATGTTATTAGGGGTATGGTTTATATATTCCATGGTGGGAAAAAAGAAAAAGACCTTGTGGGACATATATAGGACATCACCACCAAATTATAACCAAGAAAAATATTTCAAAGAAATCAACCTTGTATACAAGTAGAAAACATCCCACATAAAGGGATTTCCTTGAGTTTATGGAGAAACCTAAGTTCTAAGATGAAATGTGGCTGTGTTTTTGCCTTAGTTTACGACAAGATGTCTCAACGTAACCTTGTATCTCAAGGTTTGTAATTCTTGCCAAAAGTAGTTCAAAGATGGGTACGAGAGATCTCCAAAAATAAATACGAGTCTTGGTAATAGAAAAAAACCATAAAGGTTGTGTCATCTGGGGTGAGAAGAAAGACATAATTTTTGTTTAAGTCAAGAGATAACGATGAGACCATATTGTTTAATGTCATATATCATGGATATTAATCCCACAATTTTATATTAAATGGTGAGTGAAAGGTTACATATTGTTTAAAGTCAGAATTCAGGTACCATATGAGGTATCTGAATTATGTGAAAGAGGAAAATTAATAACAATAATAAATTCCTATGATTCATTCTCAAATTGATGAAAAATGGGAAATGGATGGTTACACATGTTAATGAAGTTATTTAGATATAAATTGAGGTTGGAATACTACATCGACATCTAAAGGAATCTATAAAATTGTTGAAATTAGACAAGTGTGAAAAATGGGTTGATTCACCATCAAAATACACTAAAATATGTGATAGGGTTACATAATGTATTTTAAGACTATTCTAGATCTATAGAGAGTAGAAGAATCATAAAATTTGGCTTTTATAACTTGATTTAAAAAAGAGGTTATATACAGATAGATGATGATTGATGAATTTGTTTTTTAAAAAAATCCACTATTATATCATCAATAGAAGGAGAAAATTAGGGTTGTGTCCTAAACACATTCAAAATTAATGATCCATCATTTTTTTATCAAGAAAGGTTCCTCTAGTATGTGTAACTTAGACATTAGGCAGACCATGTGGGGATAATATGTCAGTATAGGGGAGTTTTTTTTGAAGATGAAATGTAAAGTAAAATTATCAAAAGGAGATATAATCACAATGGGAATAAATCCTCATGTATTAGACATATCAATTTGGTACACCATCCCTAATGAGATAATAAACATAAGAGAGACACATGAACAGCTCTATCATGCACCAAGTATAACTATTTTCCTTGGAGTTGTAGGGGTTAATTTCATCTTCAAAAGACCATGGAATTAAAAAAAAAATTTGGTTATGTTTCTCAAACCATGGGATTTTATTTTTATAGTAATAAAACTAGGACTAGGGAGTGAGATGATCTGTATATGAATGAGGGTCAAAGAAATCGAAAATTTCATAGAAACATCAAGGAAAATTACACACCATATTAAGGGTAGAATAACATAGTTTAATGTAATGGTTCTTAGACCAAGGGACTAGAGTTTATGTTCCTTTGGCTTAGGGAATCTATTTTTTTGTATAGAACCACTTTTATGTGCAAGGGGAAAAGGAAACCTGAAAATGGCCATCTGGCACCAAGACAAGGTTAGAGGAAGTGGAGACCCAAATTTGTTCTTGATATAAGAGATTCAAGCATCATTACATATCTCATGGAGATAGAATCAAACCACACATAGTTATAAAGATTGAGATACTTCTACATATCTATTACACATATAGATAAGAGATGAAAGAAAGGGATGGGTAATATGGTGAGTTAAGGAAGAATAATACCTGATAACGATTTAAAAAATTCTTATCATTTGAAAAAATATAGGTCATGAGAAAATCTTGATAGGTTTTTATTTAATAGGAGGTCCAAGTATCACTATATAATTATTAATATAGTAATAATTCCACACAAAGTTCTATATGATAGTGTAGTGGGTGACCAACACTCGATTTGTGGAGGTATCCTCTCTAGTGATGACTCCCACACTATTTTATTTTTTAATAATCATATAGAAAGAGGAAAAATAAATAATTTAAGGTAAAAAAACTTTATAAAAACCTATTTACTTATAAATAATCTAGTAATGTTATTTTACACATAGTTTAATTTTATATAGTGAGGATGAAATACTTTATAGTTTAAGGCCATACTGCTTGGATATATATGTTATTTATTTAAGTGTTATGTAATAAGGATCCAATTTGAAAAGTTTAGTGTAATCTGGGATAGACTGTTGATGATGTTAAATTTATCAACATAGCATGATGGAAAAATTCTATATAGATTAAGGTATTATTGATATAATTGTAGTGAACCTAATATGATGTTTAATGAATAAACCCATCGAGAACCTCACATTGGTGGGAGGTCTGATGTGTTCCCCATCTATGTTGACCAATGAGTATGAACCACTATAGTAAAAAAGATATATTGTGAAACTTTCATTCTATTTGGGACTAACTTTAGTGTTTCTTATTTTTATAACATTGACATTATTAACTACAACAGTAGGTTACCCTAGAGTTATTATAAATAGAATACATTATTATTGAATTCTCTAGCCACTTTATTCTAGTGGACCTCGAGGTTGTGAAACACTAGTATCTGATATTAATTAAGGTATTTATCACAGATAGATGATTTCGAGACTATATATGTAAAATAAATTGGTCATAGATGAATGTCAGGAGTGATGGGAGCTAAAAAACAATGAAAAATAGTTCTAATGTTCTATATACGAGGGAGTAAGGAGTCTCATAAGTGGAGGTATGAGTTGTAATCTAATATTCTAGAAAATAATAAAATATAATTTTAGTCAAACTATACTTTTTTGAATCCAAAATCTCCTAAATAATTCTATATATAAATTTATGTAATTCATTGATCTATCTATTTTCAAATTCTTGATATCAGGAAGTATAGTTGGACCAAATATTTTACTTGGCATTAAATTTCATCATCTTGAAAACATGAATGTTATCATTATTTTCCATGAGAATATTATGACAGATTTTGAATGGATAAATGATGTGGAATTTATTGAACTCAATCATGGACCTAATCACAACCTTTTTAAGGGGTATTACCTTACACCACTTCAAAAATTAATCAGTTGTAATGATAATGAACATGAATAGTTAGATTATAGTTAGTGGGATAGGAACCATAATATAAATCCCTAATGTGGTGTGGGGATAAGAATAACTAGTATAATGGGTATTATATAGAATATATTTTATGAATTTCTTCTAAACTAGACCTTTGTAAAATATATAATGGACAATTGTGATTCCAGAAACCGTAATGAGACTATAATAGCAAAATCATCACGTTCGGTGAGAGATCTTCAAACATGTTTAATGATCCAAAAAATGTCTTCACATGAAAATATTTCAATATATGAGGGATTTATTTTCCTAGTATTTATAGAAGATGGAATCTATCAAATATTTTCTTGTAGAGGACTCACTCTTAGTAAGGGGTTTTGTATTAGATGAAAATTTCTATATGTCAGATGATTTTATCTTGGTAAGTTGGGTTTGTAGAAAGTGTTCCATGAATGAGGTAATTAAACAAGTAAGTTTAATAATTGGATAATTCTTCTTCGATAGGGGATTTTTTATGTCCCACATAGGAATGAATCATACTAATTTATTTCACCTCTTATCCCTCTTCATCAAGAGTGGTGGGAGAGATCACTTTCTAATTCACCACTATAATATTTATGTCCTATTTATATGGATTGTAAAGTGATGTTGATAGGTTTTCTAGAATATCTTCCAAATATTTCATGGATCATGGGACATGAGATTCTATTTTTTATATGTTAATTCATCTATTAACTCATTTGAGGGATCAAGTGTGGTGATGATAAATTTTAATCTATAGCTCATTCACTATTGTCATTATTGACAAATATCTCGAAGTCACCCATTACGTGAAACCAAGAAACATAGATCTCAAGGAACAATTTGATATTGATGATGATGGTTTCATTTTCTACATCAATTTTCACTCACCCATCTAATAATAAGAGGTAGTAGAGTAAGATGAAATTTGAGGGAGTGATAATAAAAAATCTAATGTCAAGACCATAAAGATTAGCGTTATTTATCCTTCTTCCAACCAAGCATTGAGAGACACCATAAAAGTGAATATTCCATTACTGTATTGCTTCAATGATGAAGAATATAAAATCTTCCGAAAAGTGAAAATCAATTGAATGATATATTTAGGTTTGGAGTGAATCACAGAAATATAAAAACACTTATGCATTGATGGTCTTATTAGGGATGAACATATTATTGAACTACTAAATGATCACTATACGTCACACTAATCATTATATCAATATAAGAAGATTGAGAATATAATTAATATTGAAAATATAAGAGATTATTTGGAGGTTATGATATTAAAAATAATGCCACAACTTCTAAATGGTGAATACCATGGTAAAAAAGATTTTAATGATGGAGGAATATCTAAAATATATATCAATCCTCATTTTATTGAGGTAATATAGATTATTATCATTCCCAAAATTAGTCATCTAGATAATGATGGAACTACGGTATCATTCTAAGGAAATCTTATAGATGACCAATGGCTTCCCCTAAATAGATTATGTCATATGTTTAAAAAGCAATGAATAATATCTGATGTCATTAAATTAATTCAACACCAATGGCTTCCCCTAAATAGGTTATGTCATATGTTTAAAAAGAAATGAATAATATCTGATCTCATTAAATTAATTCAACTACTATTCACACCACTAGATGTTAAGAAATTTATTCATAAAAAAGAAGAATAAATTATATTTTTCTACCAAGTTGTTGAAAAATGTCTGATTTAATCTAGATATCCTTGAAAACCTCATAACACTAACTTATTTTTTCGAAGGGGAATTTAAAGAATGAAATAAATATTCTTTAGGTCCAAATTGATACCTCTATAATGGAAAATAAATCCAATGAATTTACTAGAGTTAACACAAAAATGAAAAATTCAAGGGATTTATTATTTAATTATAGTTATTGGATATATTGAATAATTTAAAAATAAATTTATTATAGTTTTAGAGTTGGTGGAATATGAAAAAAAATCATACATATAACATTCCTCCGTAGTCGTGAGGAGGGGATTGAAGATGTTATACATTATATACTAGTATTTTTCTCTATAAATTTTCATGAAAAAAATAATCACCCAGTAGTTGTTGATTTCTTGTGACATTTCTAATATAATTTACTCATTTTCTTCTAGATCCAACAATATTTTATTTTACCTTGTGTTCCCATACATGAATAATAGTTGTTAGAAGCTTATGGTTTTGTTAAATAGAATAATTTTAACTGGGATGGGGAATTATTTATTTGGGTAGAGGTGATTTAGAATAGAAAATTTGATACCAAATATAATATTTATAATCCTATTATTGATTTGGAGAAAATTGTCTAACCACCTTAGCTATGATATATTTGTAATGAACTTGTCTTTAATCAAAATATCATCTTCATCCTTGACCGTGTAATCTTCTATGGTTTAAATTATACTTAGAACCTTCTTATATCCATTGTGGTCAATGGTATGGTCATGTTAGTGGATGCAGACCAATGGAGAATGACTTATAATATACTTCAAGATCTATAAAAATTCATTATTTAACTGATTCAAGAATGTGAAATTTCACTCTTGTTCATCTGAAGTCATACTGTTAATAAATATTGTCACCTAATGATCTTCCTAAATAATGAGGTTCACCTTTATATATTATCAATGGCATTGTAAACTCCTTCCACAATAGAAACATGGGTTCATCCAAGTCCTATTTATCCAAAATATGAGGAATGGATTCAAGATATTCCTCCTCAAGAATAAGTGATTGAGTTATGGAGATACCCTCTCTTATTGGGGTGTAATATTTGAAATTAGTTTATTTTCTACCTTTTCTCATAAATACTATATTGATGGAGGCTATGTCTCCCATCTTATGAATTATTCACTATCACTATCAACATACACTGACTATTCCCCCTGAACCAATAAAAAGTAATTGTTTAATACTCATATATAATATACATGGTGGAGAAATTTATTATGGGGTATTCAAAAAACATTCCTATGTGAAATGGTGAAAGTAATCCCTAGACACCGAGGCACTAATCCATTATTTTAATAGAAGTTTATTTGACTTCAATCCATTAAATTGTGAACAATAGAATAGATACCAAATTATGGAGTGGTTACTTCCAAAAAAGTTGATAGATATGAGAATTAAATTTTTCAAATCATCCCATGGATTTACAAAAGTTGATTTCAACTCATTAGGAGCATTGAAACACTTATTTCTTTCAACCCTGAGTTATTTTCCATCCCTATTGTAGTACATGACATCAACATAGTTAGTTTAATAGGATTATATTGGGGGATAATCTTTATGGACCACCCTTAATCATCTATTTAGGTATAACTTGGGGCACATGTGATATGACTAGGGTCTACTTCATTTTGGTGAAGCCAAGTTGTTTCTAGTAAGAAAATTAAATTGATGTCTCGCAAGACATTGAATAATTATATATTTTATTCGAAATAACTAAATATGGTATTCAATATGACCATTATACTTGGTTTTTGTTCACTCATCCCATATCCCAAAATGGTTCGGTAATATGGTGTTTTATTGTCCTCAGTATGCCCCAAATTATAGGGCATCTAGGTCAAGATATGATTGATCCTAGAGCTAGTGTCTACTAAAACCTAGTGAACATTAATTAAATTGAGGTTTCCCATGATGTTTATAGTGAGTATATATATATGTTTGATTGGTACAAAATCATCTACAGATAATGAGATGATGTCCAAATAGACCCCTTTCTCCACTACCTTCACATAGTATACCTAATGAGAAGCCACTTCAGTTTTGAAAATGATAGATATCTTCAGGGACTCGATGAGGGTCTCATGATGTAACATTTACATATGGATCAGATTATGTATTTGCATCCAATATTTTATATTATCATGGTTCTTTTGAACATCATACTTCTATGAAAGTGTCATGTATTTTATTCATAGGGTTTTTTGACTAAATAAGAATCATGGAGGGCCCCATTGGCTAGGGTATATTTTCTTTCATGGATCCCAATAATTATTTTTAGCGATTCAATGGTTTTGGTTGATTATTGGATGGTTGTGGTAGATCCATTTGGAAAACCAAGTTGATGGGCCATCAATCTGCATTAGTGGAAGCTATGGTGGTTGAATTATCTTATAGATTCAAATGAAACACATATCTTTTTATCCCATTGGTATGGAGAAAAATTTAATGAATAACATCGATGGAATTATTATTATAATAGAGTAATTTTCTATTTTCCAATGAGAAACATTGAGGTGTTAAAGGAGTTGAATGGTGTGCATCACCTCTAGGAATGACACAATAGTAAATAAATAATAGTACTTGGTACATAGTATTTAATAAAAAATAAATACTTTCCAAATAATTTATTTTTATGTGTTATATATTTTATCACAAATAAAAATTTCGAAATATTATTATACATGAAAAAATATTTAAAAAAAAATTAAATTATAAAGTCACAAGAACTAATAATAAGAACACATAATGATTAAAAATGAAATTTCTTTAATAAAATTTGGTTTCCTTTATACTTTTAATTTTTATTTAGAAGATAAAATTATAAATTTTTGAATTAAATTTTTTAAAATGAAATTAATTTTTGAATCCATCATGTGAAATTTATCTTATTTTAAATTGTTGTAATTTTTTCTAAAATGAAAGATTTTTATATGAAAAGTGATAACTACCCTTTCTATGAGAATGGTGACATTCACAACTAAATAATGTTGAAATAAAAAAAATTATCTAATCCTTTTTATTTAAATTATATATGTTTTATATGGTACAATATGTATTTTAAAATAATATGATTAGCTTACAAACCAATATTTTCATTTTAGAAATAATAAAATTGATTTATAAAAAATTGTCTTTAATAAATTAAAAATTTATTATTTTAAAAATTATTTTAATTAATTTTAGAAATTAAATATAAAAAAATGGATTTAGTAATTATATTTGTAAAAAAAATTATTTATTAATTACCATTTTGAGAATAATAAATGTTGCAATTGGGTAAAAACTTGTTACAATTATCAAAGCCATAAGTGTAATGTTTTTAATCAAATAGGTAAAAGGACAAACATGTTAAAAAATGTTTCTAATTTATTTTTTAGGTGTGTATTGACCAAAAAAAATATTAGTATTTGGAAAATTTATTACTTATTATCAATTTTTTAGTCTTCTTGAAATGAAATACATGTGGTCTCTTTAAATTAAGATGAAATAATTTCAAAATTTTCATTCTCAAAAGTTATAAATGGGGCCTCCCATCACCCATTCAAGAACACTCCCAAATTTTGGTTTCCTATTAAAAATCATCCAATTTTTACTCCCACTAGAATCTAATTTAACTTTATTAAGCTTTATTTCATAATAGTTTGGCCTAAGTACTCCCATTTAATAAATCATCTAATGGAAGGTCAAAGTTCTCAATTTCAGTACCAACTTTTCCCTAAAATTATTTCATATATTTCATTGACCTTAAAATACAATTTTAAAATATTATTGGATAAAATAATTATTTATAGTAAAATTACTATTGCTATATTTTGAGAACATCCTTTAACCACATTTTCCATTTTCCATTAATAAAAACAAAATCATCATTTGTTGGTTTGTGTACTCTGCCGGCTCCACGAAGTAACATATATCATTTTTTATCTTGTTTAATTAATAATTAATAAAGTAAATTAAAATTAGATTCACTAAATTAATAAATATAAACAATATCATTATGTTTCTGTAATAATTCTTTTATCCCAAAATAATACACTTTCATAACCATACTCATCCATTATTTAGGTATGTTCATGTTTGGGTTGTTCTAACCACCTACTTGGACAATGATATATAATAATATCATAACAGATTATGAGAATTTATTTAATAAATATAAATTATTTAAATTAGTAAATAAAGATTTTATTTCTGTTCTTTAATTGTAACATTAACATTAAACTCATATATTACCATACCAAAATTTGATCCTAAAAATCAACGAAACCTACTCATCATCAATTTAATAATTAATAATTGTTAACAAATACATATAATGAAATTATAAATTTATAAATATTTATTAATTAATGGTTACATTATCATTTATGATTTGGTAATGGTGATCTTTGGTAGTGTAATTAAGAAAAATACCACTAATATAAAACAAATTCCAAATAATCAATGTTACTCACACCCAATATTAAAAATTGTTAATAAATAACTCATATGAATGTATAAAATAATTATAAATGATGTTTATAAAAGTTTTTATATGTTAATTCAATTCATAAATATCTGATAAATATAGTTTTTTATAGAGTATATTCAATCACTTTAGTGGAAGTAAGGAAATAATGTAAGTGGTTCTTTATTTCAAATTTAATTTATTGAGACACAATTCTTATTGTGGACCATGATAATTTTTATGTAGTGAAAATTCAAAAAATTTATCTATTAATACATTAAATTATTTATAGGTGTTTTATGATTTATATTATGTTATTTTATTAAGTGGATTTGGATTCAAAAGATACTAAATTTGTAAGTGTTATATGTGTGTATTTTCAATTCTGTGAGACACATTTGATATTGCACCACATAATTATATATATATATACTATAGTAACATCCCTATATCTATTAATTATAATGAATATGATTTGTCTCATGATATTGTATTCTCTATTTAATTTTAATCCTCTTATATTCTTATCATTATTATATTACCATAACCGTAATGGTTTATTTATCTCAATTTTCCAATACAATTGTCATGTTTGATATTATGCTTGATGTTATGTATTATATTATTACTTACTTATTCATTGGATTTATTAAATATTATTAAAATTTATTTAATTTTATTAAAATTTATTTAATTTTATTTTCATATCTTATCATATACCACTTGTCTATATCCTTTGGAATCATTTTTTACCTAAATTCATAAGTGGTATTTTCCCCAAATATAATTGCTTGAGACATAATTCTTATTTTTCTTTATGGTATCATTAATATGTTGTTATTACTGCCTAATGAAATTATTTTAAAATATTCATGTAATTTATTGGTATTGAAAAAACATATAATGGTTTTTCTTAGAAAGGATTCCAAATCAAAATATTTAAAAGTTTCAATGGATATTTGTATCTATTTTAAAATCCATGATACATTATTGATATTGGAAAAAATAATTTCTTTTATATGGTGTTTTCATTAGCTATTAAATCCAATTATAATAATTATCCTTAATTTGGTGATATTTTAATTTCTATTTCTTGGTAAGCCTCTTTTGTTCTTTTAGCTCTTACATTATGATCAGTTTATGGATTTGTTTGTCATAATATTCAAATATATTAGAAAGGTTTTTTATTAAACAACCAGATTTGATTTGTATAGTGTGATTAGTTACCCATTGGATTTAATTATTTTAATTAATTTTTCTTTAAATTAATATTAATTTTCTCAAATACCCTTCAAATCATATTGATTTCATTATTAACAAAATTTATAAGGGGTTCTTTGTCACGAAGTTAATTTCTTAAGAAATAATTATTATTGTTCAATATGTCATATTTAATATCATGTTATCACTAACTAATATTTTTTTTAGTATTCATCTAAGTAATGGAGTTTTAAGAACCATTCCATGTTATTTCTTAAATTGTATTTCAATTCAAAAGATTACAAATTTGTAAAAGTTATTCATCTATATTTTTTAATTTCATGAGACAAGTTTTCTATTTCAAACATTATTTTTTAATATGGAATATACACTACCATATTTTATTCATGTATAATTAATGCAATTAATTTCATAATATTGTATGTTCATTTTATGGGTAACCCTATTTTTTCTTTATATTCTTACATTACCTTCTCTATAAGGGTTTCTTACTCAATCTGAATTTTAAATTGTGGTTTATTTTCGAAGTTATTAAATATTTGGAATTTGAATTATCTTTCTTTATAAAAATTAAAATCAATTTATTCTCTTATTTTTATATTTTGGTGATCATTAAATTTTATTTTCTATCAATAAATTTATATATCATTCCTAATAATTTAATTTCTATAAACATAATTTTTTTACAACTACCTTTCCACTATAAATACCCTATAATTCATTTGATTGAAGGGTGTTCACCCAGATTTGACATGTTGATTGATTGAAAAAATTAGTTACCTAACAATATACCCCTTATGCAATACAATTTACTTTTATGGTATTCTTATATATAAATATATTCCTTTTATTATTTGGAGAAATATAAAAAATAAGTATACATACTATTACAATACAAATATTTGTTGATTATAAATATATTATGGTTATATATTTCAAGGTTTATTCAATCCATTATATATCAAACTATATTTGGATAATTAGTGATGTGTGGGGCCCTCATTAGTTACTCGATGAATTAGTATGTCTAATGAGATAATCTATATTGGGTATTTTTGTGTAAACCAACTAAAAAAAATATCACCTTGACCTTGGCGCATAAAAATGAGATCAAGATTTTCCAAGAATAAGATATTGATGGTAATAACATGATGTCTAATATCATGATTTATAGCTTTATGGAATAGAATTTTCTATCCTATATTGTGTAACTCATTACAATGGAACTGGATTTTTTTTCCATGTGATGTATTTATTTCTCTGTCTTTACATGAATGTATTATTATTTCATTTTCATTCAATTATGGAATTATATTTAATTACATTTTATTTAAATATTGTTTATTATCATATTATGCTTAGTAATTATCTTTTTATTATTATTCATGTTTATATTTACTATGAATTGGTTATCTCCCATTACTGTGACTCAATTTACCTTAGATATGAATAAAACTAGTACACATGATATACGTAGATGAATAACTATTGAATATTTTTTTGGAGATGCATAAGACTTTTTTTTGGTTATGTAGTTTTTTGTCTCATTAAAAAATATTCATTTTTTATAAGTTTATGGGATTTATTAGATAATGTTTTTTCTAAATTCTCTTAGTCAACATGCCTAACAGGTAGTGGGAAAGTTTGTAATGAAATATTATCTTTAGGTCATGTAAATATGCAATGGTTATGTCTAGAATGCTACAATATTCATGAGAGTAGGGTTTAGATAAATTTAGTGATTATGATGTTTTTAGGAAATTTTAAGAGTTATAATGTCATCAAGGTTGATATGTTATTAAAGATAATAATTTCAATGGCATTGATAACCATTCACTTTTTTTGATGTTATTTTGAATATTCTAGGGATTATAGAAATTTTGTGAAAAACCTTGGAAAAATTATAAGTATAGGATATAATCATAAATATTGGAAAAGTATATATTGTGTGGTAATAATTTCAATTACCTCCTTGTTTGGATATTGGAAAGTTTAGGAATCTTTGGCATATATGAAATGAGGGGAAATCACCCAAAAAATACAATTTGAGTATTAACTCAATCTAAACTCTCGTGCATGATGAGTGTGCCTAAGAATACACACGTAGATATATAATAATAAGGGATATTATTTAGTTAATAAATTTTTATTTACAATAAATTATATGTACTTATTATGTTATGAAATTTGGCTAATAATTATGATAGAATAGAAAATAATGTAACCTATCTTGAACCCAAAGAGTTATAGGATAAACCAATGTTGCCATGAAAGTTTCATAGGCATAAAAGAAGATTTCATTGGAGAAAAAATCTTAGGATTTAGTTTTTATATATCATTTAGTTTTATTCAACTGGATATTAACATGTATTTTGAAACAAGATATTAAAAATAAATTAATGGACGATATGTCTCTAGAATATCTTAATACATATCCATAGATTAATATTCAAAATAAATGGCTGAGAATCATAATATATACCTATTATATTGGAATAGATATGTTACCTAGTATCACCTAAGATAGAAATGTTTGTATATATTAGAATCTATATCTTGATTCATGATTATCTTAAAAAATTCATTGGTATTATTATTAATATGTGATTATTAAAATTATGATGAAATGATTTATTTAATTTGGGAAGAATATAACTCTTTAGGTTTTGAAGAATCATATTATTTCCATAAAAAATATGTTTACAATTCAAACCCATTTCTTATTATATTATTTCACTACATTTAAATAGATTGATAAACAATTCAAACAAGATAGGAAATAAAAAAGAAAAAATTATTCATTCATATTAAAAAATTATAATAAAAACATATAAAACTATGTATTACACAACGTTAATTATTAGACACTATAAAGTTATAGGTTTGTTTAAAATTTTATAAATAGAAATGGGATAATAAATATAAAGGAATAGATTCTTTTATAATAGAAGATCTACAAAATCATATTCAACCTTGAGGATCACCAATAACTGACAAAAACCTATAAGGATGAATAACATCAAGAAAGGATAAAACAAATTGTGAGATCTAAAATGTAAATGGTGGAAAAGAGAAGTGTGTATTAATATGTGTGTATAGAATAAATGAGTTTAGTAAAAAAATATATAGTAATAATATATCAGTGTTATATATATGGTCATTAATAATTTAGTCAATGGATATTAATATATCAAAGAGGTACCTTTAAGACCTCTAGTTTTTATAGTTAATTTAAAATAATATTTTTCATGAAGAAAAAGTAGTGAAATAAAATAAAATTATTAAAACATTATATATATATATATATTTCATATTATATGTTGAAATTATTATTATTAAACTATGATATGGATGATTTATAAAAAAAGAATGATTTTTATGGACTAGTGAAATTAAATTTATATAATAATAATTAATTAATGAAATTTTGTATAGATTATTTAATATAAATGTTATATTTTTCAGAAAATAATTTTTTTAAATTTTATATATTAACTGAATGTTGGGAAACATTAATATACTTTTATATATGAAATAATATATTAATATTCTTTAAATTATAAAATTATAAAAAATATTATTTAGAACACTTATTGTTTAATAATGTGATTTCTTAATTGAATTTTTTTTTATATTTTGAATTTTCATTTAGAAAGTAAATTAAAAAAATTAATTTTATATTAAAAAATGGATTTCATTTTTTATTCTATAATGTCCAAATTAGGTTAGTATGATTTTTTTTTTATTTTTATAGAATGATTCTTTCTTCAGTTGATAGTGGAAAAAAACTTTTCATAACAACTATAACATTTTTACATAATTAAAATATAATTATGACATAAAAATTAGAGATTCCTTTTTATTGACCAAATATTTTTTATATGTAATATTATCTATATATTTTTAAATATTATTTTCACTTAAAAACCCATATTTATCATTTTAGAACATAATTATTATTTTTCTAAATTTTTTAATGTCTTATAAATTTATTATTGGAAAGATGTTTTTCATAACTTTGAGAAACTGAATCAAATAAAATAGATTTATTAATTATAATTTTTAGTCCTAAAATATTTATTAAGGTAAAATTTAATTTTAGGATTAAAAAATAAATTAATTTGGTGAAATCACATTCTGTCGGTAAATGCTGAAATGGTAAAATGGGTTATGAAATGTGTTAAAAATTCCTATCATGTTAAAAAAATAAATATTATTGATTTCTTGAGTCGTAGCTCAAAAATAAACTTATATACACTTCATTTTTATGAATTTTATAATCTTATTAAAAATTCAAACATATGATATCTTCATATTATTCTAAAATAATTATAAAAAACAAGGTATAAATTAATTTTAGGTATAACAAATTTATTAATTAGGTAAAAACTAGTTACTTCAATAAAAACCAAAATTGTAAAACGAGTTAAAAAGGTTAAAGGAATATCATGTTAAAAAAATATATCATTGAGTTCTTGAGGTGTGTTTCCAAAAAACATATCCCCACTTCATTTTTATAAATTTTTTAGACTTCGTGAAATGTGAAACATGTGATATCTTCATATTATGATGAAATAATTACAAAAATTATATTCTCATGACTTATAAAATGGTCCTGTAGTCCCCCCTTAAATACAAATAAAAAAATTTAGATTCATTATGAAAATAATTTTATTTCTCCCCTATAATACTACTTACCTTCATTAAGACTTTAGAAGCAAGATGTTTTCCTATGACATATATTTCTAAGGAATCCCCCAAGGGAAGCTCAAAGTTCTCATTAAAAGTACTAAATTTTCTGCAACATTGTTTATTATCAATTATTATTATTAAAAAATATTTTCCCCATTATTATATGATAAATTTAGTATTTATATTATGTTTAATGTTTTTATATTTTTTGAAAAATTATTAACCGCCTTTCTAATTTATACTAAGAAAAGAAAAAACTCCATTGATGTGTTTGTGTAAACTACCACCTCAACGAAGTAAAATATTTAATTTTTTTTATCTAGTTTATTTATTAGTTGTTAAATTGTACAATACATGATTCTTAAAAATAAAAAATATCTAAATAAATTCATTATACTTCTATAAAAATGAAATTATACTAAAATATACCACATTTATAACAATACCTGTCCATTAATTATGGTATGTTCATGCTTGGGTCATATAACCACTTACATGAAAAAAACAATAATATCACATAATGGATGAATATTAAGGAATATTTAAAAATAATTTTTGATATAAATAAGTAAAAAATGATTTTATTTTGGTTTTGTATTGGTATCATTAATACTAAAATTGAAATTTAAGATACCAACATCAATTCATTAAAAATCACTAAAACATGCCCATCACCCACTTCATATTTAATTACTACAAACAAAACTCCCAAATAATGAAAATTTAAAAATAAATAAATAAATATAAATAATAAATTATTGTAATTTTTTTATTTCTGAATCATTAAATTTTGGATAATAATTAAGAACAACACTATTGTCATGAAACATGTTCAAAACAATCAAGATTACTCACATTTGATATTGAAAATAGATAATAACCAATTAATATAAACATAGATAAAAATTTTAAATGAATTTTCTAAAAGGTTATATATATTAATGTGGTTATTAATAATGATTAATATAGTTATTTTTTCCATACAGTAGATTAAAGTGATTTAGTGTAAGTAATGAATTTAGAAAAGGGGTTCTTCATCTCAAATTGAATTTATTAAGACATAATTATTATTTTTAACTGTGATAGAATTTATATTTTGTGATTAAAACCAAATGAAATTATTTTATCATATTTATGTAATTAATATGATTTTAAGATCCATATTTTATTCCATTTTGTGTTCCTTTCAATTCAAAAGATTCCAAATAGGTAAGTGTTATTTTTCTAAATTTTCAATTTCAAGAGACACAATGGATATTGTAGAAAAATAATTTATTTTATAATGTTTATTCAATTTCCTACAACATTAATGTAAAAATATTATAATTAATTTCATGATATTTTAATTTACATTTCATGGTAACCATATTATGTTATTTTTATTCTCACATTACCATCATTGCAAGGGTTTTATTTTCTCTATGTTTAAATCCACATATCATTTTTGATATTTTACAAAATGTGTTATTTTATATATAGTACTTACTTGTTAATTATAATTAATTTTTTTAATGTTTTATTTAATGTAATTTTTATGTTTCCTTATAATTCCCTACTTTATATCCATTTGAATCCATTATTAAAAAAATAATAATGTGTTCTTTGTTATAAATTTAGTTTCTTAAGATATAATTATTATTATGGTCCATCAAATCTTTACTATGGTGTGATTTCTACCTAATTAATTTATATTATAGTATTCATGATATTCAATGGTTCTAAAAATATATAACATATTATTCCATCAAATGTATTTTGATTCAATAGATACCAATGTTGTGAGAGTGATAAATATATATTTTTAATTCCATGAGAAATGTTTGATATTTCATACCATAATTAATTTTTTATTGTGCATTCAATACCATTTTTATTTTAGGTATAATTAATATCATTCAATTTGTGATATTGTAACTTCCATTTCATGGTAAACCTCTTATTTTCGTTTGATTCTTACATTATATAACCACATGGGTTTATTTTTCTCAATTTAAAAATCCATGAGACATTTCTGATATTTGCCCAATTTTTCATTTTTTTACTATAATAAATTTTCTGTGGGATTTATTTATTACTATTAATGTTTTAGTAATTTTATTTTAATTTATTATCATAATCACACTCTTTAAATTTTTTTATTCTATTGTTACTGAAATTCATAAGGGGTTATTTGTATAAAAGTTTATATCTTGTGAAATAATTATTATTATCCACCTTTTTAAAATTAATATTGTGTGATTACTACATAATGATTATGTTTATCCCTAACAATGAATTTGATAGTGTTAGATGATCCCTGTTTAGTTTTTATTCATATGGATTTTGATTCAGAAGATACCTATTTTTTAAAGTTAATTTGTCTCTATATTTAATTCCATGAGAGATAATTGATATTGGATGGTATAATATCATTTATATGGTTCATTCTATTCCAAATTTAATTTAATAATAATGAATATATTTCATTTTATGATATTGGAATGTATATTTCATTGTAACCCAAATATTTTATTTTCATCATAACATGACCAATACCATATGGGTTTCTTCTTTAATCTCAATTTCAATTCCCTATCACATCATTTATTTTTCCAAATATTTTATTTTCTTAACATAATTTTAATTCGAATTCTTCTCTTATGTGAACATTATATATTTACTTCCATTGATTAATGGGTGTTCACCATGATTTTATATGTTGAAGGTTTGGATAAATTATTTACCAATATGAATACCCCTTTGTCTATAGGATATTATTTTGAGGGATACTTATATAAAAATATATTTTATTTATTGATTGGTTAAATATTGAAAATATAAATAATTTTTATTCTAATAAAGATGTTGTAATGACTCGTGTTTTTTAAGGCAGTGAATTTGTGAAAAAGAATTTAATTTTTTCTTCTATATTCTAATTAGGGGTAAAATAGAAATTTACCCTAGAATTTTATCTCTAATAATTTTTCTCCCACCATATTGTTCTAGGAATATTTTTTTAGCATAGGTAATGATCTTAGTGAAAATATGAGCTGTTTGAATTTTCACAGAATAATGGATATTTAATATTTAAATAATTATATATTAATTTATTCATGCATGGTCATTCAGTGATTTGTTTTGATTAAACCATGGTATTAAGATTCAGTCTTTATGGTTAAGTCAAGGAAGCTATGTTTTACCTAGTTGGGGAAAAAACTCATGTCTGGGACCAGGGCTGGGGCATGACAATATTTTATTTTTTTGTTCCCTTTCCATTTTATTTTCAACAGTTCACCCATATATTCTCATTTAGAACCCCTTAGTGATCGAATTCATTGTATATGAAATAGGAACGGGATATGGAGAGATAATTAGAAGAATTTAGGTGCCCCCGTGAAACTTGGGAGGGGTCTTGGTATCATGCAACATCTACAGAATGTGGAAATGGTAAATACTTCAGGATATTCTAAAAAAGGGATGGTAATTTTTATTTATTGTTATAAATCCTTGTATATTTACATATTTATTGTTTTAATGAAACATTTTTTATTTTTAACAACCCCATGTGGGTTGATCTATAGATATTATGGGGAAAACATGTGTTTCAGGGAAATTTCAGGTGTGTCTGTTTAGTAAATCCCAATCTCACAACATGTGTCTCCATGAATACATGTTGTTAACTTGTCCTATTTAAAGAATATGATATTTGTTTTGGAAATAAATACCATTTAATTAGATAACACCACATGTAGTGGTACTTGTATATATAGAAATCTATATTTCTATATATGGATTTTGGGGATACATGCTATGTACTAAGAGTATACACTATGTTGCCATACAAGGAAAAGTGTCTAGGTACATGGAAAAGATGCCCATATTGGGATATTTTTCCTTGTAATGTACCTATACAAACCACATGCGGTATACACACAATATTGGATTACACACCTATTCAAAACACATGTCCATGCCTTGTGTGTTACACAGGAATGTTCCATATATATGGTTAAAATCATGTAAATGTTTTACATAGCATTTTCTTGGGTTTTACATGACAATTTTGATTAAAATAATTCTCTCGGTGGAAAAATTAAGAATACACATTTTATACCCAAGTATTAATGTCATGTACCACCCTTTGCTTCCCACTAGAGGGTTTTTATATTTTTACATCATAGAGTCTAAATTGGACATAAAAGGAGCCCATTTTTTGAAATTTTCCTCATAGATTATGATGGTTGAACCATATAGGTTATTTTAGGACTGCAAAAGGCATTGTTTTGGATGAGTAATCTATGATGGTGAGGTTATTTTACAGGTAAATGAATTTAAAGATATTTTATATGAGATATATGGTATGATCCTCACTCGAGGGTTATAAGATTGATTACTGGATAGGGCTTGAGATCACCATTTATATTTATTGGAGTTTTAGAGGACAGTCATTGGTTAGTGAGGCTAGATTGTGACTTAATGAAGTGGATAGGTTGGTTGTTCAGACTACCTAGAGTGGGACCATTGATATGATATGGTTCATGATTCATTTCCCAAGACTGGTTCATAAGTACTTCATTCCTTATAGGAATATCCCATGTGAGGAGGACCCCTTTCAAACATAGAGGATCCCATGTACAATACCTCTAATTGTTTACTAATTTTTAGGATCCAAATATGGTTGACTCTACTTATGTTCTGACTTATATGAACACAAAATGCATGCCTCTATTTATGTATGGATCCAGAGGATCCCATATAGGATTTATCTCCTATGGGTTATCCAAGGGGACCCTTGTTGGTTTACCAAGTTCTCAACGACCCTGAACTAGTTAATTATGGGTTTTGGTAAATATGGTTGAGGGTGTCACCCTACAACCCATAAAAAACATATATGATCAAGGGGTTGTGTATGTAGTGATTGCTTTAGGTGTTTGACCAACCTCACTCATTACTTATACATTAACATGGTTATTCTTGATTTAGATATGATTTCCATAAGAGCTTCCTAGTATTTGGTAGATGGGACTTATGTGATAAGTTATATTTATAGGGATTCCTTGAGGTACTTATTTGAATATGGATTATGATCATTACATGTTGAAATGATATTGTTACAAGTATTCCCATTTGTCACTGGGATTCCAACTGACATAGGTATTATAGAGGGAGGCTAATGAGTACACCCTAATACCCTCTTAGATAGTGTTCCACCTGGGTTGGATATCTTTATAGGATACAAGTGATACGAGATGTTGATGGGTGGTTGTATTTCCACCAATCATAGGTTGTTGATAAACCAAAATATTATCGATGATCTCTTTGATCATGGACTATAATACTCCATAGGGTCTAGTTAATCCACCATTACCACATTAACTAAACTTATATATGGATGAATTTTTGTTCCATCAGTGATAAAGAAGTGTTTTTTCTATATGGAAAAAATATATTTTTTAGAATAAAAATATGGTTACAAAAGTCTGTAATGTGGTTTCTAATAATAATATATTTCTATGAATGAAAAAAACTCAATTGGTAAATTGAGTAGATTTTCAACTTTTTACCTTGGTTCTAGGAGAGCATTCCTTACAAATCAGTGAACTTTCATCTCTATTAAGGATTATCTGAGTTCATATTTCATGACTTCCTATGGGTTAGGACCAGGTAATCATACATAAATGTATTTTACACATTGGTTAATTGTTATGAGATCTAGTTCAATGCTGTATTTTCATGATATATAGTATATATCTAAAATACATCATCTTATTTATTGGAGGTGTGTATATGTGATACAATAGTTTTGAAATGTATCCCCCTATGGTGATGTAGCTTGATCTAAGAAAAATTTTATACTGGAAGAAATATGTATTGTTGAACTAGATCATAGGCATGAGGATCAATAGGTTTATTCCTAGTTTGAGTGTTATGAAATAAAACTCTACACCTTAAGAAAAGGATTCCCCATCAATCAATATATTGAAATCAATTTTCAACTATATATGTATTTTATTTATTCATTCCAGTTTTAACTCATCTTGTAAAGGCATATTTCATGATTATGCACTTATGGAAGGAGGTTATAGGATCCCCAATGGGGGTGGCCTTCTAAGATTATTTTTCAACCCCCATACATTCACCTCTATATAAATGTAGACCTCATGTATACATTTTCGTTGAGCTTAAATGCATAATGGATAGGGTGAGGACCTTGGGGTTCATGATTGAGAGGATCCACTCATGTATATTCTTACGCGAGTCTTTAGAGATCAGATATATGGGTCGTATTGGAGAGAGTAGTGGATCATTATAAAATATTTCAATTCCTTTAATTCTTGTATATATGGTTATCCCTGCATGAGATCATTCTTATATGTATGACATGGTTTTTCATGACTTTAAATTAATCCATATTATTATAATAATATTTTTTTCAGTTTATTTATTCATCGAAAATAATAAGATTTGTATGATGATTGTTTATTTATTTATGGTTGTACACTAAAATATTGGAGAATATTCTCCCCAAAGTGTCACCTTAAATCAACACTGCTGCGTTTCACCCATTGGAATTCAAATAGACATGATTGAGGTATTGTGGTGAATTGGCTCGGGGCAGCAGTTTTGTGGAATCTAGGCCAAGATGTGAAAAAGTGGTATTATAACTGTTTGTTTATGGTTATATTATTGTTTGAAAAAATGTGGATAAGAATGTTAATAATTTTTCAAATCCTATGATGGACATGTTATTAGTGCATTGATAACACATGTTTTGGTAAGAAGTATTGGATTCTAGGGATATGTGATTGCTGTTATTGATATGCATTGTTATAGATGAATATGAATTTTTATTATTCATTGAACATGTAATATGGATTTTGTGATTTATTATGGATTTATAGGACTCTGCCAATTGGTAAGAGGCTAGAGATATATTTATATTCTTGGATAGAATAGGAAAGAGGAATTTTTTCATGCATAATATTGGCATGTAGGGTCCACAAGTTGTAGGCCTAATAGTGTGTGATTTTATTATTGAAAGTGTTGTCAACTATTTAAATATTTATAAACAAACTAAATTATGTTTTACCATATAGGTTATTTGTCAAATTCTACTCAATTAAACTTACATATATATATTAACATATAATGGCAGGTCGTGTGGATCTATGGTGAGAATTTTAATAATGAGGATGATTACTCATATCTCAAGGAAATATGGTGCAGTGACCCTAGTGAGTTGATATAGAACATAATTTTGATGTTTTGGACCCATCATAGGGAATTATTACTGAAATTCATTAATTTAAACTTCCAATAATAACATATTCTGTGTTTTACTTCATATAATGGAATCATATTCTATATAACCAAACCATTTGCCTGTGGTATGGATGAATTGTTAAGATGTTGATGTATGTGTGTTGTTAACCATCATTGGTCAATGATGGAAGAAAATTATTTTCTAGTAAACCCCTTTGTTTGTGTATCATATTATATGTGTTTCACTAATGATTCAATACATCCAACATGGGGTTTTCCCATCTTTATTACTATAATATTTTACATAATTGACCGTCATTTATGGTTATCTTGTCAGATCCTCAAGAATGATACCAATAGGTACCTTAATATTTATAATGAACTAGAAATTAGAGTGTGTATTACTATATACACATGCCCAATGAGAATTGGTTTTAGTGTCTTCATTCTTGTTCATATCATGACCCTCCTAGGATCTGTTCCTTAAGAGTATGCTACCAGAGGAATTGGTCCTAGTAAGATGATTCTTTGTAGCTTATTCCCCTAGAATCCTTCATAATGTTAGTAGTTAACAATGGGATAAACATAAGTGGGTTTTTAATTATAACGAAAATAGTTTTTCCTCTATAACATAAAAATTTCAACCAATATAATTAAACCCACGTTGAAAGACTTTGGACCTTATAGGATGATCTTATCTTTAACTACCTTAAATTTACCCTTCTTTGTGGGTAAATGTGATGTGGTCATTATATGAGACACCCTTGGGAATTTTGGTCAAAAATTGGGACCTTATTTGGATATATGATCTAAAGCTATAGGTGACAGACAAAGAGGCCGATAATTTTAATCAAAACCCTATTAGTCAACGTTTGGTTTGATTAAGGGAATCCTAATAGGGAATTTGGATCAGTTTTAAAAATTCCTTTTATGGAATTTATATTGGTTGTACATTTTTTTCATATTGATTCATGGGAGGTTCGTGAGATTAACATTATTGGAAGGGTGATGACTTTGGTATTTTATAAAAACCCTTAGGTGCATGGGTATTGAGACTGAGTTTGATGGGATGGAATAATGATATTCTTAGAACCATTGACCAATTATTTTTTCTTTACCAGTGTTATCATAGCATGGGTAGACACTGTTGAATGGTATGAATCTATGTAACATGTGGTTTTGAAATAAATCATTACATTGGTGTGGTACCTAATTTTAAAAAGGAGTTATAAGGGATCTTCTAGTTTCATAAGACTAATTTGGAAAGTATCAATATTATATTGACTTTATTGATAGATGACTCATGGAAGCGTGTTTCATGTCTTGAACCCAGTGGTGAGGTATTTTACACCCATTGTGATATATGAGATAGTATTTTTACGTGCTGTTTATACAATGTAAATATTAAATCATTAAATCAGTAAGCATCCATGATTGAGATGAGGACAAAGGGTTTTAAAGAAATTTTGTGGGAACAATTTCTTCTTAGTTCTGATGAATTAAGAAATTGATCTCCATATTATAGGATGCATTGAAATTTTTTTGGGTGTTGTGACCTGACTAATCTAGAAAAATCCATGATAGGTTTTGACAGAGTGATGAATGTGGATCACTAGGAATTGACATGTTTTTTTGTAATAAAACCTATTGAGGTTGAACTTGAATATAATTATAAGGTAATTAATAAGGTGTGGATTTTATCATTTGTCAGTTGATAGTGGTGACCCTTGTTATGATTTGAGAGTTCATCATTTTACATGGAAACCATTTTTGGGAAGTAGGAATGGGTGATGTTCTTTTTTGCGATTAAGTGCTCGAGAATGACTAGTTTCAGGAATAATAGTCATTATGTTTGGTGATGGATTTAATTATGTCCATTGAATATTTTATTTTATAGTGTGGAGATGGTAAGGATGCTCCTTCGGTGGGTGGTATTAGATCAGACTTAGTTAAATGCTCCCATATGGGGAGAGTTGTGAGTGCTGTGAGTGTGGATACTAGACGATCATGATAGTGTAGTCTTGAAGATAATCAGGATGGTAGGATGGGTTCTATTTCACCGCCTCCAATGAATCTTGGAGACAAAAATGGTTTGATGGGTAGGTTGTATGGACTCGGTTTTTTTCAAATGATTAAATTGGTTGAAATTTTAATTTTTTTTCCTTTTGATTCCCATAAGAATTAATGTAGAATTTTTTATCTAGCAGATTGGCTCAAATAATTTGTTTCACCATTCTGTTAGACCACTAATAAAGTGATTACCGTAGGAAAAGATCATAGTGGAAATCCATTCCATTCAAATTTTGCATAGTAATTTATATTTAATTAAATATTAATTTATTCAAGTAATGTCATTTGGTTATTTCATATGAATAACATTTCTGATTGAAATTCCACCATTAATATGGATTTAGAGACAATAGGTTAATTTTAGTTGAGGAATAAACTCATGTCGGGCATCAAGGTTGGGATCTTTTTTCATTTTCATTTTTATTGCTTTTATTATTCTATTTTCATTTCTCCTTTTGTAAACATTATTATTTGATATTACCCTAAGGATTATCCTTCATCACATATGAGATTTTATGGGAAAGGGGAGAGAGTGAGTGGGAGAGTGAATAAGGGAGGTTCTACTGCAATGCTCAGGAGGATCCTTATCATTGATCGACTGCTACATAATGCATAAAAATGAAATGCAATAAATATTTCCACCAAATGGTAGACCATTATATTTTTACTTAAATCACTATAAAATTAAATAATTTTAGTGTCAAGTCCCTATTATGATTTATAATGACCCAATTTGGTTTCATATATATATATTTAGGGTAAATCTAGCGTTTTGGGTCAATTACAAGTCTTTTTTCTAAGGAAATATTAATCACATGATGTGTGGATCTATAAACATATCCCAAGAACTCAACCTTTTCATGGAAGATGATATTTTTTTGGAAATACACATCATGTACTTGGAGTACATGTCATGTAGTGGTACTTGGACATGTGGCCAAGTACATGTTTTGATGGAGATTTTGGGAATACATTCTATCTATTTATATTACATGTCGAGTTGTCATACATGGATGAGTGGCCGAGTACACAAGCAACCTGTGTAGGGAATCTTTTCTTAGTGGAGTAAACAACTATATCCTGTGTGGTGTACATGTCATGTCAGTGTAAATTCCACGTATAAACACATGTCTAGACCATGTACAGGTACCTCTATAGGGTACATATAGTGTAAATGTTTTACATGATTTGTACTTGTTTTTTACACTGCATGTTTAGCTGAATTACATGCTTTGGTGGGGATTTGAGAGTACATGTCTTGTAATCAATTATATATTTCATGTACTACCACTTTATTAAAATTTTATATTATTTACTTCTCAGAGATGGAATTTTATATAAAGATATTTTATTTTAAGTATTTTTTTGTAGATAAAGTTAGTCAAACCATTTGGGTGGTTTAAGGACTGAGAATAGGTGTTTTGGGATGAGAAATCTATGATTCCACTGAAAATAAGCCTTTATAGTTATGGAATAGTTCATAATGTTATGTAATGATTATTAATTTTGATAAGATATATTATTTATGTATCAAAAGTATGGGTTCATATAGAAATTAAATTCCCAAATTAGTTAATGGGAAGGGTCACTCATGCTTTGGAATCAAGGGTAAAATCCACCCCATGTTATGAGGTTTTTTCCTTAGGAAATATGGTGAAATTCAATTGAGTGAAAAATAGTGTGGGTAAGATGTTTGGACAAGATAATATCCTATCAATTTTGAGTTCTTGTTGATGAAAATAGGTATTATACCTCATATCATATCTGTGGGTTATATTTCAATCCCCCTAGATAACACTCCGGAGGATATTATAGCACCCAAGGTTTTCCAATACACCCAAAGGGATTCATGACAGGGACTAACTACCCTACTACATGACTAACCCTATTATTATGATTTGATTCCCACATTAGACGATTGTTAGGATCACATACACATGATTATAATTTTGTTTCCCTCCCTTTTGATGATTTTATTCCCTAATGAAAGAGGGTTTCAAAACTATGGAGCATAATCATGCTAGTGTGATACCCATACTAGGTAATATTATAGTATATTTTGAGTATTGGTGGGATGGAGTGGCTATTATACCATCCTTTCCCCTCATAAATTATCCTATAAAGTAGATGAGTTTCATGTATATACTAGGAATAATATTGATGCAATTTGTATTATCAATAATGTAAAATTTAATTATTTTTATTAGATAGGTGAATCCATTATTTTTTGTGAAATGGTTTAATATTTTGAAGGGCATAATGCTTCTATACCTCTTACAATTAAGTTATGATGTCTTATAAATAATAACCTATGGGTTCTCCTCATTTATATGTGTTGATAATATTACATAAAAAATTAAAAATATAGATAATGGTTGTCAATCAAGTCATTCTATTTTATTTTATCATTTTGAGAGTGAATTTATTAAATTTAAGGGAATAAAAACAAAAAGTGTTATTTGAGAGAAACATTATAATATTTGTGAAGGAAATACATTACTTAATTGGATAAATCTATAGATTTTGAGACTAATGTACAATGATATTTGGAAGGATGGTCATAAAATTATAGAAATATTCTTTAAAACGGTTATTGAGGTTGTGATAAAACAAAATCCCATGGTAATAATTTATAAGACTTTACCATTGTAGATAAGATCATTATTATCATATGTATAATGATTTACATTAATATATCAACATTGGAAGATAAAGATTTTGGTTCCATAACTCTTTATTACTTACACTTTATTTTGATATCTTATGAGATATAGAAAGATACCATTATCATGAAGAAGGAAATGGCTAAGATGGATATTTCCATTAAAGCCTCTAAACCTAGTAAATAAAAAATATGGTTGTTATTGAAGAATAATATTACAGTTTTCATTATGATGAATATTTTTTGGAAAATTTTTATGATATTAGATCCCATATCCCATGAAATATTTGAATAATGAATGTAATGTATATGGGAAATCTCCCAAAAAATTTTTTGGTTCAAAGACATTGTGGACTTTGTAGAAAAATGATTAATGATGAGAGATGAAGAAGACATTGAAGAGAATGATGGAATCTTAAGAATACCCTATAATAACAAGGTAAATAAGTAAATTCTTACTTATAAATGGAGTGATAATAAATTTTCTAAATATAAAATACAAAATTTCTATCTAAGTAAGAAGGATGTGATAATGAAGGTGAAGAAGTTGTTAATTAAAATGAAGAAGTTTGTAAAAACAAATTCTTATTGATAAAGTGGATAATGGCGATTTTACAAGTGATAAATGTAGTGGTAATATAAATTAAGAGTGATATATGGAGATATAGTTCATTCTAAATAGGAAATTAAAATTATTATGCTAAATGATTGATAAATTGGAGAATCTGATCCCAATATTGAATAAAGTTATTCAATTTATCAACAATAAGGAATATCTCCTTATTGAAGAAAAATAAAATTTTCATTAGGATACTGATTATTCAAAGTAGTTTGATGATTATGTGAATAATAATTTATTCATTATAAAATTATTGTTTAAGGAGAATGATAATAAGTTTGACCATAATCAACAGTTTTTTTCCAAAACTGTTGACAATTTGAACAACTCCATACCCATAATTTAGATTTCTATTATATAAGTTACAAAATGTTCAATGAATAATTTAGGTTTTACATACCAAAATAAATATTCCCTAATTTTTATTTTTATCTTATAAATTTTAGTAGAGATTTTTAGAAGAAGAAGAATATGGGAGGGATCATTATTGGGGGAAAACTTATCGATGTTCCAAAATATGAAAAATAAGGGAACCTCAACTTAATAAGAAAATATGATAGAAAAGGAGAATTAAAAATTCTGAAAACAATTTTATAATGAAAATTAATGAGTTGGTATTTGACTATAATTTTGGTTCATAATATTGATATATTATTAAGGGCCATAGAATGAATTAAGTGTATGTACCATATTCTAGAAAGCATGTTGTGTACAAATTAATGTGTGATTTATAGATATTATAATGATACTTTATAAGATTAGAGTAATTAAAAATATTTATTAGTTTATCTATAAATATCATAACTTTCATAGGAGTGTTGGTATGAAAATGTATAGGGGGAATAATGCCCCTAAATAGAATATATTTAAAAAAGAGATTCCATGTTCAAAAAATAAATCTTAGAACACATTTGATGTTTTAGATAATTCTTCTGGAATATGTGAACAAGATTTTCACAACAAAAATGATTGTGTAATCCATATACAATCCTAGAAAAACTATTTTCATTGACACTAAACATCCACATAAAAAGGATACAAATGGAAAGAATAAATCTTTTTTTGTGGAAGTCTTACATAAAGTTTCAAATTAAGAATATTTATAGTTCTAGAATAATAGATGCTCCTAACATATGACAGGAAATGTTATACTCTTGTATAATGTTAAGATAGAAATAAAACATTGAGAAAATCAAATAATGGTGGATTTTTCAAAACCATTAGTATTTTTTGATATCATTGATGAAGTGAATTTGGGATTGAAGAATAAATATTTTTTAATGGGTTGAATCAAAATTAAATAACAACATCTTAATTCAATGATGAATACTATAATGTTTTATTTTTTAATAATTAATTTTTTATTATGAAGTTGGAATATTTAAGTGTTGTTTTAGTGGTATAGTTTACTAAAAGTAATGTGTATTATATTGTTGAAATTGTAGAGAAGAAGATATGTTGTGATAAGAATAATGTGGAATGTATGAAGACTTTGGAAATTGATGGTTAAAATAATAGTCGAAAAACTTGTGCTCGTGGACTCTATGTTGGTGGATCAGATTTAGGATCCTAGTGTTAATGGTGGATTCCGAGTTCTCTATGATGTGTTCCTCATTTGAGGATCCTATTTTTCTACATCTGCCACAATTCTTACCATTTGGTTTTAATATCTCCCTTTTTTCATCACTTATCTAATAGCTAGAATCTATAGTGGGGTTTTTAATATGGAAGTGATCTCTTTCTTTGAATACATAGTCTCAAAGAATGGTTATGGTTGGTGGTGCATACCACTATATTATAATTATAGGACAGTGACCTGGGTAGTGTGTGTTGTGAGGATTGGGGAATTATCTTGGGTAGAAGTTGTATGGAGGGTCTGGGATTAGTTCCTGGTCCCGTGTTCCATCCCACCAATGCATGTTTTATCATCAAACTTATTTAAAAATGGTTTTATTAAAAATGATTAAAATATGATTTTATGTAGTGTACCAATCATGGTGTATAATGTCACCTCACTCGCCTAGTGCTCCCAATGATCCTCGCTATCTCAATGATTCTCCATCCCATTAATTATATCATTTTTTGATTCTATTCAGTAGCGATAGAGATTACCACTTCAATTGGTTATAGATTATCATTGTTTTTTCTCTCTCCTCCCCCTTCTCTTATGATGCGGCTTGCTGGTTTGGATAGCTTACATCACTCACTACCCCTCTTTCTATCAAACATTCTGTATAAGACCTACATGTTGGGTCATTGTGTTGTAGATTTAGGCGGTTTGGGTTGGTTTCAGTGAGAGCTTCTTTTTCAGGTTTGGTTATTCTACCTAGTGATGTGTTTTTATTTTAGTTTGGTAGTTTACTCACCTTTTTTCTAGGTTATTTTAGCTGCAATTTGGTTTTTGGACCTGTGATGTTGTTTTTGTCCCTTCTTATTTATAGTGGTAGTGATTCTTGGTGTTGGGTTTTCTGTTTTTCAATTGATGGTTAGATGTATGGATGGTTTATTGTGGTTTTCTCTACCATTGATGTTTATTATTTTCTCTTTGACCTAACTATGTCACTAAAGTCTGGTGATGTTCTATTGTGATTATTTTTTGATGGAAACAACAGTGTTTTAAGGTGGAGATTATGGTGTTATTATTGGAAATGAAGGTGGTTTATGATGTGTGGGTCTCATGGGCATAGGTTTATTCTGTGATGGTGTTCAAAATCTATAGTGGGTTGATAGAATATTGTCTAATTCCAGTGATGTGGTGGAGACATGGTGTAATCATCTATCTCGGTGTGTGGCATGAGTTATCGTGCTACTCGAGGTTTTATAACTTGTGATGTCATGGTTTTTATGGGATCACTATTTGGATAATTTGAATTTCAAATTTTGGATCTTGGTTATTTCATCTCTTTTTTTTTGAATGTTGAAATATGGTGATTTGGTTTGTATTTGGTTGTTGTGAGTTTACCACTTAACCAGAAAGTGGCTTTTAAAAAATACCAATAAAAAGGATTAAGAGGTATATTACCAGGTCATAGAGGTTAAAAAATAATTATGAACATTAATTCATTAAGGGATATGGTAAAAAAAAATCAGTCCTCTCTGTTATCTTGTCTTTGGATATTGTTTTTAAAGGGGTAGAAAAAAAATAAAAAATATCTTATTTTTATTTATATTCCTATTACTTTTTAAAAATGTTAAAATATAATATATGTGGAGTACCCATTGATATGCGTTAACATTTGGGATATTAATCCCATAGGGTGAGCACATATTTAATGAGAATGGTTAAATTGGTAAATTTTGAATTCATTATTGTGGTAGTGTGAACATATTTATTATATTTATTTTAGTGTGTCAATATTTTTCCATAACTGGTTACTTGAAAAAAAATCATGTTGAGGATAGATTTTATTTTATTTGAAAGTATTAATTGATGAAATATTTATTATTTTATGGGATTAGGAACTATTGATTGAACAAGTTGTGATTTTTATATTTATTATCACGTGGTATCTTGTCTTCAAGGAGGATATAGTGGATCATGTTTAGGGGTGTGGATGAGGTTCAATAATTTTTAAGGAAAACATTAAATTATAAATTAATATTCTTGTTTCTTACATTGATATCACATATAGA
Organism: Viscum album; assembly: GCA_963277665.1. Classification (NCBI taxonomy): domain Eukaryota; kingdom Viridiplantae; phylum Streptophyta; class Magnoliopsida; order Santalales; family Viscaceae; genus Viscum; species Viscum album. The sequence continues at coordinate 1,400,457,239 of OY728125.1, forward strand.
GGTTTAGAATTATTAATTGATGATTCATTGGTTGGATCATTGATTTTGATAGAGTTTTATATTCCAGGGAATCAAAAAAATCCATACACACTATGATACAAGGATCACAATGATTTAAAAGTTTAATTTATCAGTGTTATATTTATTTTTCATAGTTTGATATAGATTTCTTTGAGATCAAAATAACCATTAAAATCATCCTTCAGGTATAATATTTCATGGTATATCATTGAAATTTACATTTTCACACCACCCAATTATGATTCAGTCTACACACACACAAGTGATTCCCATAATTTATAATGATATTTTATCATTTTAATAACTAATATTTCATACACCAATAGACTGATATTGAGTTTTCATGTGTGATAATTTCTTATCCAAATTTTATTGTTTAATAGAATTAAGAAACCAGATTAATTTACATGAAAAACACTACATCCAATCACCACTCTCTATATCAACATCATAAATGAGGTTCTTAAAAAAATATATGATAGAAAAAATTATATCTCTAATAAAATTCATGACAAACTTACATATACTTGTAAAATATTTTCAAAATAATATTCTTCAAGATTTCTTCACTAGTTCATAAACCTGTTCAATTATTATTATTGTCCATAAAATATATATTCACAGAGCTACATGAATATTTTTCCCACTATCTCTTCTTCTTTTCCAGTCTTCCTCCTCAAATAAAAAAGATACAAATACATGAGTTTAAATTTCATTAAAGGCTTGTCTTGATGTTCCTATTGATATTTTTATTGTCTTGGTCTCTCATAAATTTTAAAATTCCATTTTGGAATCAATTGAAATTACATTATAGGATAAAAAGTGACTTCAAATAATCTCTTTCGTGAGACACTCCATCCAAAGGTATCCATCTTGGGTAGGTGATTATGAAAGGTAGATAATGAATACATGAGTCCCACCTCAAGTAGGACCCTTCGTGGTAACCAACACCAATGGTATAAAAATATTAATATGGGAGGAATTTACAACAAAAATATATATAGTATTAGGATATAAATATCATAAATCTATCAAATCCATGATATAATATAAAAGGAATCCAAATCCACTACACAATACATGTACATAACATAAAGGGATACAAACAAAAGTACATGAAATAAGTACCCAATGTTAAAAAATAAAGGCAAAAACATAAAAACATAATAAATACTCATCTAGAAATTCCCATCATAGTCCATGTTGTCCTCTTGAAATCATGAAAAAGGATTTATTTATATAATTTGATTATTTATGTATAATTAGTAGTAAATTAGAAGTCTCCCATGACCTTGTGAAAGAATCATACTAATGCACTTGTGAGAAAACAGTCGAAACAAAAACCCATAATTGGAATGACTAACCAAGACCAAACCTCACTATGGAACACTCACCAAATAACACAAGCTGACTATAATTACATAACAAGAAGAATGAATATGATAGGGTACTCCAAAATTATTTCCCACTAATTTTCCTCTCTCAGTCCCCAATGTTATAAATCTCGGTGCACCCATATCTTTCATACAGAACATCACTCATCACCACCCCACATTATGGTTACATCAAGCCTCATCCACAAACACCTATGATAACAAATTAAACCACATCACATCTCAATAGTTAACTTTTGACTTCTACCCATCAAATCCCATGCATTTCATCACTTCTTTGAATAGATAGAGGGAAACATGGGGTATCTAACCATCTATCCTCCCCATTAGGTTGGTAGAAAAAACTCCCCCCCACATATATATAGGCCTCCTCACATTGTTCTAAACATGTGTGGAGTTATTATAGAAAGAAGAAGTAATATACAATATATATATATATATATATAATATCCACACACAATACCATCCTATGGGTTCAAAACAAAGGTACCAACCAATGTATAACACACCCCACATTTTATGAAACCTCAAAATTAACACCTCCATAAAAAATAAACAAACCACATCTCAAATTTCATCTTCAATTTTGAATTAATCAACTTTCCCAGATTTTACATTACTGACCAATTTCATTTAAATAGTCTACATTTTTAATATCTCTAGATCACTTATAGCATTTTTAACATTAACTATTTCAATATCCTAATTACAATTTGGTTCTAATTATACATGGGTAACTAGTATAACAGAAAACCGTAAAAAAAACCAAACATCCCAACTTCCCATGGAAACAATTCCACAGATCACCAATATTTCACTACTATAGCCACTTTTAACATCATAATTATTCCCCACCAGACACATCCACTTCTTATCATGTATCTAATTCACCTCATAATAGCACACCACTATTCCATAACACCACAAAGAATCATCCCAATACGACAAATTAATAATTCACACATTCAGATAGAACAACTCTTTCCACTTCACCACATAAAAATTTCCATGTTTATAAAAGGTATGTATATTACATTCGATTATATATTTAATGGAAACCACATACATGTCATACAATCATGTGAAACAAATTTATTAGCTATGTATACATAGTTAAACATTTTTTCAAGGTGGCTTCTCAATAATCACACCTCAATGTATTAACAACACATCAATTCATCATGGGAAATGGAACCCAATATCCATGGTTTTTAGAAGCATAAAAATCAATGATAATCACAATATCAAAAAATAAAAATAATGTAAAAAAGGAAAAATGTTTCATTTTGTCTTGAATTTCATCTAAACATTTCATTAACTATAGCAGGATAGTTTAAAAAATATTCCCATAGATAAAAAAATTGTAAAATACCTCTCACATGACCCAAAATATAAGAAATGATGGATCTCCTACTTCAAATAATACATTATTATCTGTAAAAGGATGACATAATTGCAACACCACTAACAAAAAAATTAATGAAATAAGTCTCCTTTACTATAATGAACAACATTTTTGAATAAGGTACATATCATTAGATTTAATTTTGAATCATTAATTTAATCATGGAATTGGTATAGTATAACCTAGGAAATGTATAAGGATATACTGAGGATTTTTCGGGGCTTAGAGTTCTAGAAAAGGGGGCTACAGGATGGGCCAAAACATTAGTGGAAATTGGGAGACCTCGAACATAATATTTTACTAAACCGTGAAAATGTAGATAGGGTAACCTGCAAGTCCACATAGGTTGACTACAACTGTGAAGGCTTAGGTGGATGGCCATACAACCAAATACATATGGGAGGTAGACCTGTTTAGCATGGTTTTCACATAGGATGTAAAACATGTCCATAAATCATGTGCAGAGGGATTTTTTTGACAAATTACCATTCCCCCCTTAAACCCCAAGTATTATTTTTCTCTTCCACCCTTATTTCTCAAGAGCCAAACCAATGGTTTTATCCCATGTTGAGATAAAACCCTCTAAGGTTGGGCTTTGAGAAATAACTCCCATCCTACAACTGATATTCAATCATAAAGAAGAAATGGATAGTATAAGGTAAGGCTAACCCCACACACTCCTTCTTCTTCAGTTAATCTCGCCTTTTAATGTGCTATTTAGATACAGGCTCATTAACCCTACTTTTAGTTCATTGTATGAAACTCAAATCTCTTCCAAAATTATTGAAATTTCAGGTCAATATCAATCTATGTTTCTTCTATGGTCATAAGTTAGGTGGTCACATAGTTTTCCATTTCAGTTTTGGTCATTTCTTATTTATTCCATCATTCCAAAAGTCGACCTTTGCTGATATTATATATATATTTTTAATAATTCATGCCTAAATGAACCTAGTGACTTGATATATAAGAATTGGTTCATGTTTATTATTTTATTCATCTTACAAATCTTATATGGACACGCATTGGGGTCCCACCTTCAAAATGGTAATTTTGGGCCAAATGGTTGAAATGCATGAAACCCAATTTGATATCTGGATTGATAAATGAATGGAATATCCTTTTTTATCATGTGTAATTTAATTATCCCAATACACCCCATGGTTTTGTGGTCTTATTATGTATGGAATTTCAAATGATGGAATTTGAGTTTTTATAGGACACTTACCTAAATCCCTGAAATGGAAATTTCCATGACATAGTGAGTAATATGGAATGGTTAAGGTAAATGGATTTGTATAAGATGAAATAAAGGATATAGTTCTATCTTTTGAATGGATTGATCGTGAAACTTGTACCTTATCTATCAATTTTCCATGTTTCGGAAAATTGAGTGAATTAACCTTGGTGGGATTACTTACTCTTGATGGCATGTTTTTCTTAAAAATGTATCAAATGGAATTGAATGTTTTAAATGGAATCCCTGAGAGGTTTTTATAATGTTTGTTTACTTATGAAAATATGCCTTTGTAGATTTTTAAGTGATGATGATTAAGATGTTATGACTTATGTATATTTATGATAATGAATATACCTCTTATATGGATATGGATCTGATTAGGGAATGAGAGGTGTATGCATCATGCAAAGTGTATTTATAAATTTTACACCCTACTGGTTGGGGAGATAAGGGACAATGATAGACTAATGGGAAGACTATGTGAGCTTTTGTCTAAGCACACAAGGACCATGAGAGCCTCAAGGTAGGGAACACTATGAGATATACCTTCTAAATTGCTAAGAGACTGTGAGAGCTCTTGGAATTGGGTTAGGGGGTAGACTGTGAGAACTTCCCTTGAAATTGGATGGCAGGGTGTTAAATATGGATCCTTCCCAAAATATAACTATAAGTACAAATATAATCACACTATATATATAAAGTAGAATGATCATACATACTAGAAATGGGAAAAAGTTGTTATACCAACCATGTGTTCTTTAGAAACATAAGTGAGAGTTTTTTATTCATTTTAGTGGTGTTTTATGTCCCTGTTATTACTTGAACACTATTTAACTATGAGAACCTACTCAGATTACATGTAGACATCATTGGTGGGGGCCAACTGAGATTTTTATCTCACAACCTACTTGATCCTTCCTTATCACTTGAGAATATTATGTTGATATAGTTGTGGGGAAGGGTTTAGGCCATTTTGCGGATTGTTGAATCATTCTACCTTGATGATGATTATTGGAATAGGAACAGTCTTTGGCTCAAGATGCTAATTGAGATATTTTCCCCTTTTTATTCCTTTTTAGACTGTTGTTTAACATGATTGTATCATCGCATTATTTTCTATATTATCAACATTCCATGCATAAATATTTGTATCAAACATTTCTCTTGGGGATCTTGGTTGTTATACTTAGGTATAAAGTCTTACTTTATTATTTCCTTACATTTTTTTGTTTACTGTATTTGTCTATTGCATTATTTTTCCACTAATTTTGTTATTTACTATATCTATTGCATTAGTCTGACATGGGGGTATAGTCTCCCCACTATATTACCATTACAATCTCACTACTAGTTGATAGCCTTAGGCATATGGGGAGATACACCAGGGGTCTTGTGGCCAACTGGGTTCAGGGAAAGGGTAATCTGGAATTCGGGTCTAAGACATAAAAAAGTGGTATCATAGGTGGTTTTTTTCTTGACTTACTCTTTAGAGACAATATAATTGAGATTGTGAAGGCTTGGGACTTATTCACAAGCCATTATCGGGCATCGAGATCCCAAGTATGAGGTAAGGTCCATGTTTCATAAATTATTATTGTTATATTTATGAATATTATTATTGATATTATTTTACAATTGATTGATTCAAATGATTTATGATGTTACTGATGTTGACTTTATTGGGATTCTAATTTTATTTCTTAGACTAGATGAAATGAGGGTCATGTAATAGAATATGCACAATGATAGGAACAATATGAATAAGACATTAATTTTTCCATGTTATATTTAATTTTTGGTGATCATTATATGTCTCATGTTAACAGTGACCCATTTTACATATTGAATTGTGTTGAAATATTTTTTTAGATTTGGATCGTATCATGGTGTGAGTTCAGTGGGATCTGCACTTTGATTCATAAGGTGTATGGGACAATATGGATCCGAAAATGGCATTCCAGCTAGCTCAACAATTTAAAAATGGTATAATTACGTGAACGAGAAAAATTTAAATGAGAATGAAATCGAAGTGAGTGCCATCTTTTGTTTCATAAGGTGTTTGGGTCCTTATGAATTGGAAATTTACATATTATCGAACTTAGTTTGTTCAAATGTTTTAAATGATTAAATGATTATAGTTTCAAGTAAGAAATGATTATTAACTTGATAACAACAATCACATTCATAACATAGAGAAATATCCCAAAACCATCCTTATTAGTGGGTAGTGAGTGTTTCTTTGTTATTATGTCCTATTACGGTCTGTTCCATCGTTTAGACCTAGATTCTTATGTAGTGAGGGAGGTGTTTTTATTTTTATATGAAGGATTTATTACCTTTCTTAGTTTCTTGAATGTAATAATCTAAATTTATTTAACCTTTTTTGAGATGTTCATTTATAATTGTAGCATTATTCCTCCACAACATCCTCAAGTCGCACGCCATGAAGGTGGTGACGATCATGTTCCAAAGGTGGTGTGTTGTGAGCCGACGGTTTCTCCTCCTTTAGATCCACATGTGGATCCTATTCATATTATAGATATGGGCATTAAATCCCAATTTTGAGTGGGCTCCTTATGTATGATGATTTTAATGCAAGGTGGAGTGTGACCTATCTTGAGCATGGTAGAGTTGACTCATGAGTTTCAGCAGCAACATCCTCCAAACTTCCGAGGGGATGGCAGAACACATGTTGTGGATTCCTTTAGTTAGGATATATTTGTTATATTAAATCACCTAGAGATGAATCCAGAGTGTTGGGTAAAAATAAAAACTTATATTATTCAAGATTTAGCTAAGAGATGGTGGGATAACATCACCTACATAGATCAGCAATGTGATATGGTCTGGGATGATTTTCAAACCATATTTTATGACTATTCTTTCCCCAGACTCTGAGGGTTGACAGTGCTATAGAATATATGAACCTATAGTAGGGGAATATGTTAGTAATGGAATACACATCTTGTTTCATTGATCTGCAGGTGTTTTCTTCCTCTCTAGCTTCTGATGATCTGATGGATGCTCAAAAATTTGAGGATAGGTTGTGTTACACCATCCTGTCACAGGTCAATGTATTCAATATGATGAATATTTATGAAATCATCAACCAGTACATTATCATAGAATGGAATCATAAAGATTTTTAGGGTGAAAGACATAGTGGTTCAATACCTAGAGCTTCTAGTGGATCTTAATATAGGTGAAAGATGTGTTTTGCTGTTTCTCACAGTAGAAGCAGTAGTCAGGCTGCTAGCGCTGATTGTCTTATTATCTATCACCAATGGGGGAAGTGAGGACACATTAGATTTTAGTGTATGTAATATCCATTGGAATTAAAAGGGTATGGATGTATGTGTCATCTGCAACACTTATGGTCCAGTTACATGCAGTCCAGCCTATCCCGTAAGAGCATAACACTGAACCATACACTCTATGAGTTACTATCCTAGTAGCCTCAACTTTAGTTAATTATTATTTTTATATAAAAATATCTCACTCATTTATATTAGGTACAATAACTAAAATTTTGGGCCTCAATATTGAGAACTATCCAGGCATCATGAAGTTAGATATATCATTACGTATACATTTAGAGGGAATTCATTGCTGTCGGAATTTACCCCTAGAAATAGTTGATTACTTATTTGTGTGTATCTTGACAATCCTTGATATTAAATGATTTTATGTAGTCATTTGGGATGGGATGGTTAGTTCCCTACAGATCCTGAATTAACTTCTTTTATCATAGGGTGACATTTACATCACTACAGGGCAATACATATGTGCATAAGGGAGAATTAGAAATGCTATGAACATGAGAAGGACTCGAGAAGAAGAGGATGGGTAATATTACAGCCCAATTCAGAATTTTATATCTTGATGACTAGGTGATAAAACACAGAATCTTTCCTCCTGTAGTATAGAATTTTAGAGAGTTTTTTCTTGATGACTTCTCTTATCTACCTTTATAGTGAGAGGTAGACTTTACTATTGATATTGTTCTAGGAGAATCATCTCTGACCATTCTACTTTATAGTATGGAACATTTGGAGCTTGTGGATCACAATAATTAGTTGGAGGAACTGGGTAATAAAGGATTTATATGCCCCATCACTTCTCCTTGGGATTGTCCGATCATCTTTTCCAAGAAGGTGGACGATACCCTCAGGATTTGTGTGTATTAACATCAGTTGAACCAGATGATGATTATGAACTGATATCCAATACCTATGGTGGAAGAAAATTTTGATGATCTCTTTGGATAGAAAGTTTTTTAGAAGATAGATTTGAGTTTGGGCTATCATTAGGTGCATGAAAGGACCTCTTACATAACTTTCAAAACTTTTAGAAGAAGGTATGGTCTATATGAGTACATGGTTATGCCTTTTGGACTCACGAACACACCTTCTCTCATCATGGTTCTTATAAAACGGGACATAAACACATATCTATATTCATTTGTGGTTGTATTCATTTATGATATCATTGTTAATTCTATCTCCAAACACAACCATGAAACTCTCTTGAGATCATGATGAATAGACCAAGAGAGTATCAACTGTATGATAAGCTCGGTAAATCCCTCTTTTGGATCGAAAACGTACACTTCCTGGGTTATATCATCTTAGAGTATTGAGTTTTATTTAACCTATAGATAGTGAGATCAGACGTTTTTAGGGTGAAACCCAATAGATTACTTGATATTCATTGTTTCTTGGTTCTTGTAAAATTTTACCAATGATTTATCTAGTATTTCTTTTCTCCTTGGAATGCTTCATATAGGATTGAAAATGAAGGATGTAAAATTATAACGGTCTCAAGATTTTGAATAATCCTTTTATTATCTGAATGGAACAATTACTTCAGTATTGATACTGATTCTACCAAAGCCATGCAGGGCCTATACAATCTACTCTGATAGATGATGTGTTGGTTTTCGAGTGATTCTAATGTAGTATGATTGGGTCGTTATGTATGTTTATCATCATTTGAGGCCTCATGAGAAGAATTACCTAACATATTATCTCGATCTCACTATAGTTGTTCATTCCTTATGCTGTTGGAGACATTATCTTCTGGGAGAGTGTTTTGTGGTATGGACATACCACAAAAGCCTCAAATACATACTAACTCAGTGGTATTTGAATCTCTGGTAGCGTAGGTGATTTTAGTACCTATAATTATTTGATGTTGCGCTTTCATACACTCTGGGGAAAGGGAATTTAGTAGCCATTTCTTGGAGTGAAACGACTTAGACATATTTATTTCTAGAGTCCAGTAATGAACGAAAGCTTACAGAATTATTTTCATATATGCACATTGAGGTTCATGAAAACCATTGTAGACTACTCTCTCAACCTTAGTAGTGAAATCAACATTTCTAGAATGAGTATGTTTTAGATAACTTTCTGATCCAAAAATTATTTTCTATGGGAATGTGTCTTATATTACGATACATATTTAGGTTGGAAAGTGGATGGGGATGATACTTATTTGTTCTATGGGTGTGTATGGGTCCCAACAAAAATCAGAGATGAGCTGATGAAGTGTTTTCATGCCTCAACTTGTGAGGTTCACCCAGGTGTCATCAAAATGTATCGAGATCTAAAACATTGATATTTGTGTCCCATTAAAAAATGTGAGTGACTAGGTATCATCACTCGATGTTCTACTTATTGGAAGATGAAGGCAGAACATTAGTGTTCATTGGGGATTCTTCAGCTATTGTCCATTCCTGAGTAAAAATGTGATGAGGTTTCGATGGAATTCATGACTATTTTAACCAAATAACCTCATAGAAATGATGAAGTATTGGTTTTCATTGATCATTTTATGGAGGAAACACACTTTTTCTCTATGCAAGAGACCTTCACAATAGACTAGCTATGACAGTTATTCAGAAAGGAGGTGGTACATCTTCATGAAGCACCTCGTTCTATCATTCCTGAATGATCTGCTCATTTCATATGACAGTTCTGGAAGGGGTTATAGAAGGCCTCAGGTACATAAGTACATATGAGCATGACCAATCATTAATAGATGGATGGACATATAGAACGTACAATTTAGGCCCTAGAAGATATGTTTCGTGCATGCATTGTTATCTATAGGGGTTCTAAGGAAAAACACAATCCCTTCATCGGTTTTCGTTATAATAAATATTTATATATACCATTGAGATGGATTATTATGAATTCCTTTATTGTTGGAATTTCTACTCACCTATGTTCCATTAGAGGCCGGGGAGGCATCTATGCATGGATGACATCTTGTGTAGAAGAATATAGGGTAGGTTCAGCTGATCAAAAAGTGTATAGTGGAATTTCATCCCAGACACCAATCTTACGAAAAAAGACATCGATGAACTATAGAGTTTGAGGTTAAAGGCTTTTTTTCATGAATTTATTGTCCATGTTGGGGAATAGACATATTTTGATGTAGGGTATGCTATCATCGAGGTTGATTGGATCCTTAAAGGTTATGAGGATGATCTAACCAGTGGATTAATATCTATCCTTTCCTCAGAGATACTAGTTCCAAAATGATGTTTTTCATTGTATCTAATCATTATCAATACTATCCAGACCTATCTAAAATATTTCATCTTGATGAGGCTGAGTTGGATATTGATGTTTTTTCCAAGGAGTACCCAGTTCATATAGTTGATCAGATTGTGAAGACAATTCAATACAGTTATGTTCCTCTGGTATGGTTGTTCTGGTAGCACGATTGGGTACATGATGAGTGTTTGGATTGGGAAGAAGATATATGATCATAGTTGCTGGAACTGTGAACTAAAAGTACCAATTTACCCACAAAATCCCAACTCAATTAAGAGTTGCTTTAAACAGGGGAGGTTGTAATGACCCACCTTTTTGAAAAAGGTATAGATTGTTAGTTTTCATTATTATTCATAACATTAATCATGGAAAAGGTATACTACAAACAAAGTAAGGTCTTAGGATCATCAAGGTCTTGTTTGGAGTATAGAGTTCTAGATCATTGTGCTATAGTCTAGGCCGCACGTTTAGTGGAAACCATGGGACCTAGGCTACACGATTTGACTAAAATGTACAGTTGTAGATAATGGAACCTGCTAGTCCACATGATTTTTCAATAATTGTGTGGGCTTAGGCCCACAACAGTATGGCCTGCTACATATGGGATGTAGATATGTTTATCATAGTTTGTAAGCCACAAACATGAACCATGTGAAGAGTGATTTGGGTAAAAATAAGAATTTTTCCCTAACATAAATATTAAGTCATTTTTTTTTCTTCACCCATGTTTTCTAGCAACCAAACCAGTGGGTTTCTATCACGTTGAGATCAAACCCTCCAAGGATTGTATTTGATCTAGAAAATTCATCAAAAACCCAATCTTTGATCCAAAAGAAGTGTTGGATAGCCCAAGTCATGGATAACCCCACACTCTCCTCATTCCTCTGTTAATCTCTCCTTTTATTGTTCTCTTTAGATACAGGATCATTTTCCTATTTATAGTCCATTAGAATGAAACTCAGATCTCTTCCAACCTACTATGATTCCAAGGATTATATCATGTCGGGATACATATATGGTTCTATGGTAGGTTTGCCTATAGTTTTACATTTTAGTTTTGGTCATTTCGTGTTTATTCCATTAGGCCATAAGTTGGGCTTTTCCAAGCATCGATATTGTGTTGACTCATTCACGTATAAGTGACCCTAGTTCCATGATATAGATTTATTTGTTAATTTAAAGTGGTTTAGGCATCACACATATCCTATATGGACACCCATTATTGTGCCACCTTGAAAATGGTCATTTAAGGCCAAATAATTGAAATTATTTAAACCCAATGTGACATTCATATTGTCTTATAAATGGAATAAACTTTTTCTCATGTATAATTTATTTAACCCAAGACACCCCATAGGTGTCTGTCTTTATTCATCATGGAATTCCCCAATTGGGCCTTGCAGTTGTTTCCATGAAACATACCTTTAGCATTGAAATGGATATTTCCATCGCTTCATGAGTAATATAAAATTGTTAAGGTATATGGGCCTTCATTAGATGACCTAAATGGGATAGTTATATACTTTTAATGGATTTACCATGACACTTGTACCTTGTCTTTAAATTTTCCATGTTTATGATAATTGAGTAAAATAAATTGGGTGAGATGACTTACTATTGATGGAGTGATTTTCTTCGAAATGTATCATATGGAATTATCATGGTAAATGAAATTCATGAGAGGTTTTGACTCATGTTTTTTACATATGAAAGCATGAAATTGAATATGTTAAAATGATGATGCTTAAGATGTTATGCCTTATGTATAATCGTGATAATTAACATTCCTATTTTAGGGATTAGTTTTTGATGAGGGAATGAGAGGTGTATGACTCATGAAATTTGTATTTATAAATATTACACTATTTTGGTTGTGGAGATAAGTGATCGTGAGATCCTAATGGGAAGAATGTGTGAGCTTCTATATCAGTACCCAATGATCATGATATCCTTGAGGTAGGGAAGATTTTGAGAGCTCCCTTTTATATTTTTGAGCTGCTGTGAGATCTCCTAGAATTGGGTTACGGGTTAGACCGTGAGAGCTTCCATAAAAATTGGATGAGAGAGGGTTACATCCCAATCCTTCCCAAGATATAACTATAAGTATATATATATATATTGAAATCGAATATCTATATATATACATACATACATATATATATATATATACATACATATATACATACATACATACATACAAATATATATATATATATATATATATAAAGTGGCATGATCAGACATACCAGCCATGGGTTAAGGAAGGTAGGCCCACTAGGTGTTCTTTTGGAACCTGAGTGGGAGGTAGTTTATTCATTTCAATAGTGTTCTACATTCATTTTATAACATTAACACTTTTTACTTATGATCACTTACTTGGATTACATATAGACAGTGTTCGAGGTGGACTAATGAGGTTTTTTATTTCCCATCCTACTTAGGCCACACTTTACACCCGAAAAGATATGTTGTTATAGGTATTGGAAAGGGTAAAGGCCCTTATGTAAGTTGTTGACTTGTTATACCTAGATGAAGCTTAAAGGAAGAGGATTGGTCTTAGGATAGAGATTCTCGTGGAGGAATTTTTCCCTTTTTTCCCTTTATGAACTATTGTATAATATGATTGTATCTACAATTTCTTTGTATTATCATCATTCCATGAATCCCTATATGAATCAGACATTTTTCTTGAGGCTTTGGGTTGTTATATTCAGTTATTCAATCTTCTACAATTATCTATTATTGTTTCTATTGTTTACTATATCTGTTTTTTCATTATTCTTCCTATAATTTTATTATTTACTATATCTGTTGTGTTACTCTAACATGAGGGTATAGTATCCCCATTGTGTTACCTTCACACCCTCACTTCTAATCGACAACCCTTGGAATATGGGGAGATTTCCTAGGGTTCATGTGGCCACTAGGCTCAGGGCATGGGTTATGTGACATCCAGTTCTGGGGTGTCACATTTAGCATCCTAAAAATTGGAAAAAATCCTACCCTATGAAATAAATCCATCAAAATAGAAATTTCTTTCTTTCACAATATCCCTTCTTGGTAAGAAATATGTAGACTAAGATGGGGAGTCAGCTTAACCACTAAGGATTGATTCTCCAACGCCAAGATTGGATGAAACTAAATTGGGGTGGAAATAACTCAATGAGATGCACCCAAGTAACCAATGAAATTAGAGAAAAAGGAATAGTGATCAAGGGTAAGGGACTCTGAGAACATATACCCCTCCTAAAAAACAAAGGCCAATAGTACATCCATAAATTTCATACCGTAGCCTTCCATAATGGGGTGGACCATAGTGCAACACTCTCCACCATATCATAGCCCATCCATAGAAAGGTCCTACTAAAACCAATACTATATCCTCAACAAGGGCCCTATAAAAGATGGAGGAATTCCACAGTGCATTTAAAGGCACTACATTGCTGAAATCCATCAACTAGAAAGGGATACCCCATATCCCCTCCTACATCGTATAGTGGTTCCAAAATAGGATGCACTAAAGAAAATAGATACTCGGGACTCTAATCCAAATCCAAGGTCTCTACACCATATCTATCTCCTATTGAAATTGGGCTATACCCTTAACCATTCTATGTGGTATATGTACCACAAAATTATAAATTTCATAAAAAACATCCATAAAGGTCCCTAAAATATAGCTTTCTTCTCAACATCATGGCTATAGACATATAAGATGCAACCTCCATGCTCCATGTTTTTGAATTTCAAAGATAGAAAGTCAAACCACCGATATATTCCTAAATACCACTAAACATCTCAGGACTCCCCCTGACACCACAATCACTAGAATTCTTACGAACTAACGAGTTAGAAGCTCCGAGTCATTACATTAGATACCATTGAAATTACTTACTCCCTTGAGAATCAAAACAAACCCAAAAGGTAGTAGTGAAGACTTCCAAAAATCAATCCCTTGGTATAACTATCAAGGATATAGTTACAAAAAAAAACACACCACCATTCATCAATCCATGCCTAGGAGAAAATGTTCACCAAATGTACCTCACAATCACAAAATGAAACTACTTTACCTTCCACCCACCAGGTAAAACACAAAACTATTTCATACCAGCTACATAAATCCTCTAATAAATATAGTAATCCAAACTACTATCTAATCTCCCTCAAATCGCAAACCAGTGGTCACCATAAACATCATAAACACCCCTCCATGTTCAAAAATCAAGGAATTCCCACTCCTTTGTTAAGATATTGTACTATTTCGGAGGAAATAACTTTGCCTAATTTTTTTTAATAATTTCCTGGTATAGTGTTTATCTATTCAGAATTTATTCATCTCTATTTCATATTCTTGAATCTAAAGTCACACATCACAATAAAGGGAGCTAAACCATAAGGCACCTCGTCGATGCATCCAGACACCATGAAAGGTCAAATAAAACTGGGTGAGAACATACTCCCCCTACTAAACCTATGATATCTGTGTTGATGATAAAAATTTAAGAACACATGATATCTATCCTCAATGTCTAAAATCATCCTCCAATTATTATTATAAAACTTTTATTATTCTTTTACTACTTTTATCATCTCATGAAAGAGCTGTGTTTTTTCTATTTTTATCTGAAACACACTAGGATCGAGAAATTATTATTCTTAAACCTCATCTAAGACCAATAAAAAATTAAATGGAATCCAATATGAAGAATAAAATAGGACCATACAGATGCATCAGTGATACCATTTTTATTATCAAACTAAACTAATCGAAAGTATTTTTCCCAAGGCCCATATAATTCTAACATGCACACCTATAACATGTCCTCCAGTGTCTATATAGTTCAATCTATATATCTATCTATCTAATTGGGGAAAATGGTGTTAATTAAAAATTGAGTTCCAAAATAAAACTAAAATCTTCTCAAGACTAATGATTTAAAATGAACATTCTGATCAAATTCAATGGACCTTCTAAATCCATGTAACTAGACTACCTCATATGTAAACATCATGTCTATAGATTCCATAGTGCTTGGCTCCTTGATCAATAATAAGTGGTCCGACTTCATCAAATGATCCACAATTAACAATATATCATTGTAATTTCCCTATGGTTTGGGTTAACCTATGAATAAATACATCGAGATTCCATACCACTTACACTTAGGAAAATGAAAGGGATGTAACAAACCACTTGAAACAAGATGCTAATCCTTTAATGACTGTCAAACCAAACACCAATGCAAAAACTACACCACGACCCATTTCATCCTAGACTTCCAAAATTGCATCTTCAATTGGTGATACATCATGAATAATTATGGTTATTGCTAAAAATGTGAGCTATTAAACTCATGAAGGATACCATCATGTACCACTACCAGAAAACATATCCACCTTCAAAACACCATTCATTTTTTATCATCATTTGACCATCCTAACAAAGAATATATATGGAAAACATTATCATGCATCACCTATGACACCGAGTCTCCCCACAAAGACTCCTCCAATTAATTAATCATAGAACAATGCATCATCACATAAAAAATCAACCACAACCATTGACCACCATTAGAACTAAATATATGGTGTAAAATCCTCCATTTCCCTCCAAGAATCTTTGGAATCCTTAACAACAGTCATCCCTGGAATCTTACTCAATGCATTGTCTCTTACATTCCCCTTTTTCAAGGTGTAAGATATTTCAAATTCATAGTGGTAAATAAACTCCACCAAACTCCTTCATTATAGATTTAGATCATGATGAGAAAAATTATATCCTAATCTCTTGTAACTTCTAAGGTCCTCAAACAACTCACCAATGGGGTATTTTCACTGCATATTTAGTGAAAAAAAACAACTACAAGTTATATATCATGGGTGGAATAGTTAGGCTCATGGGGACAAAACATCGTAGATTAAAGAGAGATCACCACTCTTTGGTGCCTATATACACATCCTAAGAAATTATATGAATCATTTCAAACGACCTCAAACATCATTCCCTTATAAGGAAACTAAATTACTTGACCACTGACTAACTTCCCCTTTAGGTAGTAAAACACTTTATAAAACTATTCTTATAGATAAAGTCATGACCCTTCCAAGACAGAGCTGAAAACAGGGATAAATAGATGAGAAATAGGACACATGCCTTTTCTAATATCCTGTGAGGCTGAGGAAGGTATGTGACTCTAATATATTATAAAGCACTATCCAAGAAAAACTAACTTAACCTTTAAAAGATCTATGACCACACCCGTCTAGGATAATAAATTCTCATGTAAATCAACCTACAGTTTCCAAAACATACACTCGTAAATCTTTTCATAGATCCGGTGGTTTTGATGAACCAATAAGATAGCTATGAGATGATAAACATTCCCCTCTTCTAACTTTGTGTTTATCAATTTTTCATTAATGAACATCACAATGAACTGGTCTAGGAACATATGAAACATGGTTCTCATGATTCCCATTAACATAACAGGTGATAGAATTCCTAACATTGAATGAACTGACCACGTAGTAAAAGTTCCCATACCATCATCTAAAGGAAGACTTCATAACATCATCATGATTTAGCCTCAACTAGTGATATCAATATTGAAGATAGATATTGGAAACCAACTAACCCATTTGAATTGGTCAATTTTTTTTCTTTCTATTCTCATAATTGGGTAACTATCCTTGACCGTCACCTAATTCATGTTCTGATAGTCTATACACAACCTCATACTACAAAAATTCATCTTAATGAATTACATAAAATCACCCCATGGAAAGAAATTGTGATAAATGAATACCTTATTCGTTAGATCATTTAACTTAATCCTCATATCCAATAAATTAGAAGGTTCCATCTAATAAGGATCCATCGATATCATAAAATCATAAGGATGTTGGTCTATCCTAAGCTAAATATCACGTTAAGGGGGTAGTGTCACAACCTCATTGGTAAAAACATATAGAAACTCTCCAAAAATCATATGAGCCTTATCTATTATATATTCCAATAATTACACCAACAACTATGAAATAAAACAAAGGATATGATCAACATATCTATTAATAAAACGACAACTCAGATCACCAATGAAAACCACACTACCGTTATTCACATATGAAAACATTTCCATCCTCTAGAAGTAGTTGATAATATCATGCATAGAATACAAATTGTAAACATTGATAATGGAATAATATGAAAGAGAATGAAGTAATGATATATCTACACATGATTAATGTGTCCCCATCACCATTATACGCCCATGACACACAACAAATAGGTCGGTCTAGCAAAAAACAAGGGTTGTTAACTCCATGGGAATGGAAAGACTCTATGCATATAGTCTTATGGCATAGACTATAGTATTTATATCAAAGGAGTGAAAATCTCATGAATAAAACAAATAACACACAATGGTGGGTGGAAAAGTAAGAATACGTTAAATGATATATGGAACCTCTGGTGTTGCTTCTTCTACTGGATGTAACTGCCCATGCCCGACTACTCTGGCCTCTCAGTTGACTTCCACCTCTATAGCCACACACAAGTAGAGGTCCATTGACACAAGGAACATCTTGAGGTTGGCCTATATATTCTACATAACTTGTTATTGGGGAATAATTCTTATTCAATTTCTGTTGAAATTTCATTACTAGATGTTACTGTATAGGTTGGTTCCCAAACAAATCACCTCGACAAACTCGTATTAGACAACCAATTGGGACCGTTTCTAGGGATGAACCTGAATAGAAGATATAAATAACCATGGCCTAAATTCCACAACTCCCACACACAAAAACTCTCATACTAAATAGAGAGTAACACCTTCTTTTTATCTACATTCATGGCCAATGAAAACAATATAAATCAAAATACCATTGGAAGTATGTCCACAACTCCTCTACCTCATTCCTCTCACCAAGATACAACATCCACCACTGATGTATCGACCCTCACATATGAATAAATAAAAATGAGACCCACTAACCCATCGAGACATAGATCACACAAAAAAAAATTCAAGATCCTAAAAATATCTATTTATCTCAATACTAGAAACATATCCCTCATACATTCTTAATCCCTACCATTGAAATGAATGAAATTTCCTCTTATAGGCTTTATCCTCCTTTACTAGATCAACCCTATAGAGATCAACCAGATTATCCTAAATATCCTCTACTACCGAAACTACATGTGGATGATGATTATGAGACATAAATGAAAGGGAAATAAATATTTCATAATCCTATTTGTATGGAATTATTTTAGGATTTCTTAATTAACATAATTTTCCCAGAACCATGACCAACCAAGAAAAAAAAGAAAATAAGTCTATCATCAATCATGTGTCTATCATATGCATTGAACCTAAAAGTGAAATAACCAATCTTGGGAAATAGATAGGCTCAACTTCCAAGAATCATATCATTTGAGGGGGGGGGGGGGGTCTAAAAATCCCATTTCCACGATGGTATTCCTTCACCTATTTTATGAACCATGATTAATTGACCCCATATACCTACCAACCCCTGAAATACTCACTATTACTAACTTCAAAATCCATCATATCATTGAACCATCTCCTCATATACCATTGTTTCATGACCCCTGCAGTCCAAAGGTATATCTCCTAGTCCCAAAATGAATGAAGGGATATAATGAACCCACAGTTCCCACCTTCAGTAGGCCTCAGTATAGGGAAAATAACAATGGATATAAAAATATTAATATCTAAATAATTTCCATCTATAATATATATTGGATTAAGAAATATTATACTAGTGATAAATCAAATACATGGAATTTATTGAATAGAAACCAAACCATTCAAAAATGCATTTAAATAAAATAAATCCATATTGTTAAACATCTAGAAAATAAATACCCAAAGTGAAAAATATATGGTATCAACATAGAAACAACCCATAACCTAAGCTAGAAATGTCAATCATGGTCTATTTAGTCCTCCTAGAAACCTAATTTTTTTATATTCTTAGGGTGATCATACAAGTATACTTTGTTGTGAAGCCGATGTCTCTCATGAAAAAGTGAAAGAATCATACTAATGCTCTAGTGACCAAAGAGTAGAGCCAAAAACACCTAAGAGAGTCAAATGACCAATCCCAAACCTCACCATTGAATTATCACCAATAAATTCATTCAATTTATAATAACATAATAATAATAATATTAAATATAGGTTACTCTACACTTATTTCCCTCTATTTTTCTACTCTTACACCCATAAAATGAATATTATGACACTCCTATATCTTCTACATATGACACCAAAACTTACCTCCCCATAGTACAACAACATCACACCTCACTAATAGACACCTGGGTCAACAAATCACATCTTGATAGTTATATTTTTCATTTTAGGCATCAAATCATATTCATGTCATTGTCTAGTGGAAGAGAGAGTGTGAAATATGGGGTAGTTAACTGTCTATCCTCACCTCTATAATGATGGGAAAATACCACTCTATGTATATATGGGTTTTGGCACATAGATCTCAATGTGGGTGTAGTTCATATATAAATATCAAGAAATTAAAAAGATATATCAATAATATCTGCAAAAAACCCAACCTATAGGTTGAAAAAAATGTTACCAACAAACTCACAATGTATCCCACTTTCATAGCCTCCTATAAATGAACAACCCTTCACAGGAGGACAAAAAAATCCTATCTTGTTTCATATTATCTTTTAATTTAGTTATTTTTTCATATTTCACATTAGACTTAAATTTTATTTAAATATCACATTCATTTTATATCACCGGTCAACTTATTTGATATTTAATATCAACCATTTAAATTTCAACATTACATTTTGATTCCTATACTAATTAGAAAACTATAACAACAAAACACCATACGAACAAGATAAACAAGCAAACTTTACATGCCAACAAGCCCAAAAATCACCACAGTTTCATATCCATAGACACATTCCATATCACAAATATTCCCTAAACGCCACATCCACTTCTCATCACATATCCAACACAAATCAAAACTGCACATCATTATCCAACATAACCACAATGCCTTATACCCATAAAACAAATATATAATTCACACTTTATCATGACACAACCTGTTCCAAATCACCACATTACATTTTATAAGTTTCTCTAAGTGATGTTTATTACTTATAATTATTTATTTTAGGGGAATAATAACAAAATCCTTAAATATAGGTGAAAAAAACTTATTAGGATAGTATTAGTGGTTGACCATTTACTCATGGTTGTGTCACAAAAATCACAGATTAATGGATTGAAAACAAAAATAAATTTATCTAGAAAAAATATTTCTGACAACTATTTTTTTAGTGGCATAAAAAGCATGGATAATCATAATATCACTATATAAAAAAGGATGTAAAAAAAAGTGAAACATTTACTTTCCTCTTCAATTTTATTTAAACATTTCGTTATTTTTGTTAGGCTGTTGTAAGCAATATTAACATAAGTAAACCATAGTAAAACCCCTCCAAAATGATATAAAATTTGATAAATGATAGATCCCCTACCTTGAATGAAGTTTTAGGATCTTCTATGCATCTTTGAATAAATAGAAACACCACCCCCAAACACTACAATGAAAGATTTCACCTTTAAATTACTAAAATTAGGAAAATAATTCTTTCCCTCATCAAAACAACATCAATAAAATAGTTTCCACCTTGAAGGAAACCCTACTTTGAATGAAACAAGGAAAAACCATTAAAACAATAAGAATGTGACTCACATTAACCACCAAGTATCAATATCCAAAAAAGTGAAAAAAATAAAATTAAATGGGGACAAAATTTCTCTTTGAGATGCACCCAAGTCTCCCAAGAAATGAGATAAATAAATTACAATTTTCTATGTATGAGGAGATTTTATATTTTACACCCATATTGAAAAACACCAGATGATGATGTAGCCACACGGACCACATTATAGTTTTCCTAATAATTGGGTGGACCGCAACACAGTACTCCCCACTATGCCATAGCATGGACAATCCATGGTTCCTTTATAGACCATGGTAACATCATTTTCATAGATATAATAAAAGGGGTAAGGGAAAAATAGTATAATTTAATATTCCATATACCTCTAACAAATAGAAACAGCTATGCTGCAAACCCTTCTCCATGGTGTAGTAGTGGAAAAATTAAACGATCTGCGGAAAACTGACCCAAAAGACTTCACAATGTAGCCATATCATGCCGATAAAGTGATACACAAAAAAACTATATCTATGTCTCAAATTCCCCCCAAATTATAATTAGCACCAAAAACCTCATATGGGGTCTATAAACTGCCACCTTATCCTCTACACTATAACTGAACCCACTTACAGTGATGCCTCTAGGATCCACATTGCAGCCTTTCCAAGACAGGAAATAGCACCACCATTCCCTTTTTAAACACCTCAAAACACATCTGGTCTCCCCAGAACACATATATAACTATAATTACACTAAAATAACACCCCAAAAGGTCTGGGATGTTACATAGTATACAAATAAAACTATTCTATCACTTGAAAATAAAAACTAATATAGAAGGAAAGAAGGAATATGTCCAAACTACCATCCCTTGAGATACCTTTTAAAGATATTTTTACACCTATAACACTACCACACCACCAACAGGACAATACAAACCCAACTGAAATGTTTTCCCAAATTTCCCTCCCAACCACATCACCAAACTACTTTACCATTCCCCCAACCAGGAAAAACACATCAACATTTCACACCATCCATATACCTCTCGCATCATATATATTAAACCAATCCACCATCCCATTCCACATAACTACAAAAAAATAATCGCCACATCAATCCTAATGAAATTATCCATGTGAACAAATCAATTAATTCCCCCTCCCATGTCAAGATAATGTCCACTTTTGGAATTAATAACTTGCATACATAGATTTAATTTTTTCATAATATAATGCATATCAATAATGAATTAGGTATTCCATGCTATGAATATGTGAAGCTTAAGTAACACACCATAAAAGAAAAATAACATCTCATAAAACAATAAATTTTCTATCCAAAACAAAACTAGGAAAATAAGATGTGGTAAAAAACATCAAGTACATGGTATGTATCTTTGTCTCATACTTCCAAGTATTCTCTAATAGACCTCCATGGATCCAAAAAACAACAAAAATAAATGGTATATCTATGCAACACCTTCTCCTTATGATCTTAGGCCTCCACTTAGCACTCTAAAAACAATGTTTCACCTTCGATATCCAACTATCCCCAGTCAATGACATGGGAGTTATAACACTTTGAGTTTTTATGAATTAATTATTTTAGAATAAATTGAATTTCTTTGATGTCGTGCATTGAATTCTGCAAAATGTTATTCTTTATTTACATGCAACACTTAGATTAGTTTTTGGTACACACAACACTAAGTTTTTTTTTCTGTTACACATAATTCCAAATTCATTCAATAGGTTTCATCACATACATGGTCAACTTTTACAGAACTACAACATACTATTAATATTATTATTAAAATATTTTAATAGTTATCACATGGTGATTCAAATATCATATATTAATTATATGAACTAAATTATGAAACTGAGGGTTAAAATTTTTAATAAAATCAACTCTTTGGTTATCAATTAATTAGGAATCAAAATAAAAAAATGAAAATAAAAGAACATGTTTTATGAAGAAAACTATTTTTATGCCCACAGAAGTGGTTTATTTTAATAAATTAAATTAATCACTCTTAGTGATGAATAATAATCTAATTTATATATATTATAAATTTATCCATTTTTTGACATTCATCCAACAATTTTGATAGGAATAAAAAGATGAATTTTTTTAGAAGGTATTTTTACACCTTTAATGGATAAATTTTTCAAAAAATTATTTTTGAGAATTTTATATTTTTTATTTTAAAAAATAAATTTAATTTTTATAGTGTAATATCAAAAATTTACATTTGGATTTTTTTTATTTTTCTAAGAAGTTACATTTTTTGATGAATTGTGAAAATACAGAATTTTAATTGGAATTTGATTTTTTATATAATTTATTTATAAGGATAAATTTTTTTATTATTTGGTTTTGAAGTATATTTATATCAATTCTACATATATTAATCCAAATTACTCCATTGGATTCAATTTCACATTGACATTGGATATAAAAACATTTCAAGCTTTTGAATATTTTCACTTTAAAAACTCATTATCTCATCCTCTCTATATTGTTAATTTTAATTAGATTTCTATGACTTCTATGTTTATAATTTGTAAAAATGGATTCCAAATTTGTGAATTATAGTAATTCATAATATATAGTATGTTTAACATAGATTTTTTCCAAAAATATTAGTGAATGGAAATAAAATTAATTACAATGATTAAGGTAAAAACAAGCTTACTTAGTGGTTAAAAGTTAACTTAATGGGTAAAATAACCTTGAAACTATCCAAAATAAATTTTATTTACATATTAAGATCATATTATTAACTGTATAAAATAATTAATTTTATTGGAGGCACATGATGTAAGGGAGACATTTCAATAGTTTTTACAATTTTGTATTGACAAAAATGTCAGTCCTCCTCCCATATAAAAAGGGGACTCACTCATACAACTACTCACAACTCTAATTTTTTTTTATAAGAAACAACTTCAGAAATTATCCTACAAACTTCCCTAACTTCATCATTGAATATTACATTTTGGTAGAAATCCAACCAAGGAATCTCTTTGGTGCAAACCAAAAGGAGTTACCCAAAGTAGAGGTAACATCCTTCAACAAGAAATTTTGTTTTATATCTTTCCACAAACACCAAATTATTATCATTTCATGATTATATAATAAAATAAATATCCTTTATATACTTAGATGTTGTTATTATAAGGATATTACCTATAATCACACACACGTCCATCAAATGGAATACACAATCATTGTTCGTGTGTACGATGGACTACCACCTCGTGAACTGATATCACTCATTATTCCATTACAACCTTTCAAGGTTGGGAATAATGAAGAAATTACTGTTTTTTATATTATATATATGATATATATTATTTATTTATTCTTATGGAATTATTATATAACACAACCCTTCGTTGTTTTCAATTATTGGGAATAATATAACTTCATTTGAGGACGTGTGGACAACTGCCTGCCCAAAGTGATGTGATTCATTCTAATTTTACCTGGAATGTGTTAAGGATGGGTTTAATAAATATATATGATATAATTAAATAATAGTAATAATATAATTATAATATATGTATCATTTATTTTTCTTTCTTAAAGTATGAAAAGAAATGGCAACAACATTCATGCGTACGTATGACTTACCATCTCTTTGAATGGTTTATTTAATTTTTTATTTTTAACTTTTATAGATTATTATAAAAAAAATATATAATGAATATATATGATATTTATATAATTTGTTTAATTATTAATATAACTATATCATTTTTTATGTTTGAATATTAAGAATAAAAAGTCAAAACATATACGAAAAACCAAGCGAATATTACCTGAACAGTAACTTTAACATGAAATTATTAATAAAATAGTAATATAATGACATAAGAAAATAATATATGGTATGGTATATAAGAATATTTTTATATGGTATATTTTTGACAAAATTATCTTTATTATACAAGAGGTTTTAATGTTTATGAAGAATGTTAAGACTTATGGTATGGGTTTTCTAATCTCACTTTTATTTCTGTAAGATATATGCTATATTAATCACTCATTATTATTTTGTGGTGTATATAATGAAATATTACCTACAATATAATTATTTTAATTTATTTCATGATATTAAAGGTTTTAAATGATGTAATTATTTCATGGGGATTTAGATTCAAAATATACGCATGTAGTAAGGGAATTCCTAGTCTCACTTTTATTTTTGCCAACTAATGCCATATTCACCACTTATTTCATTTGTGTAGTGTTTGTACTATACCTGAATTTATTATCTGACTATTATTATTAAATTTATGGGTATTTAAATATCCATTTTATTATGTCTCATTAATTAAGATTATGGTTCCAAAGTTACCAAATCGGAAAGTAATTTTGTCTCAATTTTCCATATTTTAAAAAAATGCCACCTTATAAACAAATATTATTTTTCAAGTTGTATATACTACAATTTTAAATTTATATCATGAATATATATCTTTTAATTATTTTATTATATTCATTTAAGGGTATTATTTCATTGGTATTATGGTTCAATTTTTCCAAAGTGGTATGAGTTTTTTGCAACAATCTCATAATCTATCAAGATTGGCGATGACTATGCTTCAATTGATTAAATATTAAGATACATATCTTAATAAATTTCAATAGTTTTCTTAATATTTGTTTATTTACGAGATAATAATGTAATATAACTATTTTATACTCTTTTTGGTACTTAATATAATCAAGAATAATGTTTTTAAGAAAATATGACTTTATTTCCCTCTTCGGTCGGAAGTCATTTATATTCAAAAACCAGGATATCTAAAATGTTTTCAAAAATGTTTTTAATTTAAATTTTAAGGAAATTTTCATGGTAAAGGGTTTTAAAATAAATTTTGTTTTAAAAAGTGTTTATGGTTCTTTTAAATGATTCTTCAATGAGTTTTCAAGGTTGTTTTCAAAGAAAAATATATTCAAAATGCTTTATGTTTTAATAGGAATTTTCCAATGTGGAAAGGGTAAATTCCTCAATAAATTTTATTAAATAATATTTAATAGTAATTTTATATCTAATATGGTACCCATTTATATAGTTTGTTATTTAATCTGTATATAAACCAAGGAAACCATTCTGATTCTTTCATTGAATGGTTTATGTTTATAAAGTCGAGTGTTTATTAACTTGTTTATATTATATGGATTATACCATGATAAAATGATTATAAAAATAGATTCATTTCATTGGTAATGTTATGATGGAATGATTATGAAAACTATCTCTTTTAAATAGGTTTTTATATAGTTAAATGTTTATGATACCAAATTTATTTCATGTGTAATTATATGATTAATATTTTATCATCTTATAGAATATATATTTATCATTTTATTATTTGATAGGTGGGACCAATATCTCCCTCAACTATATTGGGTAATGATAAATGTTCAATGAGATCAAATTGTACATGGTTGGGCATCCGATACTCATAACATGATGGTAAGCGAGAGGTCATCCCAAGCTTGTAACAAGAGGGTATAAATGAGGGGATCCTAAGCCTGTAACAAGAGGGTACATAGGAGGGATTCCCAAGCCCATTACAAGAGGGTGTCTGAGAGTGATGTTCAACACCATAAAAAAAGGGTAAACAAAAGGGCATCCCAAGCCCATAACCATGGGTACATGGGAGGTTATCCCAAGCCCGTAAGAAGAGGGTACCCGTGAGGGAATCCCAAACCCGTAACAAGAGGGTACACATGAGGGAATCCCAAGCCTATAACAAGGGTGTACATGGGAGGGAATAACAAGCCCAAAATGATATGGTATATAAGAGGAAATCACATTCCAGGAGTAGGTAAATGGATGATTATCCTAAGACTAACATGTTATGATGTTTTTTGGGTATACTTTCCAGTATAGTTTATATTCTTATGTGTATTCCACATTTCTATGTCTTATTACTATGTTAAACCCTCATTGATTATTCTCTTTATTATCTTATTATTCCTATCTTATGAACATCCAAAATTTATTCCATTATTCAAGTCTATGATCTTTTCTAGGAAGGGTATGATCTTATAATGTTATTATCATTATATCATACACTTATGTTTATGTCATGCTTCTATATATCCATTAATACAATCCCTGAGCATCTCAGAAAACCCTTTCTTATGTTTTCTTTCCCTATGTTACGAAGAAAGGTTTTATGTAGGAGTACTAAAGGGGATTATATTTATGGGATACTTTGGAGATCTTTTTCCATGTTAGAAGACACTATGTTCCATGATTCCAAAGGCACAAAAATATTATAGTCTTGGGTCATGTACTTTTTTTTTGTATATTCATCTAAAATGATGTAAAATCCATTTATGTTAATCCAAGGTAATTATAGTTTGTATCAATATAAAGGACTTGTCAAACTTTGTAAACTTGGATAATATAAATATAGTGATATCCCAAGGGATATTTCTAAGTATATGTATAGGGATTTCTCTAAGGATAATGCTAAGGTGTCATAGATTTTAAAGAAGGTTTCATAATTAAAACATCTTATAAGTTATTTTTCATGATTATATGGTATTAAACTATGAAAATTGCTTCTCACACTATTATTACTCATTTTATTCAATAGATAAAACCACATGGAACTGAGTTAATTTTGAATGTGAAAGAGATGATTCTGATGAGTAGTAAAATGGGATGATCACTAGAGTAAAAGATGTCATGATCATGTATAATTAGTTTTTTCTAATCCTGGTTAAGAACTTGTACCTTTATTAAATATCAGAATAACCAAGGAATGTAAGGTAAGAGTTCACAAAGAGGTTAGGGAATATATACCATGGGGGAAAATGATTAGGTTTCTGTCGTATCAATAATGTGGAATGAAGAACCCAAGAAAATGACTTAGAAGAACATGAAGATTTTTGGACTATGGAAAAGAATGAAAAAAAGTAAGTTTAAATCCAAAATTAGTGTTTTGGTTTATATAATGGATGATTATAATGGCCACCCTAATACATCATAAATTGTTGAATGATTTAAATGTGAAATAAATAGAATTTATGAAAATCATTTCCCTTAGTGGAATGATCATGATGATAATCAACAAATAGGTATGAGTAAGGGTTATATTTATGATGAGGATGTGAATACAAGTGATATGTGAAAGAAAATTGGTGTCAAGTAATATATTGAAGTATCCTTGTTAATGAATTAATTATCAAGTGGAATAATATAAGTGATTATATATTTTTATGGAAGAATTATGAATATATATATATATATATATAAAGATTATTAAGTTTATATTTTTTGATAAGAATTTACAAGGATATGTTGAATAGTTTTTATGGACTAGAAAAGTGACAGAATAGCAAGGTTATAATCCTAGGAAACACTATATTAAGGAAAATATAACACTTAATATGTTATTAATGTTGAGATAATTATTTTTTTATTAAGATATGTTGAAAATGAATTAGTGAATTGGAATGTACTGATTACCATTGAACTGGTAGATAATGTTTTGGACAAAGTACTCTATGTTATCATGAATGATGTTTATATCTTTCTAGAGTAAAATGTTATATCATATATTATTAGGAATAAGAAATAAGGCATTTTTTCAATATTTTCTTGTTAATTACTATGTCTCAGGATAATGCATGATAAAGGCATTAACATGTTTGGAATGAGAAAAATAAGAGATACTTTATGATATGTGGGGGATCAATGGTAAGCTATTTTTGAAAAATTTAGTAACCTTATTTCTAATGTTTTTTAATTTCAAATTTATAAAAGGATATAAGTATAAACATTTATGGAAAAGTTTTATTAAAAATAATATAGGGTTTTATAAATTAATGTATTATCTCACCATATGAGGATTTACGCATATTGGATGACATGTAAGGACTATTTTGTTGTGATAAAAATAGATGGAGATACCTATCATTCTATTTTTGGATCTCATGATCTATTAATTATTTAGGATTGAAAACTTCACCTTAATTAATTAGAATAAGAGGTGAAGTGGAAATTTATAAAGGAACTACAAAGTGTGAGAATGTACTAATATTAAGTAAGTATATCATCTCATGAAGAATATTCAACCTTGAGAAAATGGTCTTGAAATTAAACATTGTGCTGTTATAATCATTCTTAATGATACGAATGTCCTTTATTAAGACTTTGGTTTATGGATTTTTGATATTTTACATTATCTTGACCATGCTATCATAAATATCCATCATAATTTGATAATTATATTTATCTTCCATATATGCGTTTTCACTTTCCACCTATATTATCCTATGTGGAAATATTATTATGAGTTATTTTTGGTAATCGATTTTTTTCAAACATTCCATTTTAAAGGATGTTTTAGTATTTTTTTTCTATGTGGGTTTTTATGAAAGGAACTCCTATGTATTAAAAGTTTTATACCCCAAAACAATTTCTAAACATAAATTCATTTTAAGGGGGATAAAATGCAACACAACGAGTTTTTTTGAATTTTTTTCAAATAAATTTAATTTCATTGATGGATTTAATTTCACAGAACAAAAAGTCATTATTTATTTAAAATAATCAGTAAGATTAGTTATTTATATATTAAACACTATGTTTGTCTTGTGTCACACACAATTCCAATTTCCTTTAAAATCTTCCATTAAATGCGTGATGGATTTTTACCAAACTACAATATACTATTAATAATATTATGAAATTATTTTTTTAGTTATCACCTAGAAATTATAAAAGAATTTTTGAATAAGACTAACTATATTATGAAACTATGGTTTATAGATTTTTATATAATAATATCATTCATTATAAATTAATTAGAAATGAAAATGAAAAAAATTTGAATATAATGAAAGTTCTTTTATGAAAGAAATATTTTTATGCTCTAGAAGGAGTTTAATTATAACTAATTAAATTAATCACTATTAGTGATAGAAAATAATGATATATATATATATATATATTATAAATTCAATAAATTCTTTTTACATTCAACCAATAAGTTTTATAGGCCTAAAATCAGATAAAATCAAATTT
The DNA here is from genome assembly GCA_963277665.1 of Viscum album. Taxonomy (NCBI): domain Eukaryota; kingdom Viridiplantae; phylum Streptophyta; class Magnoliopsida; order Santalales; family Viscaceae; genus Viscum; species Viscum album. The sequence goes on from OY728125.1 coordinate 1,400,487,679, forward strand.
CTGTCTAAAAAATCTATATTTTTCTTAAAGGAGATTCATTTTTTGAGAAGTTTATTTTTTTGATGAGTTGTGAAAAATGCTGAATTTTAATTGGAAACTACATTTTATTATAATTTATTAATATAGTTAAATTATTTTTAATTTGGTTTTAAAGTATATTTTGTTAAATTATACATATATTAATCCAATTTGGGTCATTGGAATAAATTTTTAATATGAAATTGGATGTAAAAACATTTCAATTGTTTGAACATTTTCACTTTAAAAACTCTTTGTATCATCTTGTCTACGAGATTAATTTTAAATTAATTTCTACCACTTATATGTTTAGAATTTAGAAAAATGGATTTAATATTTTGAATCATAATAATATATGTTTTATAGTAATGTAAGCTTTGTTTTTTACTATATAGAAGTGTGAAAGTAATTAAAATTAATTAAGATGATTAAAGTAAAAACATGTTTAGTTAGTGGTTAAACATTATCTTAAGGGAAAAAATAACATAAAAACATGTATAAAATCCATTTACCATCCATATTTAGACCATATATTCTATTTTATTATCTATGGACCATTTTTGTAAGAACATGATGTAATTTATTCCTCCTAATAGTGTTTTCCATTTTATATTCATGATAATGCCACTCCTCCTCCACTATAAAAAGAGAACTCACCCCTTCACTTCCTCACACAACTCATGATCTTTGGCTTGACCAAACCCTAAAAAAATCTCCTAAAAAATTCCCTCCCTTAATCTTATGATTATTTTATTGGGAATAAATCCAACTAAGTATGACCATTATTGAAAACAAAAATGAGTTATCTAAATAAGAGGTAACATCCGTCAACAAGTAATTTTTATTATTTCTTTCCCCACCCATTAAATTATTTTTATCCATTTCTTATAAAATAAAAACCGTATCTTAAATATACTGAGATGTTTTTTGTCAATTATATGACCCACACTCACACAAACTTCTATAAAATTTGATGCACACTCATCATTTTTGTGTATGATGGACTACCACCTTACGAACTGATGTCATTCATTATTCCATCACCTTATTTGATGGATGGGAATAATGATTGAATTAATATTTTCATATGTTATATATTATATTTATGATGTATTTGTTCTTATATAATTATTATACAACACATACCTTAGCGCTTCCCATTTTGATTGAGTATGATAACTTTGGTTGTGGACGTGTGGAGTACAACCTCCACAAAGTCATGTGATTCATTCACATTTTTCATGGAATGTTTTTAAAAAGAATTTAATAAAATTATATGATATACATGAAATAATAATTATAACTGAATTATTATATATGTATCATTTAAATTTATTTATTTCAAGATGACAAGAAATGGAAACAACGTGCATGCATATATATGGCCTACTGTCCTCTTGAAAGGTGTATTTAATTTTCAATTTATACATTTTATAGATTATTATAAATAATTATATACTGGATATATATGAATTTTATGTAATTTTTTATATTATGAATATAATTATATTATGAACTAAGTAAGAGGATCATGAATAACAAGTCAAAGAATATATGAAAAACGAAGCATATGTTACCAAAAATGGAACTTTATCATGGAATTATTAATAAAAGGATAACAAAAAGTCATCATAAAAAATATTTGTTATTATATATAAGAATAATGTATTTTTGAATATTTATAATAATATTATATTTATTAAAAATGATTTTAGATTGCGTATGACGAAATTCAAGACTTTAGGTAAGTGTTTTATTGTCTCACTTTTATTTTTGTGAGATATATGCTATATTCACCACTTATTTTCATTTTGTGGTGTATATAATATCCTATGAAATTTTATATCATGAATTAAGTTTTTTTATGGTAATAAATATTTTAATTTATGTTATTATTTCATGGGAATCTGGATTCAAATGATACTAATGTAGTAACAGGATTTATAGCATCACATTTATTTCTTCTTGACTTATGTGATATTCACCACTATTTTTATTTGGTTACCATATATAAATGACATGAATATATTATATTATTATTATACAAAAATTTATGGGTATTTATATATCAATTTTATGATCTCTCATTCATGGGGTTTATGGTTCTAAATTTACCAAATTAGTAAAGTAATTTTTTCTCAATCTTCCTTCTTGGAGAAACATGCCATGACTGAACCTATATTGTTTTAAAAGGTGTATATACAAAAATTTAACATGTTATATCGTGAATATAATTATTTTAATCATGTTATAATCCTCATTTAATTTTATTTCACGGTGTTTATGATATAATGTAACAAAATTTGTATGAGTTTATTTCTACAATGTCATTATTTATCAAGATTGGTTATTTTTTAATAGGTGGAAGGTCAAGCTAGATTTAAATAAATGAAAAAATTGATGGCCACATTTAAAAAATGGGGCAATAGGGAACCCATTATAATTACCATGAAAAACTCTAATAAATCTAAAAATGAAGGTAAAAATGGCCCGAAGTTCCCAAGGGGAGAAAAACATCAAGATAAGAACATGATAAAATTTAACCACCCCCTAACAGAAAATGCATAATTCATATTACTAAAAGAAATGAGTTTTACATTACAAAACAAATGTGGTGGTTTGGCATAAAAAATAGGTATAATACCCTTACAACACTAGAAAGAATGGGAAGGATAGAATGATAGTTCCAACACACCTATCTCTCTTTCGCGCTACCAACCCGATGAAGCATGTGAATGTATTAGAAAATCTATCTAATACAACAAAAAACAAGAACAAAAACATTGTGTATAAACTAGTAGGAAAAACCATCCATCTAATAGGAGAAATGATGGATGATTATTTGGTTTGAAAAACCTATCCCTCTTATGAGGTCTCCCACGCATCATCACATATAAGAAGTTGTAACACTCCAAATGTAATGAAACCATATCCAGAGCTCATAGACAAATGAATCCTCATCAAACAACCTATCCCAAATAGTGAAGATCCCAATAGAACCCTACCTTCACCATCCAAAACTTCAAAAAAAGTGAAAAAAGTCATAAACCATGAAAATACACACAAATTATCCTCAAACTATTTTCCCACCCATGATCAAAATGATAATTATCACAATGGTACGATACAACACCAATCGATTGGCACCAAACACACCTTCCAGATCCCAAAGAATTTGAGAAACCACCGATAGTCACTAAAAATACACACTGCATAGTATCTACTATGGATTACACTCCTCAAATGATACATGCCCACCTAGTAACCCATCACTACCGCATAGAGGAAGCCACCGACACACACACATGGGGGTCAATTTACCATGGTGATGCCACTAACACACACATGAGACCATACCGCCATTTCCACACACTTGATAGATGATCCTCCTTGGTGATGCCCAAATATGAAGCTAGATATGAGAGTGAGGATTAGCCAAACTATCTTTCAGTCACCAAGATGTTTCCTCACACAATATCTCAGATTGATACCAAGCCATTCCACAATCTTCGGATAAAATTCTGTTTTATTTAATAACCATATTTTATAAAATATTTTTTAATTATATATTAAACTCATTTTCAAGGAAAATTAATTCAAAATGTATTATATTTTGAAAACTTATTACAATGGTCTTAAAATGTTCCTTTGTGACTTTATAAGGTTGTTTTACATGAAACATGTTTTGAAAATGTTTAATATTTCAAAAATCATTTTTCAAAGTGGAAAGTATTATTTCCTCCAGAAATGTTTTTAAATGATGCTTAAAAATTATTTTCAATATAATATGAAACCCTTTGATATAGTTTATGATTTACTTGGGATATCAACCAAAGAAACCATTCTTATTCTTTCTTTTAATGGTTTATGTTTATAATTACAAGTGGTTATTAATCCATTTTGATTGAATGAGGTATACCAAGATATAATTCATAGAAAACCTAGTTCTTTTTATGTCTTATGTTATAATCAAATGATAATTAAACATATATATTTTACCTAGATTATGATTTGATGAAATATTTTTGATTCCCATTTAATTTCATGGGTTATGATATGATGAATGTTTTATCACTTTGTGGACCCCATATTAGTTATTTTATTATGTGAAAGTTGGGACCTATATCTCCCTCCAATTCATTGGGTGATGAGAAATTTTCAATGTACTCAAAGGTTACATGGGTGGGAAACCAAAGAACGTAATAAGAGCGTACACATGAGGGTATCCCAAGCTCGTAACTGAAGGGTACACAATAGGGAATAAGAAGACCGTAATAAGAGGTTTGACAATAGGGAATCCCAAACTTGTATCAAGAGGGTACATGAGGGTAAATCACAAAATTTAACAAAATGGTACACTAGAGGGAATCCCAATCTTGTAAAAAGAGGGTACATGGTTATAAATCTCATTCATGTAATAAGAAAGTACATGGGAGGACATCCCAATCCCATAACTAGGGAGTACAAATGAGGGCATCCCAAGCCCATAACAAGCGGGTACATGGGAAGGAATCAATATCTGAAAAAAAAGATGGTATATATGATAAAATAACAATCCTTAAGTAGGTACATATGTGATTATCCAAATCCTACCATGTTATGATAGTCTTGGAAGGTATCCCTGATATAATATTATTTATTATTATGTGTATACCGTAGTTCCATGTCTTATTCCTATTCTATGCTCTCATGGATTATACTGTTTATTCTCTTATGATTCATATGTTATGAACTTTTAATAATTAAGATATTATTCCTATAGATGATTCTTTCTGTACAGTGTGAGATCTTATTATGTTATTCTCATTCTCCCAAGTGCTTATGCTCATGTTATGCCTATATATCTTCTTTATTTACCTTTACCAATCATCTTTCATCACCTATTATTATATTTACCTTCCCCATGATATGATGAATGGTTTTATATAGGATTACTAAAGGGTGAGATCTTTATAGGGGCTTTGGAGATCTTTCACCAAGTTAGAAGACTTTATGATCCATGTTCCCCAAGACACTAAACCATTTACTTCCTTAGACATGTACTTTTATGAGGTTCTAAATATTCATCTTAAATGATGTAATATCCATGTATGTTACACTTGGGTCACTATAAGAGTCTTCATGAAGATACCAATGGATTTTAAAAAGATAAAATAATTCATGACTCTTGTAAAATAATGGTAAGAGTGAAAATAGATAATCCACATCACCAATGCATCCCAACACCTAAAAAGGTACAAAAAACCTCTATGAGAACTTAATACCCTAATAAACCTCCACATCTCACCTTTAGGGGAAATAATCATGAACTTGTGGTCTCCTAACTCAAACTCTAAGGGCCTCCTCCTATGATTGAAATAATCCTTCTTTCGGTCCCATGTTGTTTTCTTCCTCTCACAAACATGTTTAACCTTCTATATCATGATTTGAACTAAATTGGGTCTAGGAAATGATGACTCTCCAACCTTGTAGCAACATAATAGATAAAAAAGAACCTCCACATAAAACATCAAATAGGTCCATATTGACGGATGAGTGACTGTTATTGTTATAGGAAAACTCGACCAAAGGGATGTTCTTTAAACTATATCCTCTGAAATGTAAGATTCATTCCCACAACATATCCTATATATTCTAGTTAATTTTAACCATATATCCATCATTTTGATGATGGAAAGTAGTATTGAGTCCTAATTAAGTGGAATAAGCATGTTTTTATCCCCTCCTAACTTTCTAGGGAAAAAAGCATCCGGATTCAAGAAAATTTACCTCAAACACCACAAAACCACATTACCTCAACTTAATACCTCCTTCCTAGAAGTTTCATGGTGCTTGAATCCTTGATCTATATGAAATGGAATGACTTCAAAAATCAATCCATGATTACCCAGATAGCATCACAATATCCCTGAGCGTAGGGTATCCATATGACAAAATTCATCAGGATGTTATCCCATTTCTACTCCAAATAATCTTATGGAAACAAAAAACCAATAAGAACATGATGCTCAGAATTTACCAACTAGAAAACCCAACAGTGATCCTTAAAAACTACCACTATATATTTCATCTAGAGATCCAGAACTGTGTGCTCAATCCACGATACAACTTGGATAACCCTAGGTGTACCAACAATTTTGATATATTAGAATCACAAAGTAATCATTCTTGAATTACCACCATACCCAAATTCCACGCATGAAGTAGTATCTAGTTTTTAGTATCCTATTAACATCCCTCTATATACTATTTATTTCCAACAAGATTGCATATCACATATTCCTTGGAGTATCCCCACCAAGACTCCTCCACCAGCAACATCAAAAAATACTCCACCATCATCTAAATAATTAAACATCCACCATCAACCACCCTTGAGTCCTTGTACGTGGATTCAAACTCCTCCACTACCCTCCACGCATCACTGTAATCCAAAAAAACATCATTTCATGACTTCATTCTCAATGTGTAGGCCATAAAATTTCACATTACTAAGGTATTAACGATCTAAGATTATTATCCCTAAAAAATAATCATACAACTATGTTTCTTTAGATTCATAAAATTTAGAAAAAATATATACCTCAACATTTTATAATCTCTAAGGAATACAACATGATCCTTAATGTGGAAATGTTACAAAAAATTATTTGAAAAAACAACTATAGATAGGTCTAGATCATGGTTTTCAAAGCTACACTTGTTGTGATGTATCTACCTAGACCCATAATATGTCACCACTCTCAGCTACATCAAACCCATACCAATATTATATAAGAATCATATCAAAACACACAAAACATCACACCCTCCTCTAGAAGCTGGAGCACTAGTGTACTGATCAAATTCTCATTCAAGTAGTCAGAAACTACCTAGAAATGATAATTAAATATATAATCCTAGTACTATATGTTTTAAAATGTTAATGGGACTATAATCCATGAAAAATGAAATATGATCCTCTATTAATATCCTTTACGACTAAGGACGCTAAGTGCCTCTACAAAATTCATGTGTACTACATAAGAGAAAAATACCTCATCCTTTGACGGGTCCAAGAACACACGCAACCAGGACATCACAAGAAAAAAAATCAACTCTTGTTTCCAAAAAAATATAATTGAAAAACTTTCTGTAGAGATGGTGGCATCAGAGAACTGGTAATAAAACTCAGATATGATAGGCATTTTCCTCTTCTAGCTTCAAGTAGATAAATATTTTGTTAATGAAGATGATTATGAACTATTATATGAATTCACAAAACATGGTGTTCATGAGCACCATGAAAAAATTTTGTGTGATCGTGTCACAGAATGACATGACCGTGAACTCAATGTTCTAAACCCTATTTCTAAAGGAAGACTTTAGAACATCATTCTACATATTACTCTCATGAAAACATCTAATCCAATATTATATCATAGAAATAAGACTAAATATTCTCAATATGTAAAAAATATTTTCTACCCACATAATGGGGAATTATTCTTGATCATCACTTGACTTAGCTTCCAATATTCTATACACAACCTCAGACTACCATCTGCATTCTTGGTCAATAAAATTGGAGAACCCTAAGATGATGCACTGGGTTATATGAAACTCTTCTACATTAGATGATTTATTTAAATACTTATCTCCTATAACTCAAAAGCTTCGATTCAATTAAAATCTATCAATATCATATAAGCACCAGGCTATAGGTGTATCCCAAAATCAACACCATGTTGAGGGGGTATCATCACATTATCCTTTAAAAAACATCTAGAAACTCATTAACAACTCTGGGAGCCTCCTTTTTTATAACATCTACTAATTACATAGAAAAAATATAAATCAGAGAAAGAAGTGACTCTATATTTCTATTTACTAACAAACAACTCAGGTCAGTAACAAAAACAACTTGCTTGACATCCACATCTGAAAACACGACTATCCTCCAAAAGTATTAGATAAAAGCAAGAATAGAATACATCAAGTTGATTATAATAATGAAATATGATGGATACATCTAAATAAATAATTGATCCTCATGACACTGATGTGGCCCCATTATCATTATAGACCCTCTACATACATCAAACAGTTTATTCTATCCTCCAACTAACTAGTCAACATCAAGGGATTGGGAATCATTTCTATGTATACTCTCAATGCACGAACTTGAGTGGGTCTAATAAATGAGTTAGAACCACTAAAATGAAATTATGTACAAACAAATTTGTAAGACAGACTAAGCATACCTCATATGATCTATAGTCCCTATGGAGTTTTCGCCTCAACTACATGTAACTAATAATGTTCATCTCCCCTTCCACTCTACTAAAGACCACATCTATGGTCATGGTTCTTTCGAGATTATTCAAATTGATTTATATCCCATGTTTGGAATCTTCCTACTTCATCCCATATAAATGGAGAATAATATTGCTTCCCCTACTGCTGAAAAAACCTCACTAGAAGCAATTTTTGAGGCTTGTGATAAACCTGACCACCTCTACCAAGGAGAAAAATTATTTAAAAGTATGATCTCTCAATATGATATGTCTTTAAAATAATGTGATATAGGTTATTTAGAAATCAAATAACCCATTAGAATCATTCTACCAATATAAGTTATAATGGTACATCCATAAAATTCACACATTCAAACCTATCGACTATGGTTTATTGTAAAAACTCACAACTTGTTACTACACATTATAATGATATTATATCATAGAAAAAACTGATATTTTATACACCAATAGACATTTATCGAGTTTCCATGTGTGACAAGTTCTTATCCCTCTTTTATTCTTTCAAAAAAATCCAGAAACTAATTCAATTTACATACACCACACTTCTGGAAATCACCACTTACTACATCATCATCAGAAATGAGGTTATTCAAAAATATATGCTTGAAACAACTCTCTATATCTATCTGTTATTTAATTAACTACATGATAAACACACATATATATCTCCAAATTATTTTTGATAATATTCAATATGATTTTTTAGCACCCCAAATTTCTGAATATTAACCATTTATTTATTTATTTTATGTATATAAATTAATTTTGTTATGTTTATGGAGGTTTAGGTGAGTTATTGAAGGTTTTGGGGGATTTTTAGAAGGTTACAAATTGGGAATAGTTAGTAAAAATAATGAAACACCATGCAGTAAATCATGAAAATGATATAGAGGGCACTGCATAGTTTCATGGTTTGGCCATCCCATTTGGCCACCTAAGAGAAATCATGTGATGTTTGAAATATGTGTAGATAATTTTCAGAAAAAACATTGTATACCTTTGTGATCCAACCATGTGATAAGTGTTTAGAGGTAGTGTTTGACACATGATTTTCCTAACCGTGCACCCTAACCACAAAATGTTAAAAATAAGATCCAAATTTTTTGTATCTAAATCATAATACCTCCAAAATGGATAATTTTTCAGTTAATCGAACCCTAACACAAATTAGTCTCCCACCCAAGGCTTTGTAGACCCTTCCTCTAGACCACATAGAGGTCCATTGTCAAATCATGGTACATTCAAGGCCAGATTCCATAGCATATTCTTGTTCTTTATGGGTTTCCTGAGTTTTATTCTTTTTTCCTATCTTGGATTCATGAATAAATTCATTTTGGAATATATTTATGATTTTGTGATGAGAATAATGATGATATATAGTTTTTCTGTTAATATGTAACAAGATATATGGACATATTGAGGAGTTTCAAGTCAGTTTGTTGATGAATTTGTGAAGTTATTTGTTTTCACCTAAAGCTGTAAGGTTGGTGGATTCCCTCTAGAATCCTTTTATAAGAACATTAAGGATTGATTTCAAATTATTTGAATTTTTTGATTTTAATTATAATTTTTTTTTTATTTTTTAGGGAAACCTTCTTCAGTGATGGTTTTTGAAATGTTAGAAATTCATTCTTTCATGTAAAGTAAAATTAGTTTTATAATTTTATTATGTTGATTTCAAAAAAATAATTTCAATTCACGAAAAAGTGTTTTTAGAAAATTTTCACTAAAATGAACATTTTATAGAAAAAAATTAGAAAAATTAGTTTGGAATGATAAATGGAAGAAATCGTTGGCATGTGTACATGTGAATTCTTGATGGATAAATTTATGAAGTTTCCACTCTCATAGTGGGACATATAAGGGTATGAAGTTTTCCCCATCAATATCATTTACTAAGTGATGTCTTGGTGAAAGGATAACTCACCACTACTAAATATATGGAGTTCCATGGTTTAATTCATATTTTGATATGTGGATGTGTAGAAATTCAATGGGTATACAAAATGAAACTTTAGAAATGCTTTTAAAGGTTTGTTGGGTTTCTTTGTTTGGAAAATTGTTTGGTTTGGAAATGGATTGGTCTTGATATAAACTGTGTTAATTTTTTTAACTATTTTATATAATTTTTTAACATTTTTTATCATAGTGTTGTGAGTAGGGAAGTCATTGACGAAATACTATTATGTTTTATACTAATTTCCTTCTTGGTCACTTTAGGGCATTTACAGTTATTGTATATAGACACATGGGTAAAGGGAAGGTATCGTAATTATTTGTTGATGCATTTTGATATTATGGAAATGACTTTAAGAATTGGATTTTAGAGAATATTGAGATATTTATAGTTTATTTCTATTTTGTTTTGGGTTGTTTTGGTTTTTGGTTTCCTTTTTGTACTCTGATATAGTTTTTTTTTTGTTTTTTTTCTATTTGAGTTGTGTTACACTGTCCTCATTCATCATTTAGTGATTTTTTTGTAATAGTTATATTTGAATGGTATTTATATATTAAATTTTAAAATCATCCCAAATGTTTAGGTAGACCTAGGAATCTAGTTCTAGGCTTTTATGTCTTTGGGATTTCAATTAAGCCTTTATAATTCCCCACTGGCTTCCCATGAAAATGGTGAGGGGAAAGATGTCACAAATTGTGTTAATTGTTTTTGTCCTGGATTGAAAAATAATTCTGGTTTAGTCCCTGAGTTGAATTGTTAGTAGGGATATAGGATCGTCAAAACATGAAATGTCTAGCATAAATAGGAAAATATAAACTATTTATGTTAATCATTATGATACCAGGGTGTTGGGTACATATGATTTTTGAGACACATCAAGGAATTATAACATCATCATTTAGGATTAGCTGATGAGAATAGAATTACATGAATTCATAGAAATTACATCCCACTAGAAATGAAAAATTAATTTTGACTAATGATTAGTGATTTTGTGAAATGTTATTGATTTTTGAAAATAATTTAGGATGGTTTTATTTTCAAAGAGGATTGTATAATTTTAAAAAATATTTAGAAAATAGAAATTGTTTAATTATTTAAAAAAATGTAGTCATGTGTGTGATGTGGAAAATTAGAAAATTATATGCCTTATGTTTCTAAAGAGTTATACATAATAAATTCTATTCCTGATTATATAAAATGGAACCATTTTTGCATATAACAAAACAACAGAAATTGGTTGCTGAAAATGAGGTTTCTCGTGAGTGATAGGTGAACCAAAAGTTTGTTCAGAGTACTATCTAGACTTTTCAAGATATAAATAGAAGTAAAATAAGGGATGAAACAAAAATTTAGATCATTCCATTCATTTCCAAAAGTATAATCCACCCATCATTCGAGATGACTTTAGAACCAAGAAAAAGTATAAATGTGTCCGGATAGTATGAATCGAGTTTTATATTTCCAAGGAAGAACAATGGAGCAGAAAATGAAGTTGAAAATGTACATTCTAGATGATCTAGAATGCTAGTGTTGGGATTTTTTAGTTCATTCTAAATTAGAAAAATGAATTTCCTGAGAGAATTTTGATGAATAAAAAAACAATTGTATCCTCATATGTTAAAGAATTTAAAAGAAAATTTAATTCTTTAGTTTTAAGGAAGAAACCCACACATTGACAGAGTATGCCACTAAATCTATTAATTTTTTCCACTCTGATCTATAATTGTATGGAAGTGTGTCACTAATGGCATGTATATTTTATTTGTTATTTATCGAAGATATCATCTCAAAAGCATTTATGCTTTGTATAATGGATTATATATATATGGTCTATATAGTGATGGTGTAAGAATGAGGCATCTTAGTTAATGCTGGTGGAGGAAGCATATTGACACCTATTGGAAATAGGGGTAACTCTAATGATGGGATTAATAAGAACATGGACAACAATTCCTATGGTAGTGGAATGGCTTAGAATTAGAAAATGGGATTAGTGAATCTTCATCCTAGACCTAATATTATACTGGGATGTTTTCAATGTGGTTCTTTTGACCACATGAAGTAATATTGTTTGGATACATTGAGGTCATTCCACAATTACAACGTGATGGGGAATTTCAATTCTATTGTCACATTGCACCATGTTTGGGTGCTCAGAACGCATTTAATGTGATATAGAAATCATGTGCTTCCATGGTATGAGGGTAGTATAATAATTAGTTTCCGCAGAACTGAGCAAGATATGGTGATTCCTGAAATACCAGGACCCCTCAAAAAGTGATATCTTATAAGTGTAATATAGAGAAAAGTTTATCTAGTAAAAAATTCAATGAGATTGAGAAAATGATCATGGATGATCAATCTAGACTTTTAATGGTGAGAGATACAATTATTTTAATTATACCTTAATTCAATATTTATTTAATATAGGAGCATCCCATTCAATTATTGGTTATTGTGTTGTTGATCTTCTAGGGTAACATTTTGAGATGATGCCTTCTATTTTTTATCATCAAAATAATCTTGGTCAAATATAATTTTGAGAAATTATATGAAAATCCGATTCAATAACTACCAATGGGAATGAATTGATATGTGTTTTATTCATTATTTAGATGAATTTATATGACATAATCTCAGGTATGGATTTTTTGAAAATGTTCAAATCTCAGATAGATAGTTATGAATTAATGGCTAGTTTTACAACTAATGACACTATCAAGAATATCTTTATAGGAGATTAGAATGTAAAGGTAGGTGAAACAAGATTTTTTTCACGGGCTTTGAGAACTATATCATATGAGTTGATAGCACAGAATATGGTATTGGTGGATGAGATTGAGTATAAAGGCCTTATGATTATTTTTGATTAATTTTTTAGCTGTTTTCCCTAAGAATTTCTTAGGTTTTCCACCCAAAATATATGTACAGTTGATAATTGATCTCTTACTAGGAACCATTCCAATCTAACTTACTTATTATTAGATTTCACTGATATAATTAAGTGAATTGATTACCCCTTTTGAATATTTGGAAGAAAAATTACTCATTCGTCTTAGTATGTCTCTGTGTGCATCATCGTTTTTGTTTGTGAAAAAGGTGGATAAAACACTTTTGCAGTGGGTGAATTTTCTTAATATTAACCAAGTTACAATAAATACTAAATGTCCTCTTCCATGAATTGTTGATCTGTTTGATCATTTTATTTGATCTTATTGGTTCAAAACAAATTATTTCTATCGAGATATCAATGATTATGGGTTCGGAAGGAGGAGATTTTGAAAATAATCATAAATATATATGGAAATTATGAGTATTGGTTATGTCTTCCATCCCTAAAAATGAGCTATATTTCATTATTGTATTGATAAATATGGTATTTTAATGGTATCTGGATTCTTTTTTTGGTGTTTTTGGATGATGTATTGTTGTATTCAAAGAAAAAAGTTGAGCATGAGCAACACATGGAGACATTGTTGGTTATTTTTTAGATCATTTCCTATATTCATAACATTAAAACTTTTATTTTTTGATATAATAGGCACATTTCCTTGACCATGTAATCACTAACAAATTAATTTCTATGGATCCAAAAAATATAGTTGTCCTGTTCTTTTGGAAAACACCAGATAATCCCTTTGATATACATAGTTTCCTTGGTTTGGCAGGTTATTACCAACGTTTTGTCTATGCATTTTCACAACTAGCTTCTACAATGATAGTTTTGACGTGTAAAATTGTTCCACTATAATGAAATGATGAATGTTAGAAGTCTTTTAAAGAGTTAATTTTTACCTTTCATCAGTACATATCCTAATATTTCCATAATCAAGATAGGTTTCTGTGGTGTATTAGGATTCATTAGCATCTGAGTTGGGGTGTGTTATTAGGAAACGATATCATGTTTTTTCTTATGGCCCATTAGATTTATAGTTCCATGTAAAGAAAAACCCATCACAGTATTTAGAATTAGATGATGTAGTCTATTATGTTGATACTTCTCATCATTTCCAATTTTTTGAGAAATATACCATGTTTATGGATCATAAAATCTTAAAACATATTGTCCACCAAATAGATTTTAATATACAAAAAATAATATGGATGGATTATCTCTAAATGTTCGACTAAGACTTTATGTACAAACCAAGTAAATAAAATTTTGTGGCTAATGCAATAAAAACAGATTTATATGGCCATTTCCAAAAAAATTGATTTAGATAAATAGATGATGATGTTATTTATGGATAATATGTAATTTTATTATTAAAACCAAGGTGGTGTTGTAGTTTTATAAATGGAATCTCTTGTCCTCGATTTTGTTGTGAAGGGTAAATAGGAACATATATTCAATTCTAAATGAATTTCTATGAGTTCATGGCTTAGTGGTGGGGATTCCATTGAGAGAGGAAGAATAATTGGAGTTTAGTTTTATGGTTTTGAGATGGGATGTTTCTATATTGGGGTTTCAAGAACAATTTCTTCATGCTTACCACCATTCAAGACATGCCATTCATACTGGTATTAAAATGATGTATAAGGAATTGAATGAAAAATTTTGGTGTGTTTGTATGAAAATGAAGGTAGCTATGTATGTTTTGAGATGTGTCACATGTTATAAGGTCAAGGAAAAGCACCATTCACTAGTCAGTTTGTTGTATTCTTTACTGATTCCCATGTGGAAATGGAAGAAGATAGTTTTGGGTTTTGTAATAGGTCAGCCAAGGAATATTCCAAAACATGATGCCACATTAGTGATAGTGGATTGGGACACAATGTTATCCCATTTCATCCCTATCGTGAATCTCATTTGGTGGGATACAATTCAAAAATATATATGGAACAAGTGGTGAAGAGGAATGGTGTACCTCTCTTGAGAGTATAAGATTGAGAACTGAGGTTTATATCTCATTTTTTGTAAATCCTTACAATAAGTCCATGGGACATAGTTTGATATTAGTACATCATATCATCCTAAAAAATATGGACATTTTCGAGGGATGAAAAAAATTTGGAAGGCATTCTTAGGGATTATATACTGATTTTTGGTGTCTTGTGAATGGAGAATATACTATTAGTGGAGTTTTTTATAACCAAATTTATCCAACCTACATTCATAAATATCATTTTGAAGCATTGTATGCCTGTCCATTCATTTCTATACATTGTTGCATATAAACAATAGAGACTTCATTTGTTGGAAAAAGTCTTAGTAAAGAGATAAAATAAAGTATTTAATTGACTGGGAAGAAATTGGAGAGGACATTGAGTCAATAGAAATCATAAGTGGATCATTTCCAATAACTATTGTCATTCAAGGTGAGTGATCATGTGTTCTTGAGAATATATAAAGGACACGAGAATCATTATTTTAGGAATGAGGGAAGTTATCTCCTTGATACATAAGACCATATGAGATACTTGAATGAGTTGGTAAGGTGACAATTCGATTTTCTTTTCCATCAAGGTACTATTTGGTGCATAGTATGTTTCATGTATTCAGTTGAAATGTATCAACCTGATTCAAAAAATTTGATTTAATCAGACCACTTTGACCTAGATATAATTTCTTTTTTGGTTCATGTTCTAGTGATGATTTGGGATAGGTAAGATAAATTATTTCATGGGTAAAGCATCATATTAATATATGTTTTATGGAAACACTGTCAGATTCTAGAAGAAACATGGGAGTGTGAGAAGGAAATGGTCAAGTAATGACATGAAATACATCAATCCAATAGTGGTTTTCAACATTCCATGTATGTAAATAACAGTGGTGGGGATAATTTATCAACCCTTATTTTTTTGTAGTTAACCGTTAATTTATGTATTTTACATATTTAATGTAACTAGGTTACGTACCAAGATATTTGGAGATGTTTTAGAAAGTATTTGGTCCTTTTATAGAGGTTTCTTGTTTTTCAATGTTTAGTAGAAACTATTAAACACATACTAGGAAACCCCATAATTAAAACCACGTGCACTGGGTAGGCGCAGAGTTATGCCATAGTTTAGCCAAACCATATGTCCACCCAACAGATGTCCTATGATATTGGACATAGGGAATTATCATGGTTTGCACATAGTTTTTCTAATCATGTGAGGCAATCATGTGAGGGGTTTTTATAGATAGTGGATAACACACAATTAGTGCACAATCTTTATAATCACACACCTTATCCATCAAACATTATAAATGAAATGATAGTTTTGTGGATCTAATACATATTACCTTCTAAATGAATCATTTTTCCTTAATATTACCCTAAACCAAATTTATATCCCCCTAAGGCTATATAGGACATTAATCATGATCTAGGATTGATATGTTGGTGAATATTTGTGTGTTGAAGGACAAATTCCTTTGTAAGTGCATGTTTTTAGTTGTTTTCCTTAGTTTTATTCTTATTCACTCTCTTGGATTCATGAATCTAGTCTGTTAGTGATATATTCATTATTTTTTGATTCCAATCACAATGAGATATAGTTTTTCGTTCAATGGGAACAATATATAAAGACATTTTAAGGAGTTTCAAGCCAGTTTTTTGAAGAATTTATGTCATTATTCATTTTCATCTATGTTTGTGCGGTAGGTTGATTCACCCTTTACTCCTCCTATTAGAACATGAAGGCCTCATTTCAAATTATTTTTATTTATTCATTTTTCTTTTGAAATTGAATTTCAATTTTGGATGGAAACCCTATTTAGTGACTTTTTTTTGAATAATAGAAATTTGTAATTTTATTTTATATGAAATTGGAATATTGATTTTAGAATGATTCTTTTAAAATTTTGGTTTTGTTTTGATTCATGGAAAAAGGTTTGCACAAATGTTTTGAATAAAAGGACCATTTTATTAATATGATTTATCACAATTTATTTTTGATGGAATTTTTCATAAATGGTTGGTATGTTTTCATGTTTATTTAGAATGTATAAGTGTATGATGTTTCCCTAATTGATTTAGGATGGATAAAGCTAAAAACTTCCCCCCATCAAAATGGTTCACCAAGTGACATCCTTGGGGAAATAATGACTCACCACTCACAAGTATAGGGAGATCTATGGTTTCATGCATATGGGATGTGTGGATTTTTGTAAATGGAATGGGTTTGGTAAAATGATAATTGAGAAATGGTTGTAATGGTTGTTTGGTTTCATTATTTGTAAAATTAGTTGGTTTGGAAAATGTTTTCTATTTGATATAAACTACATTATTTTATTTTAAACTATTTAATATCAATTTTCTTACATGTTCTATACTAGTTTCATGAGTAGGAAAGTCATTGGGTAAATCCTACGGAGTTTTATACTCACCCCGTTCTTGTGAAGTACAGGTAATTTGTAGATATTTTATAATGAGACATAGGTAAATGAATTTTATGATAGTTCTTTATTGATGCATCATGATACTGTGGGCATGGAATGTGTTTTTTTGTTTTTTGTTTCCTCTTCATCAGTTTATGTAATCCTTCTCTTATTTTTGTTTTTATTTTTTGAATATATTTAATGGGGTAAATGAA
The DNA here is from genome assembly GCA_963277665.1 of Viscum album. Lineage (NCBI taxonomy): Eukaryota > Viridiplantae > Streptophyta > Magnoliopsida > Santalales > Viscaceae > Viscum > Viscum album. The sequence goes on from OY728125.1 coordinate 1,400,505,481, forward strand.
TATTATTCCCTCTATATACCCTTCTTATCTAGACTTCTACCTATTAAAAAAGATAAAAATTTATGAATTTATGTTTTCCTAAAGATCCAGGCTTATGTATGTTATGAAAATTTAATTACCTTTGTGTCTCATTAATTTTAAAATTACAGTATTAAATATCTTAAAATATTACTATAGGATAAAATGTGATTTATAAATGCTATTATAAATACTTCTTTGACTATAGAAATAGATTTTATTTTATTCGTTGATGCTTTATTCAATCATTAAAAATTATTATATACTTGAATAATGTATTAATGGAATCCCATGAAATTTATAGCTTTGAATATTATCATACCATGAATCACCAAATTTTATATTTTTCAATATATTTAATTCTAGGCAGCTAATTTAATCAGTTTGTAGTATCCTCAAATTTTTATTTATTATTAAACATTATGAACTCATGTAAGAAACATTATGTGGGTAGATGGAACCAATGGATGGAATATACCAACCATATGGTGGGATTTACCAAACTTATGATGGATTTTCTCAACCATATGTTCTATTTTATCAACTATACGATTGTTTTCCATAACAATATGATGGTCTTCCCTAGCCTTATAATGGATTGTCACCAACATTTAGTGGAGTTCCCTAACCTTATGATGTAAAGACACAACCCTATGAATCCATGTATGTGTAATATTAGTGACATATCTCTAACTTATGATAGAAATACCACAAAATTACACCAACATGTACCAAATATAAGATAACTCCAGTATAATTTAACATGTCAACAACAAACTCTAAATTACATATTTTCAATAAACATTCCCTAAACATCTTACATCACTTTCTCCTATCCAATATCTCACAAGGCCTTCACCTCAAACATCAAACATAAAATCATATGATTTTTACTTTATTAATGTGTTTACTTCAAAAGAAAATTAAATAATCATATCCTTATAAACCATCTCCAAAACTTATTCTTTAGATAATTTCTATGTTCTATACATAATTTCATGTTTCAAAAATATAATCACTCTCTCAAAAAATAAACAAAACTCTTGGGATCAATATGATCTAATATAAAAATATCATATCCTTGGGTATGAAAAAACTATGGGCAATAAATACCAATACAAAAACCAAAATCATCCAATTACTTGTTGTAATTCTTTTAACAAGACATGTACTATATATCCTCTAGGTTTTATTCAAAATATTGTTAATAATCCAATGTAAAATCCCTGAATGCCTCCTCAAACACATGAATAATGTGCTCCAAATTTAAAACTATAAATCTATCAATCATTGTATTACCCACATAAATCTACTAAAACTCATATACATGGTATTATAAATTTTAGAACTTATCTGTATGTAACTTCCCAAGACTCTCTTGGTGTATAGTGTTTATGAATCCTAAGAAATATTGATAGTGGTGTCGAAATAAATCATCACACATTGATGATTTAATGTTTGAAGGATCACTAAAACTTATGGTTTTAGAAGATATTTTGTTAGTTCTAGTAGGAGTATTGGGAGGGTATGTTTTGTTTTTAGTTTTTTAAGCATTTGATTTAATGATTGATGACTTTTTTTAAGATACACTTATTCCTCTTCATGCAAAGTGGGTAAATATTTTTTAATAATACAATGGGATATATTTTCTGAATGGGTTATGATATTGTGTGTGAGGTTATATAATAGTTATATGGTGTGTTTGATGCATTTTTGGAAGGTACAGAATTGTTTGAGTGAATATTGTGGGATCCGGGTCACTAGTTAGAAAACTACATGATGGATGAGTGGATAAAAACGTGAGGGAGGTATAGGGATTGCGAGGAACAATATTCAAAATACTTGATGAATTAATTTTGTTTAAATTAAATAATTTATGTGGAAAGTTTCAAGAATATAGATTTTATAGGGGATAAGTTGAACGACCAATGGGAAAATTTCGGTTTTCATAAAATATTTACTGATTTATTTAGTGTTGATGTGTGTCATACTTAAGTTATAGTGAAATTCCTCTATTTTTATACACCCTAAAACATTTGAAAATATTATTCTATAAATAACTTAATTATAGGTTGTGCCATAATAGTGTTTAAATATAATATATGTTTCTGTGGGATATGTCTCACATTCAAGCTGTTATTATGACCTTAACACCATAAACATTATGTATTTCTATATATTAACCAACACTAGTTCTCATAGTGTGATATATGTTTTTATTCTATAATTTTCTTTTGGATATCCTTTAAGGAAACTTCATTCTGTAATAGTGGTGTGGGAATGAACCCCATACTAAATTATCATAGGCATATTTTTCTATAATTATTGAACTATTATGTATCTTAGGGATAAGTTTAGTTATTGTGAGTCCCTTTAAAAAATCCATGATTCATCTTCTAATAAAGACTAACCTTTATAGAATATTTCCTATTTTTTCTTGATTAAATACAATTAAAAATTAGATAATATAACATCATGGTCTCTATAATGACACATTTACTCAATAATTCATTTCTAAAATCTAAAATGAATTAAAAAAATAGAAACAATATGTACCTAGGATAACCCATAAAAAGAACCTTTTTCAATTACAAAGTCACAAAAAAACCATATTCTATTCAATAGAAGAACAATGAAAGAAAAAACCCATATAATGTTGTTCATGATTTTTTATAGGGAACTATCACTCACTTTTAATAGAGGTTCTTCATTCTGTTAAATCTCTATAGCTTTATTTTTGGAATTATATCATTACTAAAATTATTCCCAACCCTTTCAATATGATATGGGATAGGATGAAATAAAGAATTGATTTAAAAAAACATACCATATATTTCAGGCATAACTCCCTTCTTCAGATATTTAATTCCTGCAACTTTTTTCCTCATTATAGATTGTATAATTGGCATAATAATATCTCTAAATGTCTTTGAGTTCATATATATCCAATAATATCTTTCTTAATTCTTCATAATCATTCCAATTCCCATCCTCCACCACCAAATATGTTTTTTGGTCATGTTTCACCATATGGTTGCTTGGTTTCAGATACACAAAATATAATGTATAAATTCCCAATATTATTTTATAGGCTAGTTTATAATACTATAATATATCATAAATTTCCTATGACTTCTTTTTTTAATCAATGTTGATAGTCTTCTACACGTTCTACTTCATCACTTTGTTTTAACATTCTATTTTCAACACATTTAGGGGTGGTATGGAGTACATGTATAGAACCAAAATCTGTATACATTCCTTAATCCATAAAAATGTTTTTTAGGAACATGTGTTCTGCTTCTGGGTATCAAAATTATGGTTACTTTGAATATGAAAAATATATTCATCTATAAATATTTAGTGACCTCCTTCAGTAAATTGGAAATGGTCTATTCTAATTTAAACTATTTTGATAAGTAATCAACACACTAGATAATGTATGTGTAGTAGAAAAAATTTGAAAATGGATTATGAAATTGATACCCCATTCCTCAAAGACATCAACCTCCACGATGGTATTCTATGATATATCATCACACATATTAATGTTTTCATTATTTTGGAAAGAAAAATATGATTCCATGATTCCCTGTTCATATTTATAAATATTTTTCCAGAATAATCTATGTTGAATGATCCTAGAAACTATTTTATATAGAATATAGTGTCCTCAAATTATCGGGGAGTGAAAAACCCAACATTTTCCTGACATCACTATATGGAATACATCAATTAATCAATCAATACCTACAAAATTTCATAAAAAAGGAACATCCTAAATTTATTTTTAATCTTTTTAAAAGGTGTTTTTTCCTCTATTGATTTTTTAATTGTGGCTAAATTTTCCTATGTGATAAATTATTAGTAATATTAGTGAACTATGGCGTTTCAAGATATTTTTTGTAAGAAACTATTCATCATGAAATTATTCCTCAATTGTAACGCCCCGACCCCAGTTACCCTGAGTCGGTGCATTATTTTAATATATTGGCATGATTACAAGAAATCAAGTCCCGAAGGACCAATCGGTTTATGAACACCATTATTCCCTTTTCTTAAACCTGCATATCAATCACAATACACTTCTTGGAATCCTGGGAAAAATAAAACATAGAAAGGGGTGAGCTCAGATGCTCAGTAAGGATAAAAATACAGTGAAAACTTTCATAAATTAGCATAAACATTTAAGGAAATGTATAACTAAAACAAAAGCCTTTTAAAATTTAACTTCATCATAATATGTAAAAAATAAAATGAAGTAATGCCATTTACTTATTCACATGGATATAATACTAGTCAAATAATCCCATTCAATATCACTAACCACTTTCTTAATGATGGAATGCATAATGCCATACTATTATAACCACATAGTCAAGGCCTTGTGCCAAGACTACAAATAATATTTTGTCAAGTCCTTGTGCTAAGACACTAAATTGTCTCATGAGACCTACCAATGCATCGAAGAGCTATAGTGGGCTCCACCCGTCACTTACTAAGTCCAATGCATTCCTCATATGAACAGGTTTAAACATAACATAAACATTCATATTAAAACTGGCATACAAAATGTCAATACTTTCTCTATAAACCATGAATGGTATAAAAATAGCACATCCATAGTCAAACATATCACAAAACCATCAATACAGTATGGAAGTTCTGTATCATAATAAATCAAATTCAAATAAGCTTAAAATATATCAATAGATATTGACATAGATATAATCAAAACTATTTGAGAGAAATATCTCTTTTTTTTAAATCATTTAAATGTCAAATAATTATAAAAGAAAAACTTTACTTCGAAAATATTCTTTAAAACATGTAAGGGAAGCTTCGACGATTTTATAACGGTAGAAAATATCCGCACATGCCCTATAAGTTAAAAAAAGACATTCTTACCTTAATTCTGTTGAAAAGGTTAAAAAGGACCTTATTTAAAAAATGACAGGAAGATTCCTTTATAAAATTCTAAAAAAATTTAAACAAGGGTATAAATGAAATTAACCCATAGTCTGTAAAATAGTAAGAATGATTTGAAATACATTTTTATGAAATATGGATGTGGATGATAAAGAGGTCCGATAGATAATTACATATAAACAACCTTGGATAATGAAGAGATTGTGAAATAAACCCTTACCCATTTGGTAACTTACGAAACATACAACCCATGAAAGAGGTATCATACAATGAATATGTAAATACACATAAATTAAAGTGTATTACACAAAGAATAAAATTATGGTCATTACATACACCATACAAAAGGTAATAATGGCAATATGGCACGAATCTCACGGGAATAAGGAGTGAGATGAAAACCCCTTACCTTGCACATTCCTTTAGTTGAGGGTACGTTTAACCTCTTGTATAAAGACTGTAGTATGTTATTAAATTATACCAGAACCATATTAATATTTATGATATCATACATTATCCATTTATGAATTTGTAATACCCATTTAATAATAATTTCCATGTTAAATTAACATTTCGGGTAATAATTACTTTCTTTATCGTACGTGTTTTAACTTGCTACTCTTGATTGTATCACTTAGATAATGATTTAAATACATCCTGAATATAAAACATGATTTATATATCATATATATTTAGAATATAAATATTTATAATAGACATATATATGAAATGGAAAACACCATTTATTGAGACGGTAGTCCGTACGTACGCATAAACGTTGTTTCTGTTTTTATAATGTATTGAACAGAACTAAGTGAATAAAATATATGTAAGTACATATACATATACATATACATATACATATACATATACATATACATATACATATACATATACATATACATATACATATACATATACATATACATATACATATACATATACATATACATATACATATACATATACATATACATATACATATACATATACATATACATATACATATACGTATACATACACATATAAATATACATATACATATACATATACATATATATATATATATATCACCAGAATCATTTTTATGTCATATATTACAAAAGTATTAGTAATATATACTTTTATAATCATCGATAATGGTGAATGTGGAAATGAAACTCACCGCGTCGTGGAGACGGTGATACCTAGGTATGCACGAGCGACAATATCATTTCTTTAAAGGTGTGGAATTGGATGGTATATTAATTTTAATGAGAAATTATCATGTTATTTTCATTATTTATATACATATTACTCATCATTAAATCCATTCAAATAACATAGTGTTGAATAACAAATTACACCACAGCGTGGAGACGGTAAGTCATACGTACGCACGCATGGTGATATTATCATTCATAAAGATTGATTGAATAATTAATATAGTTGTGAAATATTTATAATGACATCAAAATATATATAAGATACTAGAGTTATTATTTTAGAATTGAAATAACAAAGAAAGAATAAGTGGAAGAAGAAAGGAACTTGAAAGAGGGTAGTGAAATCATTACCTCTTTTTCAGGTTCTTCCTTTTGATTTGATCAAAAGGGTTCGTCATGTTGGATTTCTGGTCAAAATGAGGCCTCTATAATGAAGTGAGGGATGTTTGGAAGATATTTTGGTAGGGGTTGGCCGAGCGAAATGGTTTTCTGGTGTGATTTTGAGAGAATGGGAAGTGCACTTTTATAATAGGGGTGGGAGTCACTTTAGGAAAAGATTAAAGAATTATTTTATTATATAATCATATTCAGTTTATAATTGTTTAAAATGAATTTATTTAGATCCTTAGGTGGTTATGGATCTAAATACTCTCAACCAATAAGTTTAAACAAGTTTAGGTTACCATTTTAACCTTATCATCTAGATTTAACTCTTAGTTATATATTTTAACTTTTACAGCGTCTTCTTGTATTCTTACTATATATGGTTAATAAACTTACTCTAAACTTCCCAGAGGACCTTAAGTGGCTCATTGATGACATATATAATATTATTTAATCCCTTTGGCCGACCCTTCCATTTTTAGGAATATTATATCAACCAATAATATAGTATTTGTTTTAAAAATTAATTTATGTCAATTTGACACTATTGGTATTTTGTTTTTTTCAAAGTCATCACAACTTTATTACTTAAAAAAGGATACATTTAATCATCCCTAAAATGTCATATTCATATAGAAAATTCGTGGATGTCATACAAACTTTTAAATTATATTTATTTTAATATTTATAATACCATTTATTTGATTCTTTCATTAATAAGGAAATTACAACATCATAATTGTGTCATAAATAAATTTTATTATTTAATGTATAAAAATTATAAATAAAATATCATGATGTAGGAAATCTTTTTATCTTTTTAATTAATATTTATAGTCTAATTTACCTTATGAATAACCCTATATTAAAAACGGTTTTGTTAATAAACATTGAATTTAACACTTTTAACTCTTGTTTAAATTAAATAATAATAAATGTCCTAATCTAAACCAAGTGGACCTAAAGGGTCATATTTTATTCCTAAGGTTATTTTTGGTCGAATTTCACTTATAAAATAGAATTAGGACATGTTTTTTGGTAATAATAATACCATTTTTACCATTAATTACCCTATTTACTTTTAACCATGGTAAATAAAAGTTAAAAGTTACTATTGAACAAAAATTATTTTTATCTTATTGAATGAAATTTTACTCCTTGATATTATCCATGTCTCTCAGATTTTCAAAATTCAACTCACATAAGCGATAAAATTATGTTTTATGTGAATTTACAAATTCTCCTAGGAGGTGGGTAAAAGACGGTGAAAAGTTCAATACAATTTTTATATATCTAAAATTATTATAAACTAATGAAAATGAATTACATTGAACATATATAGGTATTATTTATCTCTTTTGGCTTAAAATAGATTTAAATAAAATAAATAATTATTTTAATAAAAATTCGGTTCTAAACTATAACTCAGTGTTTTTCACTATTCATCAAAAATTAAAAGTTTTTAGAAAAATACAGAAAATTCACCCAAAGCTAATGTTGATATTCTGAATACAATAATGAAGTATATTTTACCAAATCCAAAATATAGAAGTTTAATTTATTAATTTAAAATTAATTCCCGCTGTCAAAACAAAAAAGTGTATTTTTAAGAAATAATAACTATCAAAAGTTTGGCACTTGTTTATGTCCAATTTCAAAGTGAAATTACTTAAAATAACCATCATTAGATTAAATTGTAAAAATTTAATCTATTTAAACTTCCAAACCATTAAAATGTTTAGTTTAACACTCTAAATTATATTGATTAAAAAAGTTATTTTCAGTTAAAATATAGTATTTTTCACAATTCACCCAAAAATGAAAGTTATCAGAAAAACACCAAAACTTTATTGAAACTAAATTCTTATGTCCCGATTCTAAAGAAGAAGTTTATTTTGTAAAATTAAATATATAAATGTTTCCAATATTGGATTTAAAAATGCTTCTCCCTTAAAAGGGTGTGAAATTGCATATTTTGAAAAATACTTATTTTATCTGAAAAAATGTATTTGTTCTTAGATTTTGTCTAAGAAACTCATAATATGGATTCTATAATTATAAGTAATATATAAAGTTTAAAATGAAGTTAATTCTATTTATAACTACTTTTTAACAAATAGTTTTGTATGTCATGGTGTGCTAGAACACGATGTTGTGTAGTGCAAGTTATTGAATTACATTGAATAAATAACATACTATGAAATCATGGGGTGTTACATCAATATTTAAATATTTATCACTACATATGTGGGGATAATCCATCCTTCATTAATGGTTAGAGATAATATTATTTGAACCCTTCTATTATTTGATCTTGTTGTTCAACCCCTTAAGTAATAAAATCCACTAAATCAAATATGGTTTGGAATGATTCTTATATTGAAAAACATCAACATTGTACAATTTGGGAGAACCACCACTCATGAGAGTAAAATATTATTTTTAAACTTGTTGAATGAGAATACTATAAAAATAAAGTCATTATTTACCATGGTGTAGTTCAACTATGTCTCAATTAGAGTATGTCATTCCTAATATATTGGTTGAAAGATTTAATCAATTCATTATCCACAGACTTTACCTATTAAATATATCCATGCTTTAGAGATAAGAACAAATAGATCATCCCAATTTAGAGGTACCATTATTAGGGTAGCGATTAATAATGTTATCAATCCCATGTAATATTAATTGAACATTTAATTGCAATATCTGAGTTTGGTTAGAAGAATTGAATAAAAAATAATTCATGAGACACAGGAAAAAGACATCATTTCTTATGAATTATTACATCTCCTTCACTATTTTTTCTTCTAGAAGTTATTTACTAACATTATAATTATTGTATTGACCTCTATCCCACTTTACAAATCTAATGGATAAGCATAGTTCCATATATTTTCATGAAACAAAACTTATCACAATTTAGAACCAGGTATATCTCTTTAAGAGAACATCATTTTTTCTAAGAAAGACCTCAATGGATTGGCCATCAACAGAAAAAATCCATGAATTCCTTAGTAAACTCCTCCACCATCCCACGAACAATATGTGTCATGAACTGTTGAAAGGTAAAAGGAGAATTACACATAAAAAATTAATTCATATGTGATGTATTGATAATGTAATATGAATACTATTCTTACTTGTTCTTCCTAGGAAACAATACTTTACTTGTAACTAAATTATCCATTGAGAAAACAAAAATATTAATATCAAGATAACCCTTTTAGTATTAGGTCAACAAAATGGAGAGGAATGAAATCCATTCCCCATAAGTCATTATGTGATGTATATTTAAAGAAATCCCCATTTTATCATCATTTAATAACAAAAAAATCATCATTCGTCTTGACCAATATGGTACCATCTTTAATAGGAACAACATGGAGTGAGATCAACCATTCACTTTTATAAATGGACATATGATTCTGATATAGTTGATTATTTATACCATATTCTTCACATATTCACTAATTGGAGGTTTAACTATCTATTATAATTTCTTAATCAACATATTTTCATCTTTGATGTGTTGATATTTTTGTAAATGGAAGGTCTAAAAACATTTATTTAATCTATTATTCATCTAATAACCTTCTTAATTTTCCATAAAACCTCAACCAACTAGTTCACATGGACATTTGAGTTCTTGGAACTCACCATCATGGGTCCTCTCCTTCTTCCAACAATGAGTATATCAAATTACTTTTATGTTAAATCAACTTGAAAAATAGTGTTTTCATAATAATTGCAACTAATTCTAAAAAGGAATTCCTTTTATTTGTGTTCCACTACTATGAATCTTTCATCATGTATAATGTTTTCACTATTATCAATAGCATATTGTTCTATTTATTCATTTTTCATTTTCATCTTCACATTTTATTCCACTTGTTTTTCAGTTGATAGTCTACATCATTCTTCAAAAATGATAATGTAATATAAATATTTAGGTTCATCTCCTTAGTTTATACATTGATAAATTTAAGTTGGTCATTTTCATCTCCATGTCATATTATTGACTATTCTTGGTTATCATTGATAGAAACTTTCAACTTTTTAGGAATGTTTTTACGGAATTATGGATTCGAATTGTTCTTTCCCCATTTATATAATGGGAAAATCAATAGGAATTATTAATTACCATATATAAACTAAAATTATCCTTTGAATGGTAATTGTTTTCTTGATAGTTCGGTCCATTAGTTGAAGAGAAATTCTACTCATATTTTAGATTCATATACCAATATTCATGAACATGTTTAGTGGAATAGGTGTGAAACAAAAACCTAAATCACAAAGTGAATTCCTAAATGTATAAAAAAGATAGTATATAGATTACGAAATAAATTGTAAAGACCCAGAATTTTTGTGGGAATTTCTTCTTAAATAAATGGGAATCTTATGAGTTCATAGTTTCTGATGACGTTTGATTCCAAGGCCCAGTGTGTCTAGAATCAATTTCAGAAGTTTTGTTCGAGTACGTTCAGTAAAAGTACGAGTGAGATTTTATATCTTTTGAACCAGTGCTCAGAATTGAAATCCGAGGGCACCATTGAACTCGCAGCGTCAGCGATTTCTTAGTGAGACCTTCACCGCAGTTGCGTTCTGATGAGTTTGGATGATAGTTTTTGGGGTTATTAGTTAAATTGAATAAAAACAAGTGTTAACCATATTTTTATGTTATGGCGGTTAAAACCTCTAAGAGGAGGTTAGTGGTGGGGGACACCACACCATAACCTCCCATGAGAGGTTATGGTGGTGGGGCCTACTCTCACATAACCTCCTGAAAGAGGATTAAAATGGTGGGAGCACCCGAGTTTGTAAAACCCCCAATTCAAGTTTGAATGGTGGGGACCACCTGACTCATGAACTCCCTCTTTAAGGAGGGAGGTGGCAAGGGGTTTCCTCACATTTATTATGCCTCTTTAATGTGAGGGAGTCCATTGGGATTCTCCCAATTAAAAAGCCAACCCACCCCACTAATTAAGTGAGTGAACTCATTTAACTAAAATACCACAATTTGAATTCTTTTGAATTCATGCCAATGAATAAAATAATAAGAGATCAATTATTTCTTTTGGTTAGAGGGAACTTGGGAGAGGAGGAGCTCTTGGAGGAACGAGTTTCCCTCAACAAATAACACCCACAATATCTCCATCGAACTTCATTCGCGTCAAAGGATAAGATGCTACTCATGAAAAACGTCACCAATGATGACGTCCGCCCTACCGTGAATCCTTCAAAGATCACCGAATGAAAAACGATGTAGTGGGAATTTGATTTATTTTAATATATGGGTATAAATCTCTATTCTTCATCATTTGTTTAGAACTTTGTTCCCAAATTTTATCGCCATGAGGAGGAGGGATCTGACCAAATGAACATGGTCTGACCCTCCCCTTTGCTTGTTCGTGATTGATGACGATAGAGGCAGTACACGTGATGACCAATATGAAGACGGCAAACAAAGGCCACGATACTTGCAGCCTCCGCAAACCGTGCCGCCCCCGTGACACCCCGATGCGCTACCCGCGCCCTAGTGCGCTGCCCGGGCACACTGCCTGTGCCGCCTGCCTGCGTACCCCAACGTGATGACCGCTCCCCCGGTGACCTGCTTGACCCTTACTGGCGACCATCCTAGCCCCCCCCCACGCCCTACTAGTGTCCTTCCAGGTGTCCCGAAGCCCTGCCAGCAGCCTGCCCAGCCCCTGTCGGTAGCCTGCCCAGCGCCCTACCGGCGGCCTGCCCAGCCCTTGCCGACGGCCTTCCTGGCTCCCCATCACCCTGCCCAGCGCCCCCGTGGCCCCATGCCACGGTCTTCCCGACACCCCGGTGCGCTTCCCGCACCCCGGTGCACTACGCCGGTGACCTGCCTATTGCACCCGCGGCCTGCCCGGTGTCTAGACGACATACCCTATCCCCTGGCCCCAGTGGACCGGGGCTTACTTATTGGGCTGACCCACCCAACGAGCTGGGTCAGACCCATCGAGAATGTCTGGGATGACCTAGACCGGGTCGTCTCAGACTTGGTTGGACCGAGTTGGTCCGACTGGGTCGGATCCGACCCAGGCGCACTACCGACCCTTTGCTTACTTTGGCCATATCTTTGGCACCAGACATCCATTTGAAGAACCATCACTGGCACTGGTAATGTCGACGAGAGATGGTCTCTTTCAGAATACCCCACTGGATTTCGGGGTATAGTTGAGATACAGTCGGGTTGGTTTGTACACGAATCCAACTGGACCCCCAGAACTAAAAGACTAATAACTCACAGACCGGGCGTCCGATTGACATTCTATCTATTGCATTGAGATCCCATTTATAAGATGGAACTTTAAGATACTTCTATGTGAGACTTCGTGATAGTTGGAGTTTTTCCCAGTAGCACGGGGAGAGGATCCTTCTAGTGACGAGCAGATAGAGTGAGAAGACTTAGTAGCTAATAGACCTGATGACTACTTAACCGATTTGCCTTGCCCAGTTAGGAGCGCCTGGTATTTGGCGGCATACGCATGGGAGAGGAGTGCCTAGTAGTTGGAGGCAGACCCACAGTACTCGACATGAGTAGTACCTCTGCAGGCTATTAGGGGGAGCACCTGGTAGTTGGCGGCAGACCCACAATGGAAGAGCGCCTGGTAGTTGGCAGTAGACCTGTGGTACTCGATAGGAGGATTACCTTAACAGTCCTAGGTTAGTGGGAAGTGCCTTGGTGTCATGCCAGACCCACTGTTCTCGACAAAGGAGGAGTTCTCTTGTAGTCATGGTTTCGATAAGGAAAATCATGGTTTGAGCTGAGCCGATGACCTTTGTGTTTTCCTCATGATTGTGATGGGTTACTAGATAACTTAGGTATTTGTATGGGCATATACCTATGTAATGGTTATCTGTTGAATCATAGTTTATGGTTTATCCTTTTTGGATTTTGTGTTACCTTGAGGGTCTCGGGGTCTCTACTGAGTATCGTTATACTCACCCCTACATGGGCTATGCCCGCATCTCATTGTGTTGGATGCAGATGACGGACATCGCTGACCGAGGCAGAGTGTAAGTGGACTAGACGGTACCTGGAGGTGGACCTCACGACAAGATGGTACCCAGAGGAGACGGATGGACGTGGAGCGTTGAGGAGGCTATCTATACCTATCCTTCACATAGGATCCGTGGTAGATGATCCAAGAGCTTCTAGGCACCTTCCAGCTATTTGTCTTTTTGTTGTACCGGTTTTGTCTTTTCCTTGTACTTTACTTTTGGGCTTGTATTTTCGTCCCCTTTTACTTTCCAGCACATCTTTTTTATACAGTTTCTACTTAGTGTTTTACTTCCAGTTGTGTACTCTGATTGTGTTTGTTTACTTTTAAAAAGGCAATTCCCTCCTAGCTTAGGGATTTACAGCTTTGGTGCTAGTCGCAAGCCCCTGGCCTATGGAAGGCGGGCTTGGGGTAGTCACGACACGGGCCGTGAGGACAGGTCGTGAAAAATTGGTATCAGAGGAGTCTATTCAACCATAGAACTTAAGACTATGAAATTTCTTTTCTTTGAAGTAGTAGTGTTAAGGGTACCGAGTGTGGTTTTCATTTCAAGGAGTCCAGTGTTAGTGCGGAGGCCGACGTATCCGTACACCAGGACCCTGAGTACTGATTTCTGACTTAGTTCATGAAAATACTGATTGCATGTGTGTTTTAAAAAGTTTTTTTAAGTTATAATAACCATGTTAGATCACTAGGTATAATCGTTTGACCGTGTCACATCTATTACATACAGGATGACTCCCCGCAGATGACCAGTTAGAGCCCCATGAGTTGTACGCACTGCCAGCCCGCCAAGCAACGAGGCCTGAATACAGGGCCGCTTTCTAGTTGAGGCATCAGATGAGGCACCAGTGGTACCACCACTCATTGGGCCACCGATGCCACCATCCCCAGCTCCTGACGATGCACGCCGCTTGAGCACGCTGCATGTGTTCCAGCACCAGAGGCCACCTAGGATCCAGGGAGAGATAGACCCACAGGCGGCTGAGGATTGGATTGTGGATGTAGTGAGAGTCTTCATGCTAGTAGGGACACAAGTAGAATACATGGTGATCCTTGCTGCCAGCCTTCTTTAGGCAGCAGTATGCAGATGGTGGAGCCTGATGCTCCAAGTACACGATGAGGCAGCACTACTCTGGACAGACTTTGAGATCCTGTTCTGGGAAGAGTTTGTTCTAGTAACCCTACAAGTGGTGCAGATATAGGAGCTACTTCATCTGCAGCAGGGCAACATGACAGTAGCGTAGTACTCAGCGAGGTTCAATGACCTCTCGTGCTATTTGTCAGATATGGTATGAGACCCATTCTCCAAGCCCCAGACCTTTGAGCAGGGACTCAGGTGAGAGATCAGAGCCTTGATGATCTCCCTCATCATCCCGACATGGGCGGGGGAGTTAGGGAGAGCCCTCCTGGTAGAGAGTTTCCTTTGCTAAGCAGTCACCAGCATCGAGACCTACTACTAGTCGACACGCAGCGGAGTCTTCTACAGATGATAGTAGACAGTTGTGGCAGAGGTCCAAGAGGACCCGACCTATAGGTGGACGACTGCACAACATAGGATCGGTTGTGCAGGGCACCCAGAGTGGAGACAGAGCCATACATGCCAGGAGCGGGCAATTTTACTCATGCGGCGGGCTTGGTCGCAAGGCTTGTGACTTTCCGACCTGGAATTATGACGACCAAAAGACAGTTGAGGGACCTCCCAGATAGAGGCATATGTTCGATGGAGGGGGTCCACAGGGAGCAGGAGGACATGGAAGAGGAGTTGGTCGAGAAGCTGGAGGTGGTCGACATTACGAGGTGCTACTGCCAACCCCACCAGGAGGTCCACCCTGAACACAGGGAGTGGGTGGACAGGGGAGATCTCAGCTTCCAGCAGCTGAATCATACGACCATGGAACTCCCGAGATGATTCTAGGTATGATATGTGTCTATTCCACCTTAGTTTCAACCCTTATATACAGATATTCCAGTCATTCTTTCATTACCACTACCCTTGTTCGGTGCTCAGAGATGTCAACGGAGCCATTGGCTCGATCCTTACGGCTAGAGACTCTTATGGGAGAAGACTCGATGAATATGCACTAGTTCCGGCAGTGTTAGATTACTCTAGGAGGTGAGAGCTTAGGCTGAGATCTCTTTGTAGTAGCGTCGAGGACTTACAACGTTATATTGGGTATGTACTGGTTATCTACACTCCATGATCAGATTGACTGTATTAGGTGCAAAGTGCGGTGTGTCCACACGGATGGGACCAGGTTCACCAACACTTGAGAGAAGGGAACCTTTATAGTTCATGACAGATTTACTCAGAGGAGGGTGTAGCCAATCACTCACCAGTTGTCTTGCCATACCCTCAGAGCAGTTGATGTGGAGAGTCCGACTTATCCTATATTGGTGGACCCGTATGCAGATGTTTTCACTGACGATGTCCCATGACTACCTATTCACAAAGAGGTGGACATATACATTGACTTATACCTCGGGATGGCACCGATATCTACTCCAGCATATCGGATGGCTCCTGCTGAGCTTCATGAGCTTCGGGTACAGTTGGAGGACTTATAGGGGAAGGGATTCATTCGGCCCAGTTCTTCCCCCTAGGTAGCCCCAATTCTATTCACCAAGAAGGCAAATGGAAGCTTGAGGATCTGTGTCGACTACCGTTTCTTAAACCAGGTGACTGTGAAGAACAAGTACCAACACCCGTGGATTGATAACTTATTTGATCAGCTAAAGGGATCATGATGGTTCTCGAAGATAGACCTCAGATCAGGCTATCATCAGCTCATAGTTCAAGATGAGGATGTGAAGAAGATGACCTTCAGGTGTTTTTATGACCACTACGAGTTCTTGGTTAATCCCTTCGGTGTAACCAATGACCCAACAGTGTTGATGAGTCTCATGAACAAGATCTTCCATCCTAACCTCAACCGCTTTGTCATAGTCTTCATCGACGACATTATGATCTACTTGACTACTGAGGAAGAGAATGCCCACCATTTTCAGGTAGTACTAGACACACTCTAAGAGCACCAGCTTTATGGTAAGCTCTTGAAGTGCCAGTTTGTGATTTGAGAGGTTCACTTCTTGAGACATGTCATCTCAAAGGATGGAGTTGCAGTGGATCCAGAGAAGATTGAGGCGGTACTTCCTCAGAAGCCATCCAGGAGTGTGACAGAGGTACTAAGTTTCCTGGGCTTGGCCTGATACTACCAGAGGTTCGTTCCAAACTTCTCTAAAGTTGCAGCACCACTATAATCCTTGACAAAGATGGGGAAACCATTAAGGTGGTTAGAGAGATGCCAGTAGAGCTTCCAAGATCTGAGGTAGATGCTGACTAGTGACCCCATTTTGAGGGTTCCAGGGGAAGGAGTAGGGTACGTAGTCTACTGTGACACATTAGGGACCAGACTCAGGTGTGTCCTGATGCAAGAGAAAGCTGTGATCACGTATGGTTCTTGGCAGTTTAGACATAATGAGCAGAACTACACTACCCATGACCTAGAGTTAGCAGTAGTAGTCTTCGCCTTGAAGATGTGGTGGCACTATCTGATGGGAGAACATTTTACCATGTATTCTGATCACAAGATTCTCAAGTATATCTTCTCTCAGAAGAACATGAACCCGAGACAATAGCATTGACTTGAGTTCTTCCAGGACTATGACTTTGAGATAGTCTATACTCTTGATAAAGGGAACGTTTTTGTGGATGCTTTCAACAGGATATCAGACATTTAGCTTCTAGGAGAGCTAACGGAGCAGCTAGCTGCCTTAAAAATAACTTTTGTGTATAGGGATGGAGTAGCCTATCTTCATATTCTTACAGTCACTCCTCCACTTCTTCCCCGATTTAGGGAGGCGTAGCATGGAGACGCTGAATATGAGACGCGACGTGATCAGATATCCACAGGGTAGGAACCTGATGGATTTTTTGAAGTTGGGTAGCACGTCATCCTCTTTAGAGGACATACCCTCATACCAGTTGCACTTCGGGAGGATGTGTTGTGGGAGTTCCACACTTCCCCTCTAGCGGTACATCCAGGAGATGCGAAGATGTACCAGGACCATCGACGACAGCATTGGTGGTGAGGTATGAAGAAGGCAGTAGCAGAGTTTGTCCCACGGTGCATCAGTTGCTAGCAAGTGTAGGCATAACACCAGGTACTAGCAGGCTTGGTTCAACCTTTAGAGGTCCCATAGTGGAAGTGGGATGGGATACCCATGGACTTCATGACAGGTCTTACATGTACATCTAGAAGTCACAACTCGATATGGGTGATCGTTGAATGACTCACCAAGTCGGCCTAATTCCTAACGATCAGAGATCAGGGATTAGTAGAGAGCTTGGGATGCCTCTAAGTGTAGGAGATTGTGTGTTTACATGGAGTAACTTCCTCGATATACTATTACTGAGACACATGGATTACTTCACGGCTATGGAAGGGGTTGCAGGAGGCTTTTGGGATGCAGCTATGTCTGAGCACCGCCTTCCATCCTCATATAGATAGTCAGACTGAGAGTACCATTCAGACCCTCGAGGACATGCTCCATGCATGTGTCCTCGACTTCGGTCGTAGCTGGGAGGATCAATTTCCTTTGGTGGAGTTTTCCTACAACAAAATCTATCACTTCACTATAGGTATAGCACCTTTTAAAGCCTTTTATGGTCGGCCTCGCAGATCTCCACTGCGCTGGAATGGCCCAGGGGAGTCTGCACTAGTGGGACCAGAGATAATACAAGCTACCACAGA
Organism: Viscum album; assembly: GCA_963277665.1. Taxonomy (NCBI): domain Eukaryota; kingdom Viridiplantae; phylum Streptophyta; class Magnoliopsida; order Santalales; family Viscaceae; genus Viscum; species Viscum album. The sequence continues at coordinate 1,400,523,808 of OY728125.1, forward strand.
GAAGGTGAAGATCATCCCGGAGTGGATGAAGACTACACAGAGTAGGCATAAGTCGTATGCTGACAGAAGACGGAGACCTCTGTAGTTCGAGGATGGCGACCACGTCTTTCTACGGGTATCACCTCAACAAGGTTTTTGGAGATTTGGATGAGGCATAAAGTTATCTCTGTGGTTTATAGAGGCTTTTGAGGTCCTCAGTAGAGTAGGCGAGGTGGATTACTTCTTATCTCTTCAACCTCAGTTGCACCGGGTGCACGACGTCTTCCACATATCTCAGCTGAGGAGATACATGCATGACCCATCCCACATCATCGATCATGGGGAGATGGACATGGATGATGGGGCGACTTTCAAAAAGGTTTCAGTGGATCATGAGGATCAACAACAGTGGGTCCTACATGGATGGTCGATACCTCTGGTGCGCGTTTGTTGTCACCACAGGAACCTCTAGGAGAGCACATGGGAGCGGGATGCTTAGATGCGTACTCAGTACCCCCATTTGTTAACTTAGTTCAATTTGTAGCTTATGGGGACGTAATTCCCTAAGGGGGGGGGAGAATTTAAAGACCCAGAATTTCCATGTAATTTTTTTTCATAAATAAATGGAAATTTTACGAGTCCGTAGTTTTTGACGGCGCTTGATTTTGAGGCCTAGTGTGTCCGGAGTCAATTTCTGAAATTTTGTATGGGTACGTTCGGTAAACATATGAGCGGGATTTTATATCTTTTGAACCGGTGCTCGGAATTGAAATATGAGGGCACCGTTGAACTCACAGCATCGGTGATTCTTAGTGATACCTTCATCGCAGTTGTGGTCTGATGAGTTTGGATGATAGTTTTTGGGGTTATTAGTTAAATTGAATAAAAATAAATGTTAACCTTCTATTTATTTTATGGCGGTTAAAACCTCCAAGAGGAGGTTAGTGGTGGGGGCCACCACACCATAACCTCCCCTTAGAGGTTATGGTGGTGGGTCCCACCCGCCCATAACCTCTTGCGAGATGATTAAAAATGGTGGGACCACCCGAGTTGTTAGAACCCCCTATTCAAGTTTGAATGGTGGGGACCACCATATTCATGAACTCCCTATTTAATGAGGGAGGTGGCAAGGGGTTTCCTCACATTTATTATACCTCCATAATGTGATGGAGTCCATTGGGATTCTCCCAATTAATAAGACAACCCACCCCATTAATTATGTGAGTAAACCCTTTTCATTAAAATACCACAATTGGAATTCTTTTTGAATTCATGCCTATAATAAAATAATAGGTGATCTATTATTTCTTTTGGTTCGTGGATACATGAGAGAGATAGAGATCTTGGAGGAATGAGTTTCCATCAACGAAGAATGCCCATGATATCTCAATTGAACTTCATCCACGTTAATGGAGAAGACGCCGCTCACGAAGAACATCGCCAACGACGACGTCCGCCCTAACGTGAATCCGTCAATGATCACCAAACGACAAATGAGGTAGGTGGAATTTTAGTTATTTTTATAAAGGAGTATAAACCTCCATTCATCATCATTTGTTGAGAAATTTGTTACCAATTTCTATAACCCTGACAAGGATGTTTCGGACCGCACGAACACGGTTTGACCCTCTTCTTTTCTTGTTCTTGTTTGATGACGACAGAGGGAGTACACATGGCGACGACGATGAAGATGGAGAAAAAAGGACATGCTAACCGTGGCCTCGGCGAACCGCACCACCCCCGCAGAACCTCGGCGCGCTACCCGCGCCGCCTGCCTACGTTCCCCGGCACACTGCCCGTGCCGCCTGCCCGCGTAACCCGGTGCGCTGCCCGATCCCCCAGCAGCCTGCCCGACCCCTACTGGCAGCCTGCTCGGTGCCCCCGCACCCTGCCGGTGGCCTGCTCGGTGCCCCTGAGCCCCACCGGCGGCCTGGTCGGTACCCTCGCAGCCCTGGCGTCCTGCCCGGCCCCTATTGGCAGCCTGCCGAACACCCCCGCGCCCTGCCGACAGCCTGCCCAGCGCCCCGACACGCTTCCTAGCACCCCTGCGCCTCCCTGCCGTGGTATTCCTGGTGCCCCGGCACGCTGCCCGCACCCCAGAGCGCTGCTCGGTGCCACGTCGCCCTGCCTGGGGCACCTGTAGCCTTCTTGGTGTCTAGCAGGCCTACCCGCGCCCCGCGCGACCTGCCGCTGGCCTCCCAGCGGCCGATCTCTCGAGCCAAGCCCCTCGCGGTGCTGGAAAAATCACCCTCGTAGGCTGCTGGGCTGGGCCCAGTGGACCGTGCCTAACTTAGCTGGCCGAATCGCCCTCGTAGTCTGCTGGGCTGAGCCCAGCGAACCGGGACTAACTTAGCGGGCTACCCCGCCCAACGGGATGGGTCAACCCCATCGGGTCTGTCTAGTTTGACCTAGACTGTGTCAGCTCAGACTAGGTTGGGTCAAGTTGGTCCGACTGGGTTGGATCGGACACGGGCCCACTATCGACCCTTTGTTTACTTTGGCCATATCTTTGGCACCAGACGCCCATTTTACGAACTGTCAGCAGTGTTGGTAATCTCGATGAGAGATGGTCCCTTTGGGAATACCCCCTAGAGTTTATGGTATTGTTCAGATACAGTCGGTTTGGTTCGTACACGAATCCAACCAGACCCTTGGCACTAAAAGGCTAATAAATCACTGACTGGGCATCCAATTGACATGCCATCTGTTGCCTTGAGATCCTATTGATGAGACGGACCTTTGAGATACTTCTATGTGTGACTTCACGATAGTTGTAGTTTTTTCCAGTAGCTCGGGGAGCGAATACTTCTAGTGAAGAGCAGACAGAGTGAGGGGACCTGGTAGTTGACAGACCTGACAACTGCTTGACCGATTTGACTAGCCCAGTGGGATTCACTTGGTAGTTGGCGGTAGACCCATGGCGGAGGACCTCCTAGTAGTTGGCATCAGACCTGCGATACTCGACCGGAGGAGTACCTTTGCAGGCTATTAGGGGGAGCACCTTGTAGTTGGTGGTAGACCCACATCGGAAGAGCACCTAGTAGTTGGTAGCAGACCCACAGTACTCGACAGGAGGAGTACCTCAACAGTCCAAGGTTAGTGAGAAGACCATTAGTGTCACGACAAGCCCACTATTATCAATAGAGGTGGAGTTCTCTAGCATTCATGGTTTCGATAATGAAAATCCTGGGGTATTCAGGGCATGGGCCCTGAGGACGGGTCATGGCATATATTAATTTATAAAAGTTCTAGAGGTAGTTCCATTTAACAACAATTGAGAATTTCTTACTAAGAGAAATTTTTCCCAATTCCTCAAACTATTTTTTTTTATTTTGTAGGAGTTACTTGAAGAAAATAAGGAATGATGTGATTTATGAAAATTCATTTATTAATTGATTTTTTTGTGAAACTGTTTGTTTATCTCCATGAATATATTGTTTTATGATTCAAGCATTTCTGGGAAAATCCTATCAAGAAAGGGAATATATGGATTATTGGGTTTTACTTAGTGTGGTTTGGACATGTATTTCATAGTACTTGTTTTGGTCAACACTTACCATACATATTTCCTTTATGGTTTATATAAATTATTTTTCTTATTCTCATAAACTTTTACTCTTTCCACAACTTTTTCTTTATGTGTAACTATCTCCTTCAGTTCAATCCCATGAATCAACGACCCAATTTTTTGTACCTATATTGGAACCTTCAGGTTACCCTAATGAATTCCAAGGTTCTTTTGGAAAACTTTTGATAACACCATTTCATGTAATTTTATTTGATCTAGAATGATTATTGTTAGTTTTACAAGTATGATTTAGGCTTTTGAAGTTTCATATCTAATTAAGAGATAAATTGATCATTTTATTGAATATATTTAGCCACTTATTCCTTAAAACCTGTTACACTCCTTAAACTTATTAGAAAACTTAATTTTGTTTCAGGTAATATAAAAAATTATTACGTTGGGGATTAATATTGAGAAATGCTGGAGAGTGGTGGTTATTTTACATGGGAAAATACAAGGGGACCTTGGGTATTTATTTTTCCTCCCTCGTTGATTTGGTGATTAATATTTGGGTGTAAAATTAAACTATTTTATAAAATTATTATAATGGATGGTAATGAAAGGTTGTGAGAAAAATTATAACTCCCTTTAAATTAGATAATATTGGATATATTCATGGATCCTGAACTAAAAACTTCCCCCTATACTCTTATTGGTCGACCACTATAGTGACAACAATGGATGTTCCCATGGATTTGTTATTGTAAAGACTTATATTGTTCCAATATATCTTAGTTTTTATATGTTTTTTGATTATTCATGAAATCCATATTTTATTTCTAACATGTTTTTCTTAATTGTTCCAGATTACACTTATAAAAAGAATTTATCATTCCCTGATTTTCTAAGTGAGGATCCTATGACATATGGAGTATTAATTGTCTATCTAATGATAATTATAAATCTCCATTTTGAATATTTATCTTACATAGTATGGAATTTTCTTAAGAAGATAAATATTCAGTTTCATTATACTCATGTCTAGAATTTCAGACAGAAGGAAGTGAAGAAGAAGATGTTATCTTTCAAAAAAGATATTCCTAAAACATTTTCCTATGAAATCCATAAGAAGTTGAAGAATCTAACTATCACAAATAATAATATATTTATCTTATGCTTAATTATTATCTTACTCAATGTTAATTTCATTTTATGTTACTCATAGAAGATGAATAAGTTATTCTCTATCGAATAAAGTATCCCAAAAAGTTATCTTACAATAAATAATACAATCAGTTAAATGTCTTAAGAATATTTAGCTATTATATAGAATGTCATGATTTCATTTACAATCTCTTGATAAGTCAGTTCATGATTTTTTATCATATCATAAAAGGAATTATCTATTTAAGGAAAGGTTGATTAGTATAATATATCACTTTTAACATGAATGGAAATAGCTAAAGAACAAGTGGTTCTAACATCGATACTAAAAATGTAATTTCTATATTTGGAATGGACAGGGGAATGTCCTTAATATCCTATCTCATCAACTTCCCAATATATTTCTCTCTCAATCATCATGATAATAACGTTTTTATGTTCTAAATGACATATAAAATGATAGTTGGGCACAATATGAACACATATATGGATAAGAAGAATGATTATAATGCACATACATATATATGAATAATATTATTTCCTGTACATAAAAAGGAAAAAACTTAAATTCTTGTACTATGATTAAATGTTTATTAGTTTTACTAAAGATCATTTTTTGATACTTGTTCAAGAATATCATTTTCGAATAATACATATTCTAATATTTCATGTTCCTGTTTTCAACTGTGTTCTGCAGTTGTTCTTTCAAAATATTATTCATTATATTTTTCTTTTCCTCATTTTAAGAGGGTGTGTTTGCAATGTGGATGGGTCTTGTAAAGGGGAATCCTTGTTTAAATATCTTCTAACCTTATATTATGTGACGACTGCTTGTTCTTAGCAGGTTTCCCCTGGTAAAGGGTTTGTTATTGTGAAAATTACCGATCTCATAGAGTAGAGTGTTGGTGTAGTGAACTAGGAGATTTACATTCCCCAAAACACTATAAATCTATCTATATTCAATCACTTTAATTAATGTATTGAAATATCTACTATTTTTCAAATCAAGGAAAACAATTTGATTAATAATACTGGGAGAGGAAGGATTTCTATAATGAAAATTTTAGGAAATCAATTTACCCCCTCTTGAGTTTCCATTTTCCATATTCTAGTAAAAATAGATATTAGATATTATGACTATTGATTTCACAGTTTTCCAAGGTTGAAATACAAATATCAATTTTAAAATGGATGTTATGCATGTTAGCTGAGAAGTTATGTCAATTATTAGATCTCCATACTTTAATGGGGAAATCTATTGTTTCTGGAAGTCTCACATGACCATCAATATGAAGACTCATGGATTTAATGTTTATATCAAAGTAGTAATTCCCTCTGAAATTACTGTGATAGAACATTAAAAATGGTATGCTATAAATTGAGTTGAATTTTATATGAATACAAAATCTATGAAAACAATAATATGTTTATTGGGGTGATATGAATTCAAAAGAGTTTCTCAATTTTAGGCATCTCATGAAATATGAACTAATACAGAAACTCCATATAAAGGTACATCCAATGTGAAGGATAAAAGATATCATTTTGCAATGATTAAGTTTGAAAAATTCAAAATAGATGAAGAGTAAAGTATTTCACAACTAAATAGAAGGCTCACTAATATTGGTAACAATATTGCTACTCTAAGAGCACCTATCATTGAGACTAAAAGATAATTGAACATTCTTATAGCATTACCACTCATGTGGAGAAGAATATAAAATACTATAAGAAAATCCAAATAATTCAAGAACATTAAAACAACTGATCTAGTAAGAAATCATCTGATATATGATGCTAAAATAGAAGAAGAATTTGGAGAGAATATAATGATCAACAAACAAAATTCTTCCATGAGGGTATTAACTTCTAAGGATTATTGTAACAAAAAAATCATACAAATCTCTAAAACATATGATTAAGAAAACACCTTTAGAAATTCTTGCTCAATTTATGAACATTCTTAGTTTTTTAAAAAGTTAAAAAGGTTTAGAAAAAGTTAATAGGATTCATTGGAACTTTGAACAAGAATAGAAAGAATGGCGATCTATCTAAAGAGTTAATATACTATGAGTGAAAGAATCAAAGAAACATGAAGAATGAATTTTCATATCTTGTGGTTGATAACAATTTGGAAAATAAATACTTTAATATTGATGTTAACAAGATGAGGCCACTTGGAATGATTTAGAATATTCTATCCAGTTCATATCATCATTATTAGAGGTTGAAACTCTTAATAAAAAGTACAAAATACACATTATGGGAAATTTTGATGAGGTACAATCTTATTACTCTTATAATATTGATCATGAATAGGAAAATGAAAACTACTCATAAGAAAAATTAAATTTATATTTTAACATTTTTGAAATAATGTATGAAATAATGAAGAATAAAAATAAATCCCTTATAAATTCATATATTAATATTTTTAAAGAATTCGAGGACCAAAATAAAAAAAATTATGGAGATAAATAATCAATTTGGAAACTTATATTTCATCATATAACAAAATGTATTATACAATTGGAATCTTTTATATAGAATTTCAAAACCTTAAGGATGTTGAGCATGTATTTTCTAAAGTATAAGACAACATAAAAAACATTATTAGTCAAAATAAAACTAAGAATTATTTTTTACAATAACCGAGAGTGAAAAGATGATATTTAATAAAAACTTTTCTTTACCTAGTTCTAAAAACGTTTCTGAAGTTACCTATTTTCATTTTACAGAAAATTGAAATTATTATAATATATATAAATCAAAAAATCCTATATTATATGGGATTAGAATTTATTTTCTTACAATTTTTTTTTCAAAAATAGTTTTCAAATATTATAGAAAAGGAAAAAATAATTGAATCCCTAAGTCTCTTATAGGTTACATTTTTTGAATGAAAAATATTTTGGAACAAAACACATGAAAAACAATAAACATGGTTTACGGAGAATGGTTTTTCAAGACATATGAGTCGATATTTCTAAAAATTTTATTCATCATCCAAGATTTATGGAGGCATGGAAGATTTGGAGAAAATTAAAAAAGGGAAAATATTTAGAATTGGATCTATTGGAAATCATCAATCAATTATCATAAACAATGTTCATATTGTTAAAGTATTAAAGAATAACCTCATAAGTATCTCTCAACATTGAGATTAGGGTTATTATATTGATTTATATAACAATACAAGTTAGTTTATCAAAGGAAAATCTATCACGATTAAATCACCATTAGGGGAAAAGTTTTATACACTAGATCTAAATTCATTGTGTCGAAAAAATTTCAATTTTTTAAGTGCTAAAATTTTGGAATCATGGATTTTGGATAGAGTGTTTTGAGATTAAAATGTAAATTATCTAATAAATATATCTAAAATACATATTATTTTTGACATTCATGGCCTTAAATTTTATAAAAAGAAGTTATGTAATGCAATTCAAATGAAAAAAAAAATCACAGATCATTTTTTAAACCAATTAAAGAGGTTTCTACATCTAGAGATATTGATATTATACATATGGATCTATTTAGGCCAAATGGATATGAAATTCCTGCTGAAAATCATTTTTTATGTGTTCGTTGAAGAATTTTTGAGATTTAAATTTCTTTAATTTTTAATACTTACTAAGGAATCCTGTTCTATTTTTATTGATTTTTGTTAGCTTCTGAAAAATGAAAAGTTTTCTAAAATCATGTCTTTGAGAAGTGATCATGGAGGTGAATTTTAGAATCACTAATTTAATTCATAATTCACCAATTAATAAATGAAAGATACACTAACTACCACCATGACACGAAAACATAATAGAGTTCTTGAGAGGAGGAATAAGATGTTGTAAGAAATAACATGGACTATGTTATGTGAATATAACACACCAACTCATTTCTGGGATGAAGATGTTAACATAACATGTCATTTTATTAACAGTGTTCTAATAAGACATATTCTAAAGGAAAAATCTTTGAGTTATTGAATAATAGAAAAAAAAGTTAGGGTAATTCAATGTATTTGGATTCATGGTTTATATCCTGGACAAAAAATATAATCCTAGAAAATTATATCCCAAGGATGATGATGTAATTTTAATAGGTCGATCTTGTACTTTCAATTCCTATCGTGTTTTCAAGAAATGTCCTAATATGGTTGATGAATCAACACATGTTAAGTTTGAGGAAATTGATCCTTTTGATTAAAAAATGTTTTAAACTAACCAAAAATGCGAGTCTCTCAAGTATATGAGACTAGAACCCCTCTTTAACAACAACAACAATTATGATTATTTTGAACATGATTACATTAAAACAAATCAATTAAGGATTGATAGTAGAGAACCATAAAGTCTATTTCCTATATTACCATGATATATGAAAGTCCATCCTCTAGAAATAGATATAGGAAGATTATATATTGTATTTAGAACTATAATAAATATATTAAACCTACTAGAAATATATTTATTTCTATCCCAACTAGAGTATACATTAGTAGAGGAAACTTTATCTGATGAAAGGTTTTCCTTGGATATGAAAGAAGAGTTAAATCAGTTAAAAACAAAAAATCTATGGGTATTAGTTTATAGACCTACTGAATATCATATAATTGGATAAAAATTGGTATTTAGAAAAAAATAATATGATCGTGGTGTGATAACTTGAAATAAATTAATATTTGTTTCCAAAGGGTATAATTAAGAAGAAAAAATATGGTATGGAGAAAGCTTCTCTAATGTTACTAGGATAGAAGTAACTATAATTATTCTAGAATATGAATCTTATATTCATTTTGAATTATTTTAGATTGATCTTAAATATTATTTTTTAATTATATTTTTAAGGGGGGGAAGTTTATGTAGAAAAACTTCTTGGTTTTGGAAACTCTATGTTTTAAAATTTAATTTTTAATCATAATAAAGATCAGTAAGGAATTTAAAAAGAAAAAATAGCATGGTATTAGATATTAAGATATTTTATTTTATCAAATGGTTTTATAGTAGTAATAGAAGACCATATATTATTTAAGAAAACTTCATCCTCATATGTTCTTTTAATATTAATATAGATTGATGATGTAATTTTTGGATAAACAAATCCAATAAATTATGAAATGATTTATCATAGAATATGAAAAATGGAATTTGAATTAATTATTAGGGGAGAGGTATATATTGTTTCTAGGATATAAAATTTATCAATAATATTTTTAAAATATTTTAAACAAATAAAATACCTAATTGATTTACATAAAATGTTTTGGAAATAAAAGATTAAATCTTTCCAAAATCCTATGAGATCCAATATTAAACATGATATGGACGAGACTTGAAAACCTGTTCCTAAAAATATTTACAGAAGAATAATTGTAATTTTGTTTATCTTAATAAAAGTAGACCAGAAATTAAATTTTTATTATATCATTGTGAAATATTTCAATACAATATAAATGAATTTTATTTAAATGACACGAAAATAATTTGAAGTCATTTAAAAAGAAACTGGTTCTCTTTCTATCCTGTTTCAAAAAAATTATTAATTTAATTTAACATCATATTAAGATGAATATTTTTGTGGATGAACACAACATACGAAGAGAACCATAGTCACCTATAATTTTCTTAAAAAATATATAGTATCCTGGTTGATTTAGAAAAAAAAATCTATTGAATTATCAACTCCTGAAACTAAATATTTTATAGAAAGAAGTTTTTGAGCACTAGTATTATGGATAAAAAACACATTAATGGATTTTGGATTTTATTTAAAATGTTTTCAAATCAAATATAATAAAACTAGTAATACCAACATTTTAATGATTCCAATACACCATTAAAGAACAAATAACATTTATTTGAGACATCATTAATTAAGATATCATGTATGAAATTATGATACAAATTTAAAATTATTTTACACAGAAATAAAATATTATTTTTTTACTAAATATTTACCTTTTAATGGATTTTATTTTATTAAATTAAAATTAGGTGTGATTTATTTTTCTTGAAATTATTTTTTAATTATTATAAATTGAAAAAAAACATCGAGTTAATAATTTATTTATATAATTTTTAAATATTTTGGAATTATTATTTTGAGTATTAGGCATATTGAAATATGACACATCACCAATATTTGGAAATGATTACCTGATACAACATTTCATGAACCATTTGTTACCTTGAAAAAAAGATAATTTTTTGTCAATCCTATGCATGAAACCACATGAAGACCTTCGAAACCTCTCTCATCTCTATTATCCGAACCCTTTTACCCTAATCTTTTAAAAACACCAAAACTTTTATCAACAATGGAGAAACAAAATGAACTGATGGATAATTTTTGATACGAGTTATGTAGTAAAAACATCTAGAAAAGTTCTCAATGGATGATCAATAAATTTTTCATGGCTCGATGGAACTGATATGCTGCTTAGTAAATTCATCAATTAGCTAGGCTTTGAATATGTGTTTTATAAAACAATAACTTAGGTTTTTTTTGGAAATGATGTGTGTGAGATTTAATACATAATAGTGTTTCATTTTAGTGACAATGATGACCTCATCACTATAACCGTGAACCAAAAAAGTTTTTTACTACCCTCATTGTAAATGGATAATGATTTCAATTGCCCATATAAAGGCTATGTAGATTTCAGTATTTCAATGCATGACATAGATGATTTTAGATCTCTAGAGAATATGATGTCATTGTTTGGATCTATTATTGTATATAAGAATATATTGAAGGATATTGAACCAGAAACAAATGTATTTATCAAGTTCATCGAATCTAACATCGCTCTGAGAAATGGAGAGTTTAGAAAGGTTTTACTTTCTGAATTTAATTTTTTGTATTATTTTTTTATTGAAAATATTATTAATCAATAATGGTTTATTATTAAGTACATGTCACATGTAAAAAATAATTCTGTGAATTTATTTCCTTTTAGAAGAATGTTAACCTTGTTGTTTAAAAAATTTGGCATTTGTTTGGACGGTAAAACCACCACCTATTGTCATTGATTGAAAACATTAAGTGAAAGTATTTTGAGAAAAAGTGGATTTTTTGGAATTAATATTTTAGAATTATTGTGTAGGTTACTTCAAAAGCTAAACTTGACCTCACTTCAATTTAGATGGATTCATCCCACTTATAAGAGAGAAATCTTTTAGTAGATAGAGATATTTAGAGTGTTGATATAAGTGAACTCTATTATTATGAATAGACTCTTGAAAAAATGATAAGGATATTCGTAATTATTTTTGAATATAGAGAATGAATTTCCCCTTAATAGAGTTCATCACTTTTCCCTTCCACTATTCATGTTCTAGAAAATAGAGAAAGGTTTTCCCTTGCTATCACTTGATTTTTTCTATTGTTAAATATAAAAACATATTAATAATACCAAGAACATAACCATTTAAAATTTATTATCATTCTGAATAATTGGGATAATTATCTAAAAGAAAAATTAGAATAAAATTTCTGGAATCACATTATGGTTATGTAATAACCCGAGTTAGAGAAAGTCAACCAGTTGATGCTAATAGTATAGATGTTAAAAAAGAGATAATTTCAGATATAAAAAAAATACATTAGAAATTAATAAGTACCTAAAGTCATTAGATAAGTGAATGATAGAGCATAATATTGTAATTATAAGTTGGTACTCAAGTTAAAATATGTTAAAGTATTGTTAGTCATATCAAGAAATTAAATTCAAACTCTTCAAGATAAAATCATTTCAAGAGATGATGGTAAAGAATTGAAGTATAGATTTACATTTTTGGTTGAGAAAATTTTATGAGAAACCTTAATAGAAAATTTGAGTTAGGAGGATGTTTATAAAATATTAGATAGAATGACTGTAGTTGGAGAGATAATGACTTCTATAATTGCCTCTATGCAGTGTGACTTCTTACCCAAGGAAGTAATTCAGGATCTTTTGTGGGACATAATAGCCAAAATCAAAAGTATTCCTATGTTTCCACAAAAGTGTCTCTAATCAATTGATCATTTAAAAGAGGAAATTATCACCAAATTACAAGTGAATATTCATGTAGTTCAATATATCTAATTTTAAGTCAAAAAATAAGTATGTTTATTAATACTTGTTTATAGAAGATATATAGATCACTAACTTATAAATTTTAATTGTTAGAGAATTATATTAGATATTTATATCAAATTTTTGTTTGCTTTATAAATTTAAATTCATCAAGAAATGAAGAATAAGAAGAGGTTGATGATTTTTTTAATCTTTATTAATATTTATTATCAATAAGGGGAAAATAGATTATTCTAGTTGATCATTTGATAGGGATGTTAGATAATCAGTTTGATAATTTGAAGAATCTAGTAATTAGTTGTTCAAATAAATGGGATGTTTAAAATCTCTTTGAAAATTTATTACATAGGATATCGAACAGATTTAAACAATTTTATTCTTTTTAATCACGACATGTAGAAAAGGATCAATGCTTGGGTAGATTCCATGTTTTATACTATAAGAATATTCCTTGTGGGACCTCCCATCATCAACCTCCATGGATACTATTCAAGGAGAATGAAATAAATATTTGATCTTGCTGATATTTATCAAAGGGAATATCAACATTTTGCTGAAGAAATGTCTTTCCTATACCTGAACCTCTTTCTAAACTAACATTTTTACCTATAGATTACTTTGACTGGGCGAGAGCTCATAAATTATTTTACAACAATAAATCAAATTATATAAGGCTTTCTTGAGATGATGGAGATGGTCTTGGATCATCATTACTTACATTGGGAGATGTTTTTAGAGATATTTTAGACACTCATCTTCTTTTACCATCTATACCTTTTAAAAATCCATTTTCATTCAAAAAAATCAACTGAAAATTTGTTTCATATTTTAGGATTGAAAAAATTTCACATTTCTCTTTTTACCTAATGCTTACTTGGTGGAGGGGATGTTTACAAAAATGTGAATCATTATTACTTTAATGACATTATTTAAAAAATTTATAAGTTTTCATAAATATTTTAAGTAGTATTGCGTAATTAATGTTTTTTAACATATTAATGATGTTTTTTATTTCTATGCTTAATTTATTTGAATTTAATGTATTTATTTTCATACTGAAAGTTTTTTATATGATTCTATCTCTTTTATAGTTATTTACTATTATTATCATAGGATATTATTATCTCTTTATTTTATATGAAATTGGTGAATCAATTTCTTCACATCTCAATTTTTTTTACTAATTTCCATGTGTTTAATTTTGATTCAAAATTTATATGAATTCGTACTAATTAATTACTTAATTATATTATTACTAATTCTATTCAAAATCATCAGTACTAACTCATTACTATTGTTTTTGTGTAATAATAATTTTATTCCTTATTATATTTCATTATAATATTAAAAAAATAAGGAGAACAAAAACATAATGAAAATATATAAAGTGTTAAAATCGATGTTTAATGAGAATATAAATTTTTTTTTATTTCAAAGTGGGAGATGAAAAGGAGAGTGAAAATTTTTTCCCTAAAAAATATTACTCTATGGAGAAGAAAAGGGGAGTACACAATTTTATGTATTAAAAATTGTTACTCTATAAAGAATAAAAATAGAATGTAGAATAATAAGGAATAGTATATATTAAATAGTTTTATCATAAGAAGAGATGATTTTGAAAGGAAACAAATTATTTTGAGAAATTATTTGTTTTTTACTTCAGGAGTTTTTTATCATAAAAATGTGGAGATTATTAGATAGCCGTATTTTATTCCAATATATCTCAATTTTTATGTGTGATTTTATGATTCATAAAATCATTATTTTTATTCTTACATGTTTTTATTATGTATTCTTAGTTAAACTTATCAAAATAATTTATCATGCACAAATTATTTAAGTGATTATCAAAAAAACATATAGGTTATTTGTCAACGGTATAATTAGAATTAGAAAAATCCATGTCAAAAAATTATCTTACCAAGTAAGACATTATCATAAAAAGGGAATGATTAATTTTCTATACACTAATGCCTGCTATTTTGTGCATAACGAATCTAATTAGAAGATGTTATCTTATGAAAATGATATTTGTAAAATATTGTGATAAAATCCAGAAGAAGTTGAAAAATCTATGTGTCAAACCATAATAATAGATTTATATTACAAAAATTAAATATCTTACATAATGTTGAAGTATGTTTATATTGTTCGTCGAAGAGGAAAAATATGTTCTTTACCTTATGAAGTCTCTTAGAGAGTTATCTTATTATGAAAAGTAATATGAGTTAAATATCATAGGATGATTTAACTGTTATGTAGAATATTATGATTACTTTTAAAATCTGTTAATAATTCACTTCATTGTTTTGTAGAGCATAAAACAATTTGTTATCTATTTAATTAAATTCTAATCAGTATAGTATATCTCTTTTATCATGAATGGAATGATCTAAAGAACAATAAGTTCTATCATCATTACTACAGAAGTAATTTCAAGACTGGGAATGAATTGATGCATATTCCTAATAATATGTCTTATTAACTTCCCAATAGACAAATCACTCAAAATTTATTATTATATCATGATTAATATCAAAATGAGATATAAAAGGAATACTTCAGCGCTTAATGAACAAAGATATGGATAAAAATAATGAGTAGAACACACATACATTTATAATAATACTCTGAATGGATATATATAGAAAAGATCATACTTAAATTATCATGTTATAATAATATTTTTATTAGTCACAATAAATATCATTCCAAGACACACTTTTAAGACTATAATCTTCTACTAATTCATCTTCTACAAATGTTAGTTGCTACTTGCAACTATGTGCTGTAATTGTTATTTTAAATGTTTATTCATTCTATTTTCCTTACACTCATTGTAAAATTGTTTGTTGATACCATGAAATTTTTTTGTAAAGGGAGATCTTGGATGAAAGCTCTTGGAAATTTGTATTAAGTTAAAACTTCTTTTACTGATATGGGATCCCCCAGTAAAAGGGATTATATAGTGAAAATTAAAAAACTAATGGAATTGAGTGTTGCTGGAGTGGGTTAGGGGATTTCAATTCCCTAAAACAGTATAAATATTCTATTTTAAATATATTTAATTTATGTTTTTATAAATATTATACTGTTTAATACTAAGGAAAATGATTTGATCAATCATACCTGAAGAGGGATGTTTTTTGTAAAAAAATTAGGAACTCAATTCACCTCTCGTGATTTTTCGGCTAGCCATATTATGGGAAAATATTTCCCCCATAGTTAAAGATCTGGAGGCCTTTATCCCTTGAAAAAAAATATAGGGGGTACTATATGAAAGATAATAGGCACTAAAAGCAGGTACTATAAGAAAAAGTCCTTCTTCCTTGGTAGCAGAGCATAATAGATTAACAGTGAATATCAGGATACTATAACAATATAGGGTACTTTAACACTGTGTTGCTTTGTGAACCCATTTTAATATTGTGACAGTGAGAGTGTGTCTGTTACATATAATTATAATCTTACAAATATTGATATTATTCTACCTTTATTTTTATTTAGGTATTCTTTCACAACTTTGTAAATTTCAATGCTTTTATACTGGATAATGTAATTCTTATTTATTTTTATCACTTAACATTTTTTCAAGAATTATTTTTCATCTATTCTCTTAGAATTTCAAAAATAGTTTGATTCATATAAATCTCAATTGGAAATTTCTAATCTCTATATTCATATATTTTCAGTATTGTAATCAATTAATACTTCCACATATATCACATAGATGTATCTGTTGTGGATCAGTTTGTGGTAATTGGTTGTTAATAACTAACAACACCTCTATTTTATCTATGATCTCTATTTACGTAGTTTGTTTATTGGTCAAATATTCATGTTGAATTAATCTTCTAGGAGGAATGTATTATTTGTATAACTAACATATATTATTTTATAAATCTAATAATTTCTAATCTTTATCCAATGGTGCTTTATTCATCCAATATTGTCCAATTATCATAATGAGAACTACATAACAATTAAGATTAATACTATCATGTACGGTTTTTAGTGACTTATAAATCATAACTCAATGATAAAGGAATGATATTAACAACTACTTAAGATAATCTCAATCCTCAAAGGGTTGTTTCATAACATTTTTATAAAAATTTTGAAACTGATTTTGGTGTTTCACTTTTGTTACCAGAGGCTTGTACATCTCATGAAATAAGTTTGAAATATCATCTGATTATCTGATCAAACTAGATGATAGTGATGAGATCAAATAATTTTCATAGTTCTTTAGTGATAAAGGGATTTATCTCTACCTAATTTAATCAAGGAACACCTCATTATTTTTAACAATGTTGGAAATTTATAATAAATTATCAAAGTTTTGATTGGAGTATTTACTTTGGAGGTCATTAAAATTTATAGAGTTTTATATCAAAATTATATACAAAAATTAGTGTCCTCCCATTTCTAATAGTATCAACATTAACCAAAAAATGTTTATTGTCCATCAAGGTAATATCTCATTTATCTTATGGATCTCCATTGATGATGTTCCATTGATCATCATTCACTTTGTGTTTTACTTTATTTTGACATCATTGATCATTTGTATATAAATAAGTTGTTCTTGATCACAATGTTAAAATATAAATTTTAGGATATATAAAAACTCCATTATCATGTTTAAGGGGTGTTTCTCATAATCCTTGGTGATGGGAATACAAAACCACAAACAGAAAAATTCATAAAAATGAATAAAAATAACAAATAAAAATATAATAGAATAAAATTGAACTAGTCAATAATTATTGATATTTTTAGTTATTTTTTAGTTTTTATTCTCCTAAATGGATGTAAAGATATAATAGAATCATAGTCATTATCACTTCCATGTATTATGGATCAATGATTATATATTCATTTTCAAAAAATTTTTACTAATCAAATAACTAGATTTTAGTACAGCAATGTAGAGTATGAGATTGATCAACTAGGAGAGAATCGAAAAAATTTGGGCTCGTTGGTTGTTCTCAATTGAAAGTTATAAAAGTTTCAATTAATATCCAAAGAAACTTAATGTAAAAGATACTAAAATAAATTAATTTAAGAAATAAATTTAAAAATAAATAAGTTCTATTTGTCACGGATACCATGAATTAAATTTAGAGAATGGATTTTCCTAAAAACATTGATTTATTTATCGTGTGAACTATAATGGTCAATTATGTATGATATTCCCTAAATAAAATAAATTTTTATTTACTCAATTTTATAAAAAACTATTTTCAATATTTTTATCCGTAATGGACAATGGAAACTAGTTAAGAATTAATTTTCAAAGAAAATGTGAACAAAAATATGATTTTATACCCCCATATTTCTATATATGTTTAGTGATTCTTCATTATTAATCACTCCTCACATATATTTTACAAGGAATATTTTATTAAAAATAATTAATATGTTACTCAATCAAAAAAATAGCCATTATAAAAATACTTTATTTATAATGCTTCAACATTATACAACTCTTAATAAAAAATCAATTAGTAAATTTATCTATAATGATACCATAAAAATATGTTATGAATGAAGATTTAATCTTAATAGATGGGAAAAGATTATAGATAAAACCAAAAAATTCATGTAAGAGTTTTATAAAAACTAAACTAACATCAAAGACTCTGATTTCCAAAATAAATAGTAATGATCTCCATTAATAACAATATATAGAAGAGTAGATGTCATAACAATTTATATTAAAAATAAAAATTATAAAATATAATATTTTTAAAATGATATACTATTTCACTATGTAAAGATAACCATTATGCAATGAATGGTGAAACTTAGAGATATCTTCCCTATATTTTCTCAGGTGGAATTTATGGGAGAATAGAGGATTGGGTTATACTAGGATACTCAAATATATAGCTCTTCAAAAAAAAAAATGAACTCTCAAACATCATAGTGAAATCTAGATATTTTCATCAATGTTTTTGATTATATTCATATCTTACTCAGATTAGTTATTTCATCAAGAAGGTATTCACTATAGAATTAAAGAAATGTTCTATACTAATAATTTTATTCATCTTATTTTTACCATGTGAAGTTAATAATAATGATATAATGTATTATAAAATACAACATATTTTTATATGCAAGGGTCACTGTAGCATAATTATCCTTGTTGATGAATGAATTAATTATAACCTTCCAATAAGTTATTATTATGTGTCTTATTGTGGAATGGTGTATCCATTCTATATTAGTTTCTTCTCCATCCCAAAATATTGTTACCCTTAAAATATAATCAAACAAAGATATCAATGTTCATGATATGATTTATTTCTCGTGTAATTTATCTTTAAAAAATCTATAAATTCACAAACTTCTTTATTATATGAAAAAATAGAAAAAATAAACAAATATTATGTACTATTGGATATATAATAATTAATAATAATATACAAAATAGTATGTATTATTTTGAGTTATTTAAATAATTCATAAATTCTTTAAAAAAAATAAACTGAATGTATCAACTATTTTTCATTGACATGATTTTATAAAATGATTTGTTCCCCTAAATTTTTATCAATTGAAGTTATCTTTACCTTATTCTTTCACTAACATAATTAATATTAATTGTTTTTAATATCATTTCATTATTCTTTCTCAAAGTTCATATTTCAACATTAGATTCATTATTCTTCTCTCCTTTCATCATATTTTATGGAATACTTTCATGTGATGCAAAAAATATTTATATCAAACCACTATCATGAAATATTAATTGAACAAGAATTATATTGTGATATTATATATATATTTATATATATTATATTGATATATATTGAATTTATAATGAAGTGAATATTCCATAGACAATATCATATAGAGGTTCATGCTACCATATCATCAAATTTGATTGTGTTTGAATAATATATTCATCCCTCAAAGAAGTAATCATTTCGGTGGACAAAGGAAAATCCTTTCAATATAACCATGTTTCATAAAACTCATATTAATCTCCATAGTTTATGTGAAACCCGTCACACTCTAAAGAATGAGTTCTTATTCTCCATGTCAATGTGAAGTATATGATCATAACAAATATATTCTTCTATTTTTATCTATATCCCCTCCTATCTCAACTTAAGATAGTTTCCTTCAATATCCATATTAATCCATTCTTAGGAATCACATTAGTGTAATTTTCAACAAACGAACCATGTAATTCACATGGTATATTCATATTAAAACCCAATCAAACAATATAACAATAAATATAATAATCATTAATAAATTAAATATACACATATGTAGAATTTTCATTAAATTTTATGTGGATAATAAATAGAAGTAAAAAAATTATTATCTTATTACATGAAATATTCCTCCAAATGGTTTCCCGGTAAAAGAATATTATTTATTATAATTGTATAAACAAAGATAAATATTTGAAATATGAAATAAACTTTAAAAAATAAATATGTGAATATGATGATGTAATTTTAAATATTCATATAAAGATATATATGAATAAAAAAGGGAAATGTTTTTATTATATATTATTTTAGTGAATGTATTCATTGGATTTGAAAATAGTTGATTGTTATATTAATATTTTTCAATGAGAATATAATCATTAATTTGAATTGATAGATATATTATAATTAATATGCTTTTAAAGTATATATTAATTATTAATAACAAATAAATAAATATGTAATAATAATAAATAATAATTTAACTACTCAATGTCAGTGAAGTAGTTTTAATTTTTTTAAAACAAATATTTTAAGCATTTTAAAAGTTATAATTATAATATTTAAAAACTAATTTTTATTAAATGGACATTATATTTGTTATTTGGATGTCAAAATTATTATATTTCTCAATTATTTTTATGATCTCGTTAACATGACTTTTAATTTGTCATAGTTTTCATAGATTTAATATTATTGGGGAATGTTAATTATAATGGTTCCTATGGATTATATATTAGTTCAATGGGTATGTTTTATATCTGAAATACGAGGTTAAAATTATTAGGTTAATTGATATCTTAAGAGGATAAATAATGGGTTGTGATTGATTGTTTTCATTAGGTGGGAAATGGTTAAAGTATATTTTATAATTATATATACCATAAGGAAAATATAAAATTGAATGATGGGTTTAAAATATATATATTGTATTCCCTAAAACCAATTATTTATAAATATTCTATAAAATACTTCTACCAATTTGTGTGGATTGTTCATTGGAAGGATATCACTAATAGATATTCAAGTTATGTTTTGCATGTTTGTAATTAACTGGGTATTGGGAAATGAGATGATTGTGAGACATTAATGGATCATATGAATAGAATTGATCCAATAGTTGAATAAATAAATAGAAATAATAATTATCACAGTATAAATAATTCTTCAATAGTAATTAATCCTCTGAAATTTTCATTTAATTGTTAATGGAAAAATTATGGATCATAAGTGACATATTAAAGGGAATATATATTGATACTATATCAAATTGATTCTATTTATATTGGTTTTCAATTTTTTTAAAACAATCATAACTATCACTTAATTCACATGGTTTTAAAAATATTGAAAATATGTGCACTTAGTACCCAATATTGTCATAGTTTTTTGTTAAATTGTGAAAATTTAGGGAAATTATTTTATTGGTTTTTGAAAACTATATTAATCGGGGTAACCATGTGCATATATCTTAATTGTTTCAATGAATCAAGGGTTATGGAGTACATATTTACATGGTTTGAGTATCGATTTAAATATGTATACATTTTTTTAATATAGATAAATAAATATTAATTTATAATAATAATAATTTAAAAAATAATTTTAATTATTGAAATATATTCCTTATATGATTGGTTTAATTTCCCATTTAAAAATTAGGGGTTTGAAACCCCATGTTCACTATTTCATTATTAAGATATTTTTTATGATTACAGAACATTGTAATAGGGGGTACCACATTGATATGGGTTCATAAATATAATAATTAGCTACCCATGTACATATTTTATTTACCATAAATATTTTTTGTGAAATAAAATCCCTTATTTTATTGTCATGAATATTAGACCAATTGGTACACATGAGAAAATGTTTTCTAGAATCATCATCATAAACATATTGCTACATAGTACAGAACCATATGTTCTAAAATTAAGTTGATAGAATATCACCCCATTTTTGGAAACTATTTATACTATTTTGAACTTCTAAAATAGTTGACATATCTAGTTTTTGTGTTAAATAATTAACCAAGAATTACAATTTAAAAAAAATGTTTAATGGTTTAGTTATAATTATTTTCTTCACGATTTGGTTGGTTATAAAATAAATTTTGTTAAATAATAATTTAAATGAGGATAATGAAATAAAATTAATGGATTATAATGTATGAAACCATATAATGAAATTAAATGGTATGTGATAAATGGTGAACTTATTTAAAGAACCTGTAATTAGAGGTTAATTATTTTGTTTATAAATTTTGGTTGTGATTGGTAAATTTCCATGATGAATAATGATGATTTTTTGGGTATTTTAGGTCAATTATGAAATTAATTCATTAATACTAATATATATCCCCAATAAATAACTTATTACATTCTATAAATTTTTATTTTCTTGTATATAAAGTAATCTTATGAAATAATTCATTAAATTTACTCGACGTATGAAATGTTATGGGGGTGTTTTTAAATTAATTTTTTATAATAATATCCCAAGGGACACTATTAAATTCACTTTCAAAATAACATCACAATAAGAGATTTATTAAATTAAATTTGGAAATAAAATATTGGGAAACATTATTAAATTCACTAAATGATGAAATTATGAGAAACAATATATTAAACACACATTGTGTTAAATCGTATGAGGCCTTTCTTTGGAAATTAATTGGGTGAATGAAATTTTTATTATTTATTCATTTTAATTTATTTACAAATTAATATTCACTAGTGTTACATATTATTTATATAATTATTCATATTTGTTAATAGGTATATTTTTGTTCCCTTATTGGTGCACAATAAATTATACATTTGTGATTAATATTACATTTCTTTTATATGATCACATACATATACTAGTTTCAACATTATAAATTTTGGTATGAACATATAAAGAAATTCTATTAAGAGATTTACATACCTATTAATGTATAAAATTGTGAGAATGACCATACATTCATACCTTTATTTCAGATTACTGAGATAAAACTAAAGTTATGATTCATTGGGGGAAGAGCATGGCTATGGTGTTAGGGTTTTAGTGATTTTTTTATTATTTCACAGACATTAGGTTTAGTTTTCATCATTTCATTAATTTATATAAATGTAATAATGAGGTAATGAATAAATTATTCTCATATAATATATTAAAATACATTAAAAAAATTTATATCAGATTAAACAAGGATCATATATAAATGAAAAAAAACTAATAAATTGAAAATACCCTAGTTATATGTACCATTTTATAAACATATTAGAGTTATTACCAGACCATTTTTTGGATCACGTTTCAGTTGGGTCATGCCTTAGGGTGTTTCAGGTGGAATCTTGAAATTATAGAATCATAAGGGGATGTTCACAATTGGTGAATAATTTGGGAAAATCATACAATTTGGCCCAGAAAACCATGCTACATGTTTTGAGCCACTAAAATGTGGCACACAATTTTCCAAAATCATTTTCTCATCCCCACCAAACCATGAAACCTCGAGTAGTGAGGCTTTTCTTGGTTGGTAGATGTTTTGAAAACCCATGTTCCCTCCTTGGAGGAAACATGCACCCTACCAACATGGGTTCACAGTTAGGGTACACGGAATGTCAAACTATGTTTCCAAACATAGAAAACCATACATGTGGGTTTTAATTCCCCCGAAAATTTTATTAAAATTTATAAACCATCCAATTTAACCCCAAATCTCTCTATTTCAACCTTGAATAAAATCACATGTCCTTAAAGGATCCCAAGAGGAACTTTTGACTCATTAATACCCTTTTTGGGGTGGATAAAAGTTCATAAGATTACGTTCGATATATTTTAGGTATGTTGATCACCTCTCATGTGGTTTCTCCTTATCTATCTTTCTTTACTCATTATAAAGTGATATATTATCATTTTATTGATGGATATAATCTACATTTTGATTCATCTTTATTTAGGGTTGTGTTTCTTGTTATCTCATTTTTTGGTTCTCTGTTTGTGTTTTGTATGTGGGAATAGTTCATTGCGATCTCTTGATTTAATGGTAGGTAGTTTCACAATAAAGTTCCATTTGATTGAAACCTTAAATTTTTTGATTGAATTGAATCAGTTATTTAATTGATTTGTAAATCTTGATTTTAAAGGATTTTTTTTTATTTTGAGATTGGAATACAATTGATTGAAAACACCAATTTTAATGGAATTCAAATGTGGGAGGATTTTGGAAAAGATCTGGGTCATTTTGAAATTTAATTTATAATTAGATTATATTTTAAAAACTGAGTTAAATGGAATAAAGTGGAATAAAAATTTAAGTGGAATGAATTGATTAAATCCTCTATATTGGTTTTGAAATGATAAAATAATTTTTAAAAATGATACTGGAAATTGTAATTGGATGTTATTTGAAAATATTAATTTTCCCATATTTGATTGATTAATTTTTTGAAGAGCATGTTATCTGATGTAGTTAGTGGTAACTATGACAAAAATTATGGTACATTGAATCCCTATAAATGGATTGAAAAGGAAAACTCAAACTATAAGACTGTAGCATGAATTCCCAAGAGGGTTCCCCACTAGGGGTGTAGATGCCCCATGTTGGTTCCCCGATTGGGATGTAGATATATTTGATTGTGGACACCTTACTTGAGTTGAGATCAATATTGAGATGTGTTATGATATTATTACACGAACTAACATCACATAGGGACTTTAAATGTGGTTGAATTATATTTTTACATGGATATACATTCCATTTATTGTTATACTATTTTATTCATTAAAAATACTTTATATAATTATTTTACATAAAATAATTATATAATCTAGGTTTTATTTATCTTCCATTTATTTTCATGAGGTAGTTCATTTTGGTTTATAATATGAGAATAATATTTCCATTTATAATTTTAAATATAAGAATAATTGGTCTAATTTTTATAGAATTAGTCATGAAACATTTGGTGATATGCTAATTGGTATTATATACCAAACCATATCTTTTCCTTTGATTTTTTGGATTTTTTCTTATTCCAAGTCCAAGAAATTAGAGATAACCACTTAGAGGTTGTGGATGGTCTTAATCCTTTCCATAGTGAAGTGATAATGGTGACTAGTGGATCTATTTTCCACTTATTACATATAAGGTTTTTGAGACCCTTTCCTAATTCATGTAGTTTTTTTCATTAGAATGATTATCTTTATTTCTGAGTACTATTTTAACTGTTTTTTTGATTAATTTTTCTTTATAGAGTGTAGAGTATGATTAAATTTATCTTTTTTTAATCTATTTTGTGGAATATTTATTCCCATGTTTTCGTGTATGATTCCTGGTACTTTTCACTAACCAATTGGGATTGAAAATTCCCCTCAAACTATGTCTAATCCAGATCAAGTATTAGGGTAGGTGAGTATTTTGAGATAGTTTAGGACACAATGTTATCAAAGGGCGGTTAAACATATTTTATTGATTATAGTATATGGTTTTGGTTTTCTTTATTGGACTTCAATGTTTTTTGGTGTGATATTTATTGGATTATTCTAACCGTGATTAGATTCAAGACACAATGGGAATTTAGAAAAAGGGTCTTTGAGAATTCTAATGACCTTATTCTAGTCACATACCCCCTTGTCTAGAGTACATTGAAGTCCAAATCATAATGTTTTTCTCAATGGAATTTATATTGCTGTGTCTTTGACAAGTGTATCTTTTCTAATGTATTCTATGTTTTCTTTTGATGTTATGTAGTATCATGCCTCCCAAAATATGTGTGAATAACCTTGATGAATATTTTTTTTATGAAACACAGAAAGAAAATGCTTAAGTGGAGGATAATTTTGTTGAGATAGTGGGGTAGGATTTCCATGTTGTTGGATAAGTATCTACACGCCTTCATGTTTAGGCTCTGATAGTGGAACCTCAAAGGGATGAATACTGTGATCATTATTAAGAGTTTCGTCATAAAAAACCACCTAATTTCCAAGTATCTAATGATCCTTAAATGGTTGAGTATTGGTTGAAAAAGTAATATCTTCTTTTTGAGTTCTTTGAAATTCCCAAAGTTATTAAAGTGAAATTTTCTACCATCATAATGGAAATGGTATAAAAGAAGATATTATGATTCATTGTAATAGGATAAGAGGCACAAATGTTTGGAATGGGAAGACATTAAATTTTATTTCTCCAATCATTTCTATCCAAAATATATATTCTTCATCAAACACATGGTGTTTCTCAACCTCCTAGGGTCCAAGACCATAACTAAAAATGAAAACTGTTTTTAGTGCTTGTTTAGCTTACTCCTGATGTGTTTACTAATTGATGCTGATGGAATAAATTTTTGAGATGGGTCCTCAATTTTTCATATGAACCTAGGTATTCCTGCTAGAGCTATCTTCTTATGATGATGTGTAAGACCAAGTGTTGATAGTAGTGCTTAACCCTACAATCATGTTAGTTTTGAAGGGAATTCTATTTTCTCCAAATATTAGTTCATTGAATTCCTTAAAATGAATGATAATTAATGATGAGTATAGTAGTTGTTATAGATAGAAATTTTCATACAAGCACCCTCTAGTGCCTGGAATGTAGTATTTGACATGAATTTAGTGTATCAAGGTGGAATGTTCGAGATGTGTTTATATAGATGCACCAAAGATATGTAGTTCTATTAATCACTCAAGACATCTACAGAATTTTATCCACATTATTTTTCTCCAGGAAGTGCTATGGGCTCATCATCTCTAAAAATTAATATGGCACAATAATATGCTTCAAGATATAAGGGATTCTATCAAAAATCATATAGAATTAAGCTTCTTCTTGTAGTGTTAGAGTTTTTAGTGGAAGCTGGTATAGGTCCAGTGACTATGTGAGGTTCCATCACTATATCACCATATTTAATGACCACTTTATTTGATACTAGTGAATTAAAATCATTTTTATCTATTCTTATTATGAAAATTCTATATATTCATATTTAGATTTTTTATCATCTAACGGATATTACTATTCCCCTCGAAATAATGAGAGAGTTGGGTCTCTATTTTCCTTCTCCGGTTTTCTCTTCATTAGAGATTTATTTTCCCTAAATTTTTATATTTCTCAAAATGGAAACAACCTGAAATCATTTTTTAGAAGGATTGGATGATTTCTAATAACGTTAAAATTGACTATTTCCTTTAACAAGTATCCTTTACTATTCTAGATGGGGTGTGACATGTATTTCAAGAATAACGGGACCATTGGTTTGGTAGAGCGAGAATATATTTTCCATAGTTGGGAAGGGTAATATCAATGATTTCTTTTTTTATAGAGATGAAATCATTGTGTGAATATCTTATTCTAGTTATTGGTGAGTTTCCTAATATGTTTCTTTATTATTTATCTTGTCTAACACTATTATGATAGGTAGACGTCTCTATTGATTTAGTTTCTATAACTCATCTAGGGTTTATTACTTCATAATGTATATAAGCAATAGAGCTGAAACAATTGATGACTAAATTGAATAATCTATTAGAGAAAATGATTTATATGTCTGTGTGTGTAACCTTGGGTCACAGTGGTTCTCTTTGAAAGGAATATGATGGAACACTTCACCTACGTATTGATAATAATAAAATCAATCAGGTTATAGTGAAAAAAATATTTTTTACCTCAGATTGATGACATATTTAAACCACTTCAATGGGAGAGATGGTTTTTTATATCGATCATTGATATATTTCTACCAGATAGGAATAAAAGAATATAAAATTCTAAAGAATATCTTTATAATTTTGTATGAGAACATTGTGTATCTTGTTATTCCCTTTCTTTGGGCCAATGGTCCAACAGTATGGTGTTGATGAACATAATATTCTATGAGTTATTTGATTCGATTGTGGTGGTATTTGTGGATGATATTTTGGTTTACTAAAAAATTGAAGAGGGTAATGTGTATAATATATGATCTGACCTCAGAATATTGATATATAAAAAACATTTTGTGAACCATTCAAAATTTTATTCTTGGATATATGATTTTAATTGTGTGGGATAAGTTGTCTCAAAACAAGGAATCTCTTTCAATCTTGAGAAGGTAAAGACTATTATAACCTGGGGGAAACCATGTGACATTTTTGAGATATAGATAATCTAGGGATTAAATGGGTATTATCGTAGGTTTTTTAAATATATCTCAAATTTTTATTCTCTAATGATATCCCTCAGTTAGAATGGAGTGATCTTCTTATGGAATGAGAAATGAAGGATTTATTTTTATGAGTTGAAACATATTTTGACTTTTAAGAAAGTGTGAACACTTATATAGATTAGTAATCTCTGTGTGGTCTTCTATTATGTGATGGGTTTTGGTTTGGGATGTGTTATTATATATGGTTATTATGTGGAAGTCTATGTCTCTAGATAGATTATGACACATGAGTAGAACTATCCAACCAATAATATTGAACTCACATCTATGATGGATGACTTTAATCATTAGAAACATTATTATTTTATAAAAGGGTTTAAAATTTATTCCAACCAAAAAACCATAAGTTATATCTTCTCTAAAAATGATTTAGACCCCTGACATGGGCATTGGTTGGAGAACCGAAAGTATTTTTTATTTTGATATTTCTCATACCTTGAGGAAGGGGAATTCCATTTTTGATTCATTGAGCTAAAAACATCCAAACCAGGTCGTGGAAGAATCATTTGAGGATTGTAACTTGATTTTTAATAGTATGGACCCTTCCATTCCATTATTTAGGGAAAATATGGTGTTTGAGGTGTCATGGGGATTAATGGTGACTCTTTTCTATACATAAAAAAAATCCAAGTTTTCTATGTTCTCTAATATAGACCCGTATCAATGATTCCTCGCCCCAATCATGTATCATGCTAACAGTTCCTCACCCTATTGGTTACTTGATGATGGTAGATCACCCTAGAGGTGTCTCACCCTGGTAGTGGCTCAATAGCAATGTCTCAACCTAGTGGTTGCTCGATGGCAGTGGATTTTTCATAGTGTCTCACCTTGGCAGTGGCTCACTAGCGGTGTATCACCATAAAAGTTGATCACTAACAGTGGATCACTACAAGTCTCTCGACTAGAAATGTACCATATAGTAGTGACTTAATAAAGGTGGTAGAAAATTCATTCTAATCGTGCCTAACTTCAAAAAGTTCCTCTTTTCAAACAGTATTCCATTTCTGATACCAGTTTCAGGGTTTCCCACTTTTATGACTTTTGTATCACAAATTGTTCGCAAGGACTAAATTAATGTATTTTAAAGACGTTTCAAAATTTTTTAATTAAATATTTATTTCCCAATGTGGCTGGAGACTTTGCAATGGTTAAACATTAGGGTGTATGTTAGATCCACCTTTAATGGTAATATTAAATTATATCTAATTGCCATTGAATCAGACCTAATCTTATTAAATTTGAGATACCCTACCCTTAAGCCATACCATATCATTTCTCTTGAGTCCTAACACCCCTAAATCCTTTTTCAATATATAGTTTTCTTGGGATTTGTTCATGATTCTATGGAGAGTCGCCTGCTGTACGTGCACCCCTATTTTTGGCGTAACCAAGAATTGTAAATTGTTTTTCTTCCAAGAAGTATTTCCTTCATCATTATATTTGTGAATCATATGGGATGTGTATATATATTTTTTCCCTTGAGAAGATAGTTAAATCCAAATTAATAATGATAATCGAATTGGTTTAAGAATCAATATACTGTGAAAGGGATAAAAGTGACTCATGATCATACTATCTTTTTATTTCATTAATTCTTGTGATTGCATGTGCTAAAAACCCACTAAAAATCATGGTCTATGGAGATATTTGTTTGTGCATGAGGTGGTTTATGGAATTCATGTTGTTTGGTTTTTTTGAATCCTTATATTTAAAAGTTGGTTAACCATGTATATTCATCTAATAAATTGATGCCCCATGATCATATAGTTTCTATGATAACCCCAAAATTAAAAAGTTGAACTAAATATGGGATGCCTTATTAAATATATAAATGTAACTTTCCATGATACGTAAGGTGATGTGATGTGTGGGATTGAAGTGGTTTGTGAGTATGGGGAAGTGGATGACATGTGATTGTACAGTGGGGCTCTAATGGGTGTGGTATGATTATGCAGAAGGGTTGTGAAACAGGTATTGCATTAATGTGTTTCTGGAAATTTCTATGAGTTAGGGGTTGATTTGGTTAATATGATGAACATGGCAGAGGAGTTTGATGAAGGGTAGTAGTGTTTATATGGGTAATTGATGAGATTACTTTTATTTATACCATTCTTAAAGCTTCTCCCCATATCTAGGGGTCATGTTATTATGAGTCTTTAATGTGAAGTGTCTCAATTTACAAGGTATATTAATCCCTTGTATGACTATAAATGACTATTACAATGTGTCTTGATATGTGTCATGCCTCATAGTTTCTTGAGTAGTGATGTAATAAATGAATAATTCTTTAAAAAAGTTTGGAGTGACTAGGGTTGGTTTGGTTAATGAGATGAAAGTGGTTAGTGCAATTTTAAATAATGGTTGTGTGATTAAATGTGATTGATGCTTAATAATGAAATTAATGGTGGTTGAATGTAGATGTAAAATGAATGTACTTTAATTCATCAAGTCTCTTCACCTTTTGAAATGACTATTGTAGATACTAATAAATGTATTGAGAGGTTGTAGAAAATGTGATGGTGTTGTGAGATAGTTTGTTTCTTTGTGAACCCATAGGTTGGGATGGAGTGTATGATTATATACTTACATATTTATATTATAGTGATTTATATATGCATCCAACCCATGTTGAGCACTATGTACCAAATACCTACATATTCATGCGAGGGTGTTTTCCCCAACATATAGTGAGGAGTATGAATTGATGGGTACACACTATTTTCCTCCCATTCATATAGGTGAGGTAGTTATAAAATAGTATTTGATGGTTATAGGTCCTTTAGTGATTGAGATGGTGGTTTTGATGGCCCAAGTGTTTTTGGGAAATACGTGATAGCCTAAGTGTTTCTGGGTGAGGTGGTTTGTGATTTCCTTGGTGTCTTTAGGATGAGTTGTGATGTTTTTTCCATTGTGTCTTCAGGAAGAGTTATGATGTGATTTCCAAGGTGTCTTCTAGATGATATGTGATGAGATGTGATGAGATGTGATGTGATGTTCTATTTTGTGAGGCCCAGGTGTGTGGGGGTGATATGTGTTGTGAGGACCAGGTGTGTGTGGGCCAGATGTGTTGTGAGGCCCAGGTGTGTGTGGGCAGGATGTGATGTGGTACATGGAAGGGATGGGAGCCATGGATGTATGATGTTTGGGAAGAGTGGCATACCAGTTGGAAAGTGTTGCAGGGTACCCTATCAGTGATGTTCTTTATAAAATATTACATTTCTTGACTTGCGTTACTTGGAAATCATGAATTGGAGTGGTTGGGATTGGTTAGTATACCTGCTTAGGTACTGTTTGGATATACTATTTTCCCACAAGAAAATTCGTATTACCTTTCCACATGTTAATGGGAGACTTTTTCTTTCTTACTGAGTACACTTGTATCATCAACCTATATATATAAAACAACATTCATGTTTCCATTAGGATTTTGCATATTTTATGGGATCTTACTAGCTCCGATCCTTGGTAGTTTCTGAGTAACTACATTATCTTTACTTTTGGGTATTTACCTTTGGGACAATATTGTATTTGTATCAGTTCTATTTAATCATTATTTAGAATGGTTTGTGTTTCACTTTATTACTATGAATTGGAGTTGTTGTGGATGATTCATCTTATCTCATAATATTGTTTCTTATAAAGGGTATTGCCACCAATATTGTGAGATTTGTACACCCATATTTATAGTCTACAACCCAGGGCCAACATGAGGTGGGACTGATGGGGTTATTGCCTCTACTTCTTCATTTCTATCCTAGGAGGTGAATCCTTGGAGGGAGGGTTCATGAATGTGTGGTATTAAAGGTGATATTTGAGAGATATTATAGAGTTTGGACTTAGGAATATTGAGGATTATATGGGGTGGTACGACAATAGTTCTAGTTGACCTTAGTGTGTGACATGGGATAGTGAGACCATATTGGACATAAGAATTTAGGTCCCCCTTGATCAAGTGCATCGACTCTCAGCTTATTGAATTTCCAAGTGAGATGGACCTGCTTAAAGGGTAGAGGCTGAGGAGAGGTACATGCATCATAATGACTTGTGTTCTTGAAAAAATATTGTTGTTTTGGGAAGGTTGGTATTAATTAAAATAAATTTTAATAAAAATTATTTACTACATAGGCTTAGGGAATCCTTGTTTTCCTCTAAGCTATGGATCATTGTCCTCATCTATGTGTGGTTCAAGTAGTTTAGGTTCATTAAGTTAATCTAGATGATCACCATAAATTTGATCAAATTGAAGAGGATGATTAGAGGAAGAAGAGGTGGAATTCTTTCCAGTGGACAGATTTGGAAAAGATTGAGGGATTTTTTTCAAATGTGGATACAGAGAGATGGAAGGAGGAGTTTGAAATTTCTTCTATCTTGACCTGGGCCCCAATGGAGTACACGGTCCCTTTGGTAGTAACTCTGATACAAGGTGTTTCATATTAGTGGTATACTCTATATCAAAGAGATCATAATGATGTGAAATTTTTGTTGGTTGAATTCTAGATGTATTTCTGAGTATAGATCCTTTCATCGACCATGACAGTTGAGAAGATTTTAGAGGTACTCTCCCTTCAACTAGGGAGTATGTCAGTGCAAGAGATGGAAATCATGTTCAAGGACATTGTATGTTTTCCCCCTAAACATTTTCTAAATGAGGAGTCTAGTGCATGTCACCTTGATGAGGCACACCATCCTATTATCCATTATGTTGTTACTCATTTTATGTATCCAATGAATTGGGTTGTTCAGAAGAAGGAATATGTGATCATGTGGATGCAACTATGAGGAGGTCTACCATAAGAGGGGATCCATTTTGGTTTTTTTTAGGTAGGGTTATAGTGGAAGATCTAAGGTGCAAAGACCTTCGTGGTTTCAACCAGTAAGGAGTTGACCTTAGAAGCTTTCTTTAGAACCATTTTGTACTATTGGTTTTTCTCCTCTTCCAGGGAGATTAGCACCACTGTGTTTTTGGTTGTCAGTTTTTTCATCATTGCCAGAGTTCGTTCCTATTAGTTACCCAAGCTTAGTTTGGAAGAGGTGGGCAGGTTCAGTGCTAGCCTCATGAGCAGTTTCAATTGACACCATTTTAGTAGTAGGGGAAGTAGGATTTCGCTCTGTCAAGGGGAGATACAGTAGGTAGAGGTCAACCTCCGGATGTTACCCATGTGTAGGGACAATGACCTGAGTGTGGCTGTGGGGGTTTTCATCATCATAAAGGAATAATATTTATGTCTGTTTTATACACTGAAGGAAGCAATTCCAGTCGGTCCAGAGACCACCAGAGGTTCAATAAGTTTGTTTAGTACCCTTTTGGGTGTCCTTTTCTATTAAGGAGATTAGTAATCCTTTTTTCAACCTATGCTATCCAATTATCTAGGACTAGACACAGAGAGGATTCTCAATCATCTGTTGTTGAGTACTCTAGTTAGGGGCTAGACCAACCTTTTTGTTGGGTGCCAAGGATGGAGACTGATGATGGGACTGCATTTATCCCATAGGGATCCTTTATTTCTATATATTCAGTAATAAAATTTCATCCTATAACTTGAATGGTTTCGTTACATACTTGCTATTATCTGCTAATTTTTAAGCATACTTTTTTTCATAGGAGGACTATCAATGTGTGAGATTTTTGTTGGTGGGAGGAGTTTCTAGTTGGGAAATTAGTGTTTTGAACCTCTTATTTCCCTCTTGGATAAGCTATCAAGGGAATCAATGGAGGATAAAATGGTAGTGGTTCCCCAGGTCGTTAGGTAGTTTTTGGATGTTTTCCTCAAGGATGTTGTGGTGATACCCCTCAACTTAATATTGGGTTTTAGATAGACTTAGAACTTGATTCTTCAATTATTTCAATGGTACCTTATCAGATGGAACCTTTTAAGTTGTGATATTTGGGGATTCAGATATATTATTTGATGAAGAAGGGTTTTACCCATCCCATTATGTCATTTTAGGGTGCTCTAGTGTTGTTCACAAAGAATGAGGATGGTGTACTGAGACTGTTTATAGACTACCAAAGGTTAAATCATTTGATTGTCAATAACTGTTACCCTCTACTATGGATATATGAATTTTTCATCCAAATAATTGGGATGATTTGGTTTTCTAAGATTGACATGTGGTCCTCATATCATTAGTTGAGGGTGTAGGAGGGTGAAATCCCAAAGACTACCTTCAGATGCATGTATTGGAACTTCGAGTTTGTGGTCATGACATTTGGTGTCATGAACACACTTTCCATGTTTATGGGTCTTATGAACTCCATGTTCTATGAGTTCTTGGATCATTTTATCACCATAATCATTAATGATATTTTTATCTACCCAGAGTCGAAGGAGGAGCACATAGAGAATTTTATAATTGTATTGCATGTTCTTTGACACCAATAGATCTATAAGAATTGTACATGTGAAAGTTCTGTACATGAGGGGTGAATTCCCTCAGGCATGTGGTGTATCATTAGGGTGTGGTAGTGTACCTATCAATGATTTAATCACATGTTTCATGGGATGCACACAAAAATATGGTTTAGGTTCAATGTTTCCTTGGTATCATGGGATATTATCGGGGGTTTACTCCAAATTTCTATTGTGTTTCAGCCTCATTGTTTTTTTGAATCGAAAGGACCAAGATTTTTGTGGAGTGATTAGTGATAGGCAGTGTTTAGTAACCTGAAGGGGGAGTTAGTCAGTTCTCCAATGCTCTGATTTCCAAAAGAAGAGGTAATGTTAGAGTTTTTTGTGAATCTTCCCATTTGGGGTTGGGATGCATGCCAATGTAGCATAAGGAAGTGATCTCTTATTGGTCTAGGATGTTATACACTAAAAAATGTAACTATTCAACATGTGATCGATAGTTATCATTAGTTCTGTTTATACTGAAGTTGTGGAAGTAATTCTTTATAAGGGAGCTCTTTATGGTCTTCATGGATCACAAGATCTTGAGTTATATCTTTTCATATTGTGATATCAACTTACAACAGTGTAGGTGGATAGGGTTTCTTCAATATTATGATTTTTAGATCTCATACACCTCATAATGTCATTGATTATGGTTTAAGAATAAAGTTATATAAGGTTGTTGTTCAGGAATCTATAGCTTCCTGGAGAGTAGTGGAGGAGTTGGCATCCTTTCACTTAGATGTAGGGGTTGAAGGATGTAGAGGATGTTGTTTTCAAATGATAGTGAAATCATCTCTAATGATGTATGTGGAGGATTCTTAGTGGGGAGACTTGAAGGTAGAGGTTATGTGTGATCATGTTCACCCAGGTGATGCTCTAGAGGGATGGTCAGAGGATGGTTGAAATTGGATATTTTTCTGTGGAAATTTGTTTGTTTCAGTGGTGATACATGATGGAGTCCTAAATGAGTTTTATAAATCAACTTTTGTGGTACAACCATGTGTTTCGATGATGTATCATGGCTTGATGGTGCTGTTTTGGTGTCCTAGGATGAAATGGAATGTGGTGAGTTTTGTGGAAAACTGATTTGTTTTCTAGTAGGTAAATGTCAATCACTACATTCCTGGTGTTTTTTTTGTAGAATTTAAATGTTCTCTAGTAGAAATGGGATCATATCTGAGGGTATTTAATCTTAGGGTTACCTAGAGATCCGGGAGGTTGTGATGATATCTAGGTGATGACGAATCATTTGATGAAATCAAATAAATTTTTAGAAATCAAGGATTTGAGGATAGTGGATGATTCTCTATGAATTATATAGATGAATTAGTAAGTTGTCATGGACATCCAAGGTCCATTTTTATTGATTGGGATTAATAGTTGATCTCATGAGTTTGGAGGGGATTTTACCTTGCTTTTTTCACTAAGCTATGCCTCAACACTACTTTACAATATTAGATTGATGTGAAAATGTAACAAACAATCTGGATGTTGGAGGATATGTCATGAGTGTGAGTCTTGAAATTTGGTGGATGTTGGGTATGACACAAACTATTAGCGGAGTCTTATTATAATAATATCTAAAACTATTCCATTTGGATGGCCTTGTTTGAGGTTTTTTATCAGAGACCATGTCAACCTCCATTGTACTAGATGGAGGTTGGGGAGATAACCATTCTTAGTCTTGATGGGGTGCACAGCATAATAGAGAAAGTTAATCTTGTTCATAGGAGGATGAAAGTATCACAAGAATGAAAAAATTCTTATGTTGATCATAAGAGGATGCACACGGAGTTCTATGTTTGGGACAACATGTTTCTGAAGGTTCCCACTTGATGTTGGCAGTGATGGTTTGGTAGAGGGAGTAATTTTTCTCCCAGGTTGGTTGGGTCCTTTGAGGTGTTGCAGGGAGTTTGAGAGTTGTATTACTGGCTGGCACTTCCACCGCAATTAGAGAGGATCCATGAAATCTTTGACATCCCTCATCTTCATCGGTATCTTCATAAAAATTCCAATGTCACTGACTAGGGAGTGTTAGATATTGAGGATGACATGAAATTTGTGGAGTGGCCAGTAGAGATTTAGGGTCATTGAGAGAAGGTGCTACATGGACTAACTATTCTTTTAGATTGTGTGTTGTGGAGGCATGGTGGCATATATTAGTGTACTTAGGAGTGAGAGACACAAATTCATTCCTAGTACCATGAGTTTTTTTTTGAGTTTTTTGTTGTTATATTCTTTTTGGTGTTGTGATTTTTAAACCTTATTGATTATGAGATGAGATATTTTCCCTTTGTTTGTGACGTGTGATAATGTACTAAACTATAAAAAGGAGATGAACTGGTTCTTAATCGAGATACATTAACTATGATGTGATTAACCCTGTGTGGGAGATTCAGTGCCACCTAGAGTGGATAATATCTTGACCTAGATGATGTAATCCCTTAATTTGTGTGATTGAAAGGTGTAGTTTTTTGTGGATGTGAAAATGTGTTTTGTGGTATTTTGTGATAATGTGTCAACAACCATGATTATAAGGCCTGGTTAGCAGATGTTGAAGGGGGTTTTCTTGTGTGTAGAGGATTCCAATATAGCTTTTGAACAACTCAAGGTGGTTTATCATTGAATGGTGACATGATTAGTTGATAGTAGTCCTTCAAGTTTGAAGTCATCCTTGTGAGGTATCTCAAGGGATGGTTGTTCAAACCCTTCATCTCTTTCTCGTTGGGTAAGTTTTTAATTCTCGATTGTGACATTGGGTTGGGAGGTATATTATGTAATGACCCGGAACATTCCAATCCATTACTTTGTCGTAAATCTGGTATTTGAGGTTAACTTGGAAGTCATGGTGACTATTTTAAATGCTTTGAGAAATTCCCATTTTTTCATGCTTTTAGATGGTTCCTAAACCCTAAAAGTCCTCATCCCATGATGTCTCGTATTGGTGGGGTACCACTGAAGGTGCCTCACCTAAGCAGTGCCTCGCTGATGGTATCTAAGGCTAATAGTGTCTCACCCTAGTGGTGGATTACTGGTGGGGTCTCACCCTAGCAGTTGTTCCCTGGAGGTGCAACATGGGAGGTCGCTCGACCAGCGGTGTCATGTCTTGTGGTGTCTCACCTAGCGATGTAGCATCTAGCGGTGACTCACTTATGGTGGGAGGTTGTTCATCCCGGTAGTGCCTCACTGTCAATAATTCCACTTTTCCAAGAGTTTTCCATTTTTTCTACTAGCTTCGTGTTTTCAATTTTTAAGTCTTTTATAATAGGAATTGGTCTTAGTTAGAAAATTGTAGTATTTTAGAGTCATTTAATAATTTTTTAGTTATATATTTATTTCCAAAAGGGTCCAAAGGCATTGAAATGGTCAAATAATTTGGTATTGGTTAGATCCTCCTGTAATAGAAATATTAAAATGAATCTATTTCCTGTTGAACCAGATTTGATCTTCCTAAAGTCAAGATACCCAACCCTTCATCTGTAACTTACCATTTATTTTGAGATATGATGTCCCCAAATCCTTAATCATTAGAGAGTTTTCCTGAGTTTGGTTTGTGACTCCCTAGTGAGTAACCTAGTGTATGCACACCACTTATTTTGGAACAACGGGGAATTACTGATTTTTTTCTTCTAAGTTTGATTTCCTTCATATTTTTAAATTTTACATCACATGGGATGGGTATATGGATGTTTTTACTTTTGAATATTGTGGATTATAGATTAATAAATATAATAAAATTGATATTAGAATCAATATATAGGTACTAGGGAAAATATAACACATGACATTTTTGTATGTTTGAATTTCTTAACTCTTGTGATTTGTATGGGCTAACAACCCACTGAAAATCAAGGCCATCGGGGGTCCTTATTTTCACATGGGATAGTTTGTGGAATGCATGTTTTTTTGGGTTTTGTTGAATGAATATATATAAAATTTGGTTTACCATGTATAGGAATCTAATAAATGGATTACCCATAATCATATAATATCTGTGATAATCCCAAAATTAACAAGTGGAATTAAATAAGGGATGACTTATTAAATAGAAAAATTTGTTTTTCCTTTCTATGTAAGGTGATGTGATATGTGGGATTTTTTTTGTTTGGGTGTATGGGGGAAGTGGATGATATGTGGTTATACAATGGTGTTGTGATGGGTGTGGTGTGATTATATAGTAGGGGTGTGAAACTAGTTTTACTGTAATATATTGCTCGACAAGGTTGTGAGTTGGCGGGTTTTTGGTTAATATGATGAACTGGTTGGATGAGTTTTAAGAATGAAAATATTGTTTTTATGGGTAATTATTAAGATTCATTTAATTGATATCATTCATAAAGCTTCAACCCATATCAATATGTCATGGTACGATGTTTCTTTAATGTGATATGTGTTATTTTACTAAGGATCTTCATCCCTAAGGTGACTTTTAATGACTATTAATGTGTTTCTTGATATATTTGGTTCCTGATAGTTTCCTTAGTAGTGATTTCATAAATGAATAATTCTTTAATTTTTTTTGGGGTTACTAGGGTTGGTTTGGTTTATGGGATGAAAGTTGTTAATGAAATATTAACTAATGGTTGTGTTATTAAATGCAGTTGATGATAAATAATTAAATTAATCGGTGTTGAACTTGCATGTAATGTGATTAAGGTTTAATTCATAAGGTACCTACACCTTATTAAGTGAGTGTTTCTAATAATATCAAATTCATTTAGAGGTTGTCGAATAAGTGGCGAGGTTGTGAGATGGTTTATTTGTTTGAGAATCCACTGGATGTCCTAGCTTTCTTGAGAATATACATATATTTTTATGTTTTTGTGATTTCTATATGCATCCCAAACATGTTGATAACTATGTTTCAAATGTACGCCTAGTCATGGGTGGGGGTTTTTTCCCAACATCCGATGAGGGGTACATATGTCTACGATCATGTACTTTTACACACTCTCATACCAGTGAGGTAGCTATGGCACATTATTTGATGGATGAAGTTCTATTAGTACATTAGATGGTGGTTATGATGGAAAATTTGTTTTCAAGTGAGATGTGATAGATGAGGTGTTTGCGGGTGAGGTGGTTTGATCTTTCCCAGGTGTCTTTAGGATGAGTTATGATGTGATTTCCTAGTTTTTTTGGAATGAGATTTGATGAGGTGTAATGAGATGTGATGTGGTGTGTTGCCCAAGTGTTTGTGGGATATATGTGTAGTGAATCCCAAGTGTGTGTGGGAGCGATGTTCTATGAGGCCCAGGTGTATGCGGGAGGGATGTGTTGTAATCCTCTAGTGTGTGTAGGTGGTATGTGATGTGGCATATGGAAGGGATGAGAGTGTGAGGATGTATGAAACTAGGATAGAGAGGCATTCCAGTAGGAATGTGGCCTGGGGTACCCTTTCATCGATTTATTTTATTACTTATTATATTATGTTATTTTCATTACATGGTGAGTGTGTCTTGGTGAGGTTGGGTTTGGTAGTATACCTTCTTAGGTGGTGTTTGGATCTAATGTTTTTTCATTGGGTAAATAGTAGGATTTTTCATCATGTTCATGAAAAACTTTGGTTTTCTTACTGAGTATACTTGAATTCTCACCCTACATATATTAAACTATGCTCAGGTCTCTAAGAGGATTTCGTGGACTATGCCATACCTTCTATCTTGGATCCTTGATAGTTTCCA
This sequence comes from Viscum album, assembly GCA_963277665.1. Classification (NCBI taxonomy): domain Eukaryota; kingdom Viridiplantae; phylum Streptophyta; class Magnoliopsida; order Santalales; family Viscaceae; genus Viscum; species Viscum album. The sequence goes on from OY728125.1 coordinate 1,400,564,042, forward strand.
AGTCATTGCTTGAGAATTATTTTTGGGTATTTACGTTGGAATTTTTATTGTATTGATATCAATTTTATTTAAACATGCATGTGGGATGGTTTGGGTTTCCCTTTTATATTAGTTCTTGGAGTTATTGTGGATCAATCATAATACTCATGGTCTTGTTTCTTAAAAATGGAAATTCCTCCCACATTGTGATATTTGTACACCTTTAGTGCTAGTCACCAACCCGAGACTACCGAAGGTGGGACTCCATGGTCATTATCTCTCTTTCTTCATTGCCATCACATGAGTGGTATCCTTGCAGGGAGGTGGCCATCACATGATAGTTATTTATTTCTAGTAGTATATGGATGTCTGGGACTAAGAGACCAAGGTTCTCTTTTTTGGTGTTTAGTTGACCTATAGTCTTCTTGATATTATTCTTCAGGTGCAGAATATTGATGAAGAATTGTATTATATTTGAGAATCTCTCTATGTTTTGGAGTCCTTTCATTTGTTTTTTTCTTGTTTATAGAGTATCCTATGTTTCTGTAACTATTATGTTATAACCTTTCTTGTGAGAAATTATGTGACATGGGATTTGCATAGTTCTAGTGGGAGGTGCACCATGGAACCATCAATATATTTTATTGCATGATTTAATGATTTTGTATTCCATGTATGACATGAGACATCAATAAAGTTGTATGTCTCTATTATACATGTCAACAGGATGAAAATGAGAATTATAAACCTTTATAACTACTATAACAACCTCCATTTCTGACATGGAAGTGGGTTGAGATCTCTTTAGAATTTTTGTTTGGGTTTCCACTTACCCCTTAGAAAAAGCATTTGATATGGTTTGTGGTCTATAGGCTAACCAAATCATCTCAATTTATATCTATTCACAATAGAACCAATGTTAATGTATTTTCAAATATCTATGTAAAAGAGATTTTTAGATTTCATAGAGTCCCTTCTACTATAGTCTCTGATCGGGATCCTTATTTTACATGTCTCTTTTATAGAGGACTATAGGAGGAACTAGGATATAAGATATATTTGTGCATAGAATCTCAATTGTACATTTTTGGCCATATAGAATGATCTATATAGGATCTTGAGGATAATATAAAATCTTTTTTTCTTGACTTTGGTGGAGCATGAGACATCTATTTTATTCTGGATGAGATTTCTTATAATAACAGTTACCAATGTGTAATTTGGATATCACTTTTTTAGGCATTGTATGGATGACCATGTAAATATCCATTATGTTGGTCTTAGGTTAGTGAAGCTTCCTTGTTTGGACCGAGTTTGGTAGAAGAGAGAATGGTTAATATTCGTTTGGATCTTCATAGGATATCTACACCACATAGACAAGATAATCCTTATACAAATCATCCTCCATGATCTTTGGTTTTTTTATTGGATGAACATGTGTTTCAAAGAGTTTCATGAATGACTTGGAAAACAAGGTATTCTTGCACCATGGTTTTTGTGACCTTTTGAGGTTGTTGATCATGTGGGAAATGTGGGATACCATTTAACACTTCCACCATAGTTGACATCGATCCAAATTTTGTTTCATCTCACATGGACTAGAGAGTATCATTACGACCCATCTCATGTCCTATGTTGGGAAGACCTTGATGTAGATCCAAATTTATAGATTATGGAGCATCCAGACAGGATTGTTTATTCTGAGACAAAGGTTTTTCATGGTATGATGATACTTTTGGTTTGAGTCCTATGGAACCATGTATCAGATTCACATGAGAATTGGGAGAAAGAGGGAATAGTGTGGGAGTAGTGTCCTCAACTCTTTGATATAGAGCTTTCTTGATAAATTTTTTTGGGAAAAGGGTTTTTATTGAGTTATTTTGTAAAATTCCATTAACTTGTTTAGGTATTACATGACCATTTTTTGATATAATTGATGTTGGGTATTGTTTTGGAATGTTTCAGATGAATGTTATAGAATTTTGGAATCCCAAGGTGTTGTGAATAGTTGCAACACAGTTATGGAAAACTATGTGATTTGGCTTAGAAAATGGTGTGACCTATTGTGAGACATGATAATGGGTGCATGGTTTTTACAAACCATGCAACCATCCCTCCAAATTATGAAAACTCATATATTGCAGTATTTAATTGTTTGTGCATGGTTTGAAAATCTATTCATCCAAATGGGAGAAACCATTCACCCTATTGGTAGTGGTGCATGGTTAGGATCCCTGATTTGTATAACTATGATACTCTACCAAGAAAACCATACATTTGGATTTTATTTCCCCTGAAAATTATAATAAAATCACAAAAACTTCTAGATTAACAACTAATTTCCCTATTTCAAAAAAAACTCAAATCATTGGTCCTTAAAGGATCCTATAAGGTGATTTTGACTCCTCCAAATGATTTTTTTGGAAGATCAATGCTCTTGTGATTGTGTTCAATATCCTATATGTATGTGGATCCCCTCTCATGAAGAATCTTCCAATATCTATTACTTTAATCCTAATATATTTATGGATCATAATTTTATTGTTTGATCTAATATTTATTTTCATTGATAATGATTCAAGATTTCATTTCTGGATCCCTATCACTTTTTTTTCATTGTTGATGTTTTCTGTTGTGGGCTTACTGTGTTATGATATCTTGATTTAATGGTTGGTGGTTCCATAATAATTTATCATATGATTGAAACCATGAATTTCTTGATTGAATTGAAATTATTTTTTATTTTATTTTAAAAATATTATTTAGAAAGGATTTGATATTTGATTTTGATATTGGAATGGAATTGCTAAAAACCCCCAATTTTAATGGAATCAAAATGTGGGAAATATTATGAACAAATTTATGGGTTGATTTTGAAATTTTTATTAAAAATATTTTTGATTTTAAAACATTAGTAAAATGGATTAAAGTGTATGATTGTTTTAAATGGCATGAATTGATGAAAACCAGTTCATTGGTTTTAAAATGAGAAAGTCATATTGAAAAATGAAACTATGAAATTATAATTTGAAGTGATTTTACATAATTGACACTACCATGTTTGTTTGATTGATTGATTAAATAAAATTTTATCGTATATATTTAGTGATATCTAAGATAATATTTTTAGGGACCTTAATACATATAAATGGATTGACGATGACAACTCAAAATGAAAAATTATGACATTAACGCCTAGGAGGTTTCCCATTTGGGGGTATAGGTAGCCCATAAGGGATCCATGATTGGTTTATAGATTTCTTTAACTGTTCACACCTATCCTCTTCTAAGAAAATTATTGAGATGTGTGAGGATCCTATTACCATAACTATGATCTCATAGGGCTTTTGAACATGTTTCTTCAATTTTTTGAGTTGGATATACATGCCATTGATTTTTGAACAATATAATTCAGGAAAAATGATTTATATAAGTGTACTATATAAAATATTTTTTTAGGCTAGTTTTGATCTTTTGGCCATCAATTTTGATTTGGAAGCATGTTTTGTTTTAAAATATGTGAATAATATACCATAAATCTTCTAATTATAAAATTTATAATAATTGGGTCAATTGTTATGGAATTGATTAAGGAATATTTGGTGACATCTAGATGGGCTTTATAGCTCGCACCATACTTTTCCTTCAGGTGTTTGTTGATTTTATTATTCCAGTTTCTAGAAATGGGAAAGAGAATCTTGGAGGTGGTGGATGCTCATAATCCATGGGATCAAGGAGTGATGATGGTGATTGTTAGTGCAATTGTGCACTTACTACACATGATATTTTTGATAATTTTTTATGTTTAACATAGTTGTTACCATTGAAATATTTATCTTTAAATTTTAATACTGTATTACATTAATGTTTTTGGTACTTTCTCCATTTTTATTGATTAACATACTAACTTTTATCTGTTATATTTTTCTATTTTTTGAAAAAAAATCCCACTTGTTCTTGTATCATGCGAGGTTCTTACCAACAACCTGTGAGAATTAGGAACACCTTTTAGGCTAAGTCAGCATCATCTCAGGTATCATACTACCTAGGTATTCATGGCATGTTTGGGACATTACATATATAAAATTTCATGAAGAAGGAATTTAATCTCTTCTAGTTTGACCCAAATATTTTATAATTATAAAATAGATTCCATTGATAAAATAAATAACTATATGAAGATTAGTATGGAGGTGGGATTTACATATCTCATCAATGTACCAACACTAGAAGAATACTTTGTAGATGACATACATTTGGTATATGGTTTCTTATTATCAAGAGTTAGATATATCACCCGAAATAAACTACATTAATATAAAATTAATCAAATATAAAAATTTAAAGACATAACTATTTAATGTGGTTCTATGAGATTTGGATCAAATAACTATGTGATATATTTTCCATCATTTTAATCAGTTCCTTGTAAATATATCCATAAAATTATATTGTGACACCACATCATATTTAACACATTAGAATATGAGAAAAACACAGGAAAATATATTTTGTAATTTTTAATATATTTATGGTATATTTCCCTTCATCATATAAATTTAAATAATAGTTTAATAAATATTATTTAATAGATATATTTAAATTTAATTTAAATAATTATATTAATTAAATATAAATAATTTAATTAAAAATTATAATGACATATTTATTTAGATAGTTAAAAATTTTAACATTTTTACTTAATATTGTGGAATCACATTGAATAACAATTATTGTCTTTTAGTCCACTTTTTATAAAATATTGGGTCTTATATGATGTTTGTAATAAAAAATAAATTCATAAAACAACGTGTGATGTCTAAAAATTCATAATTTATACCCATGTTTGAGAGAGATTGGTATAGTAAAAACCTAGATTATTGAGTGTTTATGAAATTCTATAAAGGTCTCAATCTTTCGGAACAGAAACTATTATAAATTTATATATTTTGAGTTTGGTTGGAGGATGTCCATTTTGGGGATTTTTTTAGAGTTATAAATTGATTCATTTTGAATAGAATATTTTTGGAGAAGGCTCAAGGGGATTTTTCACGAAATCGATATACGGGGTGGTGACAGTTGCTCTATTTAATGGCCACAAGGAGACTAGTTAAGAAAATTAATGATTCAATGGAGAATATATGGATTAAAACCAACCCATAAAATTTTAGATGTAGTTATCAAGGACTCGATGGCTTCACTAGAAATTAGGCATGGTCTACCAGTCTTCTTACAATGACACAAGATTAACATTCAGTAATATTATACCACTTTAGATAAATATTCAACACATTACAAAAGTACATGATAGAGGACTGTAAAAGTTTCTTGTATTTTGAAACATGGAAATATAATATTCTAACTTGGTGGAAGATCTTCAATGTTTTCCATAATGAATGTAACACTCAGAGATTTTATGAGAATTATTCTTTGTAATGTCTTTTGTTGTAGGCTTCACCAATATTGTCTTGCGCTATACGCAACACTGTATTAGCTTGTAGTATACACAACACTATTCTTGGCCTGTGATGCACACAATTTTAGTTTATTTCGAATAAAATTGATTTTACACAACACCAAGTATAGATTATGGTCAATGTATAATTGAACTATATTATACACAACACCAAGTGAAGCTTCCCTTATACAGAACCCCGACTTAGCATGCATTACATGCAAGATAGACCTTCCTCGATAGCGTGTATTGTACGCAATACCATGTTTCAATAAAAGTGATATTATTATAATATTATTATGAACTAGCCGTTAGGAATAGTATTAACTACATTTTAAATTTTTATAAAGTTATCATTCATTTTACACATTTTCTGGATCATGGTATGAGAACAAAATAAAATTTTCAGGTAAATTAGTATTTTTCAAAAAATATAGTTTTGCCACATTTTGATGGCGCACCCATTTTAAATACAATTTTTAATATGTAGATATGTTCAATTTTACAAAATAAACTTCTTCTTTTGAATCAGGATATAAAAAGTTACGTTGGATAATGTTTTGATATTTTTCTGATAATGTTCATATTTTGATGAATAGTAAAAATATGCTAAATTTCAATTAAAAACAACTTTTTTCATCAAAATAATTTATATGGTTAAATTATAATATTTAATGGTTTTAAATTATAAATAGAATATAATTTTACCATTTAATATTATTCAAGTCATTATCATTATTTTTATATGGAATTCATAGGTAAAAACATTTCAATCTTTTGCAATGTTTTAACTTTTAAAACCCATTTTCTCAATAGAGGGTTTAATTTTAAATTAATTACTACATCTTATGTGTATTGAATTTGGAAAAATGGATTCCATATTTGGAATCAGTAGGTCTAAATTATGTTAATAGGATACTTTTTATTTTTGGGCATTATGAATAGTAACTACGGTAAAGTTTATTTACCACAGTTAAAGGTAAATCAGGAAATTAAGGGTAACGATAATATTATAAAATTACCCTAAAACCTTAAAAATTTCTATTGGATGAATAAAAGATGACCCATATCACCTAAGGGTCAGAAAAGATTCATTTCATAGACTTTTGACCATGAAAATGTTGTAATTATTATTAAAATCAAAGAAAGTGACAACATATCACTCTCTTATATCTTATAAGTATAATAATATTAATATAGTGATAAACTTTATAAAACATCAAAAATAAATAGTCACCAGAAAGGTAATAAATTTATCTACATCATGTGAATTTATTTATAATTTTTAGGGATTAAATAATAATCATTAATGGTGACACAATTGTGATTGCGAAATTGTTTATTTAGTGATAAATCGACAATTCCATTTTTATTAAACAAATAGTGACCATAAAGGGCACAAACACCTGACCAAAACTTATTGGTCGTGTACATGTAAACCATAATCATCCAATGGTCGAATATTTGACCTTTTTAAGCCTTATACAAGCGATTATTACACTTATAGTATTTTATTTTAAATGATGTCAAAGTTGTCACCATCATAATTTAATAAATATAACACTTTAAATGTTGTGATTTTAAGATGATAAATTCGAGTAAAAGTATTATTATGGAAGATATTAGATTTATATACGTCATAGTATTTTATTTTTTATTTTTATGCGACAAATAAGTATATTAAATAATTATTCAAAAAAAATTTAGTTATTATTTTATTAAGGGAAATATAAAATAAATGGTTTTAAAAATATTAAAATAAATGTTATATGAACAAAATAATGTGCTCCATGAATTTTTAAAAGGAATATTGAAATTTTATAAATCTATTAAATATTTTTCTTTGAATGTATACTCGGTGTAGATTTTATTTAAATTTAAATAAATGAATAGTTTCAAAATTGACACTATTCTTATTTTATAAAAATAACATATTATTAAAATTTTCAAAAATCACAAAAATATTTAAAAATTATAAATTGAAATTTATATTGTCTAAAATGTCATAAAGTATCCAATTATAGTCAAATTCACCACACATAAGTAATTATTTATAACAATTTAGAATTTAGAATATTATTACCACAAATAAAATTAAATAGATTAGATAAGGATAAATCAAGTTGATAAGGTTTAAAATAAATTTCCCACATGTCTAAATTTTATTGTTTGATGAGATTACAACCCTATCTCATATTATCTTTGAATTGATTTATTTTTGGAGTTTTTATGCGGGGCTTGAATTTATTACAAATTAATATTTTTATGTTTCCAAAGGTGCCCCTATCCTCCCTTATAAAAGGGCACCTCCTCTCTCTCTTATTCACAACATTTTGAGCTTTCATGCTTGGACAAACCCTGTTCATTTCTCTTATCCACTTCCCTAGAAATATACTAGAGGCCCTGGTCTTCTTCAAAGACTAACATTAGTTCCCTGAGAGGAGGTTTAGACGAGGCACGTCGAAGAAGAGGAGTTTCGGACACATACAGAAGAAATTGGACCTACAGTAGGGGATAATTATTCCAATATCATTCTCATCAAGGATTGTTTATTCGTAAGTATTTAATAGGGTTATATTTATCATACACCTCCATGTCTTCATAAAATGGTTTCATAAAATGTTTACTATTTTTCCTCGTATTTTTAAAGTCATTTTTACCCTTTGTTGACTTTGAACACATGGAATGAAAGGAATCTTTCTTTTGTTTACCATACAAGGTAATTTTTGACTTTTCCTTTAAAATTACAAGGAGACTATTTTTTTAACTTATACAAAATGAATGGATTTTTACAGTTTCATAATGCCTTATTTTATGAAGCTTCCTCTAAAATATTTCATGATTATTTTCAAAAAAATTCTTTTCTTTTAAAATCGCACGACATTTTGAGAAAAGAAAATTATTTTGAATATGAATGGATATTTTCCTCAAGAATTCATTTCAAGTGTTTTATCCAAACTATTTTCCTTCTAACATTACATTCATTAATATGGACATACTTCATGTATAATATCTCTATTATTTAATTGGTTTTATTTTGTTTATGATGAAACTATATCCATTGTTTTATATAGATTATGTTATGATGGGATGACGTATATGAAACCCATTTTATTCATTGGGTTATGATGAATGATTTATGTTTATTTTGTGGAAAATGAAAGAATGATTTCATTATGTGATGTGTGGGACCATTATCTCCCTCTAATACATTAGGTAAAGATTTATATCTCATGAAATAAAAATTGATGGAATGAGAAGTAAAATCTGGTTCAGTAATACATGGCTGGAACGGTAAGTAAACCTAGTTCAAAAATGGACTTTGTCCACTATGATGGTCTTGGTAGCAATGCATTGGCTACTATAGAAGTCATATCATGTACTTAATGTTTTCCACAATTATATGTTTTATTACCTTGCTATTTTATCATGGTTAATGTTCCTTTATGATCTATACCTTATGAACTGCCAAGATTTATGTCATTACTCATGATTTTTGATGTTTTATGTTCCTGTTCTTACTTTCAAATGTTTAGGGATTATTTTATGTTCTCAATGTTTACCCTTAATGAGCATTTGAGATATCCCTTTTTATGTTTTCTTTTCCCTAGGATATAATGAAAGGTTTTAGGTAAGAAAACTAAAGGGGAATATCTTTATGGGAGATGTTGAAGATCTTTCACCATGATTAGAAGATTACGTTCTTAGTTTCCAAAGACACAAAACGAATACAGTCTTTGGGCGTGTCTTTTTGTTATGTATTAAGTATTTTTCAAAAGTATTGTAATGTCCATTTACGTCAAGCTTGGGCCTCTACAATTGGTATCAGAGAAAAGGTTAGTTAACCTCTGGAAACTAGGATGTGAAAACTTTAGTGAGATCTATAGAGATATTTCTAAGGTATGTATTGGGATGTCCCTAAGGTTAAGTATAATTATAGGTTATAGTCCTAGAATTATGATAACGATCATGAATAACCTAGGATTAAACCTCAGATGTTAGGGATTGAAAGTACCCCCTGATTATGTTGTTTTGCTTGTGTGATTTTTGCCTCTCACACTATTCTTTTTGGGTTTTTGAAAATGGGTGGAAACATGAATATTCATGTTACTGGAGAATATGATGGACAATGGAATGATATTCTTCAGGATAAATCAAATAAAACGGGATTTGGAAAGTGAAACATCATTATTATTCCTAATAAAAAATCTCATAATATGTTTGTTAATCTCAACTTTGGTAAGCTTCCTGACTCTGCTAATAAGAGAAATATGGAGTTTCATGATGATCATAGAGGGAAAAAAGTTCATTTTTCTCATTTAACTCATGTGGGAAGAGAAAACATGGATAATGTTTCAAAGGAACTGGAAGATGCTTTGGGTGTGGAAAATAAGGACACAAAGCCAGTAATTGCAAAGGAAAGGGTTCAGTTAACACTATGGACAAGGATAATGGTATTCTTAAGACATAAACAATAGTTAAATTTTTTAAATTTGGAATGTACGGGCATTATAAAAACCAATACCCTAAGGGAAAATCTCATGAAGAGAATCATCATGGTCATATAGCTAGTATTTATGTTGATGATGATTAAGAGACTACAAATGATATATGGGATGAAAGAAGTGTTGAGGAATAAAATGATGAAGCTCGGTCAATGGTTTAAGATGGTAGTGGAATTATTGTATGTTTATATAGAGTAGTGTTAATGGTACTATGGAATAAAGAAACATCTAAGGATTGTTACACTATTGTTTTTCCTAAAGTATTTGAAAGTATATGTTGAATGGTACCGGTAACCCTGAAAGGTTATTCAGATATTTTTGAAAATAAGATGATATGCACATAATGAATGGATACTGAGAAAATAAAATATCTGATAGTATTAATGAGATCATGACTAATATAATGAAAAAGTGACATCATGGTTTGAGTATAAATAAAATTTGGGATTTTGGTATGTGGAAATAATTAACTTTTGACAGCATTCAGGTTTTCACTGACATTCAATGGTAATTCATGTTTCGAGAGAATACATGATTTATGTCCTCACATGTTTGGAATATGACCAATAAGATATATCTTATGATATATGGGGGATAAATGATAGTATTCACAGGTTTGGTAGATGACCTCTCTTGTAATATTTTTCTTTATACTAAGATATTGGAAAAAAGTATTTTGGATAAGCCTAAAGATTGGAATGAATTAAGTTAGACATCAGATAGTATTATTTATGACTAGATATTTTTGATATTATTTTTAAAATGTTATAATAGTATTTCTTAAGAAAAATTACAACCCGTAGGATGGGCAACAACCCGTCGCGTCGGACAAGGATGCGGGAATCGAACCCACAACTGAAGTGCGACACACCTTTATCTCCTACCGCTAGCCTACAGGAAGTCCCCGGTTAGTATAAATTAATTTTATTTTATTAAACGGTATGATTGATGAAGTATAAGTTAATTTCACGAACCATATACGATTAATCTCGGCATAGATGAGCTTATGTATATTTAATAACTTGTGATAACCTTTTTGTGATAGAGATAGATGGAATGACCTATCATTCTATCACATGATATGCTAACAATTCAAGAATGACAAATTCAACTTCATTTCATTAAATAAGAGACGAAGTGGGAATTTTTTATGGAATTACCAATGATGATATTGCACTGAAATCAAGTAATTATTTTTTCTTATGCAAAAATTCATCAACTTTAGGGAAGTGATCATGAAAACCAAAAATGTTGTCCTAGTACCATCATACCCGATGAATCAGAAGCTACCATAGATCATCACAAATTTATGGATTTGTGATTGTTGGATTTTCTATAGCCATATCCTCTAACACTCTTCAACAGAACTTTATGGTTAGATTTCTCTTCCACATCCATGTTTTCACCTATGTTATCCTACGAGGAAACCCAGTGATGAGTTACATTGGGTATCCATTATGTTTCTAACCTTCCATTTTAAAATTAGGTTTTAGTATTCCTTTTTACAATGTGGGATTCTATGAAAGAAAATTTCAAGTAGAAATCCATTTATAACCCTGACGAATTTCAAGGGTGAAATTCATTTTAATGGGGGTAGAATGTAACACCCCGAGATTTTATGAGAATTATTCTTTGTAATGACTTTTGTTGTACACTTCACCAAGATTATCTTGCGTTATACGCAACATCATATTAGATTGTAGTATACACAACGCTATTCTTGGCTTGTGATGCCCAAAATTTCAAGTTCTTTTGAATAAAATTCATTTTACCCAACACCAAGTATATATTTTGATCAATGTATAACTAAACTATATTATACGCAACACCAAAGTAATATTTCCCTATACAAAACCCTAACTTGGCTTGCATTACATGGAAGAGAGACCTTCCTCAATAGCGTGAGTTGTACGCAACACCGAGTTTCACAAAACGATATATTTTTATAATATTAATATGAACTAGTTGTTAGGAATAGTATTAACTACATTATTAATTTTATACAATTATCATTAATCATACACACTTTCTAGATCGTGGTATGAGAACAAAATATTTTTTTTTGGTAAAATAAGTATTTTTAAAAAAATGCAGTTTTTCCACCTTTTGATGGTGCACCCATTTTAAATCTAATTTTTAACAATTTTATAAGTTAAATTTTAAAAAATAAACTTCTTCTTGTGAATAAGGATATAAATATTTACATTGGATAGAGTCTTGATATTTTTCTGATAATGTTCATATTTTGATGAATAGTAGAAATACGCTGAATTTTAATTAAAAACAACATTTTTCATAAAAATAATTTATATTGTTAAATTATAATATTAAATGGTTTTAAATTATAAATAGAATATATTTTTACCATTTAATACATTTCAACTCATTATCATTAATTTTACATTGAATTCATAGGTAAAAACATTTCAATCTTTTGCAATGTTTTAACTTTTAAAACCTATTTTCTCAACAACGTGATTAATTTTAAATTAATTACTGCATATTCTGAGTCTTGAATATATAAAAATGGATTCTATATTGGGAATCAGTAGGTCCAAATTATGTTAATAGGCTACTTTTTATTTTTTGGCATTATGAATAGTAAGTACGGTAAATTTTATTTACCACAGGTAAAGAAAAATCAGGAAATTATGGGAAAAAATAATGTTATAAAATTACCCTAACACCTACCAAAATTCTATTGGATGAATAAAAGTCGAAACATATCACCTAAGGGTCGAAAAATATTTATTTGATGGACTTTTTACCATGAAAAGGATGTAATTATTATTAAACTAAAGAAAGTGACAACATGTCACTCTCTTATATCTTATAAGTATAATAATTTTAATTTAGTGATAAATTTAATATAAAATAGAGAAAAAATGGTCACAAAAAAGATAATAAAATTATATACATCATGTAAATTTATTTATAATTTTTAGGGATTAAATAATTATCATTAATGGTGACATAATTGTGATGCAGAAATTGTTTATTTAGTGAAAAATCAATAATACAGTTTTTATTAAACGAATAGTGACCATCAAAGCCCAAACACCTGACCAAAACTTATTGGTCATGTCCATGTAAACCATAAGCATCCAATGGTCGAATATATTTCCATTTAGAGCCTTATAAAAGTGATTATGACACATATATTATTTTTTTAAAGATGTCAAAATTGTCACATTCATAATTTAATAAATATAACAATTTAAATGTTGTGATTTGAAGATGATAAATTCCAGTAAAAGTTTTATTATGGAAGATATTAGATATATATGCATCATAATATTTTATTTTTATTTTTTATGCAACAAATAAATATATTAAATAATTATACAAAAATATTGTAGTAATTATTTTATTAAAGGAAATATCAAATAAATGGTTTCAAAAATATTAAAATAAATTTTATATGAACAAATTAATGTGCTACATGAACTTTTTAGATTAATATGACATGTTAGGAATCTATTATATATATTTTTTTGAATATATCCTCAGTGTGGATTTGATTTAAATTAAAATCAATGAATAGTGTCAAAATTGACACTTGTTATTTTATAAAAATAACATATTATTAATTTTTATTAAAATCACAAAAATACTTAAAATTTATAAATTGAAAATTTTATGGTCTACAATTTCATAAAGTATCCAATTATGTGGGGTTTAACTTTATTATAAATTAATATTTTTTATGTTTCAAAAGGTGCCCTCTCCTCCCATATAAAAGGGGATCTCCTCGCTCTCATATTTACAAAATTTTGAGCTTTCAAGCTCATCCAAACCCTAACCATTTCTCTTCTCCACATCTTTAGAAACATACTACAGGTCTTGGTATTCTTTAATGACCAACTTTATTTCCCTAAGAGGAGTTTTAGAAGAGGAACATCGAAGAAGAAGAGTTTCAGAAAGATACAGAAGAAATTGGACATGAGGTAAGGGATAATTATTCCAATATTGTTCTCATACAGGATTTTTTATTCATAAGTATTTACTGGGGTTATATTTATCATCTACATCCATGTCTTCGAAAAATGTTTTCATAAAATGTTTACTATTATTCCATGTATGTTTAAAGTCATTTTTCCCTTTGTTGACTTTGACCACATGGAATGAAAGGAATCTTTCATTTGTTTACCATATGAGGTACTTTTTTACTCTTTCGGCAAAAGTATGAGGAGATTTGTTTTTTAAATTATACAAAATGAACAGATATTTACAGTTTCATAATTCCTTATTTCTATGAATCTTCCCCTATAATATTTCATGATTATTTTCAACAAAATTCTTTTCTTATAAAATCTCATGAAATTTTGAGAAAAGAAAATGATTTTAAAGAAGAAAGGAAATTTTTCTCAATAATTCATTTCACGTGTTTATCCAAACTATTTTCCATCTAAGATGAAATTCTTTAATATGGTTATTCTTCATGTATAAGGTCCCTAATATTTACATGGTTTTATGTTGTTTATGATGAAATTATATCCATTGTTCTATAGGGATTATGTTATTATGGGGTGACATATATGAAACCCTTTTTATTCATTGGGTTATGATGAATGATTTATGTTTATTTTGTGGAAAATGAAAGAATGATTTCATTATGAGATGGGTGGGACCTATATCTCCCTCCAATGCATTGGGTAAAGATTTATATTTAATTTGATAGACATGGGTGGAATGGAAAGTAAAATATGGTTCAATAATACATGGATGGAAGGACAAGTAAACCCACTTTAGTAATGGACTTTGTCCACTATGATAGTCTTGGCAGCAATGCCTTGGCTATTATGGGAATCATATCATGTGCTTAATATTTTTTCACAATTACATGTTTTATTTCTATGTTATTTTATCATGGTTAATGTTCTTTTATGATCTATTCCTTTTACACTACCAAGATTTATGTCATTACTGATGATTTTTATGTTTTCTGTTCATGTTCTTATATTTAAATGTTTAGGGATTTTTTTATGTTCTCCATATTTACCCTTACTGAACAGTGGATCTCACCCTTTTTATGTTTTCTTTTCTCCAAGATATAAAAAAAGGTTTTAGGTAATAAAACAAAAGTGGAAGATCTTTATGGGAGATGTTGAAGATATTTCACAATGATTAGAATATTATGTTCTGAGTTTCCAATTACACTAAACTAATATGGTCTTTGGCCATCTATTTTTTATATATTAGGTATTCCGCAAAAGTAATGTAATGTTCATGTACATCAAGATTGGGTCTCTATAATGAACGCCCCATTTAGTATTACTAATTAAATCCTTTATTTAAAACTAGGTCAAGGAAACATAATAAAGGGTGAACTTAGGTGCTTAATAAGGGTAAACAAAGTACATATATAAGCATAACATGATCATAAGGGTATGATAAAATGAGAAAAAAAATTAATGATCATACAATATATCTCAAAGACCATAAACAAGAGTTAGGGCATAAATATTGTCAGAATATAAGACATGAATAAAAATGGTATCAAGAGAATAATCCATGAGATCATGACATAGGATTAAGAAATGAAATTATTGAATATAAATAAGAATATAAAATTTTATTTCAAGGCCTGCTACAAAGACCTTTATAGCCTGTTAGGCATGGAATAATCCCCCATGTACCTGCTTCAGGCATGGGATTTCCTCCAATGTACCCTATTATTTTGTCCCTGGGAGGACCTCCCATGTATCCACTAGTTTCGGGCTTGGTATGACCTCTCACATACCCTCTTATTATGGTGTTGGGATTCCATCCCTTATACCCTCTTCCTATGGGCATTAGATGTCCTCCCGTGTTCCCTCTTGTTATGGACTTTATATTCCCTCTAGTATACCATCTTGTTAGAGGCTTAGGATTCCATCTCGTATACCCTCTTGTTATAGGTTTGGGATTCCCTCCCATGTACCCTCTTGTTGCTGACTCTGGATGCCCTCCCATGTACCCCCTTATTAAGGGCCTGATATTCCCACCCATGTTACCTTTTCACTCATTGAACATTTGTCATTTCCAAATGCTATGGAGGGACATATCGGTCCCTCCCATCACATAATGAAAATCTACATGCATGTTCTATAATATAATAAAACATTCATCATATCAGGACCCATAAATAATTGTTTTCAAAAAAATAATATCATAACCCATTAAATGAAATGGGTATCATAAAAATTTCATTATATAATAACTTATGGTAAAGAGAAAAGTTTAATAATCATTTCATCATAGAATAACCTATTAAAATAAGTTTACTTCATAAGAATTTATCATTGTATACCCCATGGAGGAGAAGAAAGTCTCATTAACAACATTTACTCAAAAGTATAAACCCTTTAGAGAAATAACAATAATGGTACCCTTGGATCATATTCCCAATATGGAATTTCTACATCAAAGTATCTCATCATAGATATAAAATAAATTTGAAAGATTACTTAAAACATTTCTTGGGGAAAATATACTCCCACATTGAAATATTATTTTGCAAACAAAAAAAAATTGAAATCCTATTTTTATTTGAAAATAACCTTGAAAACATATAAAGGAAGGTTTGAAAACCATACAACATTTTAATATACATTTTACTTGAAAATATCAATTTTATTTGAAAAAAAAATTTATAAACAATGAATTTCCATAGTATTAAGATTTGTTTTTTTAAAAAATTTATTCATTTAAACATAAAATTCAATCTTCAAATAAATTATCAGCACTACGAATTATAAATTTTTATATGTTAAACATTTCTTTTTCACCATAATCAGTTTAGAAAATTGTCTCGATTATAAAATGATAAAAATATCACATTTTAAAGACCAATTTTTAAAAAATTTATAACATGATTAAACATTTCTATTAATGATGATAGGATAATAGAATAAATTTTTTGAATGAATTTTGTAGAAAATTGGGTTTTTAATGAACATAGATTTTAGGGAGAAGAGAGAAAGAAATTTGATTTTTCATTAAAAAAATCTGAATTATCATAAGTTCCTAAAAGTAGAAAATGTTAAAATTTTATGAAGATAGCTTGAATAATTAGTGTATAAAAAATTCAAAATATTTCACGAGATATGGATCATAATATTTCATTAATGGATGCACAATCGTAAAAAATCCTGATAAAAGATGAGATTGTAGTAGTAAATTTGTACCGACTTGTTAAAATTGAATCACAATCACCATGAGACAATAAAATTAAATAAAGAATAAAATATAATTAATATAAGGATATTCATGATACAAAATTTTAAATGTCAGTATATAGACCTCATAAAATAATATATGTGCATAACATTGCATGTGTCTCAAAGAATGAAAATTATGACCAAATTACTATAATGATTTTGTAATATTTGAACCGTAATCCCAATAAAAGAGAGATCCTAAAATGGATATATAAACACTAATTATATTTAAGGATAAGATAAATATATAATTTTATTGGATTTACATACCCCACATATGATAAATGAGTTTTAAATATAACATATGTCTTACAGAAATAAAAGTGAGACTAGAAATCCCATTACTACATGAGTAACTTTTCAAAAATGGTCCTCAAGAAAGAATAAAAAAATTCAAAAATTTAATATCATTAAATTAAAAAAATTTATTATATGAAATTTCATAGGACAGTATATACACCACAAAAAATAAATTATTGATTAATATGGAATGCATCTCACGAATATAAATAGTGACATGGAATTCCCTTGCCTTTTGTATTGATATTCTTCACACACATTTAAAAATTCTATATAATAAATATAATCTTATTATAAATATAACACAAAACCATATTCTTATATATCAACCCATTTATGATTTCTTTATGACTTTATATTACCTGTTTATTAACAATTTCATGTTAAAGCTATGTTTGGGTAATAATTTCCTTATTTTATTATATTTTTTGGATAATTATTCTTGATCCAATTACCTGGATCATTATTTAATTATTCAGATAATGTAAAAAATTATTTAAATATATTATATATTTTGTATGTAAGAATTTATAATAATCTATAAAATATATAAACATGAAATTAAATACACCATTCATGGAGGAGGTAGGCCATACTTATGCATGAACATTGTTTCCATTTTCTTGATTCCTTTTTAAAAAAGAAAATTAAATGATTTATATATATATATATTTCATTTCTATAAAAATTATTATGTAGTTTATATCACATATTTTTATTAAACTAGTCCTTAAAAATTTATATGTATAGTATGAACGAATCACATCACTTTGAGGAGGCAGTAGTCTGTACATCCACAAAAAAAGTTATCGTATTCCCACAAAATGGATAGCATGGAAATATGTGATATATAATAATTAAATATGTATAAATAAATAATAAATAAATTAAATTTCATGTAAAAAAATAATTAAATAATTATTCCCAACCTTGATATGTGGAAATGGAAGAATGAATGACATTGGTTCATGAGGCGGTAGTCCTCTGTACACACGACAGATAAATGCGTATAAAATTACATTGAATTGTGTGAAGGTTTATTTTATAAACATAACAAAAAAAATCTAATTATAATTAGAATACATAGGTTATTATATAATAATGGTAAAATAATAATTGAATTTTTGGACAATGGAATAAAAAATTGCATGTTGAAGAATGTTACCTCATCTTCTGGTAACTCCTTTTGGCTTTCACCAAAGGACATAATTGTTTTTTTCCCAAATTGAGGCTTAGAGGTTCTGATAAAGGAATTTTGGATGTCATTTTGGATGTTTTTGGATAATCCAAATATCTTGATAGGCGTGATTAAGTAAGGGATGCGAGTTCCCTTTTATAGTGGAGGAGTAGTGATATTCTTATAAATATAAAATGCAAACACTATTCAGAGGTCTCTCTTACATCCTATGTCTCCAATAATTCCCTATTTTAGATAAAATTTACAATATGGTATAAATATGTCTATAAAATTTATTTTTGACATGTGTATAGGTTATTTGGACCCTTAAGTTAAATTTTAACCATAAGGAAGACACCTTTTTACCATAACTGTTGTAATTAATTTTAATTACTTTCACTAAAATTTTTTATCAAAAAATAGAATGAACCTAAAATAAATTTTAAATAATCCTGATTAAAAATTTTAAATATATTTTTTCAAATTTATAAACAAATAAGTACTAGAAAATAATTAAAATTTCATCCCACACCTGGAACGAGATGAAAATTTTTTTATGTGAAAATGGTCAAAAGTTGGAAATGTTTTAATATCCAACTTCAATCATAATTTTAATCCAATGACCAATATTAACTAATACAAATATAGGCATTAAAAACGCTAAAAATGGGCATTAACAGTGCTAAAAAATCATTGTAAAGCTTGGTGCTGATAAAGGGGTATTTTATCAGTGCTAAAAAAGCGCTGATAATTGAAATCTTTATCAGCTCCAAACACACGCAGATAAAGGTAGACTTTATCAGCGCTAAAGGAGAGCTGATAAAATAACCCTTTATCAGTGCTAAAAGAGCACTAATAAATGATTGTTTTATCAGTTCTCCTTTAGCGCTGATAAACTTATCCTTTATCAGTGCTTTTTTAGCGCTCATAAAGGTGTAGTTTATCAGCACTTTTTTAGTGCTCATAAAATCACGATTTATTAGTGCTGATAAATGACCACTCTGCTGCTATGAAAAAGTCTACAGTAGCACACCCAAACACCTATAAAAAATCAGCATCTCAATAAGCTAATTAAAGCAAGTATACCCATACAAAATTAACTCATAAATCATAAGCTAATTATACAAAATATTCCCATACAACAAGTATACCCATACACCATTAACACATAATTCATAAGTTAATTAAGTATATACAAAATTCAATTCAGAATTCAGGGGGTTGGGGGTTGTTCAAGGGTTTGGTGTGGCTGTCCAAGGTGGGGTAGGTGGTGTCCAGGGGACTTTCTAGGGGGTGGGATAGTGTCCAAGGTGTCAGGGGGGATTTACAGGGGGAGGGGGTGTCCAGAGTGGTGGGGGTGTCCAAGGGGTGGATTGGTGTCCAAGGGGGTGGGGGCGGTCCAGGGGGTGGATTGGTGTTCAGGTGGGTCTTTCCGGGGGGTGTGCTGGTGTCCAAGATGTCAGGGGGGCTTTAAAGGGGGTGGGGGTGTCCAGGGGTGGATTGGTGTCCAGGGGGTGGGGGTGGTCCAGGGGGTGGATTGGTGTCTGGGGGGCTTTTCCAGGGGGGTGGGCTGGTGTCTAAGGTGTCAGGGCAGGGGATTTATAGGGGGTGGGGGTTGTCCAGAGGAGTGGGGGGTGGACTGATGTCCATTGGGTAGAGGTTGGTCTAGGGGGTGGATTGATGTCTGGGGGGGGGCATTTCAGGGGGGTGGGCTGGTGTCCAAGGTGTCGGGGGGCTTTACAGGGGGTGGCGGTGTCGAGAGGGGTGGGGGGTGTCCGAGGGGAGGATTGGTGTCCAGGGGGGCGGGGGCGGTCTAGGGGCTGGCAAGGTTGACTTGTACATGTCAACAAGGACCCTTGGATCGTTCTGATAAAATATCAAGGCAATCCGACTGTGTTTGGTCAGAGTTTCATAGGTCAGTTATTGTTTTCAATTAAAATTGTGTCCATTTTAAACAAAAGAGAGACCCTTTGAGTGATAGTGGTCACACCGTGCCTTATATTGGGAGGGGTTGACTCTTACATGTCATAAAGGACCCTTGGAGTGTTCTCCTAAAGGATCAACACAATCCGAATATGTTTGGTCGAATTTTCATAGGTCAGTTGTTGTTTTCTCTTAAAATTTTGTCCATTTTTAAAAAAGAGAGACCTTTTGAGTGGTACCAGCCACACCATGCCTCAGATTGAGGTAAGGATGGCTCATACACATCAATAAGGACCATTGGATCGTTCTTATAAAAGATCAAGGCAATCCGAATGCATTTGGTTTGATTTTCGTAGGTCAGTTGTTGTTTTCACTTAAAATCGTCTTCATTTTAAACAAAAGAGAGACCCTTTGAGTGATAGTGGTCACACAGTACCTCAGATTGAGGAGGGGTTGACTCTAACACGTTAAAAAGGACCTATGGATTATTCTCGTAAAGGATCAACACAATCCAAATGTGTTTTGTAAGATTTTCATAGGTCAGTTGTTGTTTTCACTTAAAATCGTGTCCATTTAAAACAAAAGAGAGACCCTTTGAGTGGTACCGGCCACACCGTGCCTTGGATTGAGGCAGGGATGACTCATACACATCACCAAGGACCCTAGGATCGTTCTTATAAATTATCATGGTAATCCGATTGCTTTTGGTTGTATTTTCGTAGGTCAGTTGTTGTTTTCACTTAAAATCGTGTCCATTTTAAACAAAAGAGAGACCCTTTGAGTGATAGTAGTCATAACATGCCTCAGATTGAGGCGGAGTTGGCTCGTACACATCAAAAAGTACCCGTGGATAGTTCTCCTAAAGGATCAATACAATCCGAATACATTTGTTCGGATTTTCGTTGGTCATTTGTGGTTTTCACTTAAAATCGTGTCCATTTTAAACAAAATAGAGACACTTTGAGTGGTAGCGGACACACCGTGCCCTGGATTGAGGTAGGGTTAACTCTTACATGTCACCAAGGACCCGTGGATCGTCTTCCTAAATGATTAAGGCAATACGAATGCATTTGGTCAGATTTTCGTTGGTCAGTTGTTGTTTTCACTTAAAATCATGTCCATTTAAAAAAAATAGAGACCCTTTGAGTGGTACCGGCCACACCGTGACTTAGATTGAGGTGGGGTTGACTTTTACACATTACTAAGGTCCCTTGGATAATTATTATAAAAGATAAAGGCAATGATAATGCGTTTGGTTGGATTTTCTTCGGTCAGTTGTTGTTTTCAATTAAAATTGTTTCCATTTTAAACAAGAGAGACCCTTTGAGTGATAGCAGTCACACCGTGCCTCGTATTAAGGCGGGGTTGACTCATACATGTCAAAAAGGACCCATGGATCATTCTCCTAAAATATCAACACAATCTGAATGTGTTTGGTCGGATTTACGTAGGTCAGTTTTTGTTTTCACTTAAAATCGTGTCCATTTTAATCAAAAGAGAGACCCTTTGAGTGGTACCAGCCACACAGTGTCTCAGATTGAGGCGAAGATGGCTCGTATACATCACCAAGTACCCTTGGGTCATTCTTATAAAATATCAAGGCAATCTGAATGCATTTGGTCAGATTTTCATAGGTCAGTTGTTGTTTTCACTTAAAATCGTGTCCATTTTAAACAAAATAGAGACCCTTTGTGTGATAGCGGTCACACCATGCCTCGGATTGAGGCGGGGTTGACTCTTACACATCACAAAGGACCCTTGGATCATTCTCCTAAAGTATCAACACAATCCTAATTCATTTGGTCAGATTTCCATAGGTTAGTTTTTGTTTTCACTTAAAATCGTGTCCATTTTAAACAAAAGAGAGACCCTTTGAGTGGTATCAGACACACCGTGACTTAGATTGAGGTGGGGATAGCTTTTACACATCACAAATGTCCCTTGGATCGTTCTTATAAATGATCAAGTCAATCCGAAGGCGTTTGGTCAGATTTTCGTAGGTCAGTTGTTGTTTACACTTAAAATCGTGTCCATTTTAAACAAAAGAGAGACCATTTTAGTGATAACGGTCACACTGTGCCTTTTATTGAGGTGGAGTTGACTCTTACACATCACCAAGGACCCTTGTATAGTTCTACTAAAGTATCAACACAATCCGAATGCGTTTGGTTGGATTTTTGTAGGACACTTGTTGTTTTCACTTAAAATTGTGTCCATTTTAAAAAAATAGAGACCCTTTGAGTGGTATCAGTCACACCGTTCCTTGGATTGAGGCGGGGTTGACTCATAAACATTACCAAGGAACCTTGGATCATTCTCCTAAAGGATCAAGGCAATCTGAATGAGTTTGGTCCGATTTTCTTAGGTCAGTTGTAGTTTTCACTTAAAATCATGTCCATTTTAAACAAAATAGAGACCCTTTGAGTGGTACCGGCCACAACATGGTTCAGATTGAGGCGGGGTTTACTCATACATATCACCAAGGACCCTTGTATTGGTCTTATTAGAGATCAAGGCAATCTAAATGCGTTTGGTCAGATATTTTTAGGTCAGTTGTTGTTTTCAATTAAAATTGTATCCATTTTAATCAAGAGAGACCCTTTGAGTGATAGTGGTCACACCGTGTCTCATATTGAGGCGTGTGGGACTCTTAAACATCACAAATCACCCATGGATAATTCTCCTAAAATATCAACACAATTTTAATGTGTTTGATCGGATTTCCATATGTCAGTGGTTGTTTTCTCTTAAAATCGTGTCCATTTCAAACAAAAGAGAGACCCCTTGAGTGGTAGCGGTCACACCATGCCTCGGATTGAGGCGGGGTTTACACTTACATGTCACAAAGCACAAATGGATTTTTCTCATAAATTATCAACACAATATGAATGAATTTTTCCATATTTTCATTTGTCAGTTGTTGTTTTCTTTAAAAATTGTGTCCATTTTAAACAAAAGAGAGACCCTTGAGTGGTACCAGCCACACCATGACTTGTATTGAGGCGAGGATGGCTCATAAACATCACCAAGGACCCTTGGATGTTTCATATAAAAGATCAAGGCAATATTATAGCGTTTGGTCAGATTTTCGTAGGTCAGTTGTTATTTTTACATAAAATCGTGTCCATTTTAAACAAAATAGAGACCCTTTGAGTGATAGCAGTCACACCGTGCCTCGGATTGAGGCGGGATTTACTCATAAAATTCAAAAAGGACCCTTGGATCGTTATCCTAAAGTATTAACACAACTTGAGTGTGTTTTGTTAGATTTCAACAGGCCAGGTGTTGATTTCACTTAAAATCGTGTCCATTTTAAACAAAAGAGAGACCCTTTTAGTGGTACCGGCCACACCGTGCCTCGTATTGAGGTGGGGATGGCTTGTACACGTCACTAAGGACCCTTGGATCGTTATTAAAAAAGATAAAGTCCATCCGAATGCATTTGGTCTGATTTTTGTAGGTCAGTTGTTGTTTTCACTTAAAATCGTGTCCATTTTAAACAAATGAGAGACCCTTTGAGTGATAGCGGTCACACCGGGCCTTAGATTGAGGCGGGATAGAGTCGTAAACATAAAAAAGGACCATTGGATCATTCTCCTAAAGGATAAACACAATCCAAATGCGTTTGGTTGTATTTTTGTAGGATAGTTGTTGTTTTCACTTAAAATCGTGTCCATTTTAAACAAAATAGTGAACCTTTTAGTGGTATAGGTCACACTGTGCCACGTATTCAGGCAGGGTTGACTATTACACATTAAAAAGGACCTGTGGATCATTCTCCTTAAGGATCAAGGCAATCCAAATGTTTTTGTTTGGATTTTCATAGGTCAGTTGTTGTTTTCAGTTAAAATCGTGTCCATTTTAAACAAAATAGAGACCCTTTTAGTGGTACCGGCCACACTGTTCCTCATATTGAGGAAGAGTTAACTCATACACATCAACAAGGACCCTTGGATTTTTATTATAAGAGATCAAGGCAATCTGAATGCGTTTTGTTGTATTTTCGTAGGTCAGTTGTTGTTTTCAATTAAAATCATGTCCATTTTAAACAAGAGAGACCCTTTGAGTGATAACAGTCACACCATGCCTCAAATTGAGGCAAGGTTGACTCTGACACGTCACAAAGGACCCGTGGATCGTTCTTCAAAAGGATCAACACAATCCGAATGCGTTTGATCAAATTTCAGTAGGTTAGTTGTTGTTTTCACTTGAAATCGTGTCCATTTTAAACTGAAGAGAGACCCTTTGAGTGGTACCGGCCACACCGTGCCTCAGATTATGGTGGGGATTACTTGTACACATCTCCAAGAACCCTTGGATCATTATTATAAAATATAAAGGCAATCTGAATGTGTTTCGTTGGATTTTCATAGGTCAGTTGTTGTTTTCAATTAAAATTGTGTCCTTTTTAAACAAGAGAGACCCTTTGAGTGATAGCGGTCACACCAGGCCTTTTATTGAGGCAAGGTTAACTCTTACATGTCACAATGGACCCATGGATCATTATCCTGAAGGATCATCACAATCCTAATATTTTTGGTTGGATTTTCGTAGGTCAGTTGTTGTTTTCACTTAAAATCGTATCCATTTTAAACAAAAGAGAGACCATTTGAATGGTACCGGCCACACTATGCTTCGGATTGAGGCAGAGATAGCTCGTACATGTCACCAAGGACCCGTGGATCGTTATCCTAAAGGATCAAGGCAATCTGAATGCGTTTGTTTGGATTTCCGTAGGCCAATTGTTGTTTTCAATTAAAATTTTGTCCATTTTAAACAAGAGAGACCCTTTGAGTTATAGCAGTCACACCGTTACTCAAATTGAGGCAGGGATGACTCTTACATGTCACAAAGGACCCTTGGATCATTATCCTAATAGATCAACACAATCTGAATGTGTTTGGTCAGATTTCCCTAGGTCAGTTGTTGTTTTCACTTAAAATCATGTCCATTTTAAACAAAAGAGAGACCCTTTGAGTGATAACGGTCACAACGTGCATTATATTGAGGCAGGGATGGATCATACACATTATGATAGACCCTTGGATTATTCTACTAATGGATAAACACAATCCGAATGCATTTGGTCAGAAATCTGTGGGTCAGTTGTTTTTTTCACATAAAATTGTGTCCAGTTTAAACAAAAGAGAGACCCTTTGAGTGGTACCGGCCACACTGTACCTCGGATTGGGGAAATGTTGACTCTTACACATCAAAAATGACCCTTGGAACATTATTATAAACGATCAAGGCCATCTGAATGCATTTGGTTGGATTTTTGTAGGTCAATTGTTGTTTTCACTTAAAATCGTGTCCATTTTAAACAAAATAGAGATCCTTTGAGTGGTACCGACCACACCGTGCCTCAGATTGAGGCGGGTATAACTTGTACACATCACAAAGGACCCTTGGATCGTTCTCCTAAAGAATTAAGGCAATCTAAATGCGTTTGGTCGGATTTCCGTAGGCCAGTTGTTGTTTTCACTTAAAATCCTGTCTATTTTAAACAAAATAGAGACCCGTTGTGTGGTACCGGCCAAACCATGCCTCAAATTGAGGCGGGGATGACTCTTACACATCAGCAAGGAAACTTGGATCATTATACTAAAGGATTAAGGAAATATAAATGCATTTGGTCAGATTTCCGTATATCAGTTTTTGTTTTTACTTAAAATCGTGCCCATTTTAAATAAAATAGAGACCCTTGGAGTGGTAGCAGTCACACCGTGCCTCGGAATGAGGCGGGGATGGCTCGTACATGTCACCAAGGACCCTTGAATCATTCTTATAAATGTTCAAGGCAATATGAATGCTTTTGGTCAGATCTCCATAGGCCAGTTGTTGTTTTAAATTAAATTCGTGTCCATTTTAAACAAATGAGAGACTCTTTGAGTGGTTTAGCATTCTTGCATGTTGCTGGTGCATATCATCTGTTAAAATGGGAAAATGACCCATTGGAGAAAGGATGTTTTATTTAATGACAATTACAATTTTCCTACGAACATTTACATACAACAATGTTTCATCTTTTGATCCCCTTAACCCCTCTCAAAAATGACCACCAATTGTACATGTCCCCAAGTCATATCTTCATTGTATTTGTGTACAATCTTCCATCAGGTATATAGCCAACTCGTTTCTGAACACATCAATATTGTCTTGTGAGTATGAGGATTTTTGGTAGTCAGAGTAGTACTGGAAAATATAAAAATAAAGAATTAATAAATAACTTAAAGGAACTAGTAGTTGTTTTTGAAAATACCTCTTTAGGGATGCTAATTTGATGATAAAAAATGATCTCTTTCATAAATTTACAAACATAATAATCGCAATCATTATTGTTTGTTTGTTTTGGACACTGAAAAAAATAATAATCATTAGGTGAATAAGTAAATTGTGTTGAGATGTGTTTGGATAGTGAAAATTTATTATATATACCCTAATATTTGTGAAGACGTAGTACTTGCTCGCCTCCCTATGCTTTGCCCCTTCCCTCATTCATTTTTTAGACGATAATGATACACTGCCCTATCATAACATAATCCTCAGTAAAAGATAATATAAATTATATTACTTGATGTTTAATCCTAAAATGTTAGATATAGTGTCTTACAGATTCACAAACTCCATCATCTATGGTTGGTTTGATGGATATCCTTGCATTGCATCCAGAAAATAAATCTTCAGAGTATCCAAGTTCACCACAATTAGAAAACAATGTTGCCTAAAAACACAAAAAGGAATAAGTAATAAAATAAGTGAAAATATAACTTATATGATTTAATCGTAGAGTATTACCCCTGGATGGTTGGTATTTGGAATAGTCCATCATCTGTAATCTTTCTTTGAAATTTTTTCAGCAAGCCATTCACTATTGCATCCCTTTTTGATAGCTCTATTTTTGTTAGGTGTGTTGATGTGATATGAGGACTAACGAGTCCAAATCTTGGCTCATGGGAAAATTCCTTC
The DNA here is from genome assembly GCA_963277665.1 of Viscum album. Taxonomy (NCBI): domain Eukaryota; kingdom Viridiplantae; phylum Streptophyta; class Magnoliopsida; order Santalales; family Viscaceae; genus Viscum; species Viscum album. The sequence goes on from OY728125.1 coordinate 1,400,591,552, forward strand.
AATTGTATTTCATAAATGCGTCTGTCAACAATATAAAATGCATTTAGTCATAATTTGCACATTAGATCTGCTTTTGTAAAATCAATTCATTGAAACATACCTCATATAAACATTTACAACTGTGATGCCTAGCCAACCGTTTTCAAGGATTTCATTTACATTTTCAGTAGCAATGAAATCTTGACTTTCCTCTCCGTATATATTCTCTTCGAAAACCACTATAAGACTATTACCATATTTTAGCTTCATATCCACATGAGTCTTCAATGATAGTAAATGTGGATAGAGAACATGTGGTGTTATTGAGCTTTCAGTATCTCATTGGGATTGGTCAGTCGATCCTTTAGATGGTTTTGAGACAACGTTTGTCACCCCCTTCCCTTTCTCCATCTATGACAACAATCATTGGTTCAGACCCTTTTTTTATTAATTGTTAAGGGTTTAGCTTGAAAAAAAAGGAAATAAATACCTCTTTTTCCACATGTACTCTTACAAGTTGTGACGGCCATGCAATGACTGTCCCAATATCTTTTTGGACCGTATGAATATCATCGTCATCAAGTGGAATAGGTAGCTCGGCATTTCGCTCATGAGCTACAGTAATCGTCACTTTCAGATGATCTTTTGGAAGTGGTATATTATGCAGTGTTGCATCTGGGATATTGAACACTATATCCCTCGTTACAAGGTGATAGTTGGGTGTTGACAGATATAAATCACAATCATTATCACCCTGTAGAAGATCAGTACAGAAAAATTATCAGTGTTTTTTTTGATTCAGATTTCATGGGAAATTTTTTTAGAATATTGATTAACATTGCTAAGACAATTCTCTGAGGAGAATGGCTCCCCTCAAAGCTGGTGGGGGGTGGGGTGGGATGTTCACGCGCTGGTTGTTCCTGATTTGTGTCTTCCCTTTGCTTCCCACCAATAAAAGTTGCTAGAAACTCTCCCTTCCATTGTAATACTTCTTCAAGGGTTGCTATTTTTTCCCTCTTTTCTTCCACTTTTTCACATGTATCATCCATTTTTTTATTCTTCTCAAAATATACTCGGGGTGTCACCCCAAACCCTACACCTCTGACACAACCATATTTTTCTGGTTGCTTCAAAGCTGTCGATAATAGGTCTGTATCTGCTACAGGTGTAGCTGATTCCTGTGACTGTCAGATTTAGGAAAATTACTTATTATTTTTATGTAATAGAAATTTTAAACAAATATTTCTATCGTCCTGTCATACTTACACATATTTCCCACACTTTCTGTGTGTTCTCATCTACTAACTTCTCTTATTTGTTCACAGGTGCCTCCTTTCATAGCACATGACGTGGGATAGAAGTTCTTTTAGTTTTAGACTCATCAATCTATATATAAACATAGAAAGATAACTATGATGTTGTTTATTGGAACCTTACAATATTACTGTAAATTTAAAATACGTTCTATTTTATTTTCTAATGAAACGTACCCCATCCTTGCTTTATGATAGGGGTATGTTGGTTTTAATACACGTTCCTTATTTTCAGTAAAGAGTTTCTGTTTCATAAATGAAATATTGACAATCAAAGTGATGAATACAGGTATCCTCAAACAACATATTGTCACCCACAATGTACCTAAAACTTCTCATCCCCACGAAAACCAATAAATGCATCCCATGTATCTTGGGATATCAGGTGAGCATAGAAAATGGATGGGTGCGGGTTTATTTTACCTTTAGAATCTTTTAGGTGGCATCTTGTTAAAATAGTGCGAAAACCTCGATGAATCTTTCCTGCAAGACTTAGTACATAATCCTTGTGTGAATCATCTAGGAAAAATGTATCCTACAAGAGATTGAGAAGAGTAAAACATTGTTTCATCATTTTATTTGCAAGTAAATTAAAGAAATAAATTCATAATGTTACCATAATTTCTTCCCAGATCACAGCCTTCAGCCCGAACACAACATGGTGCCATGAATCTATGTCAATCGGCACATGTTGCCGAGTGACAACTCCAATGTAGATACTAAAAATAGCCTTGTTGGGATTCACATGTTGGCCTCGTGAATTCCATCTGACTTCAATTTTGATTCCTTTGCTTTTCGCCTTAATAATTTTGTCTAACACCGTCAAACTACGACACACCTATGTTTTCTGTGTGATCGGTCCTTCATTCCCAACCATTTCATCGATATCAAAACCATCTATATGTTATTCTGGAATGGTATCAATAGAATGTTATGATGTTTATTGGACCTCAACACTAGGAGTAGTAGGAGCCACAGCAGCAGGAGCAGTAGGAGTAGTAGGAGCCGCAGGAGCAGTAGGAACCGCAACAGGAGAAACATGAGCAATAGGGGCTGCAGGAGCTGCAGTAGGAGGAGAAAAAAGAGCAACAGGAGCTGTAGAAGGAGCTGCCGCACCAGCAACATGAGCTGTAGGAGTAGTAGGAGCAGCAACAGCCGCAATAGTGGAAACTTGAGAGACTTTTTCAGCCTCAAGGTTAGGAGCACCAGAATGTACAGAAGTCATTATCTACAAAAGAAGTTGAACAGTTAATTAAGATTGCATAAATTCAGTAATGATTAGATAATAACATGAGATAACAAGATCTATATTGCAAACAAAATATAACTAGTTTACTGAATTCTCTTTCTTTTTTTCAAAGGATGAAGGGATTTGACACCTCTATCGACTATCCAAATCCCTTCATTGTGGTCTCCTCTATCATACAAAACATCATCTGCATTGGGACCGCTCTGAAAAGATTGCGACGTACCACTAAAAGGATCGTCCTCAACTGAATTTTCATCAGAACCTTTAGTAGTTTTGTACGATAACAGAACAATCGACCACTTTCGGTTTTCGGGATCTGGAACATAAAAAACTTGTACTTCTTGTGATGCCATTATAAATTGTTTTTCATTTTACCCTTCTTTACTAAAATCAACTTTCACAAATCCCCATTAATCTATTTTAACACCACTATTGTTATCAATCATTTTTCAATGAAAAATTGGCAATTGGAATGTCGAATAATCCAACTACATTATTAGTTTGATAATGCCAAAGTATGACATATTTTCATAAATTGGATTTCTGTCCTTACTAGTAGAGACATGAATCGCTTCAGCCACTAGTTTAACTCTACTATTTTTCATGGTACTATTTTCATCATGTTCATCTATATGTAATGTATAACCATTAATTACATAATCACTGTAAGATAATACATACACACTTGGTCCAGTGGCTAGCCATCGAAGTTGTTCTGAAATTGAATTCAGATTTTCATCCAACTTCTTAAAAATATGGTCCTAAAACCATCCGATAAACTGGTGATTATGTGTATCTGATAACCATTTTTCAGCCCTTGATGGATTCAACTGCCTAAGAATTTCTTTCTGAGTTTCAATATATGGAGCAACCTCCCAACTGTTATGCAAAATATAATGATGATCCAGCTCCCGATCTGTAATACTGATTGTCATAACTTCTCTTCCAGAAATTCCCTCACCCTCAATGTGTCCAGTGTGACGAGATTTCGGGAGACCATTGCTTTTGAGATCAAATAGGTATTCAGTACAAAATTAAATGGCTTCCTCAACAATATATCGCTCCACTATACAACCCTATGGACGAATTTGGTTTCTGACATACCCTTTCAAATTCTTCATATACCGTTCAACAAGATACATCCATCTATAGTGCATAGGACCACAAAGTAGAATCTCTCTCACCAAGTGAATCATCAAATTAACCATCATATCAAAGAATTTTGGTAGGAAGAGCATTTATAATTCACCTAATATGAAGACAATTTTATTTTCCATAGCTAGCAATTTCCCTGGGTCTAAAACATTGCAACATATAGATTTGAGAAAGAAACAAAGTTAGGTTAACATATGATGAACATTATTGGAAAAAATGCAACGTAAAGATATAGGAATTAGATCTTGCATCAAAACATGGCAATCATGTGATTTCAAACCTTTTAACTTCAAATCATTCATTGAAACAATTTTCTTGATATTTTATGAGTACCCCTCTAGAGCCTTTACATTTTTAAAGAAGTTGCAAAACTGATGTCACTCCGCCCTAGAAAGAGTATAAGCAGCCGGAGGAAGAAACATCCAATTTTCACCCTTCACTAGAGCTAACTCTTCTCATATTCTAATGTCAACCATGTCCAACAATGCCTTAATTCCATCATTTGTTTTGTTAGGGGCATTTAGCAACGTTCTGATAACACTGTCACATACATTTTTTTCCACATGCATCACATCAATAAAGTGTCTGACGAACAAATAATTCCAGTGTGGTAATTCAAAGAAAAACTGATCTATTTTTCCAACCGATTTTCATAAGTTTTTTCGAAAATGGTTTACCAAAAATAGTGTTCAGATCTTTTACTTTCTCAAACAGCTGATCACCTGCTAGTGGAGACAATATTGCTCATTTTTCTAAACTTCCATTGAATGATGTCTTCCAAGATCAATACTTCTGCCAACGAGGTAGAAATCTATGATTTCCTAGAAACACAGATTTCGATGAATGTTTCAACCTAATTGATTATGTATCTTCTTCGCACATGGGACACCCTTTAGTTCGTTTAATGCTATAGCCTGAAAAATTTCCATAAGAAGGGATGTCATTTATTGTCCCATAAAACATCACTCTCAATGTGATGTATTCACTTTTATAAGCATCATACAACATTACACCTGTGTCCCACAATAAATTCAAATCCTCGATCAAATGAGCCAGATAAACATCAATATCATTACCTGGTTATTTTAGTCTTGTTATAAGCATAGATAACATGATGAATTTTTTCTTCATGTATAACCAGAGTGGAAATTTATAATTTACCAACATAATAGGCCATGTACTATGAGTACTGGTTTGAAAACCAAAAGGATTCACTTGATCTGTAAATAACGTAAGACGAAGGTTTCTCGGCTCTTTTCTAAATTCAGGATACTAATGATAAATTTTCTACCATTGAGGAGAGTCAGCCGTATGATGTAATAACCCATCTTTATTTCTTATATTTGTATTCCACAACAATTGTCTTGTAGTTTCTTCACTTCCATATAGACGCCTAAACCTTGTAATGATTGGAAAGTACGACACATCATTCGTAGGATTGGATTTATCTTTCTTGTATAGAGAAGCACCACACTTTGGGCATTCTGTAAGTGATTTGTTCTCTTTGAGAAACAATATACAGTCTTTTGGGCAGGCATGTATTCATTCAGAAATCATTCCCATCGAGCATAACATTCGTCTAGTTTCATATGTCTTGCTTGAGAGCTCATTATCTTCCAGGAGAATGTCATTCAAGAGAGAAAGTAGTTCTGTAAAACTGACATCACTCTATCCTTTGCCTGATTTTAGTTTATAAAACTTCAGTACAGTTGATAATGTTGTATACTTAGTAAAAGCAGCATACAATGACATCTTTTCGCAACTCTTTAACTTCTCAAACAATTTTGGGAAATCATAGAGTTCATCTTGAATTGTCTTTGTCCTTTCCTCAATACGATCTTCATCATCATTGACATCTGTAATCACATACCCCATATGTTATTCTTCATTATCTATATTTTTAATCATATCTGACTATCCATAAAACGTAATTTTATCCCAGCCAGTAACTACATTCGCTTTTTGTCCTTGTTTATTCCAACATTTATAACTCCGATCTATTCCGTGACATATCAAATGTTCTTCCAACTTCTCTGGAGTAAGTAGTCTAAAATAACAAAAACGTAAACACAGACAAAGGATTTGAGAAGGATACTTTTCATGATCCTTTTCAAACTTGATGAACTCTTTCACTTTGTTCTCGTACTCTATTATTAAACGATTAGAATCCATCCAATATTTATTCATCTTCATCCTATTTGAATCTCAAATATTAGTATTTATGGTTCATGTACACAAAATAAGACTTCCAAATACAGTATAAGAAAACCCCTTCCTGATAAAAATAGTGATTAATAGAGCCTAACCATTAGTATTTATTCATCTTCATTAAATATAATTACTTTAGATTAATTATAGTTTCCTCAAATCACCCCAAACCAAACACAAGAATAATCAAGAATGATACATCTACCACTCCTAGGTCTCTGCCCTAAATTCAATATCATCATGCCTAGGTACCCATATATCCACACATACACATGTCACAAACACATAAAAAACCATATCCACATTAGAACCAATGTACCAATATGGATTTCAATCAGGTTACTCGACTCAAGTTGTGGTGTGTAAGAAATAATAAGAAAATATATTAAGTATATAGTCACACATAATTCTTAGTAACATGTACCAATATGGTATCTTAGTATTTACATATTTCCAACATCACATAATTTAATAATAAAAAAGTTGGAAGATATGTAAAAACGGACTTAAATGAATAATGTATATAAAACTCTTATATAACTTAGTTAGCATGAACAAAATATTTTTATAATAAATGTCATGTAATAATAACAAAATTATATCACAGTAACATGTATCAAACCATATGTTATATTAGTTTCTATTAATATGATCCTCACACAACTCAATTAGTTAACTTGGAAGAATGTGTGAACACATCCCACAATTGAGGCCATCAGGACTCAAATTCCCATTGGGGAAAAATTCATGTCATAGTTTGTTTAATTTAGTATTTTCGTCATAAATCTAGTGCTAGGAGATTATGTCCTAACATTCTTATCCAAATTACCACTAAATACCCTGGCTTTATATACTTCAAATCAAATAATCAACCAAACATGGGAAGATCAATCATTACAAATAATTTCATTTTTTACATTCAAATACCCAATTTTAGTTTTCAACATGAATTTTCATTTCAAAACCAAATCTTAGGTTTTCATAAAATCTATTCCTTTTTCAAATAATATTATATTCTAATCATTGTTTTTGAAATCAAGGCTAATTATTTTATAAAATATTCCCACTAAAATATATAGTTTCACAAATCATTCCATCACAGAAAAAACAACTAAGAAAGGGATTTATTTCAAAAATAGATGCGTCTAAAATCACAAATAAAATCCACTTTAATTAAAATAATATTAAATTATTTTTATAATTCATATTGAATAAATCAATAAAAAAAGATTCAATTGTGTGTAATAAACATTGTGGAACCACCTGCCTTTAATTGGTGATCAACCCAACTTTACACCCATAATGGGATCTATCAATGAATAATGAAGGTGTAGGAGATTAAGTAGTCTAACCTATAATCAAGATTCATAAAAAATAATATTAGATTCACTAAACAGATGATGATCTATCACTCTATAAGGAGGATATAAGAAGAGACAGAGGATTTCCAGTCGATGAGAGGTCCCCTTATCAGAGAGAAACCAAACGCATCCACTAGAGCTTCTATCTGAGATGAAGGGAGTTTGGAGGAGTCAAAATGACTCTTGTAAGCCTTAAAGAATGAGGATTTCAAATGATATTTGTGTAGAATAAAAAAAATATAAAATGGGGCTCATATAATTTAAGAATATTAATAAACATACCACATTGTAACCTCCCATGGACACGGTACATAGAGGATTTAGACAACCATACTATGGTGTAGACTTCTTGTCATGAACTAGGTCAGGTTGCCATCCCACTTGACACCTGACCCAACTCGTGGGAATGTCCAAAGGGAATTACAAATCCCCATGGGTCATAACTAGTGCCCTGGCATTGATTAACACCTTTGGGAATGGTTTTACCATGTAAAAAACCATAAATATTACATAATAATCAAACACCATATCATAAACAAATTTCACAATATAATAGAGCAAAAGATAACACTGCAATAGGGGATATGCATTTAGCAATTTCAACAAAAACCAATATAACCAAAAAAAGGTAAGGGAAACAACAATACAACCAAGCCTCCATGAAACATGAGGGTCAACATCCCCATTCCACAACTAATAACAGTCACCAAAAGGGAAACTACTAGCACATATATCCACCATCACCACCAAGGGAACCTTGCCATTAACTGGGTAAAATATAATAAGGTCTACATAAACGTGAGGGTGTATATAAGGTGTGATACAATATACCTAGTAGGACACAACAAAAATAGATTCCATGTAATGACATTATGATAAACATTAACATGTTATTTTTGAAGAAAAAGAAAGATACAATTTAAATAAAACATTCTTTGAAATAAACTAGAAAGTAAACCTGACAAGATAATGGTAAGAATAGTATGAGAACTATAGAAAATATCTATGATTTTATGGTTACTAGGGCCATAGGATCCTCTTACTCTTGGTGATAACATCTCTTAGACATGAAGGTCCTATTTGAGCCTCCAATCCCTAGTACATGAATGTTTAGTTAGTGTTGTTATGTATATCCTTATTAAGGAGACCAATCATCGGCCTGACTAATTCACCTAATATACTAGACCTAGTCTAACCTCCTAGATAACTAGGATTCCATTGTTCTCAATTCCACCCCCTATATAAAATTATATCTATTTTATACAATCACACTTCCAATAATAGAAACACACGTGACAAACAACCATTTACAATAGTCAAATCATTATCAAACCCTTACACACAACAAAAAAATTTGAAAATATGTTTCCCACAACCTATAAAATTTATAAAACCATTTTAGAACCAAATAAATCATAAGAAACAACTAAAATAATTTCAAATAATGGAAAAACCTACCTATTTCTTAATATCTTCACAAAACCGGAATGAAACAACCAACTGAACTAAGGAAAGGCCCTAAGGATGCAATTAAACACCATAACCATAAAGTTTTAACCCAAATAAATGAGATTAAATCCATCATAGGTCAAAACCCTTTCTATAGAAAAATAACTCAAGAGAGAAAAAAGTACTGACCAAGAAAGGATAATAAAAGAGAATATGAGATTCTTACTTAGATATTACTTGTAGATAAAAGGCCAAATCACCCTAAAAATTGAGCCCAAGGGAAGAGAGAAAGGGAGGGAGTTTTACCTTGGGATAGAAGGTCAAATTGGAAGATTCAATGAATAGAGGACCACTATGAAAAAATTAAAATGAACAGATAACCAAGATTCCCAATAACCCTTAATGTATATCCTCTAAGAACATCATACATCTCCAAATGACATGTCTACATCACTAAGAAGAGAGAAAATACCAATAATGTCCAGGGACCTAACATAGGTCACCCAACCATTTAAATTTTCACTAAAATGGTGAGACATAAGATGGAAATATACTAAGAACACATCCCTTCACCCAAATAAGATACTACAACCAGTAACCATGAAGCACCACTAAGAGCATAATTCAAAACCTTAGGAAAGGTACACCCAAAACATACCAATGAATCCAAATGAAATAACACAATAAATATCCCTCAATGATTCCACCAACAACAAGAGAAATATTAAAAAAATATTTGAAAAAATTCCTTAAAGGGAGGTCAGGAAAACCAAAGAGGGTGTTGCGGGTGGCGGAGGTCCGGAAAAATGAAGAGGGCATTGTGGGCGGCGGAGGTCCGACAATGAGAAGTGAGGTCGGTGAAGGTCCTACAATGAGAAGCGAGGGTGGTGGTGGTCTAGAAAAGAGAAGCGAGGGAGGCGGAGGTCCGGAAACGCGAAGCAAGGGTGGTGGAGGTCTAACAACCAGAAGAGAGGGTGGCAGAGGTCCAACAACAAGAAGCGAGGGTGGCAGAGGTCTGACAACGTGAACTCAGCGGGTGGCAGATGGGAGTCGCAGGGTTCCAGTACCGTGAAAGCTTTAGGTCGCGATAAAACGAGGGCATTGTGCGACTAACTTTATAAAAAAATGGACTAAGGTTTTATCAGCGCTAACAAAGAACTGATAAAGGCTACCTTTATCAGTGCTAAAATGTTAGCGCTGATAAAGGTATCCTTTATCAAGGATTTTTTAGCAATGATAATGGTACTCTTTATCAGCTCTACAAATGCACTGATAAATCATACCTGTATCAGCACTAAAATTTTAGCGCTGATACATATATTCTTTATTAGCGCTTTTCTAGCACTTATAAAGGGTCATTTTATCAGCGCTAAGCAAAAGCGCTGATATAAGGGGGCGCTTCCATTGCCCGTTTTTATAGTAGTGATTGGATTAATAGATTTAATATTTATATAAATTTAATATAACAAAATATAATTTAACAATATAAACAAATTATATAAAATTATAGTTTCCAATTATAATTTTTTATTTTTCAATATTCATCAATAAATAAAACATCTTAGGAAAATACCAATGATATGCCCAAATTTAATTTTTATATTCCCCATTAAAAAATAATTTTTATAAATTAGAAATTAATTTTTTTATAAAAAATATAATTTAACAAACTTATTCCATTAAATGGTGGGAAAATTATATTTTAGAAAAAATATATCCTTTTATTCCTAAAATTGGAATCGTTCTTATTTTATACTAATCAAAATTATTGGATGAATATAAAATTTTGAATTTATAACATAAATATTTCATTGATTTCACTAAATAATATTGAATAAATTAATTTCATAAAATAAAACGCCTAAGTGGTCATAAGAATTGTTTTTTCATAAAATTGTACACTTTATATTCAATTGGTTTGTATTTTCATTTCAATTAAATTTATAACCCTGAATTCAATTTATGAACCTGTGTAGACCAGGTTTTCTTAATTTTGTAAATCTTATTCATATTTTCAATTCCAATGAAAAGGTGATTACTATTAAAATATTCCTATAATAATAATATTAATATATTGTAGTTCGGTAAAAATCATTCTTTCATGTGACACGATCTATCAAAGGAACTCAACATTGCGTGTAACGCAAAAAAAACATGTGTTTTCAAGTACCTAAAGATAATCAAATTGTTTCATGTAGAGTAAGAATAATTTGATATTTTGATTACTGAAAATATATCATGATGTACAAAGCAATTAAGTCCATCAATGAAATTTAATTTATTCGAAAAAACATTAATTCAAAAAAACAAATGGTGTTACTCTACTATTGTTTTTTTCGAAAATCCATGTAATATGGAGGATTTTTTTGGATTCATTTAGAAAATTATCATCATATTATTTATGTAATTTTTTTTGAGAGGGTAAGGGAGATTTGTTTTGACTAAATTCTCATATACCCTTTCTCCCCCATTATTCATGATATTTGGGAGCTTTTCATTCATTTAATAAGGCTTTCTTCTCTTCTTTTCTTCTTAATTTATATCTCTCATCTTCATAATTATCTAATTTCAGTATTCAAATGTTCGTATTTGATATATTAATCCTCCATATCATGGTTTAATAGTATTGATATAATTTTCATTTGGTTTGAAAATTATAGATATGAATAGTAAAGGATGAACATATATAGTTGTGTATGGTTTCAATTACGGTAAGCCATTTCTTTTTTTCTTTAAATTTCTTTTTTGGATGAAATTTGGAACATAAGTATCATAATGATTAATGAGTTTTTTATGTTTCACAATAGTGAATTATGAGTGGTTCATACCCCACTCGTCATTGTTTCATTAAATGTATGACAATAGTTTAGTTTTCTCATTAAATTCCAAATTAAAAAACCATATTTTTTGTATTTAAATTTATTATAGATGGATTATAATTAATTATGTGGGTTCCTTAATTGAGATAGGGGCTTTGAATCATTTTTAGTGATTGTTGATGGCTTGGATAATCATAGGAGATTATATAGTATAATTTGAAAAGGTAAAACAATAGTTTCAGGTAGTTGGTTCCTAATTATAAAATTTATATATATAAATTCATGAACAATATGGAATTATTGTGGGTGTAAATGGGTATGTTTATTAATGAATAAAAAATTTATAAATGAAATTACCATATTCAAATAATTAAACTCTTTAATATGAAATGAAATTTTAGAATATACATGCACTACATTGGTTTTTTTGACAGTTATGTGTTATATCCCGTCAAATATAAAAAAATTTATAAATCATAACTAGTGATAGTATTGTCATTATACAGTTATCATATGATTTGAAAATATATAGGGTTATAATAATACCAATTTATCTAGAAAAATGAAGTTGTGGTCTAAACTAGTTGGATTGTACCATATAGATCCCATTTTACAGAGATTTCAAGGGAGATAACATCAATTGGATTTCCCCTTGATGATGGAAAAGAGGAAATACAATATATAATGAATCATAGACATATTTAATGGGATATTTTCAAGCAAATTGAGATCACAACTCAACCATGTATTCCAAACTATCACAAAAAAATCATACCATCACACACCTTACCCTTAGGAGATTCACTGGTGTAAAACAGTGAAATGTATCTAAAACCTAATAGAATTTATTTTGATTATTTAATTTTTAATAAAATAATTATTATACTTATCTTTTATTATTTATGATGATTAAATATTAAATTTTGATAAAAATTATATTTTCCTTCAATGAAACAAAAAAATTATTTTTATTAAATATGTCGTTTTAATCAAGGAAATATTTTTAATGATTCACTATTTTTTCAAATAAATGACACTAAAAATATATTATTATTAAATAATATTTATAAAATATAAATGATAATATAATTTTATGAAATAATATATAATTTTTTAAGGGTCTGAAAACAGCTTCTGTAAAAAACAAGTATTTTTCCATAATTGGGGATTTTGATTTAAAAGTGTAAATTATTATAGTTTATTAATTTATTAGTTGAAATTAATATAATTTTTGAAATAAGAATGTTAACATTATCATGTGGGTAATTTTTTATATTATTCATAATCAGTCAAATTTTTGGTTATAAATTATAAAAGATATAATTATATAGTATTTACTAGGAGATCATAAAAGCCCAAGAGTGATGTAATAAATAATATAAAAATTATCAATAAAAAAAATTATGTTACCCATTTGATTTTTTTAATTAATTTTATTAACCTTATTAACCCTTAATGAATCCTCTAATACCTAATTTATATTTTAGTATTTTAAATTAAATTCAAAAAAAACATGAATCACTTCCACATCACCAAGGGTATTATTTTTAAGAATTTTGTTTATATCAATGTAAAATAATTAAATCCACTCCTTTCTGTCCAAAATCATGGAAAAATCCATTGGATGGTTTTTGTTTTGGATTAATTTATCATATAAATTCCAAAACTAACTTTTTGAACGTGACAATGTTTTATTGAGGTTTTTTATATAAAACAACCCATATAACCTACCATTCATATTCACAGAAAAAAATTAGAACAATGTTAATCTTCCCTTAACTTGCTATATCCTTCTCAAGTTTCCCCTTATCCTTTAATATGATCCTCTCAATCTTTCTGAATACCATTCTCAAGGTACATGATCATTCTGTTTTCCTCTTTATTAAATAAACATATTGATATTTTTCCTTTGGATTTCAAATTTTTTGTTTTGGGATATATTTTTAAACATACCTATTATTGTAATTATGATATATTATTTAGGAGATACAACTTTACTCTCACTAAACCATTATATGAATCTTTATATACCCCAGTTGTGCTACCTAAATTATGAATTGATTTTAGATGGGAACAATTTTTTTAGTGAATACCCATCTTGATTCCAACTGAAGGTTATCCCCCAAGATGTAACTATCCTTCATTGATAGTGAATTTTCATTTATATAACTAACACTCATAAATCATTGGTTTAGTAGTTTTGAAATACATTCTTATGTTGTATAATCTATGTTTCACCCATATTCATGTAAAAGATTATAATGTAATGAGTGGGGTCTGAATGATAAAGAATTCAAATGATTGGGGTAATGTTTTTATCTCATGAGATACCATGTATGGTGCATGAGATGATACTATTTGACCACGATTCTATAAGGCCTTCGTGGTTAGACTCGACTAATGATTATGATGTCATGTCATTTGATGTTTCCACATTCCCATGTTTCCATTAGGTTATCATCTTACATCATGCATTGATATCCAAGATTAAGATTCTCACCCATGTTTTGTTACCTCGATATGACTATTGATTCCCAGGAATTACATTCACAATGTTATGATTTTATTATTCCCTTACTCGAATTTATATCTCATGACATTAATATGTACTCTCCCAGGTTATCCCATGAAGTATATAATATAAATGCAATTTAAGGGAATATTATTTCATTTTAGTTTATGTCTTTTTATTTATTTTTGAAGTTCTTATTTTATGAATCTAATTACCCAAATACACTAGGAATACTGTTATTATAAGGTTGTATTGACTGTATATTTATGAAATAAATCATGAAGTAAAGTGTATAAAAGATATCGATTGTCATTTTTTTGATTCTAGTAAAAGAAAATGGGGAAAATTGAGATTAGGTATAACCTAGTAGATCCATTTAGATGATCTCACGGGTCTTAAATTATATGTTTAGTCTCTTAGCGACTCAAATTTCATAACTTTATTGGGTTACAATGTGAATGACACAATGAATAGTTTTTTACTTGGGTGATGTCTGGAGTGGTCTAGTGAGTTTTTGTATTATGTAACCCACTTCACAATTTAGAGTAATATATTTGGGTTGGGTAATGTGAGTAACCATTTGAATATTTTTTTATTCAAAAAGGGATAAACAATGGGACAACAATGGTGTTTTTGAGAATGTTGATTTGGAATAGATTGACATATAAGGGGAGTTCCACCAAGGATAGAGGTGTGTGTTATCTATTGGGGGGTCCTACAGAATTTGTACACATAATTTTTCAATAGTGATATACATAATTGAGTAACCATGTAAAAGATAATTAGTGATATATATATAGGTTAAAGGTATAAAAAAATGGTTGTATTAGTGATGGTGTATCATGATTTTTAATCAAATTGTTTTTTAATGATTTGTTTACTCTCTGAATTTAGTTTTAGAATTGTTAGTTGATTCTGAAGATCCACATTTATGGGTACATCAAGATAAAAAATATATGAGTAAAAAAGTATTATATCCAAGGGTTAGTATATCATAATATAGATTCGTTAACCATGATATGTTGAGTAATCCAATTTTTTTAATGTATTAATGGATAGAGCATAGGGATAAATGAGCATGTTGGGTACACTATTTTGGTTTTGATGATGATGTAGAGTCTATAACTCCTCCTATGAATATGACCATATTCCATATCGAAAATAGTACCCCCTCAAATCAAGCATGTGTTTTGAGAATAGTAGATACAGTCCATATAAATGTGTAAGCTTGATTGGAGTATATTTCCCCTTAAGATTGAGTGAGTTTGTCAGTGAGTGAATCAAGAATATTCAATGATGAGTATACCATGTGGTATGTACTATTTCAAAATATCTAGAGATTATGTATAAAATGGTCTAAAATACAGTCAATATATCAGGTGGAACATACCTACCCATTAATATTAAAAGCATTTATTGGGGATGGGATGCACTACCCTTTATTGAAGATTACGAAGGCTTGGTAATTTTTAACCCTAAGACAAACAATGTATATTTTTGGATATGGTGCAGTAATAGAAATTATGATTAGGATAATAGGGGGATATAAACAACTAATATTAAGTGATTATTTTAAAGAGGGAGAAAACTTCCCATAGTGATGAGAATTGTAGTCTAGTGTTTTTTAACACTGACATCAAGAGATTATATTGAAATGTGTATGAGATACCTTTAGTGATGTCTTCCCTTGTTAGGATATACATCCCACCCTGATGTTGATTAATTATGGTGGGTATAGGATTCAATAACATTACTATTGATAATTCTGTGTGGGATATACATCAAATTATATATAGATATTATGTCAAAATGGGGATACAATACCCACTGTGATAGGAATGCCTAAGATATTTTTATTGTAAATTATGATTATACTATCGAGGGAAACACTACCCTTAAGGATGAGTGTCATTGTTTTGGACACTCCACCCATTAGTGTTGAAAAATAATTCATTGTTATATATATTTACAACCAAATTTCTACAAAATTCATAGTTTTGATATTTTATGTAATCAATTTTTTGAGTTAATTGTGAAACATCACTAAAAATAATGAAACTAGAGAAAACCCGACACTGAATAAAAAAAGATAAAAAACAATTAAAAACAAAAAAAACCAAAAATTCCATGAAACTTGTCACAACCCGTCCCCCGGGGCCCGTGTCGTAACTACCCCAAGCCCGTCTTCCATAGGCCAAGGGCTGGCGACTAGCACCATAGGTGTAAATCCATAAAACTAGGAAGGCATTGCCTTTATAAAATGTAAACTAACACAACCAGAGTAAAAGAAGAAGAAAACACTAAGTAAAAGCTGTATAACAAGTGTACAAAAATTAAATGGGTCCATAATACTAGCCCAATAGTAAATTAAAAATACAACTGAAAAAGGGAAAAACAGCTGGAAGGTGAAAGCAGCTCCTAGATCATCCTCCGGGGCTCCTACCCGAAGGGTAGGTCCAGAAGGCCTCCTCACCAATCCACGTCCCTCATACTCCACTGTGTGCCAATATGTGGTAAGGCCCTCCTCCGGGTACCATCCAGTCTTGGCGCTCTTGGCCTCCGTCAGTGCTCCATCGTCTGCAACCAACATAACGAGGTGCGGTCATAGCCTGTGAAGGGGTGAGTATAACGATACTCGGTAGGGACCCCAAGACCCTCAATGTCTCACAAAATCCATCAAGGATAAACCACAAAGTATTATTTCAACAGATAACCATTTCTTAGGTATATTCCCATACAGATAACTATGTTATCAAGTAACCCATCCCAATCATGAGAAAAACTCAAAGGTTATTGACTCAGCTCAGACCAGGATTTTATTCATGATGTCGAAACCACGACTGTTCGAGAACTCCTTCTCTGTCGAGTATAGTGGGTCTGCCGCTACAACCAAGCACTTCCCACTAATTGTGGACTGCTGAAGTACTCCACCTATCGAGTACTGTGGGCATGCTGCTACAACCAAGTGCTTCCCACCATGGGTCTATCGCTACAACCAAGCGCTCCCCCTCATAGCCAACAGAGGTACTCCTTCTGTTGAGTACTACTGGTCTGCCTCTACAACCAAGTGCTCCTCCGCCATGGATCTGCTGCTATAACCAAGAGCTCACCACTGGGCCATCTGAATCACTCTGAGTCGATCGATTAGCTGTAGTCTTTTCTCAGCCAACTACTTGGTCTCTACAGTCTGCTCGCTCATCACTAGGAGGGTTCGCTCCACGAGCTACAATCCGATACTACAAGTGTCACGATGTCTCCCGTAGAAGTATCACAAAGCAGCACCACGTCATACTGGTCTCAAAACAACAGACGACACGTCAATCGGACACCCGGTCTGCGAGTTAATGTCATTTTAGTTTCGGGGGCCCTGTTGGATTCATGTATAAACCAACCTGACCGTAACACAAATATACCCCGAACTCCCATGGGGTGTCCTAAAGGGACCGTTTGTCAATGATATTACCAAGGTCGTTGATGGTTAATCAAACGGACATCCGGTCTGAGAGAGACTGGCTTTTCTGTTCCAAGGGCCCGGTTGGATATACGATCGTCCCAAGCTAGGCTATTTTCAAAAGTCATCTGAAATTCACTTAGAGTAATGCAAAAGGACTGCTTCATCGTAGGGGTCCTAGTGCCGCAAACAACGTGTCGATCGTACGCACGGTGATGAAGTTATTCACATTTAAGTGAAACAGGACTGGCCCTTTAAGCCTTGTGGGCTAGTCGGTCAGCCCGTCCTGGCTCGGCAGGTGTGACACAACTAAGGGGTCATCCCAGCCCAATAATACGCAGCCCGGCCCTGTGGGGCATGGTCTGGCCAGTGGCAGGTGGCCCGGCACGAGCAAGGGCATGACCCGCGGCGGGCTGCGGGTTGGCCAGCCGGCCGAGCCGGTGCGGTGGGGCACGACCCCCCAATCTCATGAACCAGCGGTGCCTCCCTTCTATCCGGTAAACCATAGTCGTCCGGTCTTCCCAGCGCGTGCACCACATGCGAGTCCCTCTCCTCCCGCACGGAACCTGCAGGTGCCACGACCATTGCTAACCTGACAAGCTGACGAGCTGGCCCGTTTTCCCGCTAAAGCGGCCCGCGTATCGCGGACCGCGGTCCTCCACAGCGCGGCACCATAGGGTGTCGCTGTTCCATGAGCCCGACCAGCTACGACAATCCAATTCTTTTTCGGCTGAGCGGCCTACGGATGTGGACCACAGTTCCTCTCTACGCGGTCGGCACACATCCGCCGCTTCCTCCGGTTGTCGCCACCTCTTCCGTCACCGCCACCATCGAAATAAAACATGATCAACAATGGGTTGCCGTGCCGTGTTCATTTGGCTCGTGTCCTCCGTGTTAAGAGGTATCATATGGCCGAAGATAAAACAATGTTTCAACGAAGAACGAAGAACAATTTTATTCAATTAAAATTGAAGCAAACCCCCAACCTCAAAATATGGTTCGTTTGTAGATGGTGTCACGGGGAGGTGGTGTCAAAACGTTGACGCCGGGGAAGAAGGGCCAAGGATGGTGCGCCATCGGCGTTCATTTCTAGTGTCTCCTTCTTCTATGTCTTGGCCGAAGATCGAAGGAGATGATCGTTGTTCTTCAGAGGTTCTTCGATGAAAGAAGAACTCTATTCTTCTATTTCTCAAGAGCTCTCCCAAAATTCTCTCCACAATGAGTTCCAAACTAAAATAATAGCTTAGGCAATTATTTTATTCACACATGAATTTTCAAATTTCAAACACATTAATTAATTAATTGTAGGGTTCAATTCATTAATCAAAAGTGTTGGCAAAAATTAATGGGAGAGAGTGAGGTGAAGAGGTCACATTAATTAAGGGGAGAGTTTTCAAATTAATTAAGGGGGGGTTAATGGGTTGTTTAAGGGAGTTGAAAGGTTAGGGTTCCTGTGGGCCCCACCTCACATTATCCTCTCATGGGAGGTTATGTGGGTGTGGGACCCACCTATAACATCCCCTTGTAGGATATAACTAACAACTTTAAATAAAATTGTGTACTACAATTTTATTTATTTTATTCTAAATCCCCAAAAATTAACTCTCATCCCACATAAAACACAACTGTGGTAAAGGTACCCTTAAGATAATACCAGAAATGCAAGTTCAACGATGTCCTCATATTTCAATTCATAGTACCGGTTGAAATGATAGAAAAACTCACACGTACGTTTACTGAACGTACCTGAACAAAAGCTCAGAAATTGATTCCGGGTACACCGAGCCTCAAAATCTGGTTCCGTCAGAAATTGCAGACTCGTAAAATTCAGAATAAATTATGAAAAAATATTCCTTGAAATTTACGAGTCTTTAAATTACCCCCATCTCTGGGAATTACGTCCCCATAAAGCTACAACACACATTAGGGATAAAAAGTGGGTTCTGTGCACGCATTTTGAGTCTCCTGCTCACATGTGATCTCCTAGCAGCTGAAAACCAGACCTCCTACTGAGCGCATCTGCAACAATGTTCCCCTTCCCAGAAGTATAGACTATCCTGAAGTCATTGTTCCGGAGGAACTCAAGCCATAACCGATGTCTTAGGTTTAGGTCCTTCTGAGTGAAGATACACTTGAGACTATAGAGATTAGGGTTAACCGCATACCGTTCTCTCAACGAACTATGGGTGGGACTAGCCAATTGTAAGAACTCGACTTCACCCATCCTCATCTACATTCTACAAGAGCTACTATGATTTATGATTTACAGAAAAGGAAAATCTGATTCATCCCCTGGATAAACCACATACTTTGCCTAATACAGTCAATCCTGACATGAATGGTCCTACTTCATGTCATGGAATACATCGTAAGGCCTTGACGCTACTACCAAGAGATTCAACCATTACTCTCATCTCCAAGGGTTGAGTCACACTATCAACTTCAGTGTGTGATCACTGGTTCTCCTCCAGTAGAAATCTCAAAAGTGAGGTGAATTCAACAGTTTTAATTGGGACTTCTTAGTATTAACAACTCTAAAAGGGAAGTAAAGAAAATGCCATAAGGGAAATTGTCTTTTATTACTACATCTCAAATTACAAAGATAAAAAGAAACAAAAAACAACGACATCAATGATGTTAGAAACATCATGAACAATGGCCTCTATAGCTGTAACTAGTCCTGCTCCTATCTACCTACATCCAGAGCTCCATGGTCATATGATTCAACTGGTTGAAGCTGTGCTCTCCCCTGTCCACCTGTTCCTTGTAGTTGGGGTGGACCTCCTGATGGTGGTGGTGGAAACACCTCAAAGCATCATCCACCACCAGTTGTATGACCATCTCCCTTGCCACGTCTGCCTTCACCCTGCGGACCGTCGGATCGAACCTCTGCCTCTATCTGGGAGGTCCTTCATCTATCTGCTGATCGTCTAGATGGTGGGTTGGACAGTCACGTGCCATGTGACCTAGCTCACCACAGGAGTAACATTTTACGCACCTAGTAAGTTGTTCTCCACCCCTGGTGCCTCGCACACACAATCCTGAGTCATGCGGTTGACCACCCGTGTGTCTAGTCCTCTTGGACCCCTGCGTCATCTGTCTACTGCCAGCTGTAGAAGAATCCACTTCATGTCGAATGGTAGTGGGTCCCGCTACTGGATATTGCTCATAAAGGAAACTCTCCACTAGGAGGGCTCTCTCCAACACCCCCGTCTGCGTTGGGATGTTGTGGGAGACAACTGAAGCTCTAATCTCTCGCCCGAGTCCCTGCTCAAAGGTCTGTGCCCTGATGAATGGGTCACGTACCATATCAGTGGAGTAGAACGAGAGGGCGATGAACCTCGCTGAGTACTGAGCATCACTCCTGCCAAAATGCTTCATATGAAGTAGATCCTGTATCCTCACCGCTCGAAGGGTGGCTGGGACAAACTTTTCCCGGAACAGGATCTCGAAGTCTGCCTAGAAAATTGTCACCTTGTCGTGGACCTAGAGCATCAACCGCCACCATATACCAACTACTGCCTAAAGGAGGCTGGCAGCAAGGATCACCATGTATTCTATGGGTGTCCCTATTATCCTGAAAACTCTCACCATAGACTCTAGAAAATCCATAGTCGCCTGTGGGTCTGTCTCTCACTAGAACCCAGGTGGCCTCTAGCACTGGAACTCATGCAACGCGCTCAAGTAGCATGCATCATCTGCTACTAGGACTGGTGGCATCTGTGGCCCAACGGGGGGTAGTACCGTTGGTTCCTCCACTGGTACCTCAACTGAAAGAGGGCCCTGTACTGAGGCCTCGTCACTTGGGGGGCCATCAGTACGCACAACTCTTGAGGTTCTATCTAGTCATCCGCGAGGAGGTATCCCGAAAGTCCTAGATGCGACACTATCAAATGACTACAGCTGGTTGAGCTAACTTAAAGAATTTTTTTTAAAAAAAACACACTCAATCATTGTTTTTGTGCACTGAGTCAGAAATCAGAAGTCAGGATCTTGGTGTATGGATTCGTCAGCCGCCGCACCAACACTGGACTCCCTGAACCGAAAACCACACTCGGTACCCTTAACACTATTACTTCACAAAATGGAAATATCAGAGTCTCGAGTTCTATGGTAGAACTGACTCCTCTGATACCAATTTTTCATGACCCGTCCCCCCGGGGCCCGTGTCGTAACTACCCCAATCCCGCCTTCCATAGGCCAGAGACTAGAGACTAGCGCCAAAGGCGTAAATCCCTACAACTGGGAAGGCATTGCCTTTATAAAAGGTAAAATCACACAACCAGAGTACAAGCAGAAGAAAACACTAAGTAAAATTTGTATGAAAAGTGTAATAAAAGTAAATCGGGCTAGAATACAAGCCTAATAGTAAAGCACAAATAGAAATGAAAGAGGGACAAACAACTAAAAGGTGAAAGCAGCTCCTGGATCATCCTTCGGGGTTCCTACCAGAAGGGTAGGTATTGGTGGCCTCCTCAGTACTCAACGTCTGTTCGACTCCACCGTGTGTCGATATGTCGTAAGGTCCTCCTCTGGGAACTGACCAGTCCTGGTGCTCTCAGCCTCCGTCAGTGGTCCATCGTCTGCAACCAACACAATGAGGTGCTGGCATAGCCCTTGAAAGGGTGAGTATAACGATACTTAGTAGGGACCCCAAGACCCTCAAGGTCTCAAAAAATTCAACAAGGATAAACCACATAGTATGATATCAACGGATGACCATCACTTAGGTATATGCCCATACATATACCCATGTTATCAAGTAACCCATATCAATCATGAGGAGAACACAAAGGTCATTAACTCAACTCAAACCAAGATTTTATTGATGATGTCGAAACCACGACTGCTAGAGAACTCTTCCACTATTGAGAAAAGTGGGCCTGCCACAACAACCAAGTGCTTTCCACTATCCTTGGACTGCTGAAGTACTCCACCTGTCGAGTACTGTGGGCATGCTTCAACAACTAGGCGCTTCACACCAAGGGTCTGCCGCTACAACTAAGTGATCCCCCTCAGAGCCTATAGAGGTACTCCTTCTGTCGAGTACCACGGGTCTGCCGCTACAACCATTCGCTCCTCCTCTATGGTTCTGCTACTACAACCAAGAGCTCCCACCTGGGCTATCCAAATCACTCAATGTTGATCGATCAGTAGTCATCAGGTCTCAGCCAGCTACTAGGTCTCTGTAATCTGCTCGCTCGTCACCAGGAGGGTCCGCTCCATGAGATACAAGACAATACTACAAGTGTACAAAAGACTCAAGTATATGTATAACAAAGGACCACCACGTCATGGGGGTCTCAATGCAACAGACGGCGTGTCAATCGGATGCCCGGTCCGAGAGTTATTGGCATTTTAGTCTTGGGGGATCGGTTGGTTTTGTGTACAA
Source organism: Viscum album (assembly GCA_963277665.1). NCBI lineage: Eukaryota > Viridiplantae > Streptophyta > Magnoliopsida > Santalales > Viscaceae > Viscum > Viscum album. The sequence continues at coordinate 1,400,614,440 of OY728125.1, forward strand.
ACCAACCCAGCCGTAACTCAAATATACCCCAAACTCTCATGGGGTGTAATCAAGGGACTGTTTCTCAACGAGATTACCAATGCCACTGATGGTTTTTCAAATGGACGTCCGGTCTGAGAGAGACTAGTTTTTCCATTCCAAGGCCCCGGTTGGATATATGCTCGTTCCAAACCTAGCCATTTTCCAAAGTCTTAGAAAACACACTTAGAGTAACGCAAAAGGACTGATTCATCATGAGGGTCCCAGTTCTGCAGATAGCACATCGATCAGACACATAATCGTGAATTTATTTGCATTTAAGATAAATGGGCTCGGCCCGTCAAGCACAGTGATGCACGGCCCGGCCCGGTGGGGCATGGTCCGGCCCATGGCAGGCATCCCGGCCCGCAGAAGGGAGCATCATGTCCCAAACTGCGGCTGGTGCAGCCCGGCCCGGCTGTCACGGCCCGACCTAGCTCGCGGCTGGTGAAACCTGGCCCGACTAAGCGCGGCCCCACTGGCGCGGCCCGCGGCTCGGCCAGCCAGCCGAGCCAGTGCGGGGGGGGGGGGGGGGGACTTCCCGAACCGGTTGTGCCAAGAGGAACTGCCTTCCTATTCAGCTGGCCTTAGCTGGACGGTCTTCCCAGTGCGAGCGGCCTGTGCGGGTCACTATCCTCCTGCGCGGCACCTGCGGGTGTCGCAGCCTTCTCCAACTCGACCGGCTGACGACCCGACCGGTTCACCCACCGAAGCGACCCACGGAGCGTGGGCCACGGTCCTTTGCAATGCGACACCATGGGGTGCTGCAGTTCCACCAGGCTTCTATGCTACAGATGACGGGTTCTTTTTTGGCCGAGCGTCCTACATACGGTCGTCGCTTCCTCCGGTCGCCACCACCCCTTCTGTCCCCGCCTCCATCGAAATAAAACAGGGATCAATGGAGGGTCGTCGAGCTGTGTTTGTTTGTCCCGCACCCTCCGCGTTAGGCGGTATCATATGGCTGAAGATAAAACATGGTTTAAACGAAGAACGAAGAACAATTTTATTAAATTAAAATTGAATTAAACCCCCTACCTCAAAATAAGGTTCTTTCATAGACAGTTTCACGGGGAGGCGGCATCAACTCGTTGATGTCGTGGAAGAAGGGATGAGGATGGCGCATCATTGGTATTCCTTGCGGGTGGATCCCTTTCCTTTGTCTTGGCCGAATATCAAAGGAGATGATCTTAATTCTTCAATGGTTCTTCGTCAAAAGAATAACTCTATTCTTCTATTTCTCAAGAGCTATCCCAAAATTCTCTCCACAACGAGTGCCAAACTAAAATAATAGATAATGATATTATTTTATTCACACATGAATTTTCAAAATTCAAAAACATTAATTAATTAATTATAGGGTTCAATTCATTAATCAAAAGTGTTGCGAAAAATTGATGGGAGAGAGGGAGGTGAAGAGATCACATTAATTTAGTGGAGAGTTGTCAAATTAATTAAGGGGGATTAAAGGGGAGTATAAGGTAGTTGAAAGGTTATGGGTTCATGTGGAACCCACATCACATTATGCTCTCTTGGGAGGTTATGTGGGTGTGAGCCCCACCTATAACTTCACATTGGAGGTTATAACTAACAACTTTAAATAAGATTGTGTACTACAATATTATTTATTTTCTTCTAAATCCCCAAAAATTAACTCTCAACCCCATAAAACGCAACTACAGTAAAGGTCCCTTAAGTGAATACTGGCACTGCGAGTTCATCGGTGTCCTCTGATTTCATTTCTGAGCACCGGTTCAAAAGATAGAAAAACCCGCACGTACCATTACTAAACGTACCAGAACAAATCATTGTAAATTAATTCCGGGAACACCGGGCCACGAAATCAGGTGCCGTTTGAAACTGCGGACTCATAAAATTCCAAAGAAATTAAGAAAAAAATTTCATTGAAATTTCCTAGTCTTAACAAAACTCAAGAACCATACCTTATCTCTATAAAAATTAAACTTTAATATTTAAAAATTAAAAAAATATATAAGAAAATAGATGTAGTCTGAAGCTCCATATCATTTAGCACAACATCACACCTGAAGAGAAACCATTAAAAATAGATATTGAAACCTGTCTGGGCACAATACCCAGAACCACAAAATTCTAAATATGTGAGTTTTATATCTTCCTTAAATTTAATTACATGACAAAAAATCTTTCCATTGAAGTCACAACATTACTAATGAGAACCGACAAAAAACTGACCTCTGACTCCATTCATGAAACCATGAATAGACACCCTAGAAACCTTTAAAATGAGAAAATAAGGCTTCATCATTGTTTATACAATTATCATAAAATAAATAAATCCACATCAAAAAGGAAAATATCATCTTGAAAATGAAAATACATTATGAAATCTATTGGTGGAATGTAAACAGGTTCCCAATGTAGGAGAATATTATAGTGGTCATGCCTCCTGAAAAACCATCAACCACATAAATATCACATCCAAGATCCTCTTTGAAGACCATAACTGTAGATTGAATATGAAATGAGAATTTTAAATGGATATCATATCTATGAATAGTTATTGAGGTCATCAAAATTGCTCCAAACCTTCATAGGAACATTAACTCTAACTTTTGGACCCCCCAAGAAAACTCACAATGTATCAATGAAGGATTTCCAACACCATTACAGAAAGGATTAATGAACCATACACTATAATATGATTTGATTAAATGAATGGTATAAGTTTATAATCTAATCGGAGATATTAAATGAGTGTGTAAACAAAATTACATATTTTTATAGAAAAAAAACAAGAAACTACCCCCACAAAATTGAAATAGAGACCACAAAATACCTCCCTCTTCACCTCATAACCAACATTAATACCCCATAATTATATAAAATAAATGGGGTTCTACAAGACAGGATGACCAATAATATTATTAGAGGATTTTGAAAAAAATAATTTACTAAGTTAGTTCAATCAAAATATCATAAACTAACACTATCCAATGTTTGTATGTGTTTACCTTTAGGGTTTGTTATTGAGAAATCTAAGGTCAACTAGTGAATGCATGTGATTTCTTTTGTGGTTCATCTATTTTAGTACACACAAGCATATATATATATTGTAGAATTTTTGGGTGTTTTTTAATGAGTTTGATACTCAATCCCTACAAAATAACAATAGTGTTTTTCTAGACCTTATTTACATTAATGTTAGGTAACAATCACTAGCATAGAAAATAGATCTAGTGGATCTTGGTTGAGATTTGAAGATAGGTCTGAGGTGAGGTCAATGAATTTGTTGTGGGACTTGTTTTTGATTTATTTTTTATTTATTATATTATTTTATATGATCATCTAAGTAGGAAATATCTTTTAGTACTCTATGTTTTTATTGTTATATATGGTTTGGTAATTTATCTATTATTTATTGAAATGAACCTAAGGTTATATTCTCCTTGTGTTCTATTATCATACCATATCCCCTAGTTAGCTGTGTCCAATGTACTAGGATGTGTTCTTTAGATTTTTAGTGTTCCATCTTGGGTTGTGTAGACAGGTTCCAAGATATGGACATTATATCATGGTATCATATATTTTTATTATTAATATTTATTACATGATTTATAGATATAATAATGCTCATAAAATTTTATAGAAGTTGTATTTATTCTTGGATAATATATGTATTGTTGTAATTCCATGATATTAGTGAATAAGATTATTTTTAATAATTATTGATGGCATTGGTACGTTTATTATATGTATGGAGTTCTTGGGTTTTTCCTTATTATTTTACACTTGAATAATGGATGAAAAAAATCCTGAGTACATGTTACATACATAGAATACAGGATAACATGACATGTGGAATATTATGAGTGATTTAGAATTATTTTTAAATGAAATAATCTTGGGTTATTTATTACAACAATAATAACATTTCAATATATTATAAAAATACATAGGTGCTATAATTAATTGAGATAACATTGATTATGTCTCATATATAAAACACTAAAGGTATATATCATCATGAAACATATGGATGTGGTATAATGATTTCACTAGAGTAGGTATTATTTAAACTGAGATTCCTAATGTGGGTCGGAACTATTTGATATGGGAAATAATATATGATTTCTATTATGTTATGTGATTCCAAATCATGGTAGTTTCTATGTGGGATATGGTATTTAAGGGATTATTTTCCTCCTTCTTAATGAAGGATCCTAGTGAGATAGATATATGAATTAGGATATAGCTAAGCTAAGTGTTTTGGTGGAGGATAAGGGTTTATTTTCTATTTTTACTTGAGATTGGATGTGGAGTGTGGGTATCCCATGAGTTTGAGGCCATCCAAGACTAATTTATAAAGTTATTGATGGGATTAAAAATAAGTGGATTAATTTAAATAAATATGCCCATAGTTTTGTTATCAAATAATTTGTTCAAGAATATAGATTTCCTTTAGTATATAGGTCTTTGAGAGCATAGATGATGAATTATGAGGGAGACGTGGGAATTATTCTTGTGATACATGAAAAATTATTAAATTTGGTGTGTGGGTCCAAGATCCTACGATATAACTGAAAATGGTAGGAGTCAGGATATATGGAGGGGTATTTATAGGGTGGGCACCTACTAAAAGTTTTGTTTTGGATGTTAATGAAAGTGGTTATAAAATATTATTAGAGTGTATTATTGGATAATATATAACCATATGAATGTAAGAATTGTTTTTTCCATGCATATTTGGTATTTGTGTTAGTAACGCATTTTCACAACACATTTTTGAAGAGTTAGTGATTAGATTGGCAAGATTTACTTTATGTTGCATGTTAGGGATGCTGTTTGAATGATAATAATAAATCTCAGAGATTCATATTGGGCAAATCATCAGATTATTTATTTCATTTAAAACATAGATTCATTCCATGAAATTTTGAATAAATTTTATATATTTTTAAAAAAGGAGTGTCATCATATATAATAAAATTTTGGGAAATAAAAAGGTATAGATTTATGGAAAATGAAATAAAATTCGTGTTATCCATTTAATTATATGTTGATCATTAATCCTTATAGATTAATTTTTAATTATTATTATATGTGGATTGAATATAAAGAATAAAAATATAATGGTAGCATTTGTGTAGGACATGATATCTTTATAGTATGGCTATGAAAAGACAAAGTAGTTAGGATAGTAGGTTTTTGACCAGTGTTGCTAGCTCTTATGGGTGATGAAAAATGTCCCATGAATTAATGTAAAATAACGTGATGCCATTATTGGATTTTATGAGATTCATAGTGGTTGAGTGGATCAAAATGATTACTAAAGGATCTGATCACTAACTCAACAATGAGATGTTGGGATATAGTGAAATAATATAACTAATACATCCTGGTTTTCAGTTCATAATAAGGTTTAATGTGTCTATCACATGGTGATGAATGTGGATTCTAGCGATGGGGGTATCAAATAATCTTTGGTATCATGGTGAAAAAATATTATGAATTTAGTAAACATTAGTGTTTATCATCGTGACATCTTGAGATCCTAGAGGAAAATATCATAGGAAATGTTCTTTTGTATTTAATGAATGAGGCTCATGTTTTTTAACATTCAGAAGGGTGTAGTGTATGAGATGATTAATGCTTACAATTTAGAAAATATAGAACATGATAGTGATGGATAAATAAATGGTAGTTTGGGTGAAAAACACTTATCCAAATAGGATTATATCCTAAATTAATGGTGAAATATAAGGAAAACCCATACTGGTGGATGTAGAAGTTCCTCTTAGTGCATCAATATAAGTGGAACAAATATTTCATATTTTTTGAAACTAGACATTTAGTGGTATTTATTAACTTATTTTACATGTAAATTATATTTGGTAACTAACCATGAAAGAAATTGATAGAATGAAATGAGTGGATGTATAGTTTGGTGAATAAAATTACTTTAAGGAGAGTATGAAGATGTGGAAAATTAAGATACCCTTTATGAGAAGGAATAATTCACCATAATAAGTTATGAAATGTAAGTATCAAGATTTTGGATTCTTAGTTGAAGCACTATAAGAGAAATTTCCCAGTTTAAACTGGAAATTTAAATAATCAGTGTGCAATGAAGGGATTGTATTATACATGATTAACATATTTATCTAATGATTTTCATTGAAATGTTAAATTGATTTAGCACAAATATGTGTACACCATAATGTATTTGAAGTTATTTTATGAAATGGAGAAATACTTTACACTTTTTGAGTACAATGATGTGTGGTAAATCAAGAATTTGTTGATTAATGTTACTTAAGGAACAATGGCATTGTATTATGGTGATATTTAGAGGCATGTTTAGATTAGAAAGATTCAGGGGTTTATGATCACATTTTTTATGCCTATAACTAGAAGGGGTATAAGAAGGAGATACTAATTCAGATCTCAATGACCATGATGCTTCATATAATATCCTTAAGGATTATTCTTTAGGGTTAGGAGCATATGGGGAGAGTTTCTAACAACCGGTGTCATAAGGTTTTAGGTTGATCAAATAAATATTATACTTTTGTGGAACATAATACTGTGTGAATTAAAAAATTTAAAATATTTATGGTGAAGGTTAGGTTCCTAGAATATTAAGGATATTTAAAGTCATTATGCTTATTTGGAGTTTGAGACATAGAAATATCAATTTGATTTTTTAGTAGTTGTTAAATAATGTGGTGAATATAAATATAACACCAACCCATCAAATTCTTTATATAGTATAATGAACATAAATTGGATTTAACAATTTTTCTCTTTTATTAGTCTTATTTTTATTATTTTAAGGATATTTTTTTAAATCACAGCCTAGTTTTTATTTACCCAATTACTTTTTCAATTATTATCTACCATTTTTACCCCTTAATATATGGTTCTTTTGATTTTTTCATTAACCAATTAAAGCTATTTTCTCTTCCTTTCATCATCCACCCCACTTCTTTGGGAGAATCCAATTGAACCCATTGAGGATGTATTCTATTTATTATAAATAATTAATAATGTAAATATATTTCTAGAGTATAAAAATAGAGGAAGCTTGGAGTACCTATGAAAATTTGATTAGAAGTTGAAGTATAAGTACCAAAGAAAGGATTCAAATACATGTTTGTTGGGAGTTGGCGTTATCATTTTGATGTTTGAAAGGAAGATATGTGTAATTCCTATAATGAATATATCATCATAGAAAAAATTATATATTAAAAATTATTTTGATGTTTCAATTCATGATATTTTATATAAAAAATTAGTTTAATAAGGTTTAAGTAAGTTTGGTTTTTTTATTGCAGTTCCATAGAGTATTTATCTTGCAAAATAATATGTCTCTTTGGAGGTTCATTTAATATGGCTATAAATTTGGAATAAGGAAATTGTTTGTGTGACCTATAATTGTAAATACCATAAATAAAGGCTATTATTTATATGGATATATCTCATGGATTATGATTTTTTAATGAATCTTAATTAAATCCACAATTGGTATTGTATTGATTATAAATAATATTTAATTAGTTTTTAAGGTAAATGGAGTTTATAAATGTTCCAAATGCTTTTGAAATTAATATGAAAATAATAAATGAGGTTTGATAATTTTTAAAGGTCTTTTAATGTATTTTGATTCAAATAAAATTTTCTGATATTGTTTTTAAATTAACTTCAAATAATGGAAATTAATTTTAGATAGGATTTGATCTGTATATTTTATGAAATTATGTAATATTATTTTGTATGTATATTTTTTCAAAATGATGAATTAGAAAGGTACTGGGAGTTTTTCATTATCATACATACCTAAAATAGATGGTGTATAAGTTTTACATATGAAAAATAATATCTACTAGATATACACTAAAATGGTAATATCATATTATATGATATACGATATTCCATAGCTAGTTATATAGACCTGAATATTCTTCTATACAATCATATGATCGATATAATTAATAATTTTAGATGTAAAAGAGTTATGATATATCTCGTTAAATGTTTATTACACATACCCTACATCGTTTAACATATGTTATTTGGTAATTGTTTGATAAATCTATGGATATAAATAACCCCTAAAATGTGAAAATGGTTTTGAGATTCTTATCTGTAAAAATAAATTGTAACTTATGATAAATGGAATGCATTGGTTAATGAAATTATACTCTCTTGATTTAATAAAGATAGTATATATAAAAGGATGTGATCCTATGGTTGGGAAGATATAAGTCTTTATTTCTATAGTCAATGATCTCTTCAACTAAATACTCATTTTATTACTGAGGTGACGGTACCCGAACACCTTTGAATTTAAAGGAATATCTCATTATAAATGAAAATTCTAGTGGTAGATATCATCCTTGTGATGATTAGTCTTATTTGTGTAATTAATCTGACCCCAATGGCCTTGATCTGGTATCTTAAATTATTAAATTGGCACTAGATACAACACAATTACTTCCCGAAGGGAGGAATTGTTTAGTAGTGTTTATAAACTAGATACATTCTGAAATTCAAATTACCATTGAATACATAAATAAAAACCTAGTATTTTCATTTTTACACCATTATGCTCTTTAAAATATCCCTTCATATCACTTATAACATACCTCATAGATTCCTAGATAAAGGAAACATATGAAATGGTTGTTCACTAATGATCATTAAGGGTATGAATACAGTGGGAGATATCATGAATCTATACTAAATGAATCATTTTTAGTACAGAATAATCAATAGAGAATGTTAAATAATTGGAATAAAAATATTCCAAATTAATAACTTGTTCACAATATTCCTCCAAGGATAATATCATGGTGAAAATATCATGGTTAATAATATCTAAATTATTAATGAAGTAAATTGAATAATATTAGATGTCGTTATATGAGAAATCATGGTACATATACTATCAATACCAACAATAGTAGAATTTAATTATTATTCATAAAAACCCATAGAATTATTCCAATTTACTTTTTCCTGAGACCTATCGATGCATTGAGGGGCAACATAATTTTGGGCTACACCTATCACTCTAAGTCCAAATAATTTTTCACATATTGAATGATGGATTTAATTAATGAATAAATATTCAATATTACCAAATATCAGAAATTATGTAAAGGATATGAATTTATTAATATGTCCCCAGTTAATCAAGAAAACATTAAAATTTTTTAGAAATGTAATATGTGTTAGGAAATAATCATATTCATAATACAACATTATGGATATTTATGAGAAATGAAATATTCAATGTGATCACAAGTAAGAGATTTTTTGATTTTATGGTATCATTGAAACATATACCTAGTGGTGAATAATTAAAATAATATTTTTTAATATATTAATATAATTACCATAAAAATATAAGAATGTTTTTTTGAGGAATATATATTTTATAATTTGAAAGAAACTGAAAAATACGATGGAAAAAAATTTTCTTTGAAAATTACCATGTAAAATTATAATGTATTATTAAATGAATTAGTGTTTTATTATGGTGGGAAATTACACTCATTCCGTATAATTTATAAAACATCCCTTCAATATTTTTGTTGTAAAACTCAAAAACAATAACTTTAGGAATGAAAAAAAAGATTCCTTTCAAATGGTTTTTTAAAAATTAAAACAGGGGTAAAAGTGATTTTAAAATATTATAGGGTAATTGTAAAATCTATTTTGAAATAATTTTCATAAAACATGAACATGATATATAAATATTCCCTAATAGATAATTAAACATAAAAAATCCAAAATAATGTTGATATTGTGAAATAATCACTTACTGCTTTGCTAACTTTTGAATAATAACACCCATAAATGTAAAAACATTATATTGATATGTATATCCCATAATTATCATGATAATAATAATAAATGACATTAATGGTAGGTATATACACTGTACAAAGCAAAAATATAGTATATAAGTCTTGTGTACCACAGAAAAAAGTGAGACGAAAATCCCTTGTATAATGTTCGAAATAACTCAGAAGTGATTTTAACCTCATATATCATAAATATATATTTGTAATACATATATTATAGAACCATTCTCATATATATCATACCATATATTTTTAGTTATAATATTATATCACCCAATTTTTATAAATTCACATTTAAAATCACTTTTTGTGAGTGGAAGATGCTTTGTTTTTTAATGTATATTTTGAATTGGTAGTTCAATTCCTTATAATTTTATTGTAGTTCTATAAAATAAAAACATTATTTATGGTAAATCATATCATATAAATTCTAAATATATACATATAAATTATCAATAATTATAGATATATAAATATTATTTACACCTTTCATAAAGATGGTATGTCATACGTACACATGATATCTGCTTTCATTTTTTGATGGATAGAATAAATCAATGGAAAAGAATAACTAAAATTTTCAGAATAATAATTAATTAATTAATAAAATATATATTCATTAATTCCATATTTATAATCATCAATGTAATGTGGTGATGAAAAACCAATTATATCACATCATGGAGATTTTAAGTCGTACATACATAGAAGAAATGTTTTCTCTTTATATAGGACAAAAAAAGATGTAACATGGTTTAAAAGTAATAATAATAACATCTCTGTATATTTAAGAAACATTAGTAATTAATTCAGGATGTAACAACACATGAATAATATGTATAAAAAATAAACTTGAAATAGTTGGTAAAGTTGATTGACTCTTCTTCTACAGACTTCTTAATGGATCTGTAGTAGGTATTTTGGAAGGAAAAAAACATATAGAAGATGTATAATAATTTATATAGTAGTAGTGGGTAAAACATGTTTATGATAGAAGTCTCAATGTGTCTTAAAAAAGTGATTGAAGAGGTTCCCTTTTATAATTGATGTGATTAGATCTTTAGAAATTTTAGAAAAGATTAAAATATAATCACACTATATTATATCCAAATGCTTTAAAATGAAATATAAATACACGTGGGATGAAACTTTAGACCATATCACAACTAATTTGTGCTTATATAATATTTTTCTTACTTTAAAATAATATAATAAAAAATTAAACCCAAAAAATAAAATTGCTGTTATTTTTTATACTATTTTTTACATTTACTTTAAAAAATCAAAAAATAAATAAAATGATAAGAAAATATTTTATTATAACCCAAAAAAAGTCATCGTCATCTATATAATTATTTTACCTCCTTAAATATATCAAATAATTTTACTTTTAATATATTTAATAACATTTGCTTTGTTTTTATGTTAATTAAATTTGTATTTTATTAGCGTTGCACATGTTTACATGTTAATTATATGATCTAAAAAATTAATAAATAATTAAATATAAAGATAAAATTTTATTATTATCTAATGAAAAAATTATATTTATTCAATATTTATTTTAACTGACATATAAATCATTAAAATGCATGTAATAAGTAATTTTGACTTTTATATCCTTGCCCAATTATTGCAAAAATTCTTTGATAAGACACTAGTTATGTAACTCAAATATTAGTATATAAACATAAAAATAATAAATAATACCTAATATTTAATTTTAAATTCAACCAATTATTTATATAATACAAATTATTATTTATAGGATATAAAACCTAACATTTCATGTGATGCACGAATTTTATGTCAACATTGAAAATGATTTTTGTATTTACTATGTAATAAATTCTAAAATCAAGTTATTCAACTCTATTTTAATTATATATAATTTATTTTACAATTTTTAGAATTTTCAAAAGATTCATAAGTTTTTATGTCATGTATATGTCAGGATGATATCTTAAAAGATATCGTCTTCCATAAAATCAATATTTTTTTGAAATTTATAAAAAATTTCCCTTCATCAAAAAATATCAATAAAAAACTAATCTGATTATATAATTGTTTTTATGATTCCAAAAAATTCCATTTCATGAAATTAAATTTCTATAAGTGATATAAATTAATTTTAAAATATGTTTGACAACCCCAAGGAAAACAACTTTTTGGAAAACATACTGTTAAATTAAATTTAAACATTGATCAAAATAAACCTAGTAAAATTATTCATAATAAAATATGACTGTTTAACTTTTAAACCAAAAAAATTTAAATTCTCAATTGGAGGAAACATAAATACAATTTTCCATAAAAATCACTATTTTCCCATTTCACTGGAGAAACGAGTAGGACTAGTATATTCATAATAATATCGTTAATATTATTCATTCCCACCAATTTACTGGTTAGGTTATAACTATCATATTTAAATAATAATATTTTTTTTCTTTGTTTAAGCATGTCGTTGGTATTGTTTATATTATCAATCATATTGTTCTTTTAAATTCTCTGGGTGTTACATTATCCCCTTCATCAATAAAGTTTTTCCACAAAATTTAAAGTTATCATTAATAATAAAAGTATTTAATTTTTAATATTACCTTGTGTAGAATCAAAATTGAAATTGGGGTTAATAAAACATCATCTAGTTAATAGAGAATGTGAAGTACGGAAGTCATATCTAGTAAGACATTCCAAGTTTCAAAGTACTAGAACATTAGTTGGATGTGAAAGCATAGATATTGAAGGGAAAACTAATGACCATTGATTAATAGCGAGTTCTATACAATATGGTCATGAAAAATTTAAAAAACTCAAAACAATTAGTAATTGATGAGTAAAAAGGCCATTGATTTCTCAGTTTGAAGAGTAAATGAATAACATTTTAATTTCAAGGTATTTTTTCCAAAATTTTAGGGATTATTTTTCTATCATGAGAAATAAATTTATCAAATAAACCTAATTGATTTATTTACATGTCATAATAATAATCATATTTTTGGGTTGTGAATCAATATATTTCCACTTCATCTCTTATACTAGAAAATGAATATTCAGGATGAATTTTTCATGCCTAAAACAGTTTTAATGAATCAAAATATCCATAAGTAATTCCATATGATACTATATTTTTTAAAATATCTAATATAGTATATACAATATGATAAATAAATATAAAGTAATATAAAATGTTTAACTTAATCTATTCTATATGTATTTAACCATAAGACTCATACAAAATATGTCTTCCCCGATTCAAAGTCAAAACATTTGGAGGATAGGTCAGTAAATTTTAAAAAATAACATTACATTATACTCCCCAAAAAAAACGTTTCTATTAATATCACATATCAAATATATTAATACCTTTATCAACTTAAAACATTAAGGTAAAAATTTATACTTTCATTATTAAAAAACATATATTGTCAAATACATTGCTTAAATCCAAATATTTAGTAAACCTATAAAAGATAACATAAACTGTAATTTTACAAACCAATTTCATAGTCATAAATACTATTGAATAAATATTTCTTTCTCATAACTATATAATCATCATGAACATATTTTGGATGTATTCTCTCAATCAGGTGTTTTCCAAATGATCAACTTTCCACAGAATCACTTCTCTTGGTTACTATTAACATTCATCATATGATTCAGAATCCTTAAAGAAGAAGTAAATTAATACAATTGTTATATATTTCTTGATTATTATTACCATAATATCATTGATAAAATACTTTTATACATAATTAAGGAATCTAAATACACAATCAGTTTAATCAATCCACTTTATTGTTGAACAATTAACTATACTTGGTCATATTATTCCTCAATACCTCTTTCTTTTCATATTTATTTTGTAGTATATTCATTATCAATAGTATAACCATTAAACATAAAACCCTGATAATTATATTCATTAAATTACTCCTCTATGAATGTGATTTAAATAATTCCCATACAATCCACATTTAAAACATTCAACCACTGATAATTCTTTAGGGATACCATTAGCGTTATCTATTTCGGTAACCAATATTTTCATTTTTCATTAGAAATTTTTTAATTTGTTTCATTCTATTCCACCCCTAAAACATATTCTTATTCCTATGATACATTCACTTGGGTTATTCTTCTAACATTCTCATCATATATGAAACTGAATCTTCTTCCCTCTATGGTCTCCACTACCTAAGCTCTTAGCAAATTTTATCCTTCTCTTCATTGGTGATTAGAGAGTTAGATATGGTGAATGTTGTCAATCATATATCATGATATCTGATTAGACATAAACAAAATATCCTTTAATCTATTCATTATCTCATTTGGTTTCTCATCAACACATTTTCAGTCACCTTTATAATTAGCAGGATACCTTCATGTTCCATCTATTGAATAAAACCAAAAAGAATAGTGTGTAAAACATTAATAATAAGGGGGAAACCACATGATCCATACATTAAAAAACGTATATGAAATTATCCTATATATATAATTATACTCAAGGTTATTCATTATATTATAATATGTAATATAAATTTTCCTAAAACATGTTCTTATGTTTTATAATAAACTATTACTGAAAAAAATTATAAAGACCCTAACCCCAGTAGACTAGATTTTCTATTTTACATTATTACATCAACACTAGATATATATAAATCACATCCTTATGGACCTAATATCTATGTGGTCCTGGTAAAATATATAAATACTTGAATTCATATTAGCATTGAAAGCATAAATTATAACATAGTGTTTCATATGAATACAAAATTATTCCATTTATCATATCCGTTCATCTAAATCATAAGATAATTTCTGGAATCATGGAAATAGAAACATAAGAAAGGGGTGAGATATAATACCTTTTAAGGGCATCTGTAAAAAAATTTTATCATGAATCCACAATAAATGAATAATGTTAAATTAGGTATAATAAATATAGAAATTTATGTAATTGGGAAAAAATATATAATCAAATACTTGTGCATAATCTGCATCCACATATAATATCATAGTGAAAATCTCATGGATAAAAGTAATAGAATTTTTAATAAGGTAAAAAACATAATATCTAATTCCATGATCTAATACATAATGTTATCAATATTTTCGATACATTTAATAAGAAAATTTAATCAATATGGGTAGAAACCTTTTTGTTGACCTCCTTGTTTTATGATCCCAAAAATCAGGTTTTTAATAATTCAAATAAATATCATGTTTACCTATAATAAATCTATATTATAACAGTAGGTGATCAATCTATCTAATTATGAGGCATTTGTGGTCATGACACACTACTAGTAAATTATTCTCTAAGTCTAAAATATCCTCAAGATATTACTCCATCAGACTATCATACCGCTGGACTAAATAATTGACTGGGTATGAGACACCACTGATCAATACACCATCAGGATTTTATGAAGAAAGAGAATAATTTTGGATAACTATGAGATAAATCTACATGATAAATCATACATGTCACACTATCAGATGAATACCATTGACACTAAAAATTTTCTTAAGTCTAAGACATCACTAGACCATACACCATTAGTAGAAACACACCCAGTTTTTTAGACATTTGGATAAGTCTTAGACATCTACATAACAACATACCACCAAATAAATGTACTATTAATTTTATGAAACTATTTTCATACCCTCGGAACATGATAAACCTCCATTGTTTAAAACACTATCACTATTTGTATTACTTTAATTATTTTTTGAATTTTATAATTTTAATGGTTATACTTATTGATGTTAATTATATTTAATATTTTAATGATTGTGCCTTAAATGTCTTATAGAATGTATTCCAAAACTTTATTTATAAAGACGTAACTCTATATTTTCCACTTGATGATATAGATAATAAGATTTCATCACACTCTATGGTGGAAAAGTGAGAGAACACACAAAATAGAATGTATAAAATATTGAACTACCAAAGCATATTGAGATCAACCTGTTAAAAATTAAAATAGACCAATAGATAAGAACTCTCAATGAGAAAGCCAAAATATATCACCTCATTCAGTTTATTCTTCCAGTTAGAAAATAAAAGTTTACAACACACTATTTTTTTTAATATTTCAACAATACTTAACTCTAGATTAATTACTGAACCAAATCAAGATTCAAAATCTACATTGAAACACACCGAGCATCTATAAACACTATAATCCTAGATTTCTTATTATTTTATATGTTTTATCTCATTTGTCCATTGTGTAATATATTATATTTTACATATTTACAATATATCTTTCACTAAACTAAAATATGCACAATATCTTCTCAAAGTATATTCTAATTTTTTCCATAGATAAGAATGGAAGAGGTCGTGGTGTGGCCTACTTATCTTTACTCCCAAAAATAACTGTAGAAGCATTCTAAACAATGTTATCTATTATAAAACCTGATATAGGTGGTATATCATCTTTAAATATTTTAAAAAAAGCTTGAAGGCGGTGATCACCATATGGAGAAGAATAAGTCTCAACCTGAGACTAAACCACTTGTCTTTATTTTTTTATTATACGTGAAAATTTTGTTTTACTTTTTTTTCACTTTAAAATTTAAAATTTTTTAAACTGTAAAAAACATTAAACATTCTTAGTTTATACTAATTTGTGTTCATATAATATTTTAATCAAGTAAATTTACTTCAAAAGATGAAATAAATATATAAATATTATTCATCTAAGACCTAATAAATATTAAGATAAATATTTAGAAAAACTAATATTATATCATACTACTTATTTTGAAAATTTGGGTTGTTTTTGAATATTTTGGAGATTTCAAATAATCATTTATAAGAGAATATTTTATTAGGTACTCATTTAACCCCCTCTTGAGATAATTTCTCCAACCAACATTTGTTATTAGAGGAGATTCATTCTTTTGTATTAATTATTTTAAATTTGTATCAAATTGTGATTTAAGTTTTACATTAGTGATCCAAAATTTTTGTTAATTCTAAATTCAGTTATTTAATATTGACAATTGTCAATAAGGTTCTGCTACTAATAGACATACTTTCTATAATAGAACAAATTATTCTGAATAGAAAATAAATATGATAAGTTTAAATATAAAATATGGATTTTGATATTTTGTCTACAATAGAAGTTGAATATGTAATACCTGATACTTCTAGGAGAATTTGGGATGATGAAAAAAATTGAGCATGCAATAATAATTATAAATATATGAATACAATTTATTGTTCCCTTAGTGAGGAAGAATATAAAAGAATTTCTGCTTTTAAAACTACTTTGGAGATACGAGACACTATGTGTGTTTCCCATGAATTAACTAAAAATGTTAAAGAAATGAGACTTAATACCTATACTGTTAAGTATGAAAATTTAAAACTGAAACATTATGATCCTATTTATGATATGTTCTTTAGTTTTATTTAGATTGTAAACACTATTAAATCACTACTAAATCCTATATCTAACCAGGATTAGATAATTAGATTATTGAGATGTCTACAAGAATGATGGTGTGACACTTTAGTGTCAATTAGATAATCCTACAATAATTATAAATTTCTATTCAAGGAAATGATAGGTAAGATTATAATATACAAAGAATAACTTATGGTAAATGATAATAATGATGAGGATCATAATATAAAGTCGGTATCTTTCTATACTACTTCCCATTGACAATTAAAGGAAAAGGAATAATGAAAAGGTTCAAGCTGCTGATTCAAGTTATAGTGAGTTTTATTCTGATAGTGATGAGGAAATGACTCACCTAGACCGAAGATTTAATATGTTCTATAATAATTTTTTTACCTAAAATAAAACTATAAAAGAAAATGTGATAATATATGGATTTGTATGAAAAATTATGACGACTCAATAGAATTTGTCTGTTATGAATAAAAAAAGAAAGGTCACATAAAATCAGAATTTCCAATGCTGAAATAAAAAATGAAATTTGAGGTAGAGTTGAGAATAAAAATGAAGGCTATGAAATCTAATTAGAGTGCATATGAGGATAGATTCAATGACTTAGATTCTTCACATAAAGAAAAACTATATAGATAGAATGTGTTCTTTATGACTAAAGTCAACGAGGTATCTACTTTACCCAATATATCAAATATTTCACATATACATATGTCTAATAACTCCGACATTGAGAAACGTGATCATGATATAAAAAATGATGAATTATTTTAATACGGGAACATGTTAGAGGTTACTTTTAAAGAATTAAAGGATAATTATAAAAGTCTTAAAATATACATGCTCTAAATGTGAATATAAAATATGATTTTTCTATAGAAAAAGAGAACAATATTCAATTACCCAAAGTAAAAAATGAACTTCAAATTTATAATGATAAATTAAATAAAGTCCTTAGAAAATTTACCAATGGTAAATATAATTTGACACAAATATTTAGAAATACTTTTCCCTCAAAATTTGTTATTGTAGTAGGATAAGAACCTAGATAGGGGAAAGAATTAAAAATGATTCAATTCAAAATTTAATACATAAAAGCTCTACTGCTAAACACTCTTTAGAGAGAACTAATAATTTTTTTTATTTCTAATAGTTTTAAATCATTTTATAGTAAACCCATGAAGAAAATATGGGTTCCCAAAGAATTTATTACTATTATATCTGTATCCAAGTAGTTCTGTGCACAAAAATCATTTCTTATTTAAAACCCATTTTGTAAGAATAATTCTTGATGAGCTTTATTATAAGTTTATGGTATATAGACAATGGTTAATTAAGTGATTTCATATTATAGTGTTTATGTTTTATGTGTCTTATTAGGGTTTATGGGGGCCATGTCACCTTTGGTTACAATGAAAAATGAAAAATCATCTACCTATGCCTGATTGAAAACAAAAATTTTGTTTTAATTTATAACGTTTTTTATGTTGATTGTTTCAAATATAATCTTCTTAGTATTTCTCAATTTTTTAATTTTGCTTTCTATGTTATGTTTGAGAATGATTCTTATAATATTATAAAAATTCTTTAATCATTAATGCTTTGTGAAATGACAATGCTTATACTGTAGATTTAAATTATTTAGTTTCTTATAATGATTCTTGCAAAAGTGCTCTGTATAAGGAATCCTAGATTTTTCATAAAATACTAGGACATTGCATCATTCCCTCACATATAAATATTAATAGAAAATTATTATTTAGGGATATACCAAATCTCTAGTTTCGAAATGATAAAGTCTTTAACCCCTATCAAAAGAGGAAATAACACAATTTTTGTTTAAACTAATGAAATAAGTCACATGGATTTTTGGACCTCCTTGAGTTTCTAGTCTTAATGGAAAACACTATTTCTGTGTTCTTATAGATTAATTTTCTATATATACTTTAGTATATCTTCTAGCTCACAAAAGTGAATCCTAATCTTATTTTACCAAGTATGCTATGTGTGTAGATATTATTAGTGTACATATGGTTAAAACATTAATGAGTGATCAAGGCCGTGTGTTTGAGAATCAATATTTTGAATCTTTTTTCTCGCCAAACAAAAACACTCATAACTGTTCTACTCCCAGGACACCCCTTGATAATGGAGTTATTGAAAAAAGAAATATAACTTTATCGGAGATAGCTCAGACCATATTAAATTAGTATGACCTAGCTATCTATTTTTGGGAATAAGATCTCAATAATACCTACTATATCATCAATAGAGTTTTAATTAAACCTATTCATAAGAATAACCCTTATGAGTGTGGAATAATAGGAAACCATAAATTAATTACAATATAGTTCTTTTTCCAAAGTTGTTATTATTTATACTAAGGAAAATCTTGAAAAAATTTATTCCAAAAGTGATGAATAAATTCTTCATACCTATTGAATTTATAGAAAATCCTATAGAGTATTCAATAATAAGACCAAAACTATGGATGAATCGATCCATGTAAAACTTGATCAAAAAAATCCCCATGAGTTTGAGATCTCTATAGAAAACCTTGAGGATAAATTACCTTCTATGAACGTAAATTCCAAGCCATTAGATTTTGTTATAAATAAAGTATAAGAATCATCCAATTCTAAAGGATTTCCTGAACAGCCTATTTAAAATAAATAAGTAATCTGTCCTACCTTCCATAGATATATTAGAACTCTCAAAAAAACATCCTTTTGATGTTGTTGAACGATATCTAGAAAGAGGAACCCAAACTAGAGCTTCCGTAAGAAATCAATTTGAACATCAAGATTTCTTGTCTCATATTAAACCTAATAACATTAATGAAGAAATTAATGATGAATTACAGTTAATACAAATAAAATAATAGTTAAATCATTTTGAAAGAAACAATGTGTTGTAACATGTAGATAGACCCAATGACACTAGGACTATTAGAAAAAAATTGGTATTTTGGAATAGAGATAATGATACCTAAAATATAGTTAGAGACCAAGATATATTAGTTTCAAATGGTTAAATAATAGATGATGGAATTGACTATGAGGAAACCTTTACACCTATAACTAAAGTAAAGTATACAAGAGTCTTTTTTTCATATGCAACTCACCTTGATTTAAAATTTATCAAATGGAATTCAATATTTCATTCATAAATGTTTTTAATGTTTAGGAGGTTTGTGTTAAATAACCCCTAGTTTTCAAAATACTCATTTTCCTAATGAAGTTTATAAATTAACCAAATTTTTATATGGACTAAAATATATCCTTGAGCTTGGTATGAAAGGCTCAAAAAATTTCTAATATAAAAAGGAATAGTTGATCCAACCCTTTTTATAAAACCAATTTAAAAAGATGTATTAGTATTAAAAATCAATGTTGAAGATATTATTTTTGTATATTCAAAAACTTCTATTTGAACTAATTTTTCTAAAATGATGAAAAATTAATTTGAAATGATTTCAATGTGTGAACTCAAGTTCTTTCATGGAATTCAGATTTTTGAAAGAAATGAAATAATTATTTTGAACCAAAGTAAATATTAAAAATATCTTTTAAAGTTTTTTAATATGGATAGTAATAAAAGTAGTGATACTCCTATGAGTTCCACCTGTAAATTGGATCATGATGAAACTGGAAAATCAGGTTATCAAATCTGTTATAGAATTGTGTTTTGAATTATTCTCTATATGAATTCTACCCAACCATACATTATGTTTATTATGTGTATGTGTGCTTATTTTAAAGAAAATGTAACGGATTCACATCCTGTTACTGTTATATTAATTTTCAAATATCTCAAAAATACAACTAATTTAGGATTGTTTTTCCATAGAGGATAGATTTTTTGTTTTTTAGTTATTTTGATGCTGATTTTTGTGGATGTAAGTTAGATAGAAAAATCACCTCTAGAACATGTCACTGTTTTTGGGAAAGTCTCTAGTTTCATATTGTAGTAAAAATCTAATTTTTTTTCATTGTCTACAATTGATGTAGAATAAATAGTTGTAGGTAGTTTCTGTGCACAAATTTTGTGATGAAACACACATTACTATACTATAGATATTAATTATGACATCTCCATATAAACTGTGACATTAAAAGTGTGATAAATATATCTAAAAATCTGATTTCTCATTATAGACAAAAATCATATTGATATAAGAAATCACTTTTTGGGAGATCATTTTCGAAAGGGATATATTAATCTTGAATTTATTAGAACTGAGAATCAGTTTGCTGATATATTTACTAAACCATTGAATTTTGGGAAAATAAATTATATAATACATGAATTAGGAATGATAAATTTCTATTAAATAATATCTTTGGTTTTTATACATTTTTTTCATACCATTGGTTGTCATACCCTCAGTTGGCATAACATGGGTTTTCATACCATTTGTTTTCATGCCATTGGTTGTGGTACTGTTGATTGTTGTACATTTAATTCTATGCATTTGTGAAAGTTTTTCCGTTTCATGATATTATAAACCACCAGTTTATTTTCTAGTTTATTTCTTATACTAAGAACTGATGCTTATATTTATCTAGATTCTAAATTATATTTCACTTATAAATTCAATTTTAGAATACCTAATATCCCAAATGATATAAATAAAAAAAAGTATTTTCCCATAAAATATTGGGAACTTCTCTAAATTGGAATATCTCTCTCTAGATAAGAATAACTATTACCCTTCTTCATTTAAAACATTCACCATACCTTCGACTATGTTTTCATAGACAATATAAATGCTGATAATGAAGAGTCCTTTAGTTACCTCCCTATTCACATCTAAATCGTTAAATAAGTAGAAGGATTCATGTGTTCCTTATCGGGCTACTCCAGTTAACCCTGAGGTTACAAACCGTATTGTGGTACCATAAATGGAAGTAGACTCGAAATGGATACTTTTAAGAAATTACTCATGTTTTTTCAAAATAAAGGTTTTTAGATTGGTTTTAATCAAATAAAAGACTTTGTTTACCCAAAGATGGTTCATGTGTTTTATCATCATCTAGATTTTTCATTTAGTGAATATGGTATAGATTGGGTTAGAAGTAGTGTCAATGGACATATGTTCTGTTTTTCATCAAAAAATAGGCTAAGTGTTCAAAATTACCTCATGATAGAGTCCTTGATGAATATCTAAGGAACATTTCAGAAGCTAGTGACTTGTTCATTTATGGAGATTCCCTTACTGTAATAATGGGATTTGGTATAACAAGGAGGCGCCTTGCCTCTGAATTAGATGGAGAATGCTGGTTTTGGTTTAGGTTTTTACATAACATTATTTTCCTAAGGAAGGGAGTATAATAAATGCTAATATACTGTGATGCTTATCTCATATTTCATATGACATGAGTTCACAAGATTAATCTCTACGTATATTTAATGGTACATATGTCCGAGATGGGGAAGCCTTATTCAAGATCAAATCCATTTATCTACCTTAAGATGATTTCTATCATTATAAAGGGCAGGTGACTAGTTTAAGATGATGAATTGTATGTGGTTGATTATGGTGGTTTCTAGATAACAAGTGCCAAATTTTATATACATAAGATAAGATGGAACCCATGGAAGATACAATGGGTTGAAGATTCTGAGAAACTATATAAAGAGTATAATCCAATTGATCATCCCAGTAGACCTAATGATGAAATTGATTCTATTTTGTAACCTAATGTGGTAGTGGACTACTCTAATGTAGAGAAAGAATATTTTCTTGTTGAAGAAGAAGACAAAAGGGATCAATAAATTAATTAAGGGATTGACCTTGATATATCTCCTAAAGATTATCCCATCAACCCTGGAGGTCTTAGTCCACCTATTAGGTTTTCCAAAAGAGAGAAATTCATTAATAGTGATGAAGATGAGATTGAGGTCTCTAGAGAAGATCAATATAGATGTTTTATTTCAACTGAAGATGATAATGATTACAATGAAGAGGAAGAATAAAAGGAAGAAAAAGATCGAAATGATAAGTGGCTACAAATGATGGAACTGATGATGAAATTGATTATGAACTTGATAATGAATGTAGCTGAATGAAGAGGAAAGATGTAGAAATTATTCAAGAGATTAAGGATTCACATTTTACTAGAATCATTCCCCATAAGTGGAGACAGTTTATGAAGCTCCAACTACAGATCTTGTTGAGGCTAGTTTAGTTTCCATTGGTCAAGATGTTTCCGATTCTACTGTGGCTGAGAGGATGAGTGTCCTATCTGATAGGGAATATCATGTTTTTTAACAATAAAATAATGATATTCTAGAAGTATATTTTAGAAATGAACCTCAGTTTTATGTTTAAAATTATCATTCGGAAGAAAAATTTTAATGTGAATCTACAACTAGTGATGATCTTAGATATTTGATATGCAAGAAGTAACCACTATTGATACTCATTCAAAAGTTCAGCCTACTAGTTTTAGACTCTCAGTGGATAATTATAGTTCATAAAATAAAAAGAATCAATGATTTTTAGTTTTTTATACTACTATGGTTTTTTTCCATAGTTTCTATTTCTGAGAGTTGGATTGTCCCAATGGAAGAGGAGTGATGAAATTTCACTACTTCTACAAGGATTCATCCAAGGACTGATAAAGCAAAAATAAATTTAGAAGGTGATAATAAGGGATCATTGATAACATAGGATGATATTGATGGAATAATTGAGATGTTTAGCTTTGTGAGATAGACTGTATCTAAACCTTCTCCAACTCCTCCAGTAGTTCCCTTGAATATTGTCACACAGATGGCTTAAAATTTTTCAGTTAAAAGTTAATGAATGAGTTCCAAAAGTGTGTAATTCAACAGTCCCCTCTCTTGAAAAATATTTTTTATGAATACATGTTTGATTTTTTTGGGTAGATTTTTCATGATTTTAAACCATAGATGGTGCAAGACATCTTTGAAATCGAGATTGCAAATGGAAAAGTCCAATGTGAGCATGAATCTCTTAAATCATTACTTGATGAACTGAAAAACGAGTTCAGATGTTATTTGAATGGTATTTATAGAAGTATTTTAAAAACTTCCTTAAAATCTTCTATTCCTTCTACTCCAGTGGCCATTCTAATCATGATTCTTGTCAAGATTCTATAGTTTCATTGTAAATTCATAAAATGTTTGAGAATGGAAAATATCTTGATCATATGATGATATAAAAATATTCCAAGGATATGAATGCTAATAGAGATATTATTACTATGTCTATGAAGTTATATCTCTTAAGAATCTATACAAAACATGCTATGGATTCCCATTTTAAATACTTGGTTGAGAATTTGACATTTACTCTAGTGACTCAAAACATCAGAGAGTAAGTTATGAAACATAATGAAATCATTCCTAGTCTTCAATCCTTTATGGAGAATAAGGATGATTTCAATAGGTTTATAAAAAAGGGAGGAAAATTTATTATAGATTTTATCAATCTCATGAAGCCTCATCTATATGTTCAAACTACTACAATTATAGCTCCAGATAACCTTCATATTCCATTAACCACTACTAGAATCAATTCCAGACTTGTGTACCCTTAACCTCATCTATAATACTGTTATACCTTTTAATCCAACAAATTTTCACCTTTACCACCTCGACATCAAACTTTTCCCATGACTCCTACAACGACACTTGGACATTTACGGCTAGTTGTCTATAGAGATTTAACATCCTCCATCACATCAGCTTCTCCCATGGTATCGAAACCTACTCATATCTCTTTAGCCTCTTCCCCCGACACATTTGTTAATGGGAATGAACAGATGGGCCCTACTTCTAATGTTTAACATTTATATTTTATTGTATTGGACTTCAATATCTTTGGTGGGATCTTTCTTGTTATAGCATTTTGATCATTCCTCTGAATATATTTCTAACCTCTTATTATATCTTTTTTAAATATTATCTTCCATTGCACATATCTTAATTTTTCCATCATTACATTTTTGATAATCCCCAATGGGGTATATTTTTTATTGAATACATAATTTTTTGGATATCTTTTACTCTATTTTATTACTTTTTACTTTATTTTTGGTTCATTCTTATCGTTATCATTGATGCTATTTGTTTTTAAATTTATAGACTTATTTTCATGAAATGATTTGTGATCATTAAAAGGGGGATATTGTTGATCTCTTGTATTTAATGATCCCAAAATCATGTTTTTAATAGTTCTAATAATTATCATGTTATATATAATAAATATGTATTTTGAGAACAGGTGAAAAATCTCACTAGGTATGAGACATTATTGGTCATGACACACCTCTAGTTCAAATATTCTCAATGTATGAAATACCACTAGGATATCACACCACTTCAATTTCATACCACTGGACTGAATAATTAACTATGTATGAGACACCTTTGATCTATATAGCATTAGGATTTTATGTTGCCAGAGGATAATTTTGGCTAAGTGTGAGATACCACAAGATGAGAGACTTTTCATGTCACACCGTTCAACTCATAACAATGACACTGAAATTTTTCCTTTGTCTGAGACATTGCCAGAGCATACACCACTAGGAAAGTCACCACTAGCTTTATGGAAATTTGGATAAGTCTAAGTCACCTCATGAACAACATACCAACAAAGTAATATACCGTCAATGTTATACCACCAGTGTCATGCCACTAGAACCTGAAACACAACCAGAGATTAATACACCATCACTGTTTATATTACTTCACTTATTTTTTAAATTATATAATTTCAATAGATATATTAAGTGAAGTTGATACTATTTACTATTTTAATTATTGTTCCTTAAATGTATGTTCGAAATTATGTAGGAACTTTAAGTACGAGGAAGAATCTCTAAATATTTTCATCATTGATATTGCTGATAAAAGTGAAACATACTATATAGTGAAAAAGAAAGATAACACACCCAAGAGAAATTACAGAATCATGAACTACCAAATCATATCGAGTTGTACCTACTTTAAATCAAAAGTGCTGACTTGCTGAGAACTATCGATGTTAAATTGAAACTCCATCATCTCATTTAGTGCCTTTTTCCAGTCAGAAAAATAGAGTTTGTGAAACTCTGTTTTTCTAAATATTTTATGAAGACTCAACTCAATACTCATTTATGAACAAAGTCCTAATTCAAAATCTTGATTGAAACAAACTGATCATCTATAAAATATATAGTCCTTGATTTCTTGTTCCTGTTTATATTTTAAACATTTAAGTAGTGTATGATATTTTATATTTTACATAAGCACAATGTCTCATATGCTAAACTAGACGATATATAATATCTTCTCAAACTTTCTTCTCATTTCCCCCCATTGTATAAGAGTGGTAGTGGTCCTTATGTGGCCTGTTTATCTTTGCTCATAATAATAATTATCCAAGTGGTAGTGTGTGACCTAGAAAGTGTTATCTATAGTAAAATCAGTTCCAGGTTGTGGACAATATGTTTATATTTTATAAAATTCTTAGTGGTGTGTGATAACCAAGTGGAGAGGGATATATCTTCACATGAGAATGAACGTCCTGTATTCATTTTTTTCCATTTTGTGTTTTTAAATTTGTTTTTTGGGTTTTTGATTAAAAATTTAAAACAGTTTTTATTATCAACAAAATTTATACGTTGTTATTTTATTTTTATTTGTGTTCATATATTATTTTAATCAATTAAATTTCTTTAAGAGGATTAAATAATATTATATACATTAATCTTAGACCTAATCAGTTTTAATATAAATATTCTGAACGATTAATATATATATATATATAATACTACTTATTTTGATAATCTATGGTATATTTTAATATTTTGGGGATTTTAAATATTCCTTTTTTGATATAAATTTTTATTGGGTACTCAATTCACCCCCTCTAGAGATACTCACTCTAAACAACACATTTTATTTTGGTAACTGATATTTCTCATGATAAATATTGATGCATCGAGGGGCTATATAATTTTGAGCATCACCCATCACTATAAGGCTGAAGAATTACCCACATATAATATGATCGATTTAATTCATAAATCTACATTCCATATCATCATATTTAATTTTTTAATAATATGTAACTGTTTATCAATATTTCCCTCGTTAATCTAATAACATTCAAAGTAAAAAAGCAATAGGTAAAAATGGTATATTATTTATAAAATAATCATATTCATCGGATCTTGATGGGAGTTTCTATCCTGAAGTGTTATTTTTCATGTCTCCTAAAGACTACATATCTAGAGGTGTTGGTAATATCTTGAAGGTTCTACCCTTTATGCATGAGGTTATTTCTAACATGAAGACAAGTTATTTCAGACAGTGTGATATATTGAAATTGTTATTTCTTCCATATTGATATATCATCATGTATATATCTCATTTGTATGTTGGTCTAAACTCATTACACCTAAATAATAAATTAAAACATAATTGTTTTAATAAAATTTTTTGGGTCATTAATTGGGTAACACATTCATGTCACCCTTGCTCTAAAAAAATCTATCTCATGCTTAAGTGTTCCACATAGATCATATAACATGGATTCATTCGACATCACCATTTAATACAAAATAAACGAATATATAATAACTAAATGAAAGTCTATAATCAATAAATATAGGTTTAATAAGGTGAATACCCTTTATAGAGAAATGGGTATGGTGTTCACTACAGAATGATTTTGGTGGGGAAAATCACGTTGCAACTTCGGTAGCATAATGACATTATATAGAGATTCATAACTTCGGTTGGTGAGAGAGAAAGGGTTCTATCACCATTTATACATGAAATATATTGTAAGGGAATCATGGAACATAATATCCCAACATATTAAATGGAATTTAGATGCATAATATAGAAGAAATGATTGAATAAAAATAAGAAGAGTGAAAAACCTTAGAGAATTTCAGCATGGTTACTGGTGTACATGGAAGGAAGTAATGATATAGAAAGGGTATCTAATTATTAAAACATAGGTAATGAAGTATGGGGTAGGTGATGAGTCATACCCCAAAATTTTTAACTGAAAATAAATGTGTATAACAACATTAAAAAACTTAGAGCAAAATGAGATAGGAAGGAATCCCATACTCGGATGTGTGATCCCAATGTCATGGGAGAGGCATCTTAGGTGATTGGTAGTGTCTTGGGAGGATTCTAGAGAGGTGAGGACATATTAAAAATGTGATACAAGGAATTTGAGTGAATATAAGTGAGATATTGTGAGTGTTTATATAGGAAATAATAGGTGATTTCTTTAATATTTCACAAACATAGGTTTTGGAATCGATATAATTAAATATTCAAAACCAAAAAAATTTCCATGGTTTTTACCAATGGTTTTTTCCAAATATGAGTGGAAAACAATATTTTATAAGGCCAATGTGTAACACCCCGAGATTGTATGAGAAATATTCTTATAATTTCATTAATGTCTTGTGTTGTATGCTACACCAAGATTACCTTGCGGTATACCCAACACCGTATTACCATGCAGTATACGCAACACTATTCTGGTATCGTGTTACACACAATTTTGATAATAGTTATTCTACGCAACATTGAGTATATATATATATATATATATATATATTCAATGTATAAATGAAATATGGTTGGATTATGTTATATGAAACAACGAAGGATTCTTTCACAACACGCAACCCTGACTTGGCTTGCATTACAGGCAATCACGACCTTCCTCAATAGCATGTGTTGTACGCAATACCGGGTTATACTAAACAACGATATATTATTATAATATTATTATGAACTAGCCGTTATGAATAGTATTAACTAAATTTTTAATTTTATAACATTATTATTCATCTTACACATTTTCTAGAACATGGTATAAGAACAAAATAAATATTTCGGGTAAAATAAGTATTTTTAAAAAAATACAGTTTTGCCACCTTTTGATGGCGCAACCAGTTTAAATATAGTTTTTGACATGTTTATAAGTTCAATTTGACAAAATAAAATTCTTCTTTGGAATCATGAAATAAAAATTTACTTTGGATAAATTTTTCGTATTATTCTGGTAACTTTCATATTTTGATGAATAGTAAAAACACACAATATTTTAATGAAAAACAACTTTTTTCATCGTAATAATTTATATGGTAAAATTATAATATTGAATGGTTTTAAAGTATAAATATAATATATTTTTACCATTTAATAGAATTTATGTCATTAGAATTGATTTTACATTGAATTCGTAGGTTAAATCAATTCAATCTTTTACAATGTTTTAAACAAAAACCCGTTTTCATTCGACAACGGGATTAATTTTAATTTAATTTCTGAAACTTATATGTATTGAATTTGAAAAAATCGATTCCATATTTCGAATCAGTGGGTCCAAATTATGTTAATAGGCTACCTTTTATTTTTGGGAATTATGAATAGTAACTACGGTAAATTTTATTTACCTTAGTTAAAGGTATATCGAGTAATTAAGGGTAAATATAATATTATAAAATTACCCTAACACATGCCAAAATTCTATTGGATGGCTAAAAGTAAACCAATATCAACTAAGTGTTAGATTAGATTCATTTTATGGACTTTTGACCATGAAAATAATTTAATTATTATTAAAACCAAAGAAAGTGACATCAAGTCACTCTCTTAAATATTATAAGTATATAATTTTAATTTATTGATAAACATCATAAAACTTCGAACATGAATAGTCTCTAAAAATCTAATACAATTATCTAAATCATGATAATTTATTTATAATTTTTAGGGATTATATAATTGTTATTAATAGTGATACAGTAATGATACATAAATTATTTATTAAGTGAAAAATAAGTAATATAGTTTTTATTGAAATAATAATACCCATTAAAAGGCCCAAAAACCTGAAAAAAACTTATTATTAGTGTATATATACACCTTAATAATCCAATGACCAAATATATAACCGTTTGGATCCTTATACAAGCAATTATGGCACTTATATTATTTTATTTTAAATGATGCCAAAGTTGTCGCCTTCATAATTTAATAAATATAACAATTTAACTATTGTGATTTTAAGATGATAAATTCGAGTAAAAGTATTATTGTAAAAGTTAATATATTTATCTTCATAATAGTATTTTATTTTTAATTTTTAAGAAACATATAAGTATATTAAATAATTATACAAAAATGTTGTAGTAATTATTTTATTAAGAGATAAAACAAATGGTTTTAAAAATAATAAAATAAATATTATATGAACTATTTAATGTTCTCCACTAATTTTATAGATACATATGACCTTTTATAAATCTAGTAAAGCTTTTAGTTTGAACATATCTTCTGTATATATTTTATTTAAATTCAAATAAATGAATGGTGTCAAAATTGACACCATTGTTATTTTATAAAAATAACATATTATAAAATTGTATAAAAATCACAAAAATATTTAAAAATTATAAATTTTACTTTATATGGTCTATAATGTTATAAAGTAAACAATTATAGATAATTCAAAACAAATAAGTAATTATTTATTATAATTTAAAATTTAGAATTTTATTACCACAAATAATCTTAAATAGATTAAATAAAGATAAATCAAAATGATAAGGTTTAAAATAAGATCCAAACATGTCTAAATTTGATTGGTTGATGAGATTACAACCCTATCTCATCTAATATTCGAATATGAGTCATTTTTGGAGGTTTTTAAGTGCGGTTAGATTTATTATAATTTAATATTTTTAAGAATTCCAAAGGTGTCCCTCTCCTCCCTTATAAAAGGGCACCTCCTCCCTCTCCTTCTCACACAAATTTGAGCCTTCAAGCTCGGCCAAACCCTGACAAATTATCTTCTCCACTTCCCTAGAAACATCCTAGAGGTTATGGTCTACTTTAAAGACCATACTTTGTGCCCAAGAGGAGGTTTCAAAGAGGCATATCGAAGAAGAGGTAATTTCTTCTCCCGATTCTTTCAAGTTTCTTTCGTCAACTTCTTCTTCTTTAGTTGTTTCATTATAAAGTAATAACATAAGTATCACTAATATACTTATTTGTTATTATAATTATTAAACAACCCCATTTCACCTTTTATCCATCCTATGCAAAACAAAATCACCGCGCGTGCGTACGTACGGAATACCGTCTCCACGCTGTGGTGTAATCTGTTTTTCCACCAACACCTTACATGGATGGGTATAATGGTGTAAATAATAAATATACATAGTTATTATAGCATCATACTTATTCTGATATATTGTATCATCCACTCCAATTCAATTCAATAATTATGGAAACGATATCATCACTCGTGCGTACGTACGGACTACCGTCTCCACGACACAATGATATTCATTCTCCATGTTAACAATTTAAGAATGATTATAAAGTATATATAAGCAATAATAATGAAATATATGACATTATAAAGATACTGGATTTATTTATATGTGTATGTCATCTACTTAATTCCATTCAACTCAATGAGGAAATGAAAATAGCGTTCATGCGTATGTACGGCCTACCGTCTCCATGAACGGTGTATTTCTTTCCATTTATCAATCTATTATATATATGTATATTCTGAATATATGTTATATATAAATCATGTTTTATATTCTGGAATTATGTAATCTTGATCTAAGTAATCATATGAATAATTACAAGTCAAAACACGGACGAAAAATGAAACGATTTTACCCAAAACACTCTTTAACATGGAATTTACAAAAGAACGGGTAATATAAAGTCATAAGTGAACCATATATGATATCATAAAAATGAATATGATTCTGTAATAAGTCAATGACATTATTTAAATCATTATACAGGAGGTTTGGATACATATGAAGCATATCAGACATAAAATCAGAGATAAATTTTGCAAAACTCATTTTTATCCGAGATTGCTTATTCGTAAGTATTTACTGGGGTTATTTCTATCATCCATGTCCATGTTTTGTAAAAGTGTTTTCATGTATTTTTAAAGTCATTTTTACCCATTTTTGACTTTTTTACTTTTACTACATGTCATTTAAGGAATCTTCCTTTTGTTTACGTTATGAGGTACTTTTTTAACTTTTTCGACAAAAGTACGAGAAGAATGTTTTTTTTAACTTATACGACATGAAAGGATTTTTACAGTTTCATAAAGCTTTATTTTCATGAAGCTTCCTCCAAAATATTTCATTAATGTTTTCAACTAAATCTCTTTCTTTTGAAAATGCATGGCGTTTTGTGAAAAGAAATTGATTTTGAAGAAGAAAGGATATTTTCCTCAAGAATTAATTTCAAGTATTTTATCAAAACCATTTTTCATTTAAGATGACATTATTTCATATGTGTATTTTTCAAGTATCATGTCTCTATGATTTAAATGGTTTCAATTTTCTTTTTATGAAATGATATCTATTTCTTTTATATGGATTATGTGATGATGGAATGATGTTTATGAAACCCATTTTGTTTATTGGGTTATTATGAATGATGTATGTTTTTTTGTGGCACAAGTAAGAATGATTTCATTATGAGATGGGTGGGACCTATATCTTCCTCCAATGCATTGGGTAAAGATTTTATATCTCATGAGATAGACATGGCTGGAACAGTAAGTTAATCCGGTTCAGTGTTACAGGACTGAAACGAGGAGTGAACTCGATTCAGAATGGGACTTTGTCCACTAAGATGGTCTTGGCAGCAATGCCTTGGCTACTATGGAAATCATTACATGTGTTTAATGGATTCCACAATTACATGTTTTATTCCCATGCTATTTTATCATGGTTTATGTTCCATTATGATATATTCCTTATGTACTTCCATGTTTTTTGTCATTTCTCAAGATTTTAATGTTTAAACATTATGTTAATGTTTTTAAGTTCCAATGTATATGGTATGTTTTATTTTAACCATGCCTACCCTTACTGAGCATTTGAGCTCACCCTTTTTATGTTTTATTTTCCCCCAGGATATAAAGAATGATTTTAGGTTAGGAAAAAAAAAGTGGAAGATCTTTATGGGAGATGTTTAAGATCTTTCACCACGATTAGAAGATTACGTTCCAAGTTTCCA
Organism: Viscum album; assembly: GCA_963277665.1. NCBI lineage: Eukaryota > Viridiplantae > Streptophyta > Magnoliopsida > Santalales > Viscaceae > Viscum > Viscum album. The sequence continues at coordinate 1,400,647,822 of OY728125.1, forward strand.
AAGACACTAAACTATTACGGTCCTTGTGTGTCTGTTTTTGTTATGTATTAAGTATTCCGCAAAAGTAATGTAATGTCCATGTACATCAAGCGTAGGGTCTCTAATGTTGGTATCAGAGGAAAATTTTAGTCAACCTTTATAAACTAGGATGCGAAAACGTTAGTGAGATACCTAGAGATATTTCTATGGTATGTCTAGGGATGTACCTTAGGATAAGAATACGTATAGGATATAGTCCTAGAACTACGGTAATGATATTAGAATTTAACCTATGATGTTAGATATTGAGGGTGCTCCCCCTTTACTATGTTGTTTTCCCTAGCATGATTTTTGCCTCTCGCACTATTCTTTTTGGGTTTTAGAAAATGGCTGGAAACAGGAAGATTCATGATAATGGAGGATATGATGGACAATGGAATGATATTATTCATGAGAAACCAAATGAAATGGGATTTGGAAGTCCAAACATCGTTATTATTCCTAATCAGCAATCTCATAATATGATCAATAATCTCAACTTTGGTAAGTTTCCCGACTCAGATAATAAGAGAATGATGGAGTTTCATGATGATCATAGAGGAAAGAAAGTTCAATTTCCCTCATGTAAATCATATGGGAAGAGGCATCGGGGAGATTAATTCAAGGGAACTGGAAGATTCTTTGGTTGTGGAAAAGAAGGACACAAAGCCAGTAAGTGCAAAGGAAAAGGTTCAGTTAACACCATGGATAAGGATAATGGTATTGCTATGACATCAACAATGGTTAAATATTTTAAATGTGGAACGTACGGGCATTATAGAAACCAATTCCCTAAGGGAAAGTCTCATGAAGAGAATCATTATGGTCGTATGGGGAGTATTTATGTAGATGATGATGAAGAGACTACGTATGATATGTGAGATGAAAGAATTGTTGAAGCTCGGTCAATGGTTTACGAAGGTAGTGGAATAATTACATTTTTATCAAGTGTAATGTTGTATAATTAATCTCATGGTACTATAGAATAAAGTGACATCTAAGGATTGTTACACTGTGATCTTTCCTTGTGTTTTGAAAGTGTATGATTAATGGTACCAGTATCCATGAAAGGTTATTCAGACATTTTTGGAATATAGATGATATGTGCATAATGAAGTGATAAGGAGAAAATTACATATTTGATAGTATTCATGAGCTCATGACCGATATAAGGAGAATGTTATATCACGGTTTGAGTATATAGAATTTTTGGATTTTGGTATGTGGAAAGAGTTAACTTTTGACAGCATTCATGTTTTCACTAATGTTTAATGGGTATTCATTTTTCAAGAGAATACATGATTAAGGAATTCACATGATTGGAATGTGACCAACAAGATATATGGGGGATAAATGATATTATTCACATGCTTGGTTGATGAAATTTCAAGTAATTGTTTTCTTTATACTATGAGCTTGGACCGAAGTATTTTAGATAAGTCTAAAGATTGGAATGGATTATGTTGGACATAAGTTAATATTGTTTAAGGATATAACTTTTTTCGATATTATTGATGGGATGTTATAGTAATGTAGTTTTAGAAAAAGGACAACCTGTAGGATGGGCGACATCCCATCGCGTCGGACAAGGCTGTGGGAATCAAACCCACAACCGAAGTGCAACTGGCCTTTATCGCCTACCACTGGCCTACAGGAAGTCCCTGGTTAGTAGAAACTAGTTTTATTTTATTATGAGGTATGATATATGAAGTATAAGTTCATTTTTGGAATCGTATACGATTAACCTCAACATAGATGGACTTATGTATATTTGATAACTTTTGCTAACCTTTTGTTTGAAATAGATGGAATGACCCATCATTCTATCACATGATCTATTAACACTTCATGAATAACAAATTCAACTTCATTTATTTAAGAGATGAAGTGGAAATTGTTCAAAGCAAGAACAATAATGAAATTGTACCAAAATCATTTAAGTATTTCTTTTAATTCATCAACTTTAGGGAAATGATCTTGAAAACCAAAAATGTTGTCCTAGTTCCCTTATATCTGAATAATCAGATGGTACCTTAGATCATCACAAATCAATAGCTTTGTGATTGTTGGCTTTTTCATAGCCATGTTCTCTTCTACTCTACATCAGAACTTGATGGTTAGATGTTTCTTCAATATCCATATTTTCACCTATGTTCTCCTACGTGGAAACCCCGTGATGAGTTAATTTGGGTAACTATTACATTTCATACTTTAGTTATTAAAATCCATTTTTTGGTATTCCTTTTTACGATGTGGGTTTCTATTAAACAAACTTTCGAGTAGTAAACCATTTATAACCTCGACGAATTTCGAGGGAGAAATTCATTTTAAAGGGGGTAGAATGTAACACCCCGAGATTTTATGAAAAATATTTTTTTAATTTCATTAATTTCTTGTGTTGTATGCTACACCAAGATTACCTTGCGCTATACGCAACACCGTATTAGCTTGCAGTATATGTAACACTATTCTTGGATCGTGTTACACACAATTTTGATAATAGTTATTCTACGAAACATTGAGTATATATATATATATATTAAATTTATAAATGAAATATGGTTGGATTCTGTTATATGAAACAACGAAGGATTATTTCACAACATGCAACCCTGACTTGGCTTGCATTACACGCAATCACGACCTTCCTCGATAGCGTGTGTTGTACGCAATACCGGGTTTTACTAAACAACGATATATTATTATATTATTATTATGAACTAGCCGTTATGAATAGTATTAACTATATTTTGCATTTTATAACATTATTATTCATCTTACACATTTTCTAGAACATGGTATAAGAACAAAATAAATTTTTCGGGTAAAATAAGTATTTTTCAAAAAATGTAGTTTTGCCGCCTTTTGATGGCGCACCTAGTTTAAATCTAGTTTTTGATATGTTTATAAGTTCAATTTTACAAAATAAAATTCTTCTTTTGAATCAAGAAATAAAAATTTACTTTGGATAAATTTTTCGTATTATTCTGGTAACTTTCATATTTTGATGAATAGTAAAAACACGCTATATTTTAAAGAAAAACAACTTTTTTCATCGTAATAATTTATATGGTTAAATTATAATATTGAATGGTTTTAAATTATAAATAAAAAATATTTTTACCATTTAATATAATGTATTTCATTAGTGTTGATTTTACATTGAATTCGTAGGTTTAATCAATTCAATCTTTTGCATTGTTTTAAACAAAAACTCATTTTCGTTCGACAATGGGATTAATTTTAATTTAATTTATGCAACTTCTGTGTATCGAATTTGAAAAAATGGATTCCATATTTGGAATCAGTGGGTAAAAATTATGTTAATAAGCTACTTTTTTATTTTTGAGAATTATGAATAGTAACTACTTTAAATTTTATTTACCTTAGTTAAAGGTAAATCGGGTAATTAAGGGTAAATATAATATTATAAAATTACCCTAACAGATGAAAAAATTCTATTAGATGGCTAAAAGTAAACCCATATCAACTAAGGGTAAGATTAGATTCATTTTATGGACTTTTGACAATGAAAATAATTTAATTATTATTAAAACCAAAGAAAGTGACAACATGTCACTCTCTTAAATAGTATAAGTATAATAATTTTAATTTAGTGATAGACATCATAAACCTTCGAACATGAATACTCTCCAGAAATCTAATACAATTATTTACATCATGATAATTTATTTATAATTTTTAGGGATTATATAATTGTCATTAATGGTGATACATTAATGAAACAAAAATTATTTATTAAGTGGAAAATAAGTAATATAGTTTTTATTGAAATAATAATACCCATTAAAAAGCCAAAAAACCTGACCAAAACTTATTTCTAGTGTATATATACACCTTAATCATCCAATGACCTAATATATAACCGTTTGGATCCTTATACCAGCAATTATGACACTTATATTATTTTATTTTAAATGATGCCAAAGTTGCCACCTTCATAATTTAATAAATATAACAATTTAACTATTGTGATTTTAAGATGCTAAATTCTAGTAAAAGTATTATTGTGAAATTTAATAGATTTATCTTCATAATAGGATTTTATTTTTAATTTTTATGCAACATAGATGTATATTAAATAATTATACAAAAATGTTGTAGTAATTATTTTATTAAGAGATAAACAAAATGGTTTTAAAAATAATAAAATAAAGATTATATGAACTATTAAATTTTCTCCACTAATTTTCTAGATACATATGACCTTTTATGAATCTATTAAAGATTTTAGTTCGAACATATCTTCTGTATATATTTTATTTAAATTCAAATAAATGAATGGTGTGTAAATTGACACTATTGTTATTTTATAAAAATAACATTTTATAAAATTGTTTAAAAATGACAAAAATATTTAAAAATTATAAATTTAACATTATATGGTCTATAATGTTATAAATTAAAAAATTATGGAAAATTAAAAACAAATAAGTAATTATTTGTTATAATTTAAAATTTAGAATTTTATTACCACAAATAAACATAAATAGATTAAATAAAGATAAATCAAATTGATAAGGATTAAAATAAGATCCAAACATGTCTAAATTTGATTTTTTGATGAGATTACAACCCTATATAATCTAATATTCTAGTATGAGTCATTTTTGAAGGTTTTTAAGTGGGTTTAGATTTATTATAAATTAATATTTTTAAGAATTCCAAAGGTGCCCCTCTCCTCCCTTATAAAAGGGAACCTCCTCCCTCTCCTCATCAGACCAATTTGAGCCTTCAAGCTCGGCCAAACCCTAACATATTATCTTCTCCACTTCCCTAGAAACATCCTAGAGGTTCTGGTATACTTTATAGACCAATCATAGTTCCCTAAGAGGAGGTTTCAAAGAGGCGTATCGAAGAAGAGGTAATTTCTTCTCCCGATTATTTTAAGCTTCTTTCTTCTTCAACTTCTTCTTCTTTTTTTGTTTAATTATAAAGTAATAACATCAGTATCACTAATATACTGATTTGTTATTATAAATATGAATCAACCCCATTTCACCTTCTATCCATCCTACGGAAAACAAAATCACTGCGCATGCGTACGTACGGAATACCGTCTCCACGCTGTGGTGTAATCTGTTTTTCCACCAACACCTTACATGGATGGGTATAATGGTGTAAAGAATAACTATACATAGTTATTATAACATCATACTTATTCTGATATACTGTATCATCCACTCCAATTCAATTCAATAATTATGGAAACGATATCATCACTCGTGCGTACGTACGGACTACCGTCTCCACGACGCGATGAGATTCATTCTCCATGTTAACAATTTAAGAATGATTATAAAGTATATATAAGAAATAATAATGAAATATTAGAAATTATAAAGCTACTGGATTTATGTATATATGTATGTCATCTACTTAATTCCATTCAACTCAATAAGGAAACGAAAACAGCGTTCATGCGTACGTACGACCTACTGTCTCCATGAACGGTGTATTTCTTTCCATTTATCGATCTATTATATATATATGTATATTATGAATATATATTATATATAAATCATGTTTTATATTCTGGAATTATGTAATCGTGATCTAAGTAATTATATAAATAATTACAAGTCAAAACACGGACGACAAATGAAATGATTTTACCCAAATCACTCTTTAACATGGAATTTACAAAAGAAATGGTAATATAAAGTCATAAGTGTACCATATATGATATCATAACAATTAATATGATTCTGTAATAAGTCAATGACATTATTTAAATAATTATACGGGAGGTTCGGATACATACGAAGCATATCAAACATAAGGTAAGGGATAAATTTTGCAAATCTCATTTTTATCCGAGATTGCTTATTCGTATGTATTTACTGGGGTTCTTTCTATCATCCATGTCCATGTTTTGTAAAAGTGTTTTCATGTACGTTTAATGTAATTTTTACCCATTTTTTACTTTTTGACTTTTACTACATGTTATGTAAGGAATATTTCTTTTGTTTACGTTACGAGGTACTTTTTTAACTTTTTCGACAAAAGTACGAGAAGAATGTTTTTTTAACTTATACGACATGAAAGGATTTTTAAAGTTTCATAAAGCCTTATTTTAATGAAGCTTCCTAAAAAAGATTTCATTACTGTTTTCAACAAAATCTCTTTCTTTTAAAATTGCATGACGTTTTGTGAAAAGAAATTGATTTTGAAGAAGAAATGATATTTTCCTCAAGAATTCATTTCAAGTATTTTATCAAAACCATTTTTCATTTAAGATGACATTATTTCATATGTGTATGTTTCAAGTATCATGACTCTATGATTTAAATGGTTTCACTTTTCTTATTATGAAATGATATCCATTTCTTTTATATGGATTATGTGATGATGGAATGATGTTTATGAAACCCATTTTGTTTATTGGGTTATTATGAATGATGTATGTTTTTCTTGTGGAACAAGTAAGAATGATGTCATTATGAGATGGGTGGGACCTATATCTCCCTCCAATGCATTGGGTAAAGATTTTATATCTCATGAGATAGACATGGCTGGAATGGTAAGTTAATCTGGTTCAGTGTTACAGGAGTGAAACGAGGAGTGAACTCGATTCAGAATGGGACTTTGTCCACTAAGATGGTCTTGGCAGCAATGCCTTGGCTACTATGAAAATCATTACATGTGCTTAATGGATGCCACAATTACATGTTTTATTCCCATGATATTTTATCATGGTTTATGTTCCATTATGATCTATTCCTTATGTACTTCCATGTTTTATGTCGTTGCTCAAAATTTTAATGTTTAAACATTATGTTCATGTTTTTAAGTTCCAATGTATATAGTATGATTTATTTTATCCATGCCTACCCTTACTGAGCATTTGAGCTCACCCTTTTTATGTTTTATTTTCCCCCAAGATCAAAAGAATGGTTTTAGGTCAGGAAACAAAAAGTGGAAGATCTTTATGGGAGATGTTGAAGATCTTTCACCATGATTAGAAGATTACGTTCCAAGTTTTTCAAAGACACTAAACTATTACGGCGCTTGTGTGTATGTTTTTGTTATTTATTAAGTATTCCGAAAAAGTAATGTAATGTCCATGTATATCAAGCTTAGGGTCTCTACACAATGGCTTAATATATTAAATTATTATCCTTTCTTATGTGGAGGTGAGTCACACCATCATGAAAATGAATTTAAAATCAAAAAATATATTATACTCATTCGAGGATTCACTAAGGAATGAAAAAATAAGTCAAAATAATTTAAAATAAAATTATTTTAATGGTAAAACATATATTTGTCTGAATATTTTCTTTATAGAATTTTATTACATCACTATTTGGCTATTGTGATGTCATAAAACACAGTATATATTTATTCGGTATTTAATTTTTCCCCAAAAATTCGACTATCTCAGAAAATTTTGAAACATTCCCTATTGGATAATTTCATTGTCCTAATTCCAAAAATAATATTCATTCTATCTTTTTTTTCTAAATATTTAAATTTTATCTTTTAAAATGAGAACCGATATTTATTGAAACTATAATTTTTTTGAGATAAATAGTTTTTAAACCTTAATAAAAATTACTGTTGACTTCAAAAAAATTATATGATCATTTATATTAAATAAAATTATTTTAATAATACTATATTATTAAAATATAATTTAATTAAAAAATCTATTAATTCATCAAAATAGATTTCTGAATCAAATTTGAATATTAACCAATAAAACAATTTGTGCTTTATTATATCAATATATATATATATTGTTGAGTCAATAAGGGTTTCCTTATGACTTTTCCATTTCTTCATGTAAGTGGGAGATTGTTGAGTCCTTAAGGTTTCCTTACGACTTTACCATTCCTCTTGTTTTGAAAATCACAAACACCTTATCTTAATGCAAATTTCAATCACCCTATATTTTACCCTTATAAGGAAAATTTTCTTCCCATGGAAATTTATCCTTACCATGTTCTGTTTTCCCATATCAAAATATTTCTAATTATAAAAATCATATTGAGACCAAAATCTCTGAATCATATAATACTTAGATATGAAGCATTCGGTTTAAGACTCCGAATTCTAGTTACGAACTCTCATGAAGTTCAACTTCGAATTGTGGTTACGAACTCTCATGAAGTTCAACTCCGAATTCTGGATACGAACTCTCATGAAGTTCCACTCTGAATTCTGGATACGAACATTATGAAGTTCAAGTCTGAATTCTGGATACGATCATTCATGAAGTTCGACTCCGAATTACGATTATGATCTTATTTAAAGTTAGACTATTAATTCTGAATACAAATTTTGGTTACTAACTTGTCTATGTTTTGACTCTGAGTTCTCTGAATTCAGACTTCAAACTCCTATGAGCTATGACTCCTAATTCTCATGAAATATAAATCTGAACTTTGTAAGTTCAGGTTCCAAATTCTTATGAATTCATAATCTTAATTTTCTTGAAATTCAGACTCCAGATTTCCATAGAATTCAGGTTCTGAATTTCTAGAAAATTGAATCCGAATATCCTTGTATATAGACTCTGAATTCAATTTTTGGTTATAATCCGAACTTACATTCCGAATACCAGATTCTAGTTATGCTTACACTCATTTTAGTTATAAAATGATTTCGTTCTTTCAGTTATCAAACTAACCATTGTCTGAGTGACACATATACAGGTCCCTCTAAAATTCAAGGAAGAATATGACCATTAGAGGAGGGAGCCAACCGTTGGAGCTTTTCCTATAAATAAGAGTTGATTTGAACATGCTCGAGACTTTTGGAATTTTAATGCTCAGAACATTCAGAAGTGATTTCTAGAGAGAGAGGCTCTTATAAACTCTTAGTATTCGTGCAAGAAGTTTTGAACTGCTTGTTCAAACTTTGCTTCATTCATATTTTCTTAGTGTAGAGGTTCGATTACCTTAAAAATTAGAGACTTCGGGTTGTGAAGTCAGAGGTGCTGATTTCCTTACAAATCGAGTGCTTGCGGGGATAGAAAGACATATACCGATCTTCGAATTGAGGGATTACCTGAGTTTTGTTAAGACAGACTTTCTTGAAAGTATAAATCAAGGGACCTCTTATCCAGGATTTTTGAATACCCTCCTCTTTGGGTTAAAGGAGTTTCTACTTCCTACTTGCAGTGTTACTACTTTGTTTTACTATGTTCATTTGTATTTTTTAGGAAAGTATAACTTTATTATACTTCCTTATACTTGTACTCTGATTTGGTTATATTCTATATGGATTAAGGTAGAATCTTAGTTGGTGTAAACCTTTGTTAAGTTTCATTTCTGGAATCACTTTTCCAAAATCAATCAAGATAATAGATCTTAGAGGTGTTGTGAATTTTGGTTACGCAAAAGTTCCAAAGGAATTTTTAAAGTATACAATTCGAACCCCTCTTGTATTTTAGAATCTCATTACATATTTGATCCTTCGTTTGGTATTATAGAGTATATCACACTTAGAAATACCATTCTAACAATTGGTGTCAGATGTTGGAAACCTCAAAACCTGTTCCAATCTCACAATTGGTATCAGAGGTTTTGGTTACATCTGAATTAATCTCACGATTAAATTCAAAAGAGAATTCTTAGAATTTATTTTCTTGATACACAATTTTTTTAGAATCTATTTTTCAGACTCATAGAGTTTGTATTCATTCGTTCTTAGATATACAATATCTAGTTTCTTGCTAAGGATATTTTCTCTTGTTTAACAAATTCATTCTACTAACAAGTTTGTGTGCCAAATATTTTCTTAAGGATGGAAGGTTTAAATGTTTGTTCTATTGATAATATAAATCCTACCAGTCCTCGTGTTTTCGATTAAAATTATTATGAGTACTGGAGAGATATGTTGAAGACTTTTGGTATCAATACTGGAGTTGATAACAATCTAATGCTGACTGGAGATTATAAGATTCCGGATAAGGAATTGAGAACCTTTATGAATCATATGAAATCAGAATATCAATAAAACTACAAAGTAAAATTTTTTTTGTTATGTTCCATGACTAGGGACATATAATGTCAAATATCATCATTTGAATCTGCGAAGAGTATCTAGAAGAAACTTAAAGTTACACATTTTGGTACATCTAAAGTCATAGAGACATGAAGAGCTATGTTGAGAGCAGAATACCATGGCTTTAATTTTCCTTATAGTGAACCTATAACCAAAGTACATCAAAGGTTTATGACTATTATGAATAGCTTAAAATATATGGGAGAAAATTTTTTGGATGATGAGTCTATTTTATAAAAGATCATAGATATCATGCCAAATGAATGGGAGTCCAAGAGGACTGCAATTGATGAGAACAAGAAAGTCACTCATATTTCCTTAGATGAGTTGTTTGGAACTCTTCTTCAGTATGAAACTAGAATGAAGAGAGATAATGAAAATTTTAAGAAGAAGAATTGGAATGGAGGAGTTTCTTTTACAACCACTTCTAAACATATGAAAGCCAATACCCCAGAAAGAGTTACTAGATTAAAGACAAAAAAATTCATTATTCAGTCAGAATCTAGTGACATAGAAAAGTTTGAGAATGAATTAGTAATCTTTCTCAGATAATGAACAATATTGTACCTCAAAAGAACCATCATAATAAGTACAAGAATAAAGACTATAGAGATAAGAAATATGGTGAAGTTACGTGTTATGAATGTAGAGGAACATGTCCTATCAGACCTGATTGTCCTTTGTTGAAAAATAAGGAAAAGAAGGAAAGGAACTCCGAAAGGAACAAGAAGAGATTATATCATTAAAATCACAATAAAAGTCATAATGCTAATAATACATGGAGTGCTATCTGTGGAGATTCTTCAGAAAGTGAGTCTTATGAATACGATTTGTTATCACAAAAGAATATGGGATTCATTTCTACTACTTCTTTCCCTAATACATATCTTATGGCCAAGGTATTCTCTGCCGAGAATTTAAAAAATTTATCTCTTGATAAGAATTAGTATTCTGAAAATAGTACTTCTAATGAAGATACTTCATCCTTATAAAATGAAGAAATACCTTCATATGAATATGTTTCTAGATTTTCAAAGTTACTTGAAGCAAGAAATTGTAAAATTTATAAGAAATTAGAAAAGGAAAATACTAGAGAAGAAATTATTACAAAATATATCTCAGATCTTTCTAGATATCTTAGAGATAAAGATGTCGTTTTAGAAAAACTTTATAAAGACCTTAAGAAAGAGAATTCTATTAAGGAAGAACTTTCTAAAGATCTTAAGAATTCTATTTTTGAGATAAAATTTTTTAAGGAAAAACCTAACTCTAAGGAAATGATTTCTACGGATAGGAATTTATTAATCAGACTAAAATCCAAAATATTTTCCCTTAAGATGCTTCTTGTTAACTTTACCTCTAGGAAAGAAAATTTTGACAATATGTATTCTCAAATTAAACCTCATATAAATACTTCTGGAGTAGGTTATACTCACTAAAAACCGGTTTTCAAAAACAAATATTTTGTTCCTTCTAGAGCCCCTTTTTGCACTAAATGTCAATGTGGTGGGAATTGGAAGAAAAATTAATCAGTGAATAAAGTTTAATCTCTTGGGTTTCATACAACTTATTTTTCTAAATAGATGTGGATACCCAAAATTTTGTTTTCTAACAATTCCGGATCCAAGAAATTTTGGATTTTAAAAGACTAAATTTCTTATTTTCAGGAAAATTGAGATGGTACCAATAGTAATACATGGTAGATGGATAGTGGATTTTCCAGGAATATGACTGGTAACAAAAATTATTTTGAAAATGTTATCAAGAAGAAAGGAGGAAAAGTATCTTTCGAAGACAATGCTCAGGGGGAAATTATTGGTATAGGTAACATCGTTATTCTTGAAAAAACTTTGATTTCAATTGTTTTATTTGTTAAAGGTATTAAGAACCACCTCATTATCATAAGTTAGTTATGTGATGAAGTTTACCTTGTGAATTTTAGGAATGATAAGTTCTTAGTACACAATTCCAACGAAGAATTTATTCTTTCTGCCAATAGGAAAGATAAATATTACACACTAAAATTAGAATACCTTAAGAGACAAGATATACATTACCATAGTGAAATGGAAGATCATTATTGGTTGTGGCATAGAAGGTTAGGACACTGTAACCTTAGGAACTAATGCAAACTTTCAAAGAAATGACTATTTAAGGATATACCAGAGCTTAGATTTGATTCTTAAAAAGATTGTGACCCTTGTCAATATAGAAAGAAACATAAATAGAGTTTTAAATCAGTCAGTGAAGTCTTAACTACTGATGCATTACAGTTAGTGAATATGGATCTCTTTGGTCCTACACAAACTGAAGGATTAGCGGAAAATACTATGTATTTTTCTTGGTTAATGATTATACTATATTTACGTGGGTCTATTTTCTAGCAAAGAAGTCTAAAGCTTTTTCTTATTTCAAAATTTTTAGATCCCAAGTGAAAAATGAGAAAATCCTTTCCTTGAAAAATATTCATAGTGATCAGGGTGGATAATTTCAAAATTCTTATTTCAAAACTTTTGGTAGTAGAAAAGGTATTACTCACAACTTCTGAGCTCCCAAAACACCTCAAAAAAATGGTGTTGTTGAAAGAATAAATATAATTCTTCAAGAGATAACTAGAACCATGTTGAGTGTGTATTCTATAGCAAAACATTTTTGGGTTTAAGCTGTAAGTACTACTTGTTATACTATAAATCATGTTTTGATTAGTCATTTTCTTAATAAAACTCTTTATGGGTTATGGAATGGTAGAAAAACTAGACCTTCCTACTTTATGGTTTTTGGTTTCAAGGTATTCATTATAAATACTAAAGATAATCTTCATAAATTCTCACCAATATATGATGAAGGAATTTTCTTAGGCTACTCGACAACTTCAAAGGCATATAGAGTTTTCAAAAAAACACTTATACTCTTGAAGAAACAGTACATGTTAAATTTGATGAAACGGATCCTTTTGTTTCTAAACAACCCCACCCTATATGCTCATATGTGTTTTTAAAAACTGATTATCAACCTCTGATAGAAGATCCTTCTGATAAGGAAAATGTCCAAAAAGATACTTCTGAAGCATTTACCCCATAAGATTTCCTACCCTATGTTGATGAATAGGTTTTACAAAACCCAAATCATCTATTTATAAGGAATCATCCCAGTGATAGTATCATTGGTGATGTGAATCAACATGTAAGGACTAGAAGTTCCTTAAGAAATGAAGTAAAACATCTATCATTCCATTCCCAATTAGAACCAAAAATAAGTAATGAAGCTTTAGGTGATGATGATTGGATAAAATCCATGAAAGATGAACTAAATGAATTCAGAAGAAATAAAGTCTGGACCTTGGTTAAAATACCTAAGGAAAATTTTGTTATTGGAGTAAAATGGGTCTTCAAAAATAAATGTGATGAATATTGAATCCTTGTTATAAATAAAGATAGATTAGTTACTAAAGGCTATAATAAATACGAAGGGATATACTATGATGAAATCTATGCTTGAGTTGATAAACTTGAATGTATTTGTATTTTACTCGCCTTTGCAACATTTTTCAATTTTAAACTTTTTCAAATGGATGTGAAATGTGATTTCCTTAATGGTTTTGTTCAAGAGGAAGTTTTTGTTGAACAAACTCATGGATCTAAAGATACAAAACATCCTGATCATGTTTTTAGACACTCCAAAACTCTGTATGGACTTGAAAAATCCCCTCGATCCTGGTTTTATAGACTTAGGATTTTTGCTTCAAAACAACTATGTTAAGGGAAATGCATATCCAACCCTCTTTATAATGAAAGATAAGAAAAATTTATTGATTGTACAAATTTATATTGATGAAATTATATTTGGTTCAACTCAGTAATGTTTAACTGATTACTTTGTGGATCTAATGAAATCTGAGTTTGAAATGAGTATGATGGGTGATTAACATTTTTCCTTGGTTTTCAAAATTCTCAAAAACCAGAAGAAATATATATATCCCATCATAAGTATATTAAATATCTTCTTAAAAAGTATCAATATGAGAACACTAAAAGTATAAGTTCTCCCACTGGTATCCCAAACACACTTGATCTTGATGAAGCTGGGAAACCAGTAAATCAAACATCTTTTTGAGGTATGATAGAAAGTTTACTTTACTTGACATCTAGTCATCCAGACATAATGTTTTCAGTGTGCTTATGTGCAAGATATCAATCCAATCCTAAGGAATATCACTTAAAGTTAGTGAAATGAATTTTTCTCTACATAAAGGGAACCATGGATTTTGGACTATTTTAGTCTTCTTGAAATGATTTTGTTTTGAAAAGTTTTTCAGATTCTTACTTTACTGGATGTAGAATGGATAAAAAGAGAACATCTAGAACTTTTCATTTCTTAAAAGATTCATTAGTTTCTTGGCCTTTCACGAAGCAACACTCAGTTTCACTTTCCACTGGTTAAGCAGAATATGTAGCAGTTGGAAGTTGTTGTGCTTATGTGTTGTGGATGGAACACACACTCACAGACTATGGTATGAGTTTTACTAAAACAAAAATTTTGTTTTATAATACAAGTGAAATTTCCCTTAGAAAAAACCCTGCACATCACTCTCGTGAAAATCACATAGATATGAGGCATCACTTTCTTAGGGATCACAGACAAAAAGAAGATACCATTCCCCAGATTATCAGAACACAAGATCAACTTGCTGATATTTTCACAAAGTCATTACCTTCCGATAGATTTGAATACATTAAATAGACGTTATGAATGATAACCATAAGGTAATCCTCCTTAATTAACTTTTTTTTGAATCAATCAATATACAGTAATAAACTCCTTTTCATAGGGGGTACATTTGTTATTGAAGGCTTTTTAAAAAATTTCATAATGATGTTTTCAAAATATTTCATAATGAAGTTTTCAAAATTTTTCGTAATGAAGTTTTCAAAAAATTTTATAATGATTTTTTCAAAATTTTTTGTAATGAGGTTTTCAAAAACCATTCTTAATGAAATTTTTTTTAGTTTTTTTAAAAAAATAAATTTTTCGAAGTCAGTTTTTGAAGTTTTCTTAATAAAAATCTTCGGACCTGAACTTTTCAAAATTAAAATCTTCGGACCTGAAGTTTTCATAATGAAAATCTTCAGACATAAAGTTTTCATAATGGAAATCTTTAGACCTGAAGCTTTCGTAATGAAAATATTCTGACCTGAAATTTTCGTAATGAAAATCTTTGGACCAGAAATTTTTGTAATGAAAATCTTTGGACCTAAAATTTTCGTAATAGAAACTCTTGGATTTGAAAATTTTCATAGTGATGTTTTTTTTTTCTTATTCAGGTTTTTTTGGAATTCAAAGTTCTTCAAGAAGATTTTTCTTTAATATGAATAATTATCCAGATAATCATAAAGGTACGATTCTTTCATAAGTTTTCGTAATCACTTTTACTTGCTAGTAGTTTCTTTTGTTTTTAAAATTTTTTCAGATTCAAGTTTCTTTAAATCTGAATTTTTTTTCTTTTAAAACCTCAAAAAGATCAGATTTAATCAAATTTTTTCCTTGTGACTATCATATCAACCTTTATATCAGATCAGAAGGTTTCCCAACCATTATATTGGATTTGGAAGGTGAAAGTTACTTCCATCACCTATATAAAAGACCCCTAAAGGGTTTTCCCACATCGGTATTCATGATCTCGTGTGCTAAAGTTATGCCCTCCTTTCAAAATCCCATTCTGAATACTTCAGAAGTGCTCCAGTCTGAATTTTTGGAGAATCTCCTTCTCAGGATATATCTACTGTCAAGCCGATTCCAGAGTGGAAAGTTTAGAGGGATAGGTTAGTTCATCCAAACTTCTTCAATAAGTATGACTCAATTATTTCCAAGAATATCAATATAAATGGATGGGAAAGTGTAGATATTTCAAAGACAACAACTCCGGATGTTTTCTATCTAGATATTCTCAAAGAATTATAAGAATTAGTTTACTTCTTTAAGGAAGAAGGTAAAGAAACATTCTCCTTCAAAAGTTATGTAAAGACATATAAACTCCCTTACAACAAGGTTGCAAGCCTGGTGGGGCTCTCATATAATGAAGAAGCCGAATGTTTCTCCCACAAGATTTCGTATATTTAGGGAAGTTTCATCAATGTGAAGGCCATGGAATGCCATAGTCTTACTGATGTAAAGACAACAAAGATTTCCCATCTATCTACCAATAATCAAATTCTGCAGTTATGGGTGCAAGGTCTCATCGTACCGAGAAAGGGTGACATGGACACCCTTAAGAAAAGTGATATGTACATCATGGACTTTTTAGTAAACCTAAGGAAGGTCAACATCATGAGGCACATTATCATTACGATAGAGAATATCAAAAATGGTAATTTGAGAGCTCAGATTATCATGTATCATTCCTTTCTTTCCAAGATGATAGTTTGGTGTCTCGAATCCTTCAAGATTCCCTACAGTTCCAAGGCAAGGAATTGAAATGTTATACTGATCAGTGATGAAACCCTCAAATGAATGAAGGTTGGTTTCTCCAAGGAGTCAGGTGAATTTTATGATCTACCTGAGGAAGAGGAAGAAGTTGTTCTGGAAAATGTTGAAAAAGTTGTACCATCTATGTAGGTCAGGAAGAAAGTAATGTTGAAGGATGTGGAAGCATAATACAAAACCCCTAAGTCCAACAGAGTCCAATCCACGCCTCCTAAACCCAAGAAGAAAAAAATCATACCCAGATGAAGTTGTAGAAAAATAGAGGGAGGATAAGAAGAATAGAAAAGCAGGGGAGCTGCAGTTCGGTTTGGATCCTGCTGAGGCTAAGGCCTTGAAATAAAAAGCTGCCGAGGAGCTTGAGAAATAAGTAAAAGAGAAGAAGCTGAAGAAGAAGATGTCAGAGCCTGAAATTTTTCAGCCCCTTCTGAGGGATACTGAAGTTGCATCCGAACAAATTCTTATACTGAAAACGTTTCTTATATAACAATTTCCTGAGACTCTGGGAAATAAATTCATGTCTCTAGAAAAAGTTAAAGATAAGGAAGTTGAGATGGAAGCTGTGGAAGAAGTTCTTGAAGCTCAAAGCTCTAAAGAGATAGCTGATCTTATAAATAAAGTAAAATACTTTCAGGAAAATGAATGTGCTTCTAAAAAGTTTTCACTTTTGACTTATCAAGCCGGATCCTCAAAACATGATACTCCTGGAGTAGATAAGAAGATGAAGGAGAGGAAGTGAATAAGTTATCAGAGGAAGATAGTCATAATCATGACTTCATTCTTCCTGAGAATATTGAAGCTGGAGTTGAGAAAGAAGAACGTGATGAAGATAAAATTGTAATGTTTTCTGGGAGTGAGAATGAATCCCCAGATAAAGAGGCTAATCTGAAAATTAGTAAGGGTAAACAAGTGGTTTATGATACCCCAACGAAAGAAATACTGAGGAAGAAAGAAGCTGGAGGAATCTCTAAAAGGGATATGGTAGAGTTAGAAGAAGAACCATATCAAAGATAAATGTCTGATTCATAGTCATCTTCCTTAGGGCATGATTTTGTTGTTCAATCTCTGAAGAAGTTGGTAGATTCCATTTTGATTTTTCTAGCAATCGATTCTAGATGCCAAATGCATCAGAACAGCATGAATCCAAAGATAAAATCTGTATCCATGGTGATGGATAGATGTGTTAAGATTGAGTTTGATCACAATAATTTTTTGATCAATTATAAAGCTCATAGAAAATCGTGTAAGAATATGACCAGATGGTCTAATAAAATCGTTGTAGATTTGGAAGAGCTTGACCAATTTCATGAAGCTTTCAAGGATTCTTTTGACATCGATGATACCAAAATCAAGAATCTTACAGACAGATATCAGGAAAAGCTAACTCTTGAACAAAATTCTTGGATTCAAGATGTCAAGGATCTGAATTGAAAGTTGAGTTATATTGTTAAAAGATGGAAAACAGAGAAGGATATCCAGAGTGAGATGCAAGAAAAGATTTTGGAACAAGGTGAATTGCTGAATGTTGTGGAAGTAGCCAGGAAAGCTTAGGAAGATAGGATCAAGGATCTATAAAAGAAATCAGAGGAGGATCACAAAGAGCTGAAAAATCTAAATACCATTGTGAAGAAGCTAATTCCCAAGGAAAAGGAAGAAAAATAAATCCCACTCTGATATTTTGTTATATTTTTCCTTGTACTAATTATTTTAATCATAATGAAATAGTGGTTTCTTGTTTTTGTTTGCATGTCTATAATAATATTTCAGGTACTATATTACTTTTCAATTCCCTCAAAAACTTTTTGAAAATCACAAAGGGGGAGAAGGAAAAAGAATTACAAGGGAGAGAAAGAAAAAGATACTTAAGTAAAGAAGAAATACCCCTATATAAGGGGGATTTTATTTAAGGGGGAGTTATCCTTTTGATGATTTCCACATTCAAATGAAAATTCTAATTTACAGAAATATAGAATACGATCCTTAGAGTTCCAAAGCCTAAGGTGGAGTTAGTCATGTTCACTATTTTCCATGAACAAAGGGAGATAGTGTTTAAGTTCAAAGTCTAGAAATTTATTCCAAGTGCTTATATTCTTTTTTGTAAGGATTTTTGTGCTTTCCAAAAAGGGGGAGATTGTTGAGTAAATAAGGTTTTCTTTATAACTTTTCCATTACTTCATGTAAAGAGAAGATTGTTGATTCATTAATGTTTTCTTATGAATTTACCATTCCTCTTGTTTTGAAAATCACAAACACCTTATCTTAAGGAAAATTTCATTTTACCCTATATTTTACCCCTATAAGGAAAATTTCATTCCCTAAGAAAATTTATCCTTACCTTGTTATCTTTTCCTATATCAAAATATTTATAAGTATAAAATTCAAATTGAGACCAAAACCTCAGAATCATATAATACTTAGATATGAAGCATTCTGTTTAAGACTCCGAATTCTGGTCAGGAACTCTCATGTAGTTCAACTCCTAATTCTGGTTACGAACTATCATGTAGTTTAACTCTAAATTCTGGATACGAACTCTCGTGAAGTTAAAATATGAATTCTGGATACGAACGCTATGAATTTCAAGTCCGAATTCTGGATATGAACATTCATGAAGTTTGACTCCGAATTCCGATTACGAACTTATATAAAGTTCTACTTCGAATTCTGAATACGAATTTTGGTTACGAACTTGTCTAAGTTTTGAATCTGAGTTCTCTGAATTCAGATTCCAAAATTCTATGAGTTCTGACTCCAAATTCCCATGAACTATGACTCTAAACTTTGTAAGTTCAGGTTTTGAATTCTTATGAATCTAGAATCTGAATTTCCTTGAAATTCAGAATCTGAAATTCTATATAATTTATGTTCCGAATTCCTACAAAACAGAATCCGAATATGCATGTATTATAGACTCTGAATTTAATTTTTGGTTAGAATATGAACTTACATTTCGAATATCAGATTCTAGTTATGCTTAGACTCCTTTTATTTATAAAACGATATCCTGCTTTCAGTTATCAAATTAATCGTTGTCTGAGTGACACGTGTACAAGTCCCTCCGAAATTTAAGGAAGAATATGACCGTTAGAGGAACGAGCCGACCGTTGGAGCTGTTCCTATAAATAGAAGCTCATTGGAACGTGCTCGATACTTTTGGAATTTTTACGCTCAGAACATTCAAAAGTGATTTCTAGAGAGAGAGGCTCATATAAACTCTCAGGCTTCATGTAGAAAGTTTTGAACTACTTGTTCAAACTTTGATTCGTGCAAATTTTCTTAGTGTAGAGGTTTTATTACCTTAAAAATCAGAGACTTTGGGTTGTGAACTCAGAGGTGCCAATTTCCTTAAAAATCGAGGGCTTGCGGGGATATCCAGACAGATACTGATCATCGGATTGAGTTCATACCTGTGTTTGGGAAAGACAGACTTTGTTGAAAGTATAAATGAAGGGACCTCTTATCCAAGGTAATTAGATACCCTTCAATTTGGGTTAAAAAGAGTTTCTACTTGTTACTTGTAGTGTTACTACTTTGTTTTCTATTGTGTATTTGTATTGTTAAGGAAAATATAACTTTCTTATACTTCCTTATACTTGTACTCTAATTTAGTCAGATTCTATACGCTTTATAATATAATCTTAGTTGGTGTAAACTTTTGTCAAGTTTCATTTCCAGAATCACTTTTCTGAAATCAAGAAAGATAATAAATCATAGAGGTGTTGTGAATTTTGGTTACGCAAAAGTTCCAAAGGAATTTTTAATTTATACAATTCACCCCCCTCTTGTATTTGATAATATCATTCCATATTTAATCCTACATTTGGTATTATAGAGTATATCATACTCAAACATTCCATTCTAACATATATATATATATACATTTATACTCATTACTCAAAAAATTATAAAGTGAATATATTAATAATTAAAATAAACTATATATATTCATAATATTGGGGTTACTTTTATTATATTTTTTGTTGTCAAATTATTATTTTTACCATTAATTATCATATTTTCTTTTTATCGTGATAAATAATATTTACTACAACTACTAATCATATTGTTCAAATTTGGAGATGAAATTATTTTCTAATATTAATCATGATGATTCAAAATATGGAATTAATTTTATCAAAATCTATTTAATTTAATATAAAATATTCAAGTGTTTTGGAAAATGATTTTTTGAAATATACATATTTTTGGAAAATATGATTTAACTTTATCTCTATAACTACTAATATTAATTTTATTATTTTAAATTCATAAATACATATATATAATAAATTATATCTTTTAGTTCATTTATCATTAGGGGATATTTTAATTAATTAAAATTTAGTTACATTGTACATTTTAAACTATTTTTCAGAAAAATGCATTTTTATTAATAAAAATAAACATATAATAAAATCAAATATAAATATTATTTAAAGGTAATTAATCAAATTAAATACAACTAAATAATAATTATGACACTTTAAAATAAAATCAATATAATAATTAATTCATTTATCAAAAGAAATGATGATTTTACGTAAAAACTATATTTTTCCTATTCACAATAAATGTATATTATTCTGAAAAGTAGAAAAGTATTATCCTAAGTTAATTTTGATATGATAATACCAAATATTGGGTTTATTTATAAATTTAATTTTATATATTTTCTAGTAAATAATTATAATAAATTATTAAAAATATTTTTTAATAAAAATATATTTGGAAAAATAAAAAGACAATACCAAAAATTGATTGAATAATTAATAACCATTTATTAATAAATTTATGACACAAATATTTCATAAATTAGATAATAATTATCATATGTTAACATTTAATTTAAAGGATAATGGTCATATTTAAATAATCATTTTTTAAGGTTCAGTGTTTTGTATTTCATAGGCTATCAAATATAATTTTCTATTTTTAAAACTCAGGTCATTACATTATACCCAATTTAATAAATTACTTCCTCATAATTAAAAAATTAACTCAGTTCTTCTTATTTCCATCTATTGTCAAGATTAATGGAAAAAATTAAGGATTTGTATTTTTAAACTATTAAACACTTAAATAGGTATTTAATGACATTAACGGGACAACATATAAAATATATTTATCCCCTTAACTTATGAGTTTTCTATGATTCAGTCTTTATGATACATGATCTACTTCCTAACATATATAATCATGATCATTTTCCCCATAATAATGGTTTGAACTATGCTAATTAATTTACCAAATCGTATTCCTTAGGAGTGTCAAACAATGAGTGCAGAAAGGCCCACTGTCATGCACTTGTTCCAATTCGAGTCTAGCTTCAAGCGATGTATCCAGGTTTGACCCCTAGATACATCTGTGCCAGAGCCACCTCTACTTATTCGTATCTAAAATGGATTTCTTTTATTTATAAAAACATATTCAATAATAAAAAATAATTAGGGATGTTGTTAATAAACTTAGTATTATCCTTGTGACATTCACTAGGGTTTTGTAATCCTATTCCCAAAAATAACTAAACATATCCTCTTATACTAACTATAAAAATCATGCACTTTATTACACACTTAAACAAGATTTAATACATAAAAATGCACATAATAAAATTAAAAAGATCAATAGTTATAGTGTATTTGGGGATTACGAACATTACATGACAACTTATTAAATAAAATAGTAAATATTTATTGAAATATTATTTTACATGACCACACCATTCCTTCGTTCTTAGAATTACATGGGATAACTTGAAAACATACATAAAAAATGTTGAGCTATAAATCCAAGTAAGGGAGTAAACAAGGAATTAATTGAAGAATAAAATACATGTTAGGAAATGCGTATATCAATGGAGAATTATAAATACATGAACATAAAAGAAAAATATAGAATGATTATCAAAACTTAGAAATATAAAAAAAACATAAAACAGAACATCATTAACAAAAATGAATCAGGTAAAACCTTATCCCAACATGGTGGAAAAATTTTATAAAAGGAATCTGGTAAACCCCTATCCCAACCTGACGTTTCATGATAGTAAACATTACCTAATTCGTTGGAGCGCTATAAGGGTACACCCTTCTTAATAATTTAAATCTCATGCTTAAGTGTGCCACATAGATCATATAACATGGATTCATTCAAAATAATAATTTATTCCATGATAAAAGACTGTGAGTACATAGATGAATTTATATAATCAATGAATATATGTACCTAAAGGTGAATACCCTTGATTGAGTAATGGTTATGGTATTCACTACATAATGATTTTGTCTTGGAAAATAACAGTGCAATTTCAGCAGCATAACAATGTTATATAGAGATTCATAAATTGGGTTAATGAGAGAGAAATGTATCTCTCCTCATTCATAGATGAAATAGAAAGTAAGGAAATAGTGGAATCTAATATACCTACATATGAAATGGAATTTGGATACCTAATATAGAAGAACTACTAGAATTGAAATAAGAAGAGATAATCCCATTACAGAATTTTAGCATGGTAACAGGTGTACATAGAAGGAATTAATAAGAGAGAAAAGTGTCCCTTATAATTCAATCATAATAAGGTATGCATGTATGAAGTGTGAACTCATACACCAACATTTATAATTGAAAATAAAAGGTTATAACAACCTAAATAAATGTAGAAAAATGAGATTCGAAGGAATACCTCACATGGATGTATGATACCAAAGGCTTAGGAGAGGATTCTTGGGAGCTTGGGGTGCCTTGGGAGGAGTATAAATAGGGGAAGAAATAATAGGTACATTATCCGAGGATTTTGAGTGAATAAAAGTGGGATCTTGGGTTGGTTTATATATGAAATGACTGGAGAATTTTTTAATATTTTACAAAATTTGGTTTTTGAGTATATATAATTAAATATTCAAAATCAAAAACCTTTGCATGGGTTTTTCCAAATATGAGTGGAATAAATTATTTTATAAGTCCAATGCCCGAACATATTAAAATATTAGCATTGCTTATGTGGAGGTGAGTCACACTCTCAGGGAAATGAATTTAAAATCACAAACTATATTATACACTAATGAGGATTCACAAAGGCCTGATAAAATAATTCAAATAAACTTAAAATTACATTATTTTAATGGTAAATTATATATTGGTTTTAAGATACCATTTATAGTATTTTATTACATCACTATTGGGTCATTATGTTGTCACAAAACATAGTATTATTTATTTGGTATTTATTTTTTACCCCAAAAATTGACTATCTCAAAAAATTATGAAATAATCCCCATTGGATAATTTTTAAGTTTGGATTCCAAAAATAATATTAATTTTATCTAAATAATTTTCTAAATATGTGGATTTTCACTTTTCGTATGAGAACCTAATTTTTTGGAATATTGAAGAGTTTTTACAAAATAGTTTTTAAACCATAATAAAATTTACATTTGACTTCATAACAATTATATGATAATTTTTATTTCATAAAGTTAATTTAATAATAATTTTTTATTAAAATAAAATTTAATTAAAAAATGCAATAATTAATCACAATAGTTTTTTTAATTGAATTTGAATATTAACCAAAAATATTATTTGTGCTTCATTTTATCAAAAACAAATATTTTTTAAACTGATTGTATAACCAATTGTAAAGTAAATATATTAATTATTAAAATAAAATATATATTTTCATACTATTAACGTTACTTTGATTCATTTTTTTTTCAAATTATGTTTTTACCATTAATTATACTATTTTCCTTTTATCGTGATAATTAATATTTACTACAGTTACTAATCTTATTGTTCAAATATTGAGTTGAAATTGTGATATAATATTAATTATAACGATTGAAAATATGGAATATACTTTATGAAAATCCAATTAGTAAAACATAAAATCTATAAGTATTATGGAAAAATCTTTTTTGAAAAATATATATTTAATGAAATTATAAGTTTACTTTATCTTTATAACTACTCATATTAATTTATTTATTCTCAATTCATAAATAAAGATATATACATTTATTTATAATATATAAATATTTCATTTAGTTCATTTATAATAAAGGGATATTTTAATTAATTAAAATAGAGATACATTATACATTTTAAAACTGTTTTTAGAAAATTGCATTTTTAATCCTAAAAATATATTTATAATAAAATGCATTATAATTATGATTTACCAAAAATTAATGGAATTAAATAAAATTAAATAATAATTATGATACCTTTAAATCAAATAAATTTAATAATTAATACATTTATCAAAAGAAATGACAATTTTACCTAAAAAAATGTTTTTAAAATTCCCAAAAAAATCTATATTTCCAGAAAAATACCAAACTATTACCTTAAGTTAATCTTGATATGAAGATTCTAGATATTGTTTTTAATTATCAAATTAATTGTATAAATGTTATAAAAAATAATATAATAAATAAATAAAAATATTTTTTAATGAAAACATATTTTCGAAAATAAAAATAAATTATCAAAATTTGATGGGATAATTAATAATCATTTACTAATATATTTTTGACACATATATTTCATAAATTATAAAATAATTATTATATCTTAGAACTTCATGTAAAGGATAAAATGGTCACATTTAAATAATCATCACTTTTTTAGTTTAAATGTTGTTTATTTCATAGGCTATCAAACATAATTTTATATTTTAAAAACTCAGGTTTTTGCAATGGTAGGTATATAGAGAATAAAAAAGTAAAAAACGTGTATGTCATATAAATCCATCTTAAATAAAAGTTAGACCAAAATACCTTACCTGACGTTCTACATGCCACACTAGTGTTTTTAACCTACTATATCATAAATATAGTTTTATTATAAATATATACAAGAAATAAAATCATATATATCATCCCATATATTACTGAATTGTAATATTTTATCAACTATTTATTATAAATTCTTAGTTAAAATCAATGTTTCATGTGGTAATTGCATTTCTTTTTAAAGTGTGTTTTGATTGAGTAGTTCTAGTCAATAAAATTTTATAATAGTTCCATCATCCATTGAATATTATTTATGTTATTAATATCATATATATTAAATATATATATTTAAATTCATCCGTTAATATAGATATATAAAATTAAAATACACCGTTTAAGGGGACAATACACCGTACATATTCATGCATGTTGTTTTCATTTTTTATTGATGTAATAACTGAAAGATAAAGAATAAATAACCATGAATAAATATTTATTATTTCATTTATATGATATATATTTATTAGTTAAATATTTATTAATATACAATAAAGGCGGTGATAAAAAATAATTACACCCCTATCTCGAGATAGTAATCTGTATGTATGCACGAGCGATGTTTTTTCTCTTTTAATAGGATGGAAACAAGAAGGATTATGGTTTTCCAATTATAATAATAACATATAAGTATGATTATGATAATTTAGTTATTAATTTAGTTTTTAAATAACGCATTAATAGGAATTATATGAATAAATATATTTGAAATCGTTACTAATTATGATCACTTCTTCTCCAGCAAACTTCTTATAGATCCTTTTTTAAGGGATATAGGTACGTACTTTTGGAAGAAAAATAAACTCTAAAAAAAGTATAAGGATGTTTAGAACAATAATAAGTATGACTTAGTTGTTCTATAAGACTTAATGTGGTGTGAATAAGTGAAGGAGGAGTTTCCCTTTTATAATTGAGGTTAGGGGTACTTTTGGAATTTCTCAAAAGATTAAAATATAATAAGATTGTAATAGAGGAAAATAATTCCAAATGGATTATAAATAAAAATAAGGTACAATTTCTAACCATATATTATCCAATTTGATCTAATTTAATATTTTTGTGCTTTTAACTAAATTCAAAAATATTAATCGCATAATATATCATTATTGTCAATTTTGATAGTATTCATTACTTTGACACCAAAAAAATATTGAAAATAATTCATATTTGAAAAATATATTTAAATATTTCCTAAACATGTCATATTCATCGATAAAATATTTTTATTACATTAATTATAAAAATTAATTTTAATTTTTGTATTTTCATTATCATTTAATTTATTCTTGGTTAATTAAATTAATAGTGTATTATCACTACACAAGCATATAATGAAATTATATAATTGATAAAAACAATTAAAACTTTTATCAAGGAAAAAAGATAATTATGATTAAAATAAACATTTAAATTCATTAAATATTTTTTTACTCACATATGTTTGATGGAAACACATTTAATATGTTATTTTGACTTTTATAGTCTTGTATAAGCATTTAATAAACTTTTGGATAATCCACATGAAATATATCTCTAAACTTATTTTATAAACTTATAAATAATCAATAATACCTAATATTTATTTTTAAAGTATATCAAGGATTTATCTCAAAACAATTATTATTTTTAGGAAAACAAATTTGATTTCTCCAATGTTGCACAGGCTCTACGTCAACATTGAAAATGATTTTCTAAATCTATTGCAGAATAAGTTATAATATATTTGTTACCATTTATTTATGAATGATATTTATAATATTTTATCATAATTGTGTAATTTCATATGTTCTATAAATTTTTTATATTATGTTTATGTCTTGGAGATATCATAAAAGATGCAATATTTCAATAAACATGTATTTTTAATTATTTAAAAAAATTATATTCTTTAGAAAATGTAAAAAAATTAATCACTGGGTAAATTTATCTGTATGCATCTAAAAATAAATTACATTATGGGAAATTATATTCCTATAAGTTATTCATATTAATTTTAAAATAAGTGTGAAAAATGTGACAAAACCTATTTTTAGAATAAAAAACAGTTTTTGATAAAAATACTTATTTATTTATAAATAAATATTTTACACCAAAATAAATTATAAAATTGACTCTAACTAAAGTAATTTAATATTAAATAATGTAATAGAACTGTAGTTTTCAAAAAAAATCTACATTTCCACTATTCATTGGAAAATCAATCTTTTTAGAGTAATTTGAAAAATTCACCCACATATAATTTGGATATGTTGATTACAAAAATGATATTACTTATACATATATAATTTATTGAGTATCGTGAAATTAATTATAATATTTACTCAGATAATTTAATAAAAATTATTTTGAAGAAAATCTATTTTTGAGGAATAAAATGATCTTACTAAAAGTCGAGTGCTTATTTTCAAATAATTAATTAATACATTAATAATGAGTAAGAAAATTATATGTTTCATTATATGTTTAATACTATTAGTTCCCCTAAATTTAATGGCTACGTTTGAAAGACTGTATTTAAAATATAATATAATGTTCTTTGTTTAAGCTTGGTAGTGTGTATTTTATATGCTATCGAAAATAGTTTATTTTAAAACTATCATTGTGTTACACCTGGATGGAAATTGGTGATTTTTATTAAGTAATATAATATGATTTTTATAGTGGTTGAATTTTTAATAGTAAGGATATGATTATCTTATTTTTGTATTCTTCCTTATGTATGTTGTATTGACGATGATATATTGATCATGTTAAATGGATTTTAACATGTGGTGATCTAATAAAACCCATAAATAGTATAAAATATTGTCTCATTGATGGATTAACAATTTTATATACTAATTTCTTGAAACTATTTGTATCATAATATTGATTAGAATATTACATAGTGTATAATGTGGTGTAGTTGAATTTCTATCATCAGATCATCAGATATATCTCTAGGAATTTTATTCTAGGATAACATAATTTGTGGTAATAGTTATAGTCTATGATTGTAGTGTAAGAATGAGACCAATGAACTAAAAACTCAATGGTTTATTTTTTTTTTAATCTTTGATATAAGTGATATCATATTCTTTGATTGAAATAATGGTTGCATGAAAATAGAGAATTGTTTTTTAGTTTTCAAATAGTTTATATCCTTCAGAATGAATAAACTATATGTAATAAATTACCCCATAGATAAAATAGTTGTCAATAATTATGTTTCTTCCATTTATTGATTTATTATGTTATTCTTGGTTTAATTGATACATTGGTTTTTTATTGTTTATTATTCACCATATTATGTTTGGGTTACTCTCTTATATAAGGGTTACTGCAAATTTAACATTTTCTCCATCTTCCATAGCGATTGATATACAATGATACATAAGGGTTTTTCATTATGTACTAAGTTCCTTTTTCATAGAAGTGAAAAATGATATGTATATTTTACAGTCTTATATGTTGGTTAGTCTAAACAATAGGGTCACAATCATTTCTTAATTCATTGATCTCTCACACAAAATAGTATTATGATATGTAATATATTTTTCTTTGTCACTAAAAAGAAAAATATGATATATAAGGTCTCTATTTTAGATTATGGTGGCTTTAATTGACAATGGTTCTATATCAGTCATAAAAAAGGATATAGTCTATGATATGATTTATACTTTCTCCTTATTCTCATGTTATTTATGAATAATTTTTCAATAATAAGTGATTTACTTTTTAAATTGGATATTTTCATGCATACATTTAAGAGAAAATATTCATATTTTTTCACATGTTTTTAAAATACAAACAATTTTTATTTATTTTCTAATAAACTATTAATATTTATAAAAATAATTTTTTTTATAAATAGAATATACCTTATATCATGATATAATAGATAATTTGATACTTACAAATTATTAAACTGGCATAGTGGAATAAAACATTAGAATATAAATATTAAATGGTAAGAAATAATTATGGAGTTAATACTCATATGATGTATATTAAATTAGTGAATCTTTTATATATTGAATTATAGTTTATCTATAAACTATAGTTATTGAAATTATTATTTTTGGGTTTAAAGGGTTTATAAATTTAAAAATATGGATAACGATAAAATGTATTTATTTTAAATTTTTTGTATTGTTCATAATTATGGATTTTAATTTCTCTAATTAAAGGCCACGTTTTATAAAATTACAAAATAACAGAGAATGATTTTATCAATGTTCATATTAAAATTTAAATATGTGATATATTTTTTATATAAAATTTTAATATAATATTATAAAATCATAAATTTTATAAATTAAATTTAATATCATATCTTTTAATAAAACAAAAACTATTGAATAATATGGAGTTTATAATATAAATAAAATTTAAGACTTCATATTAAAAATTATGGGATGTCTATTAAGTTAGATAAATAATAAAGTATTCATTTTTAACATTATTTTTGAATTATTAATAAATGATTATCTCATGTTCAAATTTTTGAATAATACATTTATTTAAAAGTCTTCTCTGATGTTGGTTTGAGTATAACACTCAAGAGGGGTGAATTGAGTATCAATAAAATGTTATATTAAAAAATATTAATTGAAATTCCATGAAATTTAAAATTCAATTGCCCAGTTATATAGTAGTGAATTTATAAGAGCTTGATGGTTTTATTAATTTCTCTAAATATTGATTAGTTCTTAGTTGTATCAATTTGATAGTTAATAAAACTTTTGAAACTAACCTAATAAGTCAATACTGTTATAAATACTTTATAAGACTAACTATCAGAGTTCAATCTAGTTTTAGAAAATATGTTTTAAAACAGAGTAAAATAAAAAGGTAAAAACATAGTGAAAATAAAACAAGAGGATCAGTATCAATGAGAGACCTAATCCTCTCTACTAGGTGATAAACTTCCACAAAATAGTTTAATTAAATAAATATTTTAATCCACACCCTAAATCAGGGTTCACAACATCACACAAGGATATCCAACTCACCCATAACCTCTACCACAGTTCTTCATAGGAAAATCCAAAAATTTGTCACGCACAACCTCTTCCACATTTTTACATGCAATACAAATGGATAAATAGAGTGTAATATTGAGGATATCATATATCATCTAGTTATACATAGGAGTCAATTTATGTGTAATAGAAGGATACGAAAACTGCTTAAAAATGTAACACAAATGAACAAAATAGAGCTAAGTATGTATAGTTAGGTTTAGAAGGCTCTATTTTTTTATGATTTACAGATCTAGACTCATTTGATAAAGTTGATTTGATGTTCGAGTCCTCCTATAGAAGTTGAATCCAAAACAGATTGTCATAGACTATGTGCTCTGGCTTCCCAGAGTGAGTACAATTCTTCAAGTATATTCTTCTCCTTCTATGATATTCTGAGTTAGTTTCTCAACATGATGTTAAAATCAGTTGATATTTCCTTGATAATTCTTCACTATTGTTCTTGAGTTCACAATTGTTTCAAGAAAGCTTCATATGTTCTTATATAAATATCACTCACACACATCATGCACTACGTCTCTATACCTCTGCTGTCTTCACAAATGCTTTTATTCTTGAGGTACAATAAAGGGGATGTACATTTTAAGTGCATCTGCTCAGGATACCTCATACTATATACTAAAAGTCATAAAAAGGATTATAAAATATTTAAGTATCATTAATTGACACAAATATGACTATTAGAAATAAAATTATTAAATGAATATTTAAACATTCTATCGGTGACTCGTCTGTCGGTGTCTCCTTCTGTCTGTGTCTCAATTTTTCAATGTCTCCACCCATTAGTATATCATCCTGTTGGTCTTTCCATACATCGGTGACTCATTACATCGATGCCTTTCTCCTTATATCGGTGAGACTATTAATCTCTTAGTCACTCATATCAATGATGAGTCCTTCATTCTTTCAATGAGACAGATGAACCGATGGTGACTCATTTCAACTTATGGTGAGTCCTTGCATTAGTAAAACCACGAAATGTTGGTCACGTGGACTGATGGAAGGTCTTTAACATCAGTGAGTCATTCACAATGGTGAGTCGTCTGCGTCAGTGAGTCATATGTGATGGCGTGCCGTTTAAGTCGGTGAGTCATCTATCTCTCAATGTCCGTGACTCATACTTAGATAATTTTAGATGTTATTTCTATCTTACAGTTCAACAATGTCAGATATTGTTAATAATAATAATTACACATAGATAATATCTTATAATATCTCTTAGAATAAAACACACATAACTAGTTATATGATTGAAATTATATGGTATTTAAGACAATGTTTTGACATAATTTTGGATCTGACATGAGGTTAGATATATGTTAATATAGTACATGGTTTGTGATAATTAAAAACATTATATCCCGAGATAGCGGCCAATAATATATATGGCCCAAAACCTCTTTTATTTATAGATATAATTATTTTATTATGATTTTTAGTACAATTATATTTTAAAAATTTCAATGTTTGATATAATTCAGGAAATTCAATACCAAAATTTTACGTCAAAGAATTAACAGTATTTAAATATGACTATTAAAACATAGCCATTTAATTAGAAGTTTATAATAGAAAAAAATTATAAATTATATTAATAATGGAATAAAACACAAAAATGTTTATGATTAATTATTTTAAAGAAACACTCATAATTTGGTAAAGTAATTTTATCCATCAAGAATAAATTTATTTAAAAATTTTTTTATTACTTTTGTGGGAAAAAATTATTATCAATATCATTAATTTTTTTTAATTTCCTTCAATAGAATTGATTTTATTTTAAAATCAGTATATGAAATTTATCATAGGGTAAAATTGTGTGATTTGTTTTTTGAAAGATTGATTTTCCACTAAAGAGTGGAAAATATTTATAATATAGAAAACTACCATTTATTTTCATATATTTAAAAGCTGACATTTTATATTGATATTTTTAAAATTTATTTAATTTATTATTATTAAACATACAACAATTTCTATCATTCATATCAACATTATGTGTCATTTTTTATATAAAAGCCTTAATATATAAAAATAATTTTTTAATAAAATATTCTTTCACCATGATTTTTTGGTTAATTCTTTATATAATTTTCACAAATTTTTTAATGTAAATTTAAAAAAATGGATTCCATAGTATTAATTTAAATTTCCAAATATGGTTAATAGGTCAAATTTATTTTTTTTCATAATGAGTACTCGCCAAGGTATATATTAATCACAAGAGAAATGGGTAAATTATTTTATGTAGGCATAAAACTAATGTGAATGAGATTAAAAATAACACTCTAAATTGTATTTAATCTATTTTATGAGTGGATGTTGACCATCCCAATCTAATATTTAAAAATATGTAATTTTTCTACCATTTTTTGTTGGTTAATACCATTATATTATTTTTTGAAATGAATATTTTAATAATTACACATTCTTGATTTTGATACCACTAATATTTTTTCACATGGATATAAACAATTCATTAATGATTCTTAATGGTCATATATAATATGATTATAATTATTTTTCAGATGGTAATTTATTTTTAATTTTTAGTGAATAAATAATTTCATTAAATGTTTACGAAATATCAAAACATTGATTGAGAATAAAATAGTAAAATCTAGTACATGATTTAAAAAATACGAAGTAATATTCTAGTGTTTATTTATGGTTTTCAATATTTTTTATTGAAATTTATTTATATTAATGATGTGTTAAAAGTTTGACTTTAGACACATTACTATCCTTATGTTTTTTAAGAAATATCTTGGAGCACCTATCTATGATAGAAACCCCATGAATGTTTTTATTTAAGTCATCATCAACCACATAACACATTGAATTTTCAATTATAAGAACCAATTACTCTAATTTTGGTAAAGAATTAATCTAGTGATTAGAGTTATATTTTCCTTCAGAATTTATCTTCTATAGGTCGTCAAATATCCTATAGTTACAAAAAAATTGATTACAAAATATTTTTAATGATTTTATTTGGGATTCCAACTCAGAGGGTAATTTACAATGGGCTTCCTATTACATATGGGAATTCATATCAATTATTTTTCATTGATTTTTATGTTTTTTGTTTATTCCAGCACTTATGACCTGTAAAGATTAAAATGCATTGTATCATGTTAATCATTTAACAAGATAATATGTGTTAAAAAATAAGTGATAACTATTAAAAAATCACAAGAATGTGTGAAAATGTTATTGGATGAAATTATTTATCTTCACTTTAACATTAAAATATACATATTTGGTTCCACTTCCAAATTGAAATAAATTTATATTAGTTTAATAATTTAGTTAATTCCAAGGGTGTCCATTTAATATCTTATATAAGAACACCATCATTTCTATATTCCTCAAAATTAATAACTCATATAACTAGACTACTCTCTATTGAAATAAATTCTCCAAATTCATTCCCATTTACTAGGGTTACAGTCTTCCCAAAATAAAAACATATAATTCTAAATGTGTTTATTATAAAAGGCACTATAATGAGAAGGTAATCATCACAACATAGCACATTAATTTTACCTTTCCTTATAAATATATTGTTTTTATACAAACCATTCCAATTTAATATAATCAATATATCCCATATAATTTTAATTAATTATGTTAATATAACAACCTATTTCATCACCATTTTCAATAAATGCTAAACAAAACCATTGTTCATGAGTACAGGAAGACCGCCACATCCTGAGCTAGCGTATTTCATTTCTCATCAATTTCTTTCAGGGAAGGTTACAATAATTTATTTAATTTATATATATTAAATTATTGACATATATATGACACATTATAAATAAAATTTTTATATATTTATAACTTTTGATTCATTAAATAAAAAATCATCACAGGTGGGTACGTACTGTCTACATTCTTCATGTAGTGATGTACTTCATTTTTCAAAACAAACCTCACATGGTTGGTCATGAGGATGTATTTAATGATGTTATATTATTTTCATAAAATTATAAATATTTTATAAAGAAAATATTTTATTTTTTCTCTTTATTTCACGTCAAAAGATTAGTAAATACTTTTCCCATGTGAATGTGTTGAATACTACCTCAAGAGTAGATGTTTAATTTTTCCAGACAGATTTTATCGGATGGATAAAGATTTTTTTTATAATGTATAAAAATGATAATTAGTCAA
This sequence comes from Viscum album, assembly GCA_963277665.1. Lineage (NCBI taxonomy): Eukaryota > Viridiplantae > Streptophyta > Magnoliopsida > Santalales > Viscaceae > Viscum > Viscum album. The sequence goes on from OY728125.1 coordinate 1,400,682,350, forward strand.
ATATTATTATTCTATATATTATATAAAAATGTAACCATTTACCACGATCAACCTACCAAAGTCATTTTTTAATTTTAAACCTAACATTCTAAAAACCCCAAACATGGACTTGACTAATTATGTAATTAGATAATATATTTAATTAAATGAAATAAATGGTTTATGATAAGGTAATAAACATTGAAATGGTTTATGAATAACAAAATAATTAATATTATTTTTAATTTTGGAGATAAATGACCAATTTATCATGTTGAGACTCAAGGTTAGGGGATTCTAAAATCAGTTTCGTTTCATTGGGTTATAACACTCTTTAACTTACTTTTGTATTCCATGATTATGTGTGAATTTATCTATAACAAGTTTTATGGTGTATTTATTCTTTTTATGTTGAATTTAATATGTTCACATAATCACATAATTTATAAATTATCACTTAAAATATATGATATTTACAAGGGTTTTATTTTTTGATTGACCTATTTTTTTGAGATATGATTAAAGTCCATTCAATAAGATTTCCTTTTTGAGATATTATTTTAAGAATATTATTATTTATTATGAAATTATTATTGAATGAAATTTTAGAATATATTTAACTTTTTTCTAATGTTTAGAATGAATTTTTTTTTCATTTTTGAAACATGGTGATTTTGGTTTTTATCTGAAGTGGGAAAGTGATATTTCATTTAGGATTTACCAAATGAATAGATTTTCTCAATATTATTACAATTATTTTATTTTATGTTTCATTCAAAATATTATATGGTAATTTTATAGAAAAAATATTTTCCCAAAAATTATTTAATTTGTTTTAAAAGAATTATCTAAAGAGAATTATATTTTACCATTTTATAATTAATTGTCTTAAATGTTATTTTATATGTATTTTTTATCTATGGAAATACCCTTTATTTTTTTTACTATGCTCTAAGGAGTTTATGTTCTAATGATACCATACTTATGGTTTATCTATATGGATTATGATTATTTTAATGTCATTTTCATGGATCCCATTTCATTTCCACGGGTTAATCAAGCTAAAAATGGATGAAAGTGGTTTTCATTGATGTCATGTCGTGAAGTGAATGATTATAACTGTTATTTATTATATAGAAGTTGTTTGTATGTATGGGTGATTGATGGGTGTTTTAATTATTAATGAATTATGGTTGTTTCTATTATAAACTAAGGATGGGTGGATATGTTACAAACCAGCGATGGGAGGTTGCATTATAAATAATGGTTGGGTTATCCAATTACATCCATCTAATGCATTGGGTAATGTGATGGAGTGAACTTATTACAAGTTACTCATAAGATATATCAATGTTATGTATTGTATGTCATTCATATGAGATATTTTAATTATCATATTTTTTTATTCTATAATGAATGTTTCATGTTCCATGATATTAATATGTTTTCCTTATGATTCCTATTAAATTTTAATGATAAACATGATCATTATTAACATCAAATAGCCCATTATTATTGATTATTATAATTATTTTCATTGGTAAAGATTTATTCCATGATATATTTTGATTGATATAAGATTTTTTGGGTATGAATACTCTTACATAATTTTCATTCACTATTAATATGTTTTCATTACACTATTCTCATTATATTATCACTAAATATATTCATTTAATAATTCTTGTTTCATGCACAATGATCATTTCATCTCAACCTTCTGGTTTTTATTTTCACTATGTTTCTAGGAGATATGTCAAGACACGATTTATGTGTGTAATGATTAAGAATTCATATGGAATAATAGAATTTGTATATAATGTAAAAAATTATAATGTAAATACATTGGTATTTCTATTTAAGAGTTTTATAATTATTTAAAACTATAAACCTAAAACTTCATTGGGTATGTAAGTGATCTGATATCTTTATTTGATATCTTATGTTTTTTATTAAAAAATGAGGTTATATTTATATGTATGAATGCTTGAAATGTATAGATTATTATTTTTTCATCAGATATGAAAATGATATTATAGTTCATTTATAGAATTATGTTGTATTCATCAATATAAAGAAGTTTAATTTTCTCTTATGTTATCATACAATCACCTATGGAGTTACATGTCAGTTATGATTATAAATTTTGTTTTCATCTACCATGAATTTATTTTGTAATTAATGTTATTATCTTGAATTTATTTTTTCAATATTTCAAATAAATATTAGTATTCCATATATGATGAATTGTATTCTCTTCTGATTAATGTATCAATGGGTATATGGACCTCTGGTCTGACATTATTCTTACCTTTAAGCTCACACCTTATTCTAAATATATGGGTTTGGATATCTGTTTCTCCAGGATTACTCATATGGGGAATGTAAATTGAATATAATTTAAATTCATCACATGAAATGTTTATAAAACATATACTTGGGATTTTTTCTTATATGTGAATGTATATAGGGCTTCTAATTTTGTGCAAGAAACAGAAAAATCGATTTTTGAAAACATTTATATAGTAATATGGTTTGAAAAATATTTTTTTCAATGGATGGGAGTGGATTCCAATATAATGTGTTAAAAACAATTATACACATATCAATAATTTCATGACATAAGATTGTTAGAATTAAAAAGTCTCAAATACTAATTGTGAAATTACATATAAATTGGTACTTTTTAAGTCATCAATTATTTAACATTTTTAACCCAAATGGATAGGTTTATTTTTCATTAAATGTTTTTGGTTTATACTTAGATATAAAACCATTATTGGTAGGATAAGAGAAGAATATATTTTTGTTAATATCATTATGAGGGATTTAAATAAAGCATTATCTAATCAGTTGTCTAAGATTAAAATACGATATAATTAAAAACTATTCTAAATCGCCTATATAATGCTTTATTTACATTATAAAACTAGTGTAAGTCATTATTAAATAATGATATTGGATCAATAACAGTATATATTATATGTATTAATCATTTTTAATTATATTACTTCTATTAAAATGGGTGTACAATAAGATTTGATACATAATACTCCTATTATAAAAGATATTTTGGCAGATAAATATCATTGTTATAATCATAATTAAACATTATACTCCCTACTAAATGTGATAATTTGAATGTAACAAACTCGTTATATTTGTATCATAAGAAAATATATTAATATAACTTCTATGTTTTGAAGTTTACACCATCTGGAAAAAATGGTCAAATTATTCCTCACATTAAAATAAATTCTTATGATAACTATAAAATGAATCACTTTGGTTTTAAAGGAATTAGATGAAACAGTTCTAAGGATATGTAGTATATATTCATATAAACAATATAATTTGGTATATTAATGACATAATGAGAATGATATCTTCTGTAATATGTTTTTTGGGTTATCGAATTAATTATAGTTTCATTGATTGAAATTTTCAAGTAATATGATTGTATTCAATAAATTCATGCACAAATTTTCTAAAATTGTGGAGTAAAAATAAACAATGTAATGTAAATTTCATGTCATTGTACTTTATAGATAGTATTAGTTAGAAAAAGTTCAAACCACAATAAGTAAATTTAGATAGAGGGAAGGGAAATGTTTCTTCTAGAAGTTAGTTATGATAATTGAAATCTATAGATAACCGTCCAAAGGAAAAGTTACAGATTCTATATGATGGAATATTTTTAGACACCTGCATTAGTTGTTACAAATCCAAGAAATTAATATGTTAGGAATCCATGTTATTGTAATTAATTCATTTATTTTTAAGGGCATGTGACAAAAAATGAACACTTAACATGTTTTGAAAATATATAGGAGGTAATGATCATGTGAATAACTGAATAAGATTTAAGTTTCTATTCAAATTATTAAGTAAAGGTTAGATAAATTATGGTATTTAATGGAAACAAAATATATAAATAAGAAATGGGTCTACATAAATCATGTAAAGTTCAATATCTTCTATTATATTATAAAATAATTTATTCAGTATTAATGAGTTGTTATGAAAAATATGGGATGTCATAAATAGTTCAAATTTAATAACATATTGGACAATGAGACATTAATATAAATTATTCATCCTAGAAAAAATTATTTATCGATATATGTAGTGAATTTATTCTTATACCCAATTAATTGAATATTTTCATAAATACACTTACTTTAAATAACTTTCTAAAAAAAGAATAACATAAATGGTATTAGTATAACTATTTATTTTTTGAATAATAAAAATTAATGAAACAAGTGTTATTTCTATAAAAAATATAATTTTTGAATTATATCATGGTATTATGAATTGAATATTATGTTTATGTGATGACTTAGAGAATGTTTAGACTTATAAACTTTCAAAAGGTGACAAATAAATAATAATTTTAGTCAGAAATCATTGTGAATTTCACATAATATCATAAAAAATTATAATGTATACATGTAAAAATGAATTTATAGAGTTACATTTTGTATAAAATAATATTTCAATTTTTCCTAAAATATTTTAGGATGTGTTGGTAAGTGATAATGAAAATTTTTACATTCTCTAAAAAAATATTCCAAGGTATAATCCTAATGAGATGGATTTCAAGGATGATAATGTTGATCATTTAAAGAGTAATATATAGAAAATAAAAGTTCTTTATATTAAAAACTTTTAAACTGTGTAGTTATGAATTTGGAATGTTTTCACGGTGTTAAGCATTCAGAATATGATTCCAAATTATATTAATTTTTAAAAATAGCCTTCTTTGTAGATGTTACACACTAAATAGTTCAGTTGGAGGGTTTTATAATGCGTTTACATAGATATTTTTCAATAATTACATTGATATTTAATGAACATTCTAAAACCCCTCAAATTTTAGAAAATATAAGGCTAATTTTTTATACAATTACATATGATATGATAAGTAGGAATCTAGGTGTGGTTTTGATTAGTATTATTTAATGAGTTTATGGATATAATTTTGTTTCATGTTTTATAAAATGAAATATCCCTATTTTAATACATTAAAATTGGGTGTTTAATTTTCATTATGTGAAATTAGAATTTCCATCTCACGGTATGAATTTTATTTTTTTGCAATTGATGGTCATCATGGATTAATTTTTTTATGACATGTTAAGATAAAAGTGATTAAAATTTTATAATCTATAAAATTAAGTGTATATGTGATAAAAATAATAGATTCATGATATTGTTCGTCGAGACTTATTATTTAGACAAACTGACAAAAATAAAACACATGGAATGTCATTCGATTGTTGATATACATAGAGGTGTAGGCCTATTACGAGTCCCCATTACCTATGGTTTGAGAGAATCATAACATGAGAACCATAATAATTTTATAGCATTTTATATCTTCTTTGGGGATTAACTCTATATGGGGTGTTTGGTCATGATCATAATCATGTCTTTAGTTGAATCTCAGTCGTCAAAATATGTTTCCACTCATATATAAATTAAAGACATTTGTGGCCTTGATTCAATGAGACCATGTAAATTTATTTATATTAATAGTTGAGTGATATGTGATGTACTCAATTATATAGATGAGGGACATGTAATGGGATAATCTACTAGAGGAAATATATGTGATGTATTTTTTGACCTAGTTAGTCTATCTATGAGAATCATGAATGTATGAGATAAAAAAAATTATAATGACATATTTTATATCAATTGATAAATTGATGTCATGAAAAATGTGTTATAAAAGTATAAAGACAATGTATATGATATATCATATACTAAAAATGTACACATAGATATATGAGCATGTTTCATCGAACTCAAAACAAACCTCTTTTTTGTTTTTGAATAATTGAATTTTTTTCTTGAGGATTCCATCTTCTTATATATATTAAAATCAGAATTTTTTTAAATTATTTTGTTGGTATAGAGTACCATTTTTTGATATATATAGACCTTAAAATAAATATTAAATTTATACAATATGTTTGTTAAAATAGGAATTTCTTTTGATAATGATTATCTAAAATATATTTGATGGATGAACAAATAGTTGTGATGTTTTTTCATAAAGTGATTATAGAAATTCATTTCATGTAGGAGATTGTACAATATTAATTAAATAGGTATATCATATTATATAATATAGACTAAGTCTTAGATAGTGATATGGTCTTCTAGATTCTTTTTTCATTGAATATTATTTCTATAAATCAAATTTTTTGATTTAAAAATGATATGTCATGTCATGTTAATGATTTTTGAAACTTCTCCTACAGGTGTTGCAATCATTTATGAATAAATTTTTTAATGAAATTTTTGCTATTTTTTTTTGAAATATTTAAATTATTATTAGATACTTATGGGAATCCACTAAGGGTAACTATTGATCACTACCATGCGATGAATGTATACATTCGGTTGTATTCATTGAATGAAAAGAGAAAATATTATGGGATTTGGTAACCCTATTCAGAATATATGATTCTTATAATTCATAATGAAATATATCTTAAGCCTGGTTATCTTTTTATTATAAAGGAGAAGGTTCAAGAACACCTTTAGAGTTTAAAGGTTATCTAATTATGAATGAATATTCTACTAGTTGGGTTATAATTATGAAGGAAGGATCCCTTAAGTTATATCATACTAATATCTATAAAAAAATGACCCATATATATATATATGGTGTTTTCTACATAAAATTTATAAAAGATTAATTTTATGTCAATCGTTCTACATATTAGATTGTTAATGATAGATGATGAAATTTATGGGCCCTTCTAATTTTATCATGTGATGATCCCATAAAATTCATCATTATATCTCATAGAATAAATATGTGGTAAATAATGAGATTTCACTATGTTTGGTAAACCGTATTTTATTATATATATGATCTAACTAGTAATGTAAGGGGTTTTCAATGAATACCTAATAAAAATGATAAGTTTTAAAAGTATACATAAGACCATTTTAATGGTATAAATGATGAACCTAATGATTTTTGAGCCTATTTAAGTTATATAATAATGTTTCTATTGATTAATTTACTATTATAGCTGAATTATTACCCATAATCTTGATAATTATACATCTTTCTTTAGAGATTATAAATAATTATTTTTTGAGATTATCCAAGATGCAATCCATGTTTGTAGTATGATTTTAAATAAGAATATTTTTCAATAAAGAAAATTTTTACTTGGATAAGATTTATCATCTACTAATATGAATGAAACAGTTACCAAGACATTAAGAAATAGGACGAATAAATAGACGAGAAAGATAAATAAGTGTTCTCTCAAAATAAATGTTGAAAATAAATATTCTTTTTAAACAAGTGATCTCAGAGTCTCTTAAATAGGAATAAAGAAATGTTATAAGAGTTATATGGATAGCAATTTACATTTTTTTTGAGATATTGGAATCATGAAACAAGGGAGATTGTTAGATTAGATTCACACCACATAAACAACTCCTTTATTTTTTATACCATCAACATGATGATTTTATTAATGAAATATATGTGTTATGATGTAATTCATAGAATATAGATAGTCCAAAAAATTCACCCATTTTTTCGTCATCTTTTATGAGAGAGGAATCATTCACATCCTGAAAGATTGAGAAATAGCAGTGGAGTCACACTCAAAAAAAAATTCGCTTTAATTCCATTTCCTTACAAAGCATGAATATTTGATAATCCCAATTTTTATTGTTCATAAAGTAGTGACATGGCCACAAGGACTGTGAAATAAATCTACCACATCCCCATTATGATCTCTAAAAATGAACCCATATCCTTAAGGCCCTAGATTTTCCCTTGAGGCCACATATATATTTTACTTTAGCCAACCAAAAAATGGGGAAATTCAAAATACCTCAAGTGTGAATAGAGGTTGAGGAATGTTACCTCAGATGTTCAACCACCTTGGAATAGTGAGTTCCCTCATGATATTGTTGTAGTGAATTAGAATTTTTCACTGATACCATTATCTCAACAATGGTGGTTTGGGCAATGAAGAACATCTGATCATGGATGGCCATGTTTCTAATTCTCCATATGATGTGAACTGAATTCTCATAGGCCACCCTGAATAAGAGTGTAAATTGTCTGGAAAAATTAATATTGAGAAGAGTTGATAAGAAATTCTAGAATGAGTCAGTGTGAAGGGGGATAATAAAAAATATATCCATGATGTCTTTCCAAAAAGATGAATTAGTTTAAAAACTGCAAAAGAGTTGATCAATATCCTCCCAATGTTGATGATAGATGAAACATTTTTAAAAAAGAGATATAATAACACCTTGAAGATTTGAATAAACTAGACCCTTATGATATAGAGTCTCTAGATCAATATAAATACAAATGCTAAAATTTAGTTTTTTTTGAAGCCGCTAATTCATTTTCATTTTCCTTGAAGTAGGTGATTATAAAAGTTCTTTTAGTCAAACATTCCATTTGAACATGGTTACCATATAAGAATATCATCCTTTCTACGAAAATTATAGTTAGACATAGTAAAAGAAGTATCATCAAGCATGTGATCAAGATTATCCATTTAGTCTTTCATTGAGATGTTGTGATCAACTTCTTGATCAGAGGAGGTGATCTAATCAATAAAGGGAGATCCAATCCCTTTTTGATGAAAAAATATAATAGAGGAGTTCATTTTATCCCACCAGTGAGAGTATATGTAGATCTTCTGGAAGAATTTCTTCAACTAGGCTATATGAAGGACATAATGTAACATGAGTTTCCTGAAATAATATTTTATATGAATCTAAATTTGAGGAAGTCCAAGGAGTCAATTTTTATGGGATTAATCTCAACAAAAATTCATCATGATGGGACTGATTGAATTGATATGTATTTATTATTCCATGGACACCTAGGTCATGTGACATGTGAAATCTTTTCCAAGACATTATAATAATTTACCTTTCCATATTGCTTCCACTCCAAACAAACTTTTTAATCATAGAGTTAATGTATTTAATAAAACATATAGGAAAATAATACACCATTAAAGAATAGGACAGCTTTGAAACCACCCCATACATAACCAGGATAACTCTTCCTTCTATTGAGGGGGATTTTCTTTTCTAAGAGGACAATGTTCTTCTAATCTGACTCAAAGAATTGGTAATGTGAGAAGCCGAAGGCCTTCCCCATAACATGGGAATCCCAAGATAGATAAAACGGACAAATCCTTCTATTATTCCCAGATCATTTATGATATAAAATTTCCTAGGAGATGCAATATTAATTAAAAAATAAATAAATGATCTGTTCCAACTAATTTCATTACCTAACACAAATTCATAATGAAATGGTAATTCTTGATGTTTTTGATATTCTTAATGTCTCCTTATGTGAAAATAATAATATCATTATAAAAATATATATGTGAAGGATTAGAATACCTCAAGATAACCAAATAGTTTTCGTTTCTACCTTTTTAACTATATAATGAAGAATCATGTTTATAGAATCCTCTATAAAATAAAATATTATAGCTAAAATAGGATCTCTTTTTCTCACTCCCCTAGAGAATTTGAAGTATCCTTATAGGTACCCCATTATGAGAATAGAGATATGAGAAAACCTAGGATGTTCATTGAACCAATAAATAAATATCATTATGAATCCAATGTTGTGGGGAACATTACTTATAAAAAAGTAGTCTAATATGTTATAGGATTTCATTATGTCAAGGATTAGAGTAATGCTGCCACCCCTGGTGGTATTTTAAAGGAAATTACAACATTTTGAAGTAATGAGTAAATATTCGTGGATGTTTCTCTCTTTTCCAAAACAAAATTTGTTCGGGTATATGATTCTATCTACGACATAAACAATTCTATTGGCATAAATATTTATAATGACTTTGTGGATTTTTTTGACAAGAGAAACTAGTCTAAAATGGCTGATATCACTAGAATTAACTACTTTTTGAAATAAGAAAATAAATTGGGAATTGATTCCTTGGGTGAAGGATCCACCTTTAATGAAGTTCTTAACATGCTTGAAAACATCATTTTGGAAGACATCATAATAAAATTGGAAAAAGTAATTTTTGAATATGTTTGGTCTATGTGAAATTTATTTTATAAGGAAAACTATTACTTCTTTAATTTCAATATCTAGAGTAATAGGGTGAGAAAGTGTTTTTATCCTTAGTGATTAATTTTGGGATGATATTTTTTATTAACATCACACTCTATTGTGGGAAATTGAAGAGATTCATTTAGAATGAAACAATGTGGTTGGAAATCACATTTATTTAACCTACGATTTTGTCTCTATCATTGATTAAAGAGAGTGTCTTATTGGCACTTCTCACCCTTTTAAAATCATTGAATAACATGGTGTTTCTATCCCCAACTGTTAGCCACTTGTTTTTAATGTTTCCTTTGTTATGTTATCGCAGATCTTGATGAGATTTCATAAATTATAGGACATCACATATTCTTTCCAATTCCTCTAGATAAATAATTTTTATTAATGGATTCATGAAGATTATGGAGAGTGAATTCAACGGAATTGATCTCTTCATCCAGAGAGTTGGAACTTAATTTTTTCCACGTGCATTATTTATTAATTAATTAGTTAGAGAATAAATGTAAATTATTTATTAGGAAAATGTAAAATTGAGAAGATATAAAACAATTATGTTATCCTATATTGGTAGAAATATTATATCTTTAAGATGAGGTGAATTTTTTTAGAAAGATCAACTAAATTTTGTTTCCCACAAAAAAACACAAACACTCGATAGATGTAAATTATGAAAATTTATAGGATCAAAGTTCCCAGATAAATGACGTGGAAAAGAAAAATTAAGATGTTAAACACAATAAATGATTTAAAATAAACCATCCAATATTAAATAAAAAACAAAATGAACAAATCATAAAGTATTTAATAATAATAAAAATAAATCTATAATGGACAATATACTAAAAAAAATCATATCAATATAACTCATTGTTTTTATCCCAAAGCAGTAGAATATTTGATCAAATAAATCTTGGTATCTATGTTACTCACTATAAATTTCCCAATATATCCCTAATATGATGATGTAATTTTGTCTAGTAATTCTTCAAATAAACATCGGCAGTAGGATTCCCTATCCTTGAGCTTCTATTTGATATCCATGAACAATAGACGGTCAATATATCATGGACTTTGTTAAACATATAGGCTTGGAGGATTTATATTCTTATCCCTGAATCTCAACAATCAAATTATATCATAATGATGATTACATATCGCAATCATGGAAAATTTACTATGAAATTTACTTGATTAGATGCTCTAAGAAAAACACATTAAAAATAATATAATATCTCAAAGTAAGTGAGATTATGTGAAAGTTATTGATATAATGAATCAACATGTATCTATTTCATGAAGTTATATTTCTAATTTATATCCATTAATATAACTAACATGCAATGGAAATATTCTATGTTATTTATTTTTAGTTATAATTAGATGTTACAATCTGCACACAACAGGACTAAAGTGAACAACTTTATATTAACTTATATTTAACGTGAATTTATTGTGATTAATGAAACAATAAATAACAAATCTTTGGACTCAATAAAATACCCCTTTTGAAAATTCAAAAACATGAATTAACTGGTAAGTTTTTCTGAAATGTAAATGTAATACTCCTATTAAATTCATATTGTAGGTTTCCTTAGTTTATCATTTGTTGGATTTAAATTCCCCCCTAAATAAACAACTAAAAAACATATTAATAATAACCACCCATCATTAAATGAAAACTTATCATCACTCAAATTTCTTCCTCTATTTGATGTTCAAAAGGAATCCCAAAAATATCAAGTAATGAAACATTATAAATAGGACATGGTAGTCAATTCAAGTGAATTACAAAAATAATAGTTATTAGTATAAAAATTCCTTTTACTTATATGGATCAAAATATCCCAAATTTGATATCCAATGAGCATATCAAATTAATTTTCTCTCCACTTGAATTGAACAAAATAAAATTATTTTCTAATTCTTTTTTCCTAGTATAGATGTATCTCTTTAGAAACAGTAATGAATGATACTACAAAAAGACTCTTCTCAGAAATTTTTTGTTGTCACTCATAAAAAGTATAAAAAAGTACTCCTATAATGAAATTATAAAAATACCTAAAAATATAGAATCTTTTAAAAAACAAATCTTCAACAGTGAATAAATTCATCAATAATCAAGGTTTTTAATGCCCATAAATTTCAATAAACATGCTTCCTAAAGGTATGAAATGAATATTTATAAAACTTTTCTCAGAATATGATCTCACCCTTGGATGAATATCACTCTTTTATAAGGAATATATTGGATGTATTGGAATACTTTTACTCCTTTTGATGTTTCACAATAAGATTATCACCTCATATCATCTGATACTTTCAAGACTCATATAAATCCTAATAAATCATTCCACATTTAATTATTTATTACCCTTCATATAAATCCTTTGGGAGTTTTTTTCAATTGATTATTATAAAAAAGAAAAAATGCTTCTTTTTATCTTGGAATTAACAAAAAAAATTCTTAAATGTTGTCTAAAAGTAACTTCATTGTATATAAGGGAAAATTTAATGATGTGTAAAACAAATGGGTGACAATAATTAAAATGAACAAAAAATATTTATAAATATTCAATGTTTTGAAAACAAATTCCAATGGAATTTGACATATAAAATAAAATTCCATCAGGATTAAACTACTGTATACATCATTTATGTTATAATATATTCTTGAAATGAGTGTATTTGATATTAATACTCAGTATCACTATATAAAATAAAATTTATTTAATAATATTAATAATTTTGTCGGTATGATAATCCTGAAAATAAAACCTAACTATATCAACTACGAAAGAGTAAAAAACTCTAATCCATGCATAAAATACTTAGTATAAATAATATTAATTTAACATAAATTATGAAAAAACATAGTGTAAAAATAAACGGTATTCATCTTCTATGTAATTATAAAAAATTTATATTTTATACATATATTTAATGTTTGTTTAATACATATTAGATTAAATTTCATATGATTCATCAAAAAATAAAATTTGAATTTATTATCTACATAAAATTAATCAATGAAAAAAAAATCCTACTCTAACTGGGAGGTAAAAAATAAATAAATTATAAAACAAATAATGTATGATATCATATTTAAAAGTAAGAAAAAATGCGTAAGTGTAAAAAATAAATGATAGAGTCAAATAATTGAGATATAAAACATACATAAATGTAAACATGAATAACATAAAATTTAAATGTTCAGAACATAAAAGTATACATTATTATGTAACAAATATTATATTTTAGTTGTTAGTACAAAACATCCATTAAATGATTGAAAATTATGAACTATTAATCCACCCTTACTTTGTCAATTGATATATAAAAACAAAAAACATGGAACCCACATTAATTTAAGTCAATTATTCTAGATATCCATGATATCCTTTGAAGTATAAGTTCTTAGTTTTCTAAATAACTATTATTTTTTCAAAAAATGGTTATTTTTTGTATTCAACTTTTTTAATACATATATTTGAAATGTATTCTCTTTATAATGAATTACTTTCTTTATATAGGGAGATTATTCACTGGATTTAGTTCATAGTTCAGAAGATTTCCTATTTGGTTTCATCTAACTGTATAAAATGTAAACATTAATCCTTCCTGAAGTAATGTTTGATAATAATTTCACAAATATTCGAAAGGTAGAATATAACTTATAACATTCATTTCAATTATTTATTTAAATTAAAAAACATTTATTACATCTTAGAAGATAATATAAAATTTTCATTACATTATTCATAAATATCGATATCCTTGTTACTCAACCAAAAATTTAATTTACAAAAAAAATTAAAATACTTATTTAGCTCTTCCTACTTCTAAGAAACATTCAAATTATATCTAATATATATCTTTTAGAGAATTTGATAGGTTCTTTCAAATTCTTCAACATAAATCTTTAACTCATTATACTAAGTCTCTTCATACTCAGCTTCTATATAATTATATTTTTCTAATGAAGTAAGGAAAAAATCTAATTATATATTGGTAATATGTTTATTAATAACCTATCCCCTAAAACAATGTTATGTTTCAGGTGATGTAGTATAAAAATTGGTAATTTTGTTTCTATTTTCACTAGCATCTGATGAATTATAATAAGTATATGAGGTTTCAAAAGAACAACTAATATCAAATTATTGATTTTTTTTATTAATTTCGTTTCATCAACTATTCTAAAATCAATATTTTTTCTATTTTTCTCTAATAAAGAATGTCTAATGTTCCCAGAGTTACTTCAATCAAAACAAATATACTCATATTATTCATACTTTATATAAGACCATTCACTTATTTATTTCTAATACATTTTATAATATCTATTGAAATTATTATTGAGAAACTTCATTTTAGAAAGTATTGTATACTATCCATTGATATGATTTACACAACTATAATCCAAAAACAATTATTGAATTTTCTCAATATATGTAGATGTTTTAGCACATAAAGTTAATGTTTTAAATATAAATATAGCCACTAAACCACTCTCATTGCTTTCTTATTTAGCATCTCACTTAAATATTTTGTCATACAACATGAGATTTTTGATGAAATAGACTAACATATGCTTTTGGTTATTCTTAGTGTCCTCAATTTTCATTATACTGGATTCCAATAATTTAGGTAAAATGTCTATAATCTTCTTAAACAAATAATCTTCCAATAATTATATATCACTATGTTATTTTACATTATTCACAATCATCAGGAACCTATGATTCATATATGTGTAAATTTCTCCAGGTAATAAATCCTATGACTAAGAATATTCTTGGAGTGTTTCTCTTATCATCATCAATAGCCTTAAAGTTAAAAAATAAGATACATAGAGAATCTTAAAAATAACACATAGTATACTAGAACATGATATTAAACTATAGATATTATTTTTAATTTCACGTAGACGGTCATTTCTCACTTGAATATTAATTTTGAACTTGGTCCATTATTCTCAAGTAACAACCTGAATTTTTTTTATATTTGTTGAATAGCATAAGAAAGTTTTCCATACTAATATTTATGATGTATATGTCTATGTTCTCAAAATAAAAATCATAATAGTATTCATATATATATATAGGTGGTTGGTTTTGATTTAGATTTTCAAAATATATGACTAGAAATGTTCCATATAAAGGATATAAAAGATCTACTATCTATAACATATTAATATAAGTAAAATGATATAATTTATGACATAAAATTGAAAAAAATAAGTGACTAAATTATTTGTAATGAACAGATAACATGTGTTGTGTTATATAAGAAAAAATATTGAAAAATTATGTGTGGTTTAAATTTAATTTGAAACACCAACTCAATTTTTATCATACTAAAAAATAACATTAAAAAGATGCAAATTATGAAAAATAATTGAATGAAAGTAGAAAGATTAACACAATATAAATTTTTCATTTAAAAGGTAAAAAATTTATCTAATGTAAAACACAAAAATACAATCACAATTTAAAAATCCAAAAGAAATTAAACAAAAAAAAATGAGTATTGGATAACAATATAAATAATCCTATAAAGATATTATATTACCATCAGTTCCTATTGAGGGAACTCTTCACTTTTATATGAAAGAGGAAGAAGACTCAATAACATAAATTATTATATCCATGTTATTATCTAAAAATTCCCAGATCTATCACCAATTAGAAGATATAAGTCTGGAAGTGGATATATGTAATGCCCCGACCATATTTACCCAGATTCGGTGCATTATTACATAACATTGGCATGATCATAAAATATCAAGTCTCAAAATACTGATTAGTTTATTAGCCTTTGAAATACAATATACACTAATAAGTTTTACATTACATTATAAAATGGAAAACTAAAACAACATAGTCTCCATATGCCACACTCACATCCCTTAGACTATCCCTACAGGTCAGTCATAATATAATTTTTCACATAATTGAAAATATAAAACATAGAAATGGCTGATCTCAGATGCTCAGTAAGGATAAAAATATAGAAGAAAATTTCATAAATAAGAATAAACATTTATGACAATGTTAGACTAAAACAAAAGCCTTTTAAACATGAACATCAGCATAATGTGGAAAAGGTAAAATCAAATAATGCCATTTACTTATTAACATGGAATTTATACTAGTCAAATAATAACATGCAATATCAATAACCACTTTCATAATGATAGAATGCATAATTCCCGACTTCATAACCACATAGACAAGGCGTTGTGCGAAGACTACAAATAATATTTTCTTAAGGCCTTGTTCTAAGAAACTATTTTGTCTCATGAGACCTACCGATGCATCGATGAGCTATAGTGGGCTCTACCCGTGACTTACTAAGTCTAATGCAATCCTCATATGACAAGGTTTAAACATAACATAAACATTCGTATTAAAACTAGCATATGAAATGTTAATACAATATCTATAAACCATGAATTGTGTTAAAATAACACATCCATTGTCAAACATATCACAAAACCTTCAATACAATATGGAAGTTTTGTATAATAACAAATCAACTTCAAATAAGCTTACAATCCATCAAAGCATGTTGACATAGATGAAATCAAAACTTTTTTTAAGAGAAATTTTTCATTCTATTTTGAAATCATTTAAAAGTCATATAATTATAAAAGAAAAGATTTATTTTTGAGAATATTCTTATATTCATGTAAGGTAAGCTTCAACGATGTTATAATGGAAGAAAATAGCCGTACACGCGGTATAAGTTAAAAAACTTCTTACCTTAATTTTGTCGAAATGGTCATAAGGTACCTTATTTTGAAAATGATGGAAAGATTCCTTTAAAAACATATAAGGTAAAATAAGGGTATAAATTACTTTAACCCATTTTCTAGTAAATATTAAAAAAATTGAAATACATTTTTATGAAAGCACGAATGGGGATGATAAAGTGGTCCCACTAGATACTGACGTAAAAAACAACCCCAGATAATAAAGGGATTGTGAAATTAACTCGTACCTTGTACTTATCCTTGGTCACAGGTAGGTTAACATACTATATATGGGTGAAATAATTTTTATTAAATTATAAAAGAACCATATACATTAATAATATATCATATAAGATCTTCTAATATTTCTTTGTTAATGATATTTTAGTAGTATCATCATTTCGGGTGTTAACTGATTCATTTTCTGTTAAATGATTTGTTATGTAAGTAATGTTTGTTATGGATAGGATGTATCTTATTAATATTCAGAATGATATTAAGTCTTAAAAAATTACTTTTTTAATCATAAAATGAAAACTAGTTTTGAATGGATACGATGGGGAATGAATCTCATCGTGTTCGTGGAGACGGTAATCCTTACGTACAAACGAGCGACAATATAATTATTATGATATTAAAATCGTATATAATTGGATGGTATATCATATATACAGAATCATTATAATGTTATATTTATTATTTACAACATTTATACTGATTATTGTAGCCATCCAAATGATTAAGTGTTTGAATAACAAACTACAACACGACGTGGAGATGGTATTCTGTACGTACGCACTTATGGTGACTTTTTCATTAATAAGATGGTTAAAATAAGGAATATGGATGTACAATTTCTATAATGACATGAAAATATGTATAATATACTTTATTTGTTATTTTTCATGGAAAAAACAAAGAAAGAGGAGGTGGAAGTAGAAAAGAACTTGAAAGAGGTGATGAAATATTTACCTCTTCTTCGGGTTTTTCCTTTTGATTTGATCAAAAGGGACCCATAGGTTGATTTTCTAACTAAAATAATGCCTCTAAGATAAAGGGAGGATATTTTGGAAGATATTTGGTCTGGGTTTGGCTGAGAAAAATGGCTTCGGTGGAGTAAAATTAAGTGAAGGGGAAATTCCCTTTTATAAGAGAGGTGATGGTCACTTTTGGAAAAACATGAAATATTATTTTATAATAAAATAATTTTAGGTTTTTCATGGCTTAAAAATGAATTATTTAAATTATAAGGTGGTTATGGGTTGAAAATATCTCAACCAATAGGTTTTAGATAGGTTTATGTCATCGAATTAACCATATCTTTTAGATTTAACGTTTAGTTAAATAGTTTGTCATTTATGATGTCTCTTTTTATTTTAATATTATATCATTAATAAATGTACTATAACATGCCAAAAGAACCCCGAATGGTTCATTATATATATATATAACCTTATATAAGTCCTTTTTCTGAACCATGTATTTTTTGTAATATTGTCTCAATTTATAATATAATATTTTTAAAAAAAACTTAATTATGTCAATTTTGACATTATTTAATAAATGATTTTTGTTAAAGTACTAACTAATTTATTAATTAGAAATAAATTGATAATTTAAATCATAACAAGTTATATTAACCTATATATTTTTTAAATTCATCAAATGTCCCAATTTACATTTTTTTGGATATTTATAATATCAATGATTTTAATATTTCATTATTAAGGTAATTATTGCATCATCATTATGTCATAAATAAGTTAAATTATATAATATATAAAAATTAGAAATAAAATATCATTTTGTATGAAATCTTTTTAAATTTATAAATAATATTTATAGTAGAATTTATATTATGTATAACCCTATATTAAAAATGGGTTTGTTATTAAACATTGAATTTGACTCTTTTAACTCTTCTTTAAATAAAATAATAATAAATATTATAATCTAATATACGTGGACCAAAAGAATCAAATTTTATTCATAAGGTTGTTTTTGGGCAATTTACACTTATCCAATACAATTGAGACATGTGTTAGTGTAGCGACCCGAAGCCTGACGTACATTGACATTACATTACATTTGTGAAATACTTAGTACATAACAAAAACACACACACAAAGATCGTAATAGTTTAGTGTCTTTGGAAACTCGGAATATAATCTTCTAATCCTGGTGAAAGATCTTCAACATCTCCCATAAAGATCTTCCTTTTTTTTATACCTATAACCTTTCTTTATATCCTGGGGAAAAGAAAACATAAAAGGGTGAGATCAAATGCTAAGTAAGGGTAAACAAAAGAAATACCAATCACATCATATACATAAGAACATAGCTTTTGGAAATATTAACCTGCAAAAGAGATCATAATATCTTAACATGGAATAAATCATAGAAGTGAAAATGAGATCCCCATAATCATAACATGAAACTTGAAACTTTGTGGCATGCACACATAATCATAGAAAATCATTTCTTGTTAGTCATGACTCATTGCCAAGACTATCTTAGTGGACAAAGTCCCTTTCTGAACCGAGTCACCCTCGTTCCAGTCCTGTTTCACTGAACCGGTATAACCTACCGTTCCAGCCATGTCTATCTCATGAGATATAAAATCTTTACCCAATGCATTGGAGGGAGATATAGGTCCCACCCATCTTATAATGAATCCTTTCTTATGTGAGCCACATAATCATAAAACATACATCATCGCATAACACATGTAACAAAAATGGGATTCTTGAAACATCATGACATCATAAATCAATTCATATAAGATAAAGGAATTCATAAAAATAATTCCATCACAACATGATCAAATCAATGTAATAATAGGGATAAAAACAGAACCCTTTATTATCTTAGATGGAAAATAATTTTGATAAAACACTTGAACTCCATTCTTGAGGAAAATATCCTTTCTTCTTCAAAAACATTTTTCCTTTCATAACATGTCATACAACTTTAAAATAAAAGAAGTTGATTAAAAATAAACTTGAAAACTTTTAAAGGAAGCTTCTTGGAAATAATGTTTTAAAAATCCATTCATGCCGTATAAGTTAAAAAAACATTCTTCGTACTTTTGTCGGAAAAATTCAAAAAGTACCTCGTACGACAAAAGATTCCTTTCATACATATTACTAAAAACTCACCGAAGGGTAAAAATAGGATTTAAAAAATTTTAGGTGAATGGAAATAATATTACATATTGAGGAAACATGCATTTGGATGATAAAATACATCCCAGTAAATGCCAAAGTATAAACAATCTCAGATAAAAATGAGATTGTGATATTTCCCTTACCTTAGGTCCGACTTGCTTTGTAAGTGTCCGAACCTCCTATATAATGATTTAAATCATGTTATTTACTTATTCCAGAATCATATTCATTGTTATTATATCATATATGGTCCACTTATGACATTATATTACCCTTTCTGTTGTAAATTCTTGCCAAAGTAGCGTTTTGGGTAAAATCGTCTCATTTGTTGTTCGTGTTTTTAACTTGTAATTATTCATATGATTACTTAGATCATGATTACTTAATTCCAGAATATAAAACATGATTTATATATATATATATTCAGAATATACATAATAAATCAGTAAATGGAAAGAAATACACCGTTCATGGAGACGGTAGTCCGTACGTACGCATGAACGTTGTTTTTGTTTCCTTATTGAATTGAATGGAATTAAGTAGATGACATACATATAAATATAAATAATTCTAGTATCATTATCAGGTCATATATTTCATTAGTTCTTATTATATATACTTTATAATCATTAATGAATGGTTAATCATTGAGAATGAATCTCATCGCGTCGTGGAGACGGTAGTCCGTACGTACGCACGAGCGATGATATCGTTCCCATGGTCGTGGAATTATGTTGAAGTGTATGTATACTATTTCAGTATCAATATCACTTTATAATAATCATATATAGTTACTCATTACTCCTTTATACCCATCCAATTAAGGTGGTGGAGGAAAATAGATTACACCACGGCGTGGAGACGGTATTCCGTACGTACGCACGCGCGGTGATTTCATTTTTCCATAGGATGGATAGAAGGTGAATTAGGGTTGTTTAATATTTATAATAACATATCAGTATGTAAGTAATACTTATGTTATTACTTTGTCATGAAACAACTAAAGAAGAAGAAGTTGAAGAAGAAAGAAATTGAAAAGATCGGTAATGGTTATTACCTCTTCTTTGAAACGCCTCTTTGAATCCTCCACTTAGGGAACTAAGATTGGTCTTTGAAGAAGACCAGGACCTCTAGGATTATTCTATGTAAGTGGAGAAAGGATTTTGGCAGGGGTTGGCCGAGCTTGAGTGCTCAAATTGGTGTGAAGAGGAGGGGGAGGAGGTGTCCTTTTATAAGGGAGGAGAGGGGCACCTTAGGAATATCTCAAAATATTATTTTATATTAAAGTCAAAATCGGTTTATAATGGTTCCAAAGGGTATTATTTCGAATATAAAGTGGGTATGGGTCGAAATCCTATCAACAAATTGGATTTAGACAAGTTTAGGTTATTAATTTAACCTTATCAATTAGATTTAACTCTAGGTTAAATAATTTAACTTTTACCGTGTCTTTTTATTTTCTTACACTATATGGTTAATAAACTTACTATAACATGCCAAACGAACCCCAAATTGTTTATTATTAATATATATATCCTTATCTAAGTCATTTGGCCGAACCATAGATTTTTAGGAATAAAATAACAATTAATAATATAATATTTGATTTAAAAACTATTTTGTGTCAATTTTGAGACTATTTGATATATGATTTTTGTGAAATTCACAACATAATTATATGTTCTAACCAAGTTGATTAAAGAAACAATACTATATCTTAGTAACCTAGAAAATTAGTGGAATTCATAAAAAGTCTCAAATTACAATTAATTTGGTGTTTATAACATCAATTCTGTCAATATTTCATCAATAAGATAATTACTGCATCATCATTGTGTCATAAATAAATTTACTTATTTATTGTCTAAAAATTATAAATAAAATACCATTATGTAGGAAATCGTTTTAGCTTTCTAATGAATATTTATAATGGAATTTATCTTATGTATAACCCTATATTAAAAATGTTTTAGTAAATACACTTTGATTTTAACTCTTTTTAACTCTTCTTTGAATTAAATAATAATAAATGTCCTAATCTAATCCAAGTGGGCCTAAATGATAATATTTTACACTTAAGGTTGTTTTTGGCCGAGATAAACTTGTCCAATAGGATTAGGACATGTTTTAGGGTAATATTAAGAACATTTTTACCCTTAATTACCCTATTTACTTTTAACCGTGGTAAAAAAAAGTAAAAAGTTACTATTCACCAAAAATTATTTTCATCTCATTGAACCACATTTTACTTACTGACATCAACCGTGTCTCTCGGATTTTTGAAATTCCATTCATAGAAGCGGTAAAATTAATTTTTATGAAAAATTCAGTTTTTTTTAACTACCACATAGTAGTTTCACTATTCATCAAAAATTGATGTTTTTCAGAACAATGCCAAAATTTCATCCTAAGCTATATTTCATATTCCAAATTCAAAAATGAAATCTATTTTACCAAATTAATAACATAGATGTTTCATTAATTAATTTTATAATTAAATCCCACTGTTAAAACAAAAAGCGTGTTTTTAAGAAAGAATATCTATCAAAAGATTGACACTTGTTTATGTCTGGTTTAAATGTGAAATTACATCCAATGACCAACATTGTATTAAATTGTAAAAATATATTCTAAATATACTTTAAAACCACTCAAATTAATAATTTATCACTATTAATTATTTCGATTAAAAAATTTGTTTTTAATTATAATTTAGTAATTTTCACTATTCATCAGAATAAGAAAGTTATGCGAAATGTACCAAAATTTCACCTTAGGCTAAATTCGATACTCCAAATCCAAAACTGAAGTCCATTTTGAGAGATACAATTTCTAAAATTTTAAAAAGTGGTTATTACTATTCATAATGGCTAGTTTTAATAATATTTTAATTGCATATCGTTGTTTCATGATACTCAGTATTGCGTACTACACACGCTATTGAGGAAGGTTGCGATTTCCTGTAATGCAAGGCGAGTCAAGGATGCGTGTTGTGCAAGATCCTTTTTGTGTAGCGTAAAACACAAGACATTAATAAAAATAAAAAGAATAGTTTTCATAAAATCTCGGGTTGTTACATTCTACCCCCCTTAAAATGAATTTCGCCCTCGAAATTCGTCGGGGTTATAAATAGTTTACTATTCAAAAGTTTCTTTAATAGAAACCCACATCGTAAAAAGGAATACCAAAACTTGTCTTTAAAAACTATAGTATGAAATGTAACGATTACCCAAATAAACTAATCAATGGGTTTCCACATAGGTGAAAATATGGATATGGAAGAGAAATCTAACCATCATGTTCTGATAGAGAGTGGTAGAGAACATGGCTATGGAAAAGCCAGCAATCACAAAGCCATAAATATGTGACGATCTAAGGTACCATCTGATTAATCAGGTATAAGATCACTAGGACAACATTTTTGGTTTTCAAGATCATTTCCCTAAAGTTGATGAATTAAAATAAATACTTACATGATTTTGTTACAATCTCACTGTTGTTCGTGAATTGAACAATTTCCACTTCATATCATAAAGAAATGAAGTTTAATTTGTTATTCGTGAAGCATTAGCAGATCATGTGATAGAATGATGGGTCATTCCATCTATTTCAAACAAAAGGTTAGCAAAAGATATAAGTCCATATTATAGTGAGATTAATCGTATATGGTTTCAAAAATGAACTTATACTTCATATATCATACCGCTTAATAAAATAAAACTAGTTTCTTCTAAACAGGGACTTCCTGTAGGCCAGTGGTAGGCAATAAAGGCCAGTCGCACTTCGGTTGTGGGTTCGATCCCCACAGCCTTGTCCGACGCGATGGGATGTCGCCCGTCCTGCAGGTTGTCCTTTTTCTAAAACTATATTACTATAACATCCCATCAAAAATATCGAAAATATTCTATCCTTAAACAATACTAACTTATGTCCAACATAATCCATTCCAATCTTTAGGCTTATCCATAATACTGCAGTCCATTCTCATAACATAGTGAAAACGATTACCAGAGATTTAACACCATCGTCGATCCCCATATATCATAAGATATGTTTTGTTGGTCACATTCCAAAAATTCAAAGTCCTTAATCATGTATTCTCTTGAATACCTTAGTGAAAACATGAAAGCAGTTAAAAGTTAACACTTTCCACATACCAAAATCCTCAAAATTCTATATACTCAAACCATGATATCACTTAGTCCTTATATCAATCATGAGCTCATGAATACTGTTAAACATTTCATTTTCTGTTTTTCCCTTCATTATGCACATATCATCTTATTTCCAAAAATATCTCAATTACTTTGAATACTACATTAGACCAATACATAAATATTCCAATACTCCATGATACAATATTATTTTGGAATCTCATTACATAAACACTTAATCATTCCACCACATCGTTGTCATATTCAACATTGCCAATAGTGATCGCATGTGACTTCCCTTTGTCCTTTGCCTTCAGTGGTTGCTCATGTTGATCGTCACTAACCCTTGGATTAGGGCATTTATTAGCATAATGCCCCATTTCCTTGCACTTGAAGCATTGAAGTGTTGGTGGTGCGTTCTCTGCAGTGTTTGCTTTATTCACATCATTAGAAACCCTTTTTCCATTACATAGACACTCAGCTGCTCGATGACCTTCTTTTCCACACTTAAAACATTTTCTAGTCCCTTTAAGACAATCTCCACCATGCTTCTTTCCACACTTTGTGCATAAGGAAACATTCATCTTCATTTCACCATTATTCGGAGATTTCTCCTTGAACTCCATCTTTCATTTCTTGTCAAAACCATGAGATTGATATGTAACACCAACTTCCATTTCTACCTTGATAGCACAACGCACAATTTCTTTATAGCTACTGAAGTCTCTTATAGCTAAGGCCCTTAGATGACTTGGTTTTAAGCCACTGAAAAATCGATCAACTTTACTTTCAGGTTGGATGATAATGCCAGATGCATACCTTGCAAGTCCTGTAAAATTTGCTTCGTATATACCAACAGATTCATCATCCTTCTGCTTCAGCTCAAGAAACTCCTTTTCCATCTTTGTTCAAAGAATACGAGGGAAGTACTTACTGAAAAACAAGTTCTTGAACTCGTCCCATTCCATGGACTCAATTTCATCTCTTTGCCTCATATTCTTGATAAGATTCCACCATTGATCAGCTTCACCTTCCAAACGATATACTGCTAAGATGACTTTATCATGTTCAGAACATTGAAGAACTGAAAATATCTTTTCAGTAGTACTGATCCATTGTTCAGCCACAAGTGGATCAGAAGACCCACTGAAAGAATGTGGACGTTGCCTCATGAAGGACTCAATAGAATATTGTTCCCTTCTCTGTTCATTTGGAAGTCCAGAATGATTCATAGCTTGTGTAAGTATAGCAATTAGATTTTGCACTCCATCTCTCATAACATTTGTTTGTTCAGGTGGATAATCATTGCATTGTCCATTTCATTGATCAACACAGTTCCTTCGGGTTCCAGCCATCGTCTAAAACCCAAAAAGAATAGTGTGAGAGGAAAAAATCATGCTAGGGAAAACAACATAATAAAGGGGGAGTACCTTCAATATCTAACATCTTAGGTTTAATTCTAAGATCGTTAGCGCAATTCTAGTACTATAACCTATACGTACACTTAACCT
Organism: Viscum album; assembly: GCA_963277665.1. Taxonomy (NCBI): domain Eukaryota; kingdom Viridiplantae; phylum Streptophyta; class Magnoliopsida; order Santalales; family Viscaceae; genus Viscum; species Viscum album. Next base: position 1,400,708,035 of record OY728125.1, read on the forward strand.
TAGAGACATCCCTAGACATAACTTAGAAATATCTCTATGGATCTCACTAAAGTTCTCGCAACCTAGTTTCCAAAGGTTGACTAAACCTTTCCTCTGATACCAACTGTAGCGACCTGAAGCCTGACATACATTGACATTACATTACATTTGTGAAATACTTAGTACATAACAAAAACACACACACAAGGACCGTAATAGTTTAGTTTCTTTGGAAACTCGGAATATAATCTTCTAATCCTGGTGAAAGATCTTCAACATCTCCCATAAAGATCTTCCTTTTTTTATACCTAAAACCTTTCTTTATATCCTAGGGAAAAGAAAACAAAAAAGGGTGAGCTCAAATGTTCAGTAAGGGTAAACAAAAGAAATATCAATCACATCATATACATAAGAACATAGCTTTTGGAAATCTTAACCTGCAAAAGAGATCATAATATCTTAACATGGAATAAATAATAGAAGTGAAAATGAGATCCCCATAATCATAACAAGAAACTTGAAACTTTGTGGAATGCACACATAATCATGGAAAATCATTTCTTGTTAGTCATGACTCATTGCCAAGACTATCTTAGTGGACAAAGTCCCTTTCTGAACCGAGTCACCCTCGTTCCAGTCCTGTTTCACTGAACCGGTATAACCTACCGTTCCAGCCATGTCTATCTAATGAGATATAAAATCTTTACCCAATGCATTGGAGGGAGATATAGGCCCCACCCATCTTATAATGAATCCTTTCTTATGTGTCCCACATAATCATAAAACATACATCATCGCATAACACATGTAACAAAAATGGGATTCTTGAAACATCATGACATCATAAATCAATTCATATAAGATAAAGGAATTCATAAAAATAATTCCATCACAACATGATCAAATCAATGTAATAATATGGATAAAAACAGAACCCTTTATTATCTTAGATGGAAAATAATTTTGATAAAACACTTGAACTCCATTCTTGAGGAAAATATCCTTTCTTCTTCAAAAACATTTTTCCTTTCATAACATGTCATACAACTTTAAAATAAAAGAAGTTGATTAAAAATAAACTTGAAAACTTGTAAAGGAAGCTTCTTGGAAATAATTTTTTAAAAATCCATTCATGCCGTATAAGTTAAAAAAACATTCTTCGTACTTTTGTCAGAAAAATTCAAAAAGTACCTCGTACGACAAAAGATTCCTTTCATACATATTACTAAAAACTCATCGAAGGGTAAAAATATGATTTAAACAATTTTAGGTGAATGGAAATATTATTAAATATTGAGGAAACATGCATGTGGATGATAAAATACACCCCAGTAAATGCCAAAGTATAAACAATCTCGGATAAAAATGAGATTGTGATATTTCTCTTACCTTAGGTCCGACTTGCTTTGTAAGTGTCTGAACCTCCTGTATAATGATTTAAATTATGTTATTGACTTATTCCAGAATCATATTCATTGTTATTATATCATATATGGTCCACTTATGACTTTATATTACCATTTCTTTTGTAAATTCATGTCAAAGTAGCGTTTTGGGTAAAATCGTCTCATTTGTTGTTCGTGTTTTTAACTTGTAATTATTCATATGATTACATAGATCATGATTACTTAATTCCAGAATATAAAACATGATTTATATATATATATTCAGAATATACATAATAAATAAGTAAATGGAAAGAAATACACCGTTCATGGAGACGGTAGTCCGTACGTACGCATGAACGCTGTTTTCGTTTCCTTATTGGATTGAATGGAATTAAGTAGATGACATACATATAAATATAAATAATTATAGTATCATTATCAGGTCATATATTTCATTAGTAATTATTATATATACTTTATAACCATTCATGAATGGTTAATCATTGATAATGAATCTCATCGCGTCGTGGAGACGGTAGTCCGTACGTACGCACGAGCGAAGATATCGTTCCCATGGTCGTGGAATTGTGTTGAAGTGTATGTATAATATTTCAGTATCAATATCAATTTATAATAATCATATATAGTTACTCATTACTCCTTTATACCCATCCAATTAAGGTGGTGGAGGAAAATAGATTACACCACGGCGTGAAGACGGTATTCCGTACGTACGCACGCGCGGTGATTTCATTTTTCCATAGGATGGATAGAAGGTGAATTAGGGCTGTTTCATATTTATAATAACATATCAGTATATAAGTAATACTGATGTTATTACTTTGTCATGAAACAACTAAATAAGAAGAAGTTGAAGAAGAAAGAAATTGAAAAGATCGGTAATGGTTATTACCTCTTCTTGGAAACGCCTCTTTGAATCCTCCACTTAGGGAACTAAGATTGGTCTTTGAAGAAGACCAGGACCTCTAGGATTATTATATGGAAGTGGAGAAGGGATTTTTTCAGGGGTTGGCCGAGCTTCAGTGCTCAAATTGGTGTGAAGAGGAGGGGGAGGAGGTGTCCTTTTATAAGGGAGGAGAGGGGCACCTTAGGAATATCTCAAAATATTATTTTATATTAAAGTCAAAATCGGTTTATAATGGTTCCAAAGGGTCTTATTTAGAATCTAAAGTGGGGATGGGTCGAAATCCTATCAACCAATAGGATTTAGACAAGTTTAGGTTATTAATTTAACCTTATCAATTAGATTGAACTATAGGTTAAATAATTTAACTTTTACCGTGTCTTTTTGTTTTCTTACACTATATGGTTAATAAACTTACTATAACATGCCAAACGAACCCCAAATTGTTTATTATTAATATATATATCCTTATCTAAGTCATTTGGCCGAACCTTAGATTTTTAGGAATAAAATAACAATTAATAATATAATATTTGATTTAAAAACTATTTTGTGTCAATTTTGAGACTATTTGATATATGATTTTTGTGAAATTCATAACAGAATTATATATTCGAACCGAGTTGATTAAAGCAACAATAAGATATCATAGTAACCTAGAAAATTAGTGTAATTCATAAAAAGTCTCAAATTACATTTAATTTGGTGTTTATAACATCAATTATGTCAATATTTCATCAATAAGATAATTACTTCATCATCATTGTGTCATAAATAAATTAAATTATTTAATGTCTAAAAATTATAAATAAACTACCATTATGTAGGTAATCGTTTTATCTTTCTAATGAATATTTATAATGGAATTTATCTTATGTATAACCCTATATTAAAAATGTTTTAGTAAATACACTTTGATTTTAACTCTTTTAACTCTTCTTTGAATTAAATAATAATAAATGTCCTAATCTAATCCAAGTGGGCCTAAATGATAATATTTTACACTTAAGGTTGTTTTTGGTCGAGATAAACTTGTCCAATCGGATTAGGACATGTGTTAGGGTAATATTAATATCATTTTTACCCTTAATTACCCTATTTACTTTTAACCGTGGTAAATAAAAGTAAAAAGTTACTATTCACCAAAAATTATTTTCATCTCATTGAACCACATTTTACTTACTGACATCAACCATGTCTCTCGGATTTTTGAAATTCCATTCATAGAAGCGGTAAAATTAATTTTTATGAAAAATTCAGTTTTTTTTAACTACCACTTAGTAGTTTCACTATTCATCAAAAATTGATGTTTTTCAGAACAATGCCAAAATTTCATCCTAAGCTATATTTCATATTCCAAATTCAAAAATGAAGTCTATTTTACCAAATTCATAACATAGATGTTTCATTAATTAATTTTATAATTAAATCTCGCTGTTAAAACAAAAAGCGTGTTTTTAAGAAAGAATATCTATCAAAAGATTGACACTTGTTTATATCTGGTTTAAATGTGAAATTACATCCAATGACCAACATTGTATTAAATTGTAAAAATATATTCTAAATATACTTTAAAACCACTCAAATTAATAATTTATCACTATTAATTATTTCGATTAAAAAATTTGTTTTTAATTATAATTTAGTAATTTTCACTATTCATCAGAATATGAAAGTTATCCGAAATGTACCAAAATTTCACCTTAGGCTAAATTCGATACTCCGAATCCAAAACTGAAGTCCATTTTGAGAGCTAAAATTTCTATAATTTTAAAAATTGGTTATTACTATTCACAACGGCTAGTTTTAATAATATTTTAATAACATATCGTTGTTTCGTGATACTCAGTATTGCGTACTACACACGCTATTGAGGAAGGTTGCGATTGCGTGTAATGCAAGGTGAGTCAAGGATGCGTGTTGTGCAAGCTCCTTTTGGTGTAGCGTACAACACAAGACATTAATAAAAATAAAAAAAATAGTTTTCATAAAATCTCGAGCCGTTACAGTTAGGTTGATAACAATATCATTTTTACCCTTAATTACCCTATTTACTTTTAATCGTGGTAAATAAATGTAAAAAGTTACTATTCATCAAAAAATAATTTAATTATATTGAACCAAATTTTACTTAATGATATAATCCTTGTCTTTCATATTTTTGAAATTCAACTTGCAAAAGCTGTAAAATTACGTTTTATGCAAATTTGCAAATGCTTATAGGTGGTGGGTAAAAGATGGTAAAGAGTCTAATAAAATTCTATATATCTAATATTATTACAAAATAAATCCCAGGAATTATATTGAACATATATAGGTATTATGTATCTATTTTGGTATAAAATAAATTCTAATAAAAAAATTAATTATTTAATTAAAATGTCGGTTTTAAACAATAACGTAGTGTTTTTCACTATTCATAAAAAATTGAACGTTTTCAGAAAAATACCAAAAAAAACCATAAGCTAATTTTGATATTCTGAATTCAAAAATGAAGTATATTTGGAAAGAAAAAATTTATAAAATTTCAAAAAGTGGGTATTACTATTCATAACGACTAGTTTTTTTGGTTGTGGTGTGTTTGAACTCGAAATTGCGTAAAACACAAGCTATTATATTATTCAAAGGAAAACGTACCATGGAAGCTTGGGGTGTTACAATATACTTAAAAATATTTTAATTGGTATCTATATCCCCAATATCCTATTCAATATCAATGATCAAAAACACACATGTGTACCATGGACATCATCAAACACTTCAGTTTAGAATATGTAGTTTATTATCATAAGAAACAAATTGATCACATGGGATAGAAAAAACTATTATAAATAAAAATTTTACATCAATTAAAGTAAAGATCATATGATCATATCCTCAAAGAAAAATACTATATTTTTAAAATCAATTATTTTAATATAATTAAATGAAAAAAAATAACTCAATGTAATGAATCAACATATCTAAATTCTATGAATTTCTTGGTATAATTTATTGATTTTGATATAAATAACTTCCAATGGAAATATTAGGAGATCTTAAGGTTAAATAATAATTAAATGTTGTAGTCTATATAGAAAAAAACATAAACAAACAAAATTTTGTTAACATATACTCATCTAGAGTGCATTCTGATTTTATAAATATGGGATATTCTTAGGTAACACTAACATAGTTCTTTTGGATTTAGTAGGAGCAACACGTAAATGAGTTTAAAAACCAAAAAAATAAAAAAAAAATCGGTGAGTTATAGGGTTCCATTAATTTTAAAGGTAATTAAAAAATATTATGTATGTGTAAAGGATTTATTTTAAAATTTAATTTATATATTCTTTTTTAAAAGACGAATTATGCTAATAGTTCTTAAATGAAATTATAAGTATTTTATGTTAAAAAATATTTTATAAAATTATTTAACAATCATATAAATCTTAAAATAAGAAAATTATGGTGGTAAATGGTCAAAAGCTTCATCCCTTGTCCATATATGTTGTAATCTTCACCTTATAAAAAAATGTGTAACACATTAATATTGAAAAATTCATTACAGTGGTTCATGATAATATTTGTTATCCAAGGGGTTAAACCAAAATATAATGTTTAAAATTACTCTTAGACATATCAAAATTTTATTAAATAATTCCTAATAAGAACATATCATCATTATAATAAAATAAATTTCATTTTGGAAGCTAATTATATGATATAGACAAATATCATATTATAATATTTCATGTATTTCCCAAAAATTGCATTATTGATATTTTATAATAAACTATAATTTATTAAATGATTTTAAATTGAAAAAAAACATATCATTATAAAATTAAAATATATATGGTTTTAAAATCCAAATATTTCCCTTTTTTGGTCTTATACCCTTTTCTAGTATCATTCTTGATCCCCAAAGAGTAAAAAACATTGATATCATGGTCATTGTCAAAAGGTTTAATAGGGGTTAATATAAATAAATAAGGGTGAAAAATTTTCCTAATCAAATCACAACATTATTATATGAGATAATTTATATCAATAATCATATAATATTAAAATAATATCAATTTATAAACATTTTAACAAGAAAATCTATTTATGTTAACTTAATACATTAAGAAATTCTATGAATTCCCCATGCTTCACATATAAAAGGAAATCTCTCAACTCTTTTATAAAAAAATAATTCTTAGTACGGATAGGAAACTAAATTCCCAAATACCATTATAAAATTTCTTCCCACATTATATAGGTCTTATTTTTGGTAGAATACCAACCACTAAGGACATAAGTTGTAAAGAAAATAATGTTTTTTAAAGAAGATGCATAAATTTTTAATGATTTTTTTAGTTTTATTTAATATTATATATCCTTAAAATACTTTTAATCTATGATGATATAAAAAAATAATACCTTATATATATATATATATATATATGTTTTTATGTTAATTGAAGAACCTATATCCATATGCTCTTCCATAAAATGGGAAAAGAAATAATTGATATAGTGAATATTGCACTATCACCTCATAAACTATTGTAATTCAGTTTCCATCACCACCTCACATGGTTCGTTATAATGGATTATTTAATTTATATATATATGTGAAATTAATGAAATATTTATCCTTTTGGGATCAAAATATATTATGTAGTTTTTACATTTCCAACCATTGATAACTGATAATTTTGTTCATGTATACATGTGGATTACCTCCTCCATGAAGTGATGTAAATACTGTTTCATGACCACATGACATGGAATGTATTTATTAATGGATTTAAAACATAATATTATATCTATTACATAATCATAAAATTATTAAAATAAAAATTTACATACGTTCATTTCATCTTGCTCTTTAAAAAATGAAAACATTACTCATTCGTACATATGGCCTAACATCTCCATGATTGTAACACAGTTCATTTTTTATATCCATCGTTTATGATTAATTATAAAATAAAAATTGATGTATTATTTTTTTTATGTTTGGATTATTATTTATTATATGATGGAATAATGACCTTTTTTCATTAATCTACTTACCAAAGTCATTTTGGGCAAATGAGTGGAATATCTGTAGAACAAAAAATATGAATTTGACTGATTATGTAATTTTATTAGACATGGTAATAAATAAAATTAAAGAAATAATAAACTATAATATGGTTACAAAAAATAAATAATTAACATAATGTTAATATTCAGAGGAAAAATAATTGATGTGACGAGTCAGGCTTGAGGTTAGAGACACTTTACTTTTAAAACTCACTTTAAATTTTTAATTGTTTATTTTTTTACATTTTTTAATTATAATTCCATATTATTAAATTTATTATTCTTACGTATTTTTATTTACATTTAATATTTATAAATCAAATTCTTGTTCACTTTTACTTCTTTTGAATTTTCATCAGAAAGAATATTTTTTACATATTTCATACAGAATGTCTTGAAAATAGACATGTTGTATTGTTAGATATACAAGATAAAAATATTATCCTTCATACATAACCATGTTTTTATGCTTATATTCTATTAATATATTTTTTTCAATGAAAAAACTTTTTCCATTTGTTTTATGTATTTTTAAGAAGGTTTTTAAATGGAATTGATATTACAACAGCTAGAAATGGATTTCTTATGCTGGTAAAGATTATTTTTATACAATATTACATGTGATATAACAATGTTATTATTCTTGGTAATTGTTTTGGATGAATGGTGATACAATATAAATTAATTTATAGAGGTTCTATTATAAACCAATGATGTGTGGTTTTGTTTTAAATCAAGAATGGGTGAGCCCGATATAACACACTAAGGAACTAGGTATTTGTACGAGTTTTTAACAAGAGTGATATACAAATGTTATCCTAGTTAACATACATGTTTTATCAATTATTTATAGAAATCAAATTATTTTATAAGGTATGCTAATTTCCTTATGATTAATGTAAATTATATGATACTTCTTAAGGGTGAAATGTATAACTTTTATTTTTGAAAAAGTATCCATAAGTTTTTCATGATTATATTGAAATCTATATGATATTTATTTCACCTTTAATATTTTCTATAAAATGTATTATTAAATTATTTGGGGAATGAAACTGATCTCATGTGTACATTAATGTTTATTTGATTTTAAATTTTACTTTAATACTGGAAAATTATTATGAATTATCATACACTAGAGATTTTATTTCTTTCTTTGTTTTTATAGTTCCCTTACTAAGATTTGTTATTTATGTCTCACATTATAATAATATTTTCTAAATGATTAATGATAAAGGAAAAATTTAATAAATTTATAGTTACAAATATGGATGTTTCCTTGAGTGAAGAATGTATATATTTATAAATAATTTATTTGGTTTGAGAAGTGGACACTAGATAGAAATGTCAACATGGATATAGTTTCTCTAATTTTATAAAACATTATTATTAAATGTTCTTTATTTATATAAGTGATTAGATATTTTAGATTTTTTTTCTTTTGAGTGTTCAAATTGGTTTAAATTTATCAAAATAATATCTTGAAATGAAAATACTATGTTTTTAGAACCAAATATGAGAGTGTGGGTTCTAGGATATAATTTTAGTTATTGAAGCAGGGTTGTGATAATTTTGGATATTATTATGTTTCCTTTTGATTTTTTTAATAGTTTTATTTTCCATCATTATTTTATATTTTTATTCTTGATCGTAAGATTTAATTAATAAATACCTATGTTCAGGATTTAAGAGATGGGATTTGAAGGAGACTAATGATATTTTTGTGGGAATTGTATTATATTTTTACTAACATTTGATGAAATTTATAATATAACCATTGAGGTTACAATATTATTTAATTTTTTGTTTTTTGAGTTTATTTAAGATATAAGGTTATTTTTTATGGAATAATTTTTGCTGAAACTTTAATGTTATTGATAAATTTTGGATATTAATGCATTATTTCTTCAAAAGAAGGTTTATAAATTTTTATAGTATATTGACATGATCTATATATTTTAGCTTTGGTTAATATCTAATAATAAGTGGAAAATATTATTATAATTTAATAGATTATGTGATCAGATTGTAGTTGATTTTAGTGCTTTAGATATGAAAACTCTATCCTGGATACTCATCACTATGAAGAAAAGAAGATATTGTGGTGTAAATAGATTAAATGATGTAATTATACATGTTATGTAATTAAATTTCCTTATTCTGTCATTCTATAGAGTAAATGAATTAAAAAACTCTATGAAAATTATCTTTAATGAAAAAATTTATTCTATTACCTTCATTTTTTATGAATTTATATTTGTTTTCACACATTATATGTATATGGTCTAGTGTCATTGACTTTTCCATAATTAACGTTATATTGATCAGTGTTCTATTTTAGAATCCCTCAATATTTGGACATTACATTTTTTTAATTGCCATAAATTTATCTTAATTGGAAATCTAGTTACATGTTATTTTTTATTTTTTTGGTATTTTTATTTCCCTCCTTTTAAGATGATTTTATAATAAACCATTTTAGGATGTAGGATTCAAATAAAAGAATTTTAAAATGTAATACCCTTTAATACTAATCTCAAGATCAAATTGTGGGAAACAAATTTATTAAATGGGGGAGAATATAATATCCCTATATTTTAAAAGAATTATTATTTTCAATAGCATGAAATTTACACAACATTGAGAACAATATTATTTTTAAATATGGCCATCATACTATATCCATTTAATTTTAGGAAATAAATATTATTATATTCATTGATAAATATATATAATGGGATCACTCAATAAAAATTTATTTTTTAATTATTTTTAAATAATTCCAAGATTGTTCTATAAATTAATTTTATTTTGAAAAATATATTTCCATCAATAATGGATATTATTATTATTATTTATGAGTTATGTTATAATAAATATATAGTATAATTAGAAATTTTATTTTATATAAAATATACAGTTTTATATTTCATCATGTAAAAATTAGACAATGGAGTTTTTTTAAATTCTGAAGTATTTTATATTTCATTGAATAGTAAAAATGTTTTTTTAGATACTGTATTTTATTTTTACATATTTAAAAATTATATTTATAATTTTTATTATATTAAAATCATATATAGTTATTTTTGATTAAAAATAGTTCTAGTTTTTTCTTTTAAATTTATTTATTACCTGAATTTTCTGTAAAAACAATTCTATACATAAAATGAATTTTTAGGGAAATCATTTATCATCAAGTTTTATGAGGTCATTTTTAAATTAAATCATGTGAATTTTATTAATTGAATATTTAAAAATGGACTGAATATTTGGAATCATGAAGTACAGATTCTGTAAATTGATCACATCTGATTTTTGCCATTATTAATAGTAACCACTGTAAATTTTTGTTAACACAATAAAGGTGAGATGGGTTAATTAAGGATAAAAATATTGGTATAAAGCTTTAAATTCATTAAAAACTCACTATGATTTAATTATATGAGTATATTTAGTCAATAATGTTATAAAGTATAAAATAAGATATTATTTTTCAATTCATAATGTATTTTCACCTTTATTATATTTAAGTAGAAGATAAAGTCAAACATTCAACTCTCTTGATTTTAAAATCAATAATATTTTTTGACTGGGATAAAAAAACATATGTTTAGTTATAATTGGTTATTTTAAAAAGTGATTTTTATCATCATGGTAAATTTTTTATAAATCTTAGAGATTAAATAATAACATTGAATACTTATGAAATGTGGATATAGTTCCCATTCAATTTGTAAAAGATTCATGAAAATTATTTAAAATACAATAAAGGTAATATTTCTGGGGTGATTTAAAGTTTACCATAAATTAAATAGTTTAATATAACATATTACGGACATGTTAAAGATTTTATATTTGAAATATATTACTGTATTGTTGTTTTTAATGTAAAATTATTTGAATAAGTCATAAAATAGAATAAATATCATATTATTTCTCAAATTCTCTTAGTGTATATGGGAGGGAAGAGGAATTTGGAACATTGATATCCATATTTTCCCTATATATAGTCTTTTGGTGATGTTTTATAGATTTTATTAATCTTATCTAGGAGCTTTCTGCAGTGCCGGTGAAAGAAAAATGATAAAATAAATCCAAAGATGTGGAACTGGATTGAGCTCCTTGGGCCAAAGTTAGTAGATTTACTAATGAACTGTGATTTTTTTAATGTATTGTGGGTCTTTATTTGGTTCATATATTCATCTTAAATTGTTCTAAGGATTTATTTTTCGCATTTATTGCTAATATGAAGCCTATCATTCTGCACTTATAACTATGTGGGTTATTAGTGATTTTTCATATATATCGGGTGAAAGGTGACAATCTGTGGAGTAATCAAGATCTGAAATACAAGCTCGGTCAATGATGGGATTTAAAATCCTGGAATATGGTTCCAATTTTGTGATGATATTTCCCTATTATCTTCAACTCCAAGGATGTTCTCAGCAAGCATATAATTACGGGATCATTAATTCCATTCCATGTATTTTAGAATATCGAAATGAGATATGAACATTAACCCCTTCACGCAAAGATAATCAACTACTTAGGTTTGGATTTGTCTACATAAAGACATCTAGTTTTATTAGATTCCAAAAATTTTAAGTCATTTATCCTCATGTGTGGGTTATCCACTTAATATAGATCATCATACCATGGAGGGTGAGCTTAGAATATATGATAATATTTTGGTGGAATTTTTCATGGATTCCAAATCTCATGATATGATTTAGTTCATTTTCAATGATTAAAAAATGGGTATCAAAGTAGAATATGAACACCGACCTCCATTTTTTGAGTACTACAAGATCATGGGACACTCTATATCTAGATAGAAATTCATAAAGAGGCATGGTAATAATCCTAATAATAGAAGGACTAAAACTTGGAATGCTGTTTTCAAGGAATGTAAGGTTAGGAAAACCAATTTGAGAAATGGTGAATAGTAAGGTAAAGAATACATGGTCAAAAACATAAATTAGAGATATCTCATACTTTCTAATAGTGAGTGGTTAAAAAATACCTCCTACACTGTAACAAAAATTTCTGGTTGATGTGGGAGAGAATTTGAATGATGTATAAGAGGATGGGTCCCAGAACACAACAGATATCCATGCTTGTAAAGAGTTCATTCAACTTCCAACATGGTCAACAATGGAACATGTAGAGCAGGATCCTCATGTTTTAATAGTTATGGAGACAATTGATTTCAACACGGAGGGTGTTGCTCCAACCGTGGTTGTTGATGATAGAAAACAATTTTTTCCATTAGATCATGTTGATGCCTTTAGGGGTTCTCAATTCAAGGATGTTATGACTAATCAATATCCCAATCCTCCTGTAGAGGCCAACATAGATATATTTATGAGCTAGGGCATACATAAGTATTATGTAAATGATTTTTTGAAAGATCAAACAAAAAATAGAGATCATCTTGAAAGTAACATAATGACTCATGTTGATATTGTCACTTTATTGGCAGTTGAATTGATGATCATCCCACTCTATACAAAGTGAAAATATCAATTTGTAAAAGAATATTCTAGATACCATTGAAGTTTCAATGATGTCTTGGAGTATTATGGTTGAATAAGATGAGAATTTGGAGTCCATCTTTCCTACCCCTGGTTCACTGAGTGCACCTATATGTGTTCTGGGCTCAAAAAGGAATCCTTCTACTTGCAAGGAAACCTACATAAGAACACCATAATTTGTTGAAGTTGGTATTTCTATTGGAATTTGGAGAATAATGTAAACTAAAATCCTTAATAATTTTGTATGGTTTGAAAAAAACCCTCTAGTATGATGAAAGAAAGACTAAGAATGAATATTGAAAATTTTAACTCAGAATCATGTTGCAAATGAATACTCTATTTTGGAATTTCCAATAATTTGCTAACTCTACATGTAATGACCCAAATTCTTCTATGGAAATTCACTTATTATAATTATGTCATATAATCCCATGAAATTATAACACAATAAACTACTAAGTGATATATGACCCTTAAACATAAGTTTCCCACTTATGTGTTTTGAATTTCAAAAATTTGTCATACAAAATTGTGATCATTAAGTTATTTGGAGTCTAATATGACAAACATAATTCTTAGTGAATAGTATAATACCCTTATGAATAGTGATTTACTCAAATGAATAGTAACATTTCCTATGATAGTATATTAATAATATATAATTGAAAGTATGAAATACCTATATTTAAGAATAAGAAAATAAATGCTTTAAAATTATTATTTTATGAATAAATTATGATTTTAATTAAATAATAAATTTATCATATTTATAAAATTATTTTAGAAAAATGGATTTCATTTATAGTTTCTACTCATTGAAAAATGGTTAAGTATAATTATTGGTATTTATTTAAACTACTTGAATTTCTGTTGAATAGTAAAATATGATTATTTACGATAAATGCTAAATAGATGAATTATGATTTCATCAGATGATGTATGGATTATGTAAGGCCATTATCTCAAACTCACATGGAAACATTAGTATTTTTTTCATTGAATCTTCAAAATTTCAGGTCTTGAGGGAAAATAATAACTAAGGAATTTTATTTTATGAAATATATCCTCCCCTCCACTATAAACACCACCTTTACCACCCTCTTCTCTTCACTCCTCTCATGCCTTGTACCTTCCCTAAATTCTACCCAAATATCTCCCCAAGCTCTCCCTCCATATACAACATCCCATGGTCTCCTAAAAAGACAAAATCCTCCCTGTTTAAGAGGCTCTCAAGGAAGGTTGATTCAATAAGTAAATTCGTCTCTTCAATTCTTTTACTTTTTTTCATGTTCTTTTGTTTACTTTTCTATCCTTACGTCACCTCATCCAAATGTTTTGACTACATTAGTACCTAAAATGTACTTTAAATTTTTTATGATAATGTAATAAGTTATTATCATATATCTTTTACCCTTGTTTTATTTTAGAAGTAAATACAACTTCTGAGATGTGTTAAGTTACGACATTCAAGGACGATTGGCTTTTAATTTCAATTACCATATTCAATTAAGGTTATGAAACCATTTTCATGGTTGAAACAGAACCCAATATATATATTTTTTCTCATCCATTATTCTGTAAACCTTTTGTACACTTGTTTTTTTATAAAACAAAACATGTTCATTATGGACAAAAATGGCCAATTAACCCAAAAGGATATCACTAAAGTTTTATATAATGATTTGACATAAATAAAAGTAACCAAATAAAATTTACAACCATGTAATATAACACATGTTTACTGATGTTAGATAACTTCAAATATGAAAAACCACTATCTATTTAAATGATTATCCATTCAATAAAATAAGTAAACAGATCATAAAGAGCAAGAAAACCGACAAACCCGAACAATGAAATTGAACCTCATAACCAATTAAAAAGATTATTAATGAATATAAAGAGGATATATTAAATAATTTAATTATAGAAAAGTTTCTTTAATTACTAATTAATGAAACTAATTTGATTTTTCAGGTCCTTATGTTCAAGCATGGATCACCATCGATCTTGAGGTAAGGGATCCTCTCTATATCACTTTTATTCATGATTGTTCCCTATGTTATGCCCTTTTATGTGCAATTTATAGTTATGGGGTATTATTACGCACCATCTCCATATTATCTAAATTATTTTTTAATGATGATTATGTTCTTTATCACCCATTAATCAATCTTAAGAACACATGACACCGTGCCGATATTCCGTAAGGGATTCCACCAGAACCTCCTTTATTTCTTAAGGTTTATTTATATTTCTATTTTCCTAAATGAGGTTTTCTATTATTTATATTTTAATCATATATATTCTATTTAAATTTTACAAAATATTTTATGATATTCCATTAATTATTATCTTACAGGGATATACATGTTTTTAAGTTATTCCCTCCTCAATACTACTCGATAAGAAAACCTGTTTTGAGGGAGCTTCAGGAATTTTTACCAGATTTCAAGTGCATTCTATATTCTATTTTAATCCCCAATTCTCGTTATAAAATATGTATTTTTATTGTTAAAACCTTCTTGGATAGCTTTGGTTTTTTTATATATGATTCTTCCCTTTTCTATTATAAAATCTTTATAGCATTTTCCTTAAAACTGGTCAAAAATATTTTTATGACAAAATTTCATGAATAGTTTTCTTAAATGTAGTAACTTCCCCTTAAAAACACTAACCATGATACATATATATATTTACCTTATTAATGTCCATGTATACTTTATTTCCCTTCTTTCATGGACACTTTTGTATTACACCCATATGTTATTCTTTGGGTCATGATTATGGTATCCAATTATTTCTATGGGCAATAATTATGTTTATGTAAAATTAACTATGTATGATTATTTATTTGGAAAACATATTTATGAATTTTTATGATTGTTGTGCCTATATAGTGCTCAAATGAGTTAGGTAAAATTATGTCTCATGATATATAATGTGCAACGTTCTGGGTGGTTATCCTTAGCTTGTGATACTATGTGAAATGATCATGAAAGCTAGCATTGACTCGTACTAAAGTTATGTTTCATGTTTCAGCCTCATTACACATATTCCATGTTTATATGTATATGTTTAGATTCCATTTGTTCCATGATATTTTTATCATTTTTTCACACCTTCTAACTCATTTTCTAAAGCCTTATTCTTATATATACTCCCTTACAGGGATTTTTAGATCATCCCTATGTTCTTGTGTTCCCCATGGTATCCTATGAAGATATTGGAGCACAATGGAATTTAGGAGCTCAATTTGAAGTTTAAATAAAGAGGTTTATTTTGTCCCATTTTTTCAGTTTATGTGACTAGTCTTCGAAGACACTAGAATATACAATCCTTATATTGTACTCTAAGTTATAATTATGCTTAAAACCATGTAATTTTATGTGTAAAAGGCTAGGGTCGATATAGTTGATATCATAGGATGGTCCAGTTATTTTTAGATATTAGGAATATATCACCGTAGTGAGAACCTTAAGGATGCGACTAAGTATAAGATAACATCCCTAAATATTGGTATGTATAGAGTAATTTGTTTATCAAGAAAATTCATCCTTGTCTGGATACCAAAAAGTAGAGGAGGATCTGAAAAAGATGTACCTAAGAGTGAAAAATCTAATAGGATGTTTTGAGACAGAACCGTATTATCGTAGTACACGACAATGGGCCTTACTGCACTCTTGGTTTGACACTCCCATGGGATATGATTTGGTTAATTCATGAGCTCATTATAAACAATTATTACAGGAATAAAAATAATCCCATAAGAATATAAGTTTATAAATAGATTAAGGATAACTTAGATTTAATCCAAAGGAATCAAAGGTTAGGATATACTTCTCCTTTAAAAGTTTTTCCTCTTATGTTCCAAGATAACATTTTATGATCAATAGATAAGTATTAAATCCCTCCAATTATACATTACATTTCTTATTTAATGTCATGAAATTGAAGAAAAAATTCCAAAAATCATTGTGATAGGGAATGTGAATATTACACAAATGATATGCATGATAGGATGGGAATAAGTACTTCAAACTTTATGAAAGTACTTGCTCATCTAGATCATGTTATGAATATTAAGATGAATAATGTAGAACACCCTCCTCATCCAAGTAAAGATAATGTTTTCATAAAATCCATCATGCAAAAAAGGCCTCCCATGTATGTTGGATCTTCTGATTCCCTCCTCGCGCAATAGAAAATTAACTACATTGAAAATATATTCTCTATCCTCTAGCTATATAATGAAGATAAAGTTGTACTAATAGTATATAGTTTTTATAGGGAAGCTAATCAGTGGTGGAAACTGATCTAGAATAATGTGTCCCAAGAGGAAATTGATTCCATGGATTGTGAGGAATTGAAGATGATCTTTTTTAATAAATATTATACTCAAACCCTCCAACTCAATATGGAAATGGAGTTCCTCAAACTCAAGCAGAAGGAAGATGAGTCCATCAGAGAATATGAAGAATACATTACAAGGATAAAAAGGTAGGACTTGGGATTTTTCATGGACCCCTAAAGTAAGGTGGATCACTTCTTTAGCGGACTAATGCTGAGTCTATGAATGGCGTTAGTGATTATAGACTATAAATGTTATGAAGTGATTGTCCGTTGTGCCCTCAAGGTTGAAATGGATATTGGAGACTATTAGTTTTCTCATGGGCCCGATTACAAGAAGTGGAGAATGGAGAAAAACATGGGTGGTTCAAAAAATATCATGATTGAAAAAATCCTAATTATCGCACATGTAAAAGTTGCAGGAAGATGCATCTTACGAACTGTCTGAAGGGAACCATGAATTATATCAAATGTGGAAGATTAGTACATCTATCCAAGAACTACCAAAGGGATAGGAATAATCCCACAAATGTTGAATAATATTGGATTTTTTAAATCAACACTAAGGCTATAGTGTATTGTTACAACTTCAAGGCACATGGGAATTATGAAAACATTTTCCCTATGCCAAGGATTATCAGAGAAAATCAACAACAACCTCCTAGGAAACAATGAAGGGCTTATATAGTCACTACTTCTGAGGTGGATCCAGAAATTGATGTGTTGATTGGTACTCTTTTTATTCATTAAACAATATTGTGAATACAATTTGATTCTAGTTCTATGAATTATTTCATATTTTGAAAGTTTATTAGAACTATTCAAACCCCACCACAAAATTTGGTGGATAAGTTATCCGTGAGAACAAAGAATGGGAAAATTATTGCATCCATGGTTTATAACTCCTTCCTGGTTAATGTTTATTGATTGAGCCTCCCAAAAAATCTCTCCATGCTTCCCTTAGTGTAGTTATATGTTATAATGGGCATGTATTAGCTATATTTTTAGAAATCCAACATAAACTGTTGAGAAATGGAGATCAATCTTCACATCCCAAAGCATCCTTCAATTCAATAAATGTGTAAGGATAAAGATGAATATTCTATAAATTCATCATCTCAAGTGTTGATATTTCTACCTTCTGAGTAGGAATTTCTTGATCAAATGGTTGTGAAAATGGAGAGAATAATTCTTGAAGACATTCCCATCATGAAGGATTACAATAATTTATTTCTTGAAGAGTTTCCTGGTCGTCTTCCTGATCGAGAGGGTCTACTCCCAATTGAACATATTCTTAGATCTCTGCCTATATCAAATACGCCTTATAGAATGGTCACTGTAGAGCTTGAGGAGCTGAATAAGTTGTTCCAAGAGAATCTATAGAATTGTTTTATATGCTCGAGTACTACACAGTGGGGTACGCCACTCCACTTTGTTAACAAGAAGGATGGATCATTGCACCTCTGCATTGATTATGTGTGCTTAGTAAAACCATGATAAAGAACAAGCATCCCCTTCCACAGATATATTACTTGTTCATTCAACTTCATTGAGGTAGTTATTTATCTAAGGTGGACCTTCGGTTGGGATATCACCAATTAAAGGCAAGGGAAGAAGATATTCCTAGGACTACCTTTCGAATGAGGTATGGACACTATGAGTTCATAATGATGGCATTTGGAACCGCTAATCCTCTAGAAAGATTTATGGATTTAATGAATAGATTCTTTATAGATTTCCATGACAAATTTGAGGTAGTATTTATGGAATATATTTTAATATACTGTAAGAGAAAAGAGGAACATGATGTAGAATTAAATACTATGTTAAAAATATTTCGAAGGGAGGATCAATATGCAATGTACAATAATTATTATTTATGGGTGGAGGAAGAATCATTATTATGGCATGTTATCACCATCAAAGGGATATCTATGGACCCTTCCAAGTCAAAGGTGATTGAAGAGTGGCCCATTCCAACATCTGTAATAGAGAACTACAGCTTTGTGGGTCTATCATGGTATTACCGATGATTTTTAAAGCACATTTCATGATTTTCAAACCCAAGGACAAAGATGACATGGAAGGGAGTGAAGTTTGTCTTGACTCATGAATGTTAAGATAGGTTTAAGCAGTTGAAATTGAGTCATATCACTGCACTAGTTCTCACACTCCCAACCAGTGGATAAATCATAGTGGTGTATAATGATTATCCAAAGAAAGTAATAAGTTTTTTGATGATTCAAAATGATAAAGTGATAGCCTACACCTCATGGTAGTTTAAAATCCAAAAGAAAAACTATCCCATGAATGATCTAGATTTGGTGACTGTGATCTTTGTGTTGAATATGTGGAGACATTATCTCTATGCGGGGAAGTGAGAGATATTTACATATCACAAGAGTATAAAATATATATCCACGTAAGATTAGATTAATATGATCCAATGATTATGGATGGATATCATCAAGGATTATGACTGCTCAATCCACTTCCATCCAAGTAAACAAATAAAAGTTGGAGGGTGCTCTAAGTAGAAAGGATCTTACATCTTTATCATTGATGAGAATAGAAAATAATCTGACATTCTTAGATTTGTAATGGATAGACATGGGAATCATTAAGGGAGGAAAATTGTCAATCCTTTCTCAAATTATTGCTCAACCATCCCTCAAAGAGAAAATAAAGGATGCTCAAAGAAAAGATTTTGAAATTCAAATTTGGGTGGAATCTATCATAGATGGGAAATCCTCTGAAATAAAAATTTTCAAGGACAAAGTTATAAGATTTGGGTCACAATTATGTGTACCATTAGATATAGATATAAAGAAGGATATTTTGAATGATGCACATAGCTTGACCTTCCTTGTTCACCTAGGATGCACAAATATGTATTGAGATCTATGAGAAAACTTTTGTTGTGATATTATTTAAATCGATATTTCTGAGTATCCATCAAAGTTCCTGGTATGTTAGCAAGTGAAGGCTAAGATTAAAAAATCAAAGGGGATGATGCACCCACTACCCATACCAACAAGAAACTGGGAGAAAATTACCATGGACATTTTCACTGGACTTCTAAAGACATCTAAAGGAAATAACGCTATATGGGTCATTGTGGATCATCTTACAAAAACATCTATCTTTTTCACAATTTGAGAGGACTTCTCATTGGATCAAATTGCATGGATTTACATAAAAGAAGTTGTAAGGCTTCATGGAGTACCACTATATATTTTATCGTACTGTGAAATGAGATTCACCTCAAAGTTCTAGAAAATTCTCCAAATGCTCTATGAACTGAACTGAACTTTAGTACGGCCTATCATCCTCAAACTGATGGCCAATCTAAGTGAACCATTCAAACCCAAGAAGACATGATGAGATTATGTTCTATTAAATTCAAAGGATAATGGGACCAAAATATTCCACTAGTTTAATTCCCCTACAAAAATAGTTTCCACTCGAGCATTAGAATGGCACCATACAAAAACCATTATGGGAAAATGTTTAGAACACTAGTTTGTTGGGATAAAGGCAGTGAGAGTAAGATGCTAGGATGTGAAATTGTCGAAGAAATGGTGGAGAAGGTGAAAACCATTCAGTAACATATCAATGAAGCCCAAAGTCGATAGAAGAGTTATACAAAACATCATTGACAAGACCTTGAGTTCATGTTGGAGACATGGTATTTCTACGCATATCTCTATAGAAGAAAGTCATGAGGGTTGGAAAGAAAGGGAAGTTAAATCCTAGGTACATCAACCCCTTTGAGATTCTTGAACATGTCGGGCCTATGGCCTATTAACTAGCACTTCCACGTACCATGGATGAAGTAAATTATTTCTTCAATGTATCCCTATTAAGGAAGTACATACCAGATCCTTTACATCTACCCTCTTCAGAGGTGGTACATTTGGAGGATTATCTTTCCTACGAGGAGCATCCAGTGAAGATCTTGGATCGTAGAGTTAATGATTTACATAACAAGAATACTCACCTAGTCAAAGTACTATGGTAGAACCATAATTAGGAAGAGGAAACATTGGAACTGGAGGAGGCGATGAAGGAAAACTACCCACATCTATTTATGGATTATAATGTAAATTGAAATTTCTGGGGTGAAATTTCATAAGGGGGGGATAACGTAACAACCAAATGTTTTAAATTGAAATTAACTTCTTATAATTTTGTCATATAATCACATGAAATTACAACAAAATGGACAACTAAGTGCTATGTGACCTTTAAACATAAGTTTTTGACTTACATGTTGTGAATTTTGAAAATGTTTCCCACACGGTTGTAATCAGTAGGTTATTTGAAGTCGAATATGATCTACTTAATTGTTGGTGAATAGTGACACACCCTTATGAATAGTAACTTACCCTTATGAATAGTGATATACCCTAACAAATAGTAATATTACCTATGATAGTATATAAATACGATTTATGTGAATATACGATATTCCTATATCTGGGAATAAGAAAATAAATGTTTAAAAATTATTATTTTTCGAATAAACTATTATTTTAAATAAATATTAAATTAATAATATTTATAAAATTAATTTTGAAAAATGGATTTCAGTTCTTCTTTCTACATGTCAAAAAATGGACATGGTGAATTTTTGGGATTTTTTGAAATACTTCAATTTTAGGTGAATAGTGAAATAAGATAATTTATGATAAATGTTAAATACATGAATTATGATGTCATCAGTTGATGTATAGATTATTTGAGGCCATTATCTCAAACTCACATGCACACATTATAATTTTTGGTCCTTTAATATTCACTATTTCAAGTTTTTATGGAAAACAATAAAATAAGGAATTTAAAATTATGAAAACTCTCTTCCCCTCCACTATAAATACAACTTATTACACCCTCTTTTGTTCACTCATCTCAAGCCTTGTGACTTCCTTAAATTCTAACCAAATATCTCCCTCATACAATTTCCATTGGTATCAATAAAATACCAAATCATATCCCCTTAAGAAGCTCTCAAAGAGGGTTGATTCAAGAGGTAAATTCCTCTTTTCGATTCTTTTACTTTCCTTTCAAGTACTATTGGTTACTTTTCTATCCTTACCTCTCCCCATCAAAAAGTTATGACAACTCTAGTACATTACATGTACTAGATTTTTTTATGATATTTTAATATGTTATTATCATACCTCTTTTAACTTTCATTTATTTTCATAGTAAAGACACCATCTGAGATGTATTAAATTACCACATTCAAGGATGATGGGTTTTCAATTTCTATTACAATCTTAAATTCTGTAATGAAACCATTTTAATTGCTGAACCAGAACCTCATATATGTATTATTTATCATATATGGTTATTTAATCCCTTTTTACACATGTTTTTTAATTTCTACAACCAAACATGTTCGTTGTTGCAAAAAACATCCAATTAACCGAAAAGGTTATCAGTAAAGTATTATATAATGATTTGACTTCACTCCAAGTAACCAAATTAAATTGAAAACATTGTAATTTCATGGATGTTAAATAATTTCTTATAACTTGAATTATGTAAAACCACTTTCAACCTACATGTTTATTCATTCATGAAAATAAGGAAACCAATCATAAAAACTAAGAAAATAGACAGACCTGGACAGTGAAATTGAACCTCATTACCATTTAAAAAGATTATGAATTAAAATAAAAAGGTTATAATAAATAATTTAAATATAGAATAGTTTATGTAATTAATAATTAATGATCTTAATTTTATTATTCAGGTCATTAACTTCAAGCAATGATCACTATAGAACTTAAGGTAATGGATCCAATCTATTTAACTTTTATTCATGATTGTCTTATATGTTATGACCTTTTATGTGTAATTCCTTATGACCAGGTATGATTACACACCTCCCATATAATATTCTCAAATTTTTTAAATGATTTTAAACCTCTTCCACTCTCAATTATCCCTCTTATGTACACATGATACCATGCTGATATTCGGTAAAGGATTCAACCCAACCCTCCTTTATTCCTTAAGTTTTCATTATCTTTCTTTTTTTCCGAAATGAGGTTATAAATTCTATGTATTTTAATATTTTAAATTATATTTGAATGTTCCAAAATCATGTATCATATTCTATTCATAATTATAGTTTGGGGATATACATATTTTTAAGTGATTCCCTCCTCAATACTTCCCGATAAGAAAACCTATTTTGAGGGAGCTTCCCGAATTCTGAACTGATTTCAAGTGAACTCTATCTTCTATTTTAAAACACCATTGTATTTATAAGATAAGTATTTTTATTTATAATCCATTCCTGGATCACTTCTGGTTTTGTATAAAGTATTTTTGCCTTTTCTTTTTTAAGGGTTCTATAATATTTTCCTTAAAACGGGATCAAAATGTTTTTATGCCAAAATTTCTTGAATACTTTTCTTACATATTGTTAATTATACTTGAAATCACTCACCATGGTACATATATATTTTTTCATAAAAATTTACATGTATACATTAGTTCACTCACCATGGTACACATATATGTTGCTGTTTTATGTTTCGTCTAGATTACTATGATTCAGTTTTTATATCATCCTTTGTTTATATGTTATGATTCAATATGTTTTATGATTTTGTTATCATTATTTCATACCTTATAACTCATGTGCTAAAGCCATATTCATATGTATACTCCCTTATTGGGATTTTTAGCTCATCCCTTTGTTCACGTGTTCCCCAGGGTATCCTATACAGATGTTTGAGAAAAATGAATGTTAGGATCTCAATTTGAAGTTTAAATAATGACTTTGTTTACTTCCATGTGTTCAGTTCATGTACCTTGTCTTCCAAGGAACTAGACATCACAGTCTATGGCTTCTACTCTAATGAATAATTATTCTTAAAACCATGAAACATTATGTGTAAAAGGCTAGGTTCTCTATAATAAAAAATCCAATAAATTATTTAGACACATTCACATTCATAATCTAAAACTCATGGGAATTTATAAATGAAATTATTATTTTTATGAGGGAATTGATAATCTAACTAATGTTTTTTAATTTTTTTTTGCTCTAATATTTATTCAAACTCTACGGAAACTTGTTGGGTCTTTCCACATACTTCATTAGAAATTATTAATGGCATCTACCTTGATGAACAGATAATCACTTGAAGCTTCCAACATAATAATTTTCTAATAGTTGGATCCTTTATTTAAGCACAGAATGTGTATAAAGAAATAAGGAACACATGGAAAAGAATTTGGAGTCTCAAAGAATATCTCTCTAAACCATGGTTTCTCAATGAACATTTCAATGTAATCCTCTATTTTGGTGAGAACTTTGGTGCCATAAATTTTCTGTTCTCTCTCCAGGAATTCAAATATTTCTTTGAAGGTAAAGGTCTAACTAAAATAAGTTTAGTTGGAGCTATATACACATGCTATAGGAATCATATCAAGATAAAATTTGTTAGAAAACTTGATAAAAGTTTTACTAATGTCATAGATTTGGATATGTGTGATTCAAATTTCAGAATCACTCTCCCCATACTAAACAATGTCCATTATCCCATTATTGATATTTTTAGGATCATAGTGTAATAAATTACCGTAAATTTTCAATTTATCAATGCATGGAATTAACACTATAAATGTGATAAGATTGTTACAAACATTTGAAACAAGTTCTATTTTGTAAATAAGGACTCTTATTTCTTATTGAAGCTAAAAATCAAAAATTATATGTTTAATAGTTGGATAAAGATGGTATTTTGGGGCTTGGATAATGATATGCTCATTTTTGAGACAAATATTATGTAGATTTAGGAGGAAGCCTCTAAAGATGACTTCAACAAGGATCCCTCTATGGAGGCCATAATTTCATAGAAGTTTAATTCTCTTATTTTATTTAAAATAAATAGTTCTACTAGAAACTTTTAGAATTAAATTGATCCACGAGGGGTACATGAACACGAATTTTTTTAACACTTTTGGAAGTTTTAGGAAATATAGTATCGGTATTTATGTTATTAATGTGATGATTAAGTCATTAATAATATTGGGTTCATTTCAGAACACATTATTTCTATTACTCTAGTCTCATTAATGGATATAATTTGGTGGGGGATTTAATTTATTGAATAATTCCAATCTTTGTTACTACTGATGAAAAAACTTTTTCATACCATTATCCCTCCAAAACATTGTGATCAATGATGAAGTATTTATCCTCAATGCTAAAATTGTTCCTAGTCTAGACATATTAAATAATTTATTATTCTAAAAATATTAATATGTGATTTATGTTGATGTTTTAAATATGGTCTCTTCATTATTTATTTAAGGAACCATTCCTTATATTCTCAACGATCTACTCATTACTTTCATACCTAATTTTAAAAATTCTTGTGAATATCATATTTATAGGCACATTTCACTCATTAAATCCATCTATAAAGTGACTAGAGAATTTACTACAAATAGGCTTGCTAGAATTGTAGAAAACATTATATCGTAGAATTGGATCTACTTCATAAAAGGAAGGAAAATTCTCTATTGATTTTAAACTTATTCATAATACATTAATCAACTCAAAAATAAAAGAAGCGGGCATCATTATATAATGATATATAATAATATTGCCTTTAAAATAATTGTATGTAACTTCATTTATAAGGTTCTTAGACGGTTTTGGTTCAATAAATTTTTTATTAATTAGGTGGATTTCTTTTTTGGATATACACATATTTTGGTTCTTGTCGAGGGATCTCCCAAGGATTACATTAAATTGTCTGGGGTTCAGTTAAGGTAATCCTCTCCCATCAATCCTATTCTCTTTTTATAAATATTACCTTAGCAGGTTCCTCTCACACCAGGTGGCATAATGAATAATCAATCTCACTCAAGCCTCTAGGTTTCCAAATGATCCTACACATATATTCTATATTGATGATGCAATCCAATTTATATAATGATTCAAGAGGAATATATATTCACTCAAGAATATTTTAATTCATTATAAAAGGTTCCTAAGAAATTATCAGTCTAAAAAAGTTAATATATTTTTTTAGAAGGGGTTACCACTCCTAAGAAAGAATATCATCCTTTCAGAGTTGGGAAACATAGATGGGTATCTACCCTTCAGTTACCTTATAGTTCCATCTTTATGGGGGAGGAAAAAATCTTGTTATTTTGTTATATTATTTTAACAAACCAAAATTAGTGTTTTATCTTGGAATGGGAAGAGTCATTCTATCATTAGAAGGATAATCTTCAATAAATTTACTATAGTCTCCAACTTGTTTATTATATAATGATTTTCACATAGGATAGATGAGTGATTAAACTCCTGAAATTTGGCATAAAACATATAATCATGATTTTATATTAATAATAATGGAGGTTTTAATTATTTCTTTGAATACTTATTTCTAGACCTTATCTAGTGGAGTTATGGGACTCAATAACATCATTTATTTCAATGAATCTCTTCAAGATCGATTCACCTAGAATCTAATTAATAAAAATTTCTCTAATCATAACTTTCTCAAGGTTAGATTCATGAAAATATTGATGTAGGGGAATGGTTCTTACAAGGAATCTTCTTGTTGTCTAGATGTTCAATCCTCTAATGTTATAATCATGGATTTCTCCCAATAGATTGACAACAATTTCTCATCTCAAAAATTTAGGTTTGATAGTTGGATTGGTTCCTATCTTATTGAAAAATTTCACAATTTGGTATCTTCTATTAATACTCAGATAACCATCAAATAGTTTTAAAAAAAATTTAAACCCCATATGTAGAAATAATTTAAAATCATTATCAATGATTACACAATTTGTTTCTACCATAATTTTTATGTTTGGGAACCATCCAAAAACTGTATTTGGAATAGAAAATTATTTTAGCTGTATATTTCCAAGGACTATGATGGTGATTTTAGATGGATTAAAAATTTATAGAAGTTCATGATTAGTCCCTATTGGATCACTCTCATATGGATCCTAGCATGTAATATATTTCTAATGGATATTTTCTTAAAATATTTTAATATTTCTTTATGTTTTGAAAACACTTTGTTAAATCAAAAGAAGGGAAATGTAGAGAATTTATTCTTTAGATACACAACTACCTCATATATATGAAAGGAAATTTTAGATATATTAAGTGTTCAAGGAATGAGAAAGAACTCTATGTAATCTTTTCTTCATCACTATACTAGTATCGACCTCTTATCCAAGTTATGTACCATATTTCAGTTGGATGTAAGTGAAATACTGCAAAAGCTATAGTCTTTTCATAACACTCACATCCATGTTTCTCTATCCTTATATCTAATATTGGTGATGCTCAATGTGTTAGTTGAAATAATAGACTCAAACATCATAAATACTAAACATTGTAATGAAAGTGTTCATGTTTTTTTGGTTTTGATAAATATGGGTATACCCAAGACGTACAAATTGAGTGTGGTTCTAGATGATGTTTTCTTGGAAACCCAATCTTCCCAATTGGATCAAAATTAACTAGGACAGTGCTTTGAGGGTGAATCATGGACCTTTAATGTGTGGAGCAGTCTTTCATTATTATACTGAAAAAATTCTAGTATTTTTCTATTGATCTTGTGGTGTCGTTCTATTAGTTGAAGAGGAGATTCAAGGAATCATTAATTAAATTTACATTGAAAAATTTAATGGGTTATAATAACCATTGGTTGTAAATTCATTCTAGACTTTTTATCTTTCTTGGAGACTCACAACACATGGGATGAAGTTCATGGATTATATTTTGTGCCTAAATTGCATTTTCATGCTTGCTTTATGGGAGACCAATCGTGTTGCATATGGGCTTTCTAATATTGGATTTGGTATGGATCTCCCTTGGATGGATACTATATCTATTTATTTGATATCACATTATGAAAAATAATTTAATAAAATACCACTGTTTTCACCTTTCATGATTTCCTATTCTATTAATAAATTCCTTGACAATTATTTCATTCGGAAACACATGGAAAAAAATAGGAGTGTATTATTATAACTAATGTATTATTAAATTATTTAAAAATAATAAAGCATATGAAAAAGGATAATTAGGAGGGAAAGAGGTAAATAATTTCACCCCTTAGTTATTTATGACTCACATTTCAACATATAATAAAAATTATTATCCATTAATGTTGAAAAATTAATTACTGTCGTAAAGGGTAAAACAGGTTAACCAAGGGTTTAAACTAAAAGATAAGGTGTAAAATTATATTTCTACATGAAAATGTTTATTGAATAATATTATCAAGACTATAACATCTTTATCCTCAAATCTATGTTATTTTGAAACTATTTTAGATGATTTGTACACATATTATTGTATACTATTTCATTTATTCACAAAAAACAGAAATGATATTTTATAATAAAAATATTTTATTAAATGAATAAAAATTCACAAAAATAAAATATTCGGACAAGTGAATGAGACATGGTTGAAACTATCATAAATGCTTTATTTATATAATGACTCCGGATTTAAATAAAATATAATTAAATTTTTTTGATGAATATTTATTTCATTACACAAACTCATGCCAAAAGATTTTTACAGTTTAGTGCCTTTGGAATCATGGATCATGTTCATATAATTGGTGAGAGATGTTCAATATCATCCAAAAATATAATTCCCTTTATTACTCCAACATTAAACCTTTATTTGTTATATTAGGAAAGGAAAAAAATAAAAAAGGGTGATCTGAGAAGCTCAATAATGGTAGGAAAGGTATATATGTAATCATAATCATGAACATAAGGGTAAGAAAAAATGATATTAAAATAAGAAAATCTTACCCTACATATCAAATATCATATTCATGTATCCTGAAATAAATAATGGATGTTCATTAGATATGAAACTTTTGGAAATAAAGAGAAAAAATCATGAAACTATAACATAATAATAAAATATAGAATTTGGGGTAGACATAAAAACATGTAATATCATTCACTATAAGTCAAGGAGAATTTCCAAAAACATAACAGATAACATCATGGGGACTACACCTATTGGGTGGGACACACAACCATCCCAAGGTAGAGTCATTTCCTAATAAGGGATCAAGTTTCCCTATCTTCCCTTAGTAGTGCAGGCTTTTCCATCTTCCAATAGAAGATCAAGTTTCCATATCTTTTATGGTGGGTCAAGCCCATCGATTGGTTTCCATCATTATCTCATGGGATAAAAATATTAAACCAATAAATTCAAGGGATATATTGGTCCCACTATCACATAATGAAAACCATACATTTGTGTTCCACAAGAACATAAATTATATCATAACCCATAAAAAGAAATTAGTTTTAAAAATATTTCAAAATAACATAACTCCAAGAAGAGAAACCAAATCCATAAAAATCAATCCATCATAAACATATAATTTATATATATATAATTAGAATAGAATAATGGATCCTATCCTCAGTAAAACATAAGTAACATTAAATAAATTTTTATTAAAAGGAAATTGTTTTTGATAGATCACTTGAAATAATTTTTGATAAAAATATCATTTCCATTATGAAAAAACTTTTAAAATCATATTAAAATTGTAAAAAAATTCCTAATAAATATCCTTGAAAACATGCAAACTAATATTTTAAACCCATTTTAAATATATTTGATATATTTTTCAATTTAAAAATTATAAAATATCAATGAAAACACTTTAGAAACATTTTTATAAAACATTGTTTTGAAGGATCATAGGTTTTTTATTAAAGAGAGAATAAATTTACATAAAATTAAAATATCACGAAAATAATTATATTTATGATACAACATATAAATGAATATTATATAAACATGATAGAATTATATATGTTCATAACATAACATGTCTCACAAAGAAGGTAAATTGAGATAAAATTACAATATCAATATAGTAACTTTTGAATCATAAACCACCTGAAAAGTATATCATAAAATGGATATTTAAATACACATAAATTTTCAGAATATTATTAAAAAAATAAATTCATGGAAATTATATACACCATAGAAAATCAATTACTAATGTATAAGGCATGTGTCCCACATAAATAAAAGTGAAACAAAAATCTATTACCTTATAACTTGACTCTCATCACACTTGTGAAAAAATCCTATATAATAAATATAAGTTTATTATAAATATATTAAAGAATCATTATCATGTATATAATACCATATATTGTTTACATTTGAATTCATATTACCTAGTTATTAACAAATCCATGTTGAAGTTATGTTTTAGGTAATAATCTCTTTATTTATCGTACAGGTTTTGACTTTTTATTCTTGGTCGTGATAAAAAATCTATTAATTATCTGAAGAAACATAAAAATGATATTAATATCACATATAATCACTATATATGTATTTTGGGTTGTCTATAAAATGTTGAAATCAAAAATGAAATACACCGTTCATGGAGATGATAGCTCAAACGTTTGCATGAGATACTGCATCCATTTCATGTTATATTGAAAGAAAAAATGTAAATAAAATATATGAATATATGTAACATCCCCGACCAGAAAGCCACCAAACCGGTGGTCCGAGCCAGGTGGTTAAATGACCTTAAGCGCGCCTCCTCATACTCCAAAGGCTATCGACTAGCAGTGGGGGTCTATGGGGTCAAGTGGGGAGACTATACCCATTTTTTATCATAGTAACCCACAATAGAAATAAACCAAATAGCAGAAACAATAACCAATAAACAAGGAACATGTATATCAACCATATCCAACAATAAATATGTCATGTCATAATACAAGTGCAAGAGTGAATAAAAACCCAAAATAAGGACAATGGCCACAATCCTCAAAACGGTCCCGACTTCAAGTCTGGATCCTCTACCAAGTGCTACCCATGTCCACTCAACTATCTAGAAAGGACCCTTTCCCTTCTCCTGACCTGCAAACATGAAGTCTGCTCGGGTACCCAACGGTGGCCCGAGCAGGGTGTGAATATTACTCAATCGGCCACCACCAATGATGTCTACAAAATATCCAGTATAAATAGGTTGTGCATGCAAATGGATAATGAATGATAATTGCCAATTAATAATGTTAGGTTCCAATAGCCAATTTTTTAGCCAAAGCCATTTCCACTTCCATTACCATTCATTACACACCAAATATCATCACTCACCATCTCATCACATTTCCATGGATTAATCACATACATTATGTTACATGGGTCTATGGCCAAAAATCACATGCAAGATGGTGAACACATCGTTATCCTATCTCACTAGGACTAACCCCCTCATAGAAACCATATCCTTACCTCAAAGCCTCATTTCAGGTGGATGCAATCGTTAGGAGAATAGACCCTCAGTGACCTTTCCTAACTTGTGCATTTAGGGTGCAGTGTAGAACCTCTGTCTTAGCTCAACCTGTGGGTGTAGATCCTCAAGTCATACCCCAGTCAATGAAGCCATGTTCACATGCTTATATATATAAGTAACCATCAACTATCCAAACCATTTCCCTTTGGCAAACCTTATTCACACCCCCCACATGGGAATCCACATCATGCCTTAACCAATTAACACATTACCATTTCACATCATTTAACCATACACCCAATTCCCATGTGTTATGCCTAACTCACTAAAAATTTAGCACTATAATCATAAAATATCAATTATGGTCTTTAATCACTTTACACATTAAACCATTTAACCTTTTCATCATTTCCATGATTCAACCATTCATGCCAACATGTTTATCAAGGGCTCTATAATTCACTATAACAAGGTCACTTGTTTAATAACAATCCCTAAACCCGAGAAAAGCTAGCACATCCCATGGATGGCACTAAATTAGGTCAAGTTCATCCCAACACATCCCACATGGATCGTGAGGGTTCCCATTAGCCATTTTAAACATCATTATTACCAAACATGCCAAGGTTATTCAAAATATTACCAAGGGAAAACAAGGACACAACTAAACATGCGCAAATACCCAAATAACCATGGAATATTCCTTGTAGACCACCTACCTCAAAAAAGCGGTTGAACGCACTCTCAATCGAGTCCTTAGAACTCGATCCGACCAACCTTTGGAGCTTCAACCAAATACTCACACAAAAGATAGGGTTTTAGAGATTCAGAACAATAGGGAGAGAAGATACAAACCCAAAACCAAAAAGAGAAGAAAGGATGGGATTAGACTTACCCAGAGCTTCAATTCGCTACTAAAGGCATTATAAATGGCCAAGAATCTAAGGAGAACCTCCCTTGGGAATCTTGGGTCGGAAAAGTTCATCACTAGGGTTGAGAGGTGATGAATGGAGGAAAATCCCGAGTTTGGGTTTAAAAGCCCGGAGTGGAAAACTTGTAATTTTTCCCAACTGTAAGAGGCTGCACGGTTTGGGCCACACGGTTTGACAAACTGTGTGCAAAATGTGCACATGATACTGTCCAGAAGAGAAGGGTTCTCACAGTTTTCCTGGGCGGGCCGCACTATTTACCTAGGCCATGCGCAAGTCATGCACCCAGCCTTGTCTTGCCCATATTTCCCTTCTTTCGTACCCCGAGCCCCTGGAACACCCCCAAGGCCTCTCATACTTTGAAAAGACATCCTATGAAGCCTGAAACAAGGGATTCAACCCAAACATAACAAAAATATACCTTTAAAAAAAATAGGGATCTTACAACCCCCCACCTTATAACAGCTCGTCCTCAAGCTGAGTTTCCAAGTCTCATTGATCCAATAAAGAGAAGAGTTTGGGCCACTAAGCCTGAATATCTGATTCTCGCTCCCAATATTCTTCATGAACCTTCGCATGCTACTATAGTACTATCACTGATGGCATAACCTTGCCTCGCAAGACCTTTTCACTACGATCCACCACACAGACCAGATTCTCTTCAAAGGACGCATCAGCCTCAAGCTCCACATCCTCAATACCAATCATGTGAGATGGGTCAGGGTGATACCATCAAAGTTGTGACACATAAAACACATTTTTCATCCCACTATACTGCTGTGGAAGAGAAAATTGCTAAGACACTGGTCTGATCCTCTCCACAATCTCAAAAGGTCCCACATACCTGGGTGCCAACTTACCCTACTTTCAAATCTGACAGTGACCCAACCTTGGCGACACCCGAAGGAACACCTTATCACCCACCCCAAACTCAAGAGGTCTACACCTCCGATTTGCATACTACTTCTTCCTACTATGAGCCATAGCCATCCAATTCATGATCAACATAACCCTCTCTGAAGTCTCCTGCCTGAGACTTGGCCCCAACAACTCAGATTCACCGACCTCTAGCCAACACAATGGAGATCTACGTGGCCTCCCGTAGAGTGCCTCAAATGGTGCCATATGAATCTTAGCCTAAAAACTGTTGTTGTAGGAAAACTCAACTAATGATATGTGCCTCTCCCAAAAACCACCAAAGTCCAAGACACAAGCTTTTAACATGTCTTCCAACACTTGGATCGTATGGTCTGACTGCTCGTCTGTCTGTGGTTGGAAATCCGTACTCAAAAACACCTATGTACCATGTGTCTTATATAACCCTTGCCAAAAATGCAGCGTAAAATGGGAATCAAGGTCCGAAACTATGGTCCTCTACACCCCATGAAACTGCACTATTTATTGAACATACAACTCACCCAACTGGTCTACTCTAAAGGTCTCTTGAATTGGAAAGAAATGGGACACTTTCATTAACTGGTCCACAACCACCCAGATTGCATCATTCATCCTCGGCGTCATCAGAAGACCCCTGACAAAATCCATTATTACATCATCCCAATTCCATTCCAGAATGGGAAATGGATGCAACAAACCACCTGGGCATTGATTCTCGACCTTCACCTACTGACAGGTAAGGCCCCATGTCACAAAGCTCGCAACTTCCTTCTTTATTCCAGGCCACCTAAACCGCCTTCAGAGATCATGATACTTCTTGGTCAAACCAAGATCCACTTCCCACTATGATGCATGGAACTCATGCATCAACTCTTTCCCACACTCTCTGGAACAACCACACGATCATGAACACAAACAACATCGTCCACGCCGACGACCCAATCAGAAGGTAGATCCCCAACTTTATGCTTTTCCTTCATGGCCAAGCCCTCATGAACATCAAGATGACCTTCGTCAACTCAAATAAAAAGCGTCGAGTCAATCATTAAGGAAGAAAGAGTGACCTAACCACTCTCCTTCTGCACTTCCAGGTGTATCTCTGCCAAAAAATCCATTACATTCCACTCGGTGCTGGACTCCTGATCCTCCTGATTTGGAACCCTCCTGCTCAGAGCATCAGAAACACTGTTTCCCTTTCCTGGCATGTACACCAACTCAATTTCAAAATACTGGAGATATTCAACCCATCTTCACTGCCAAAGATTCAGATCTCAATGTGAGAAGATGTACATTAGGCTCTTATGGTCAATAAACATGGTAAACTGTTCTCTCAACAGATAGTGCCTCCAGCACATCTAGGTGTACACTACTGCAGCCAAATCAAGATCATGAGTGGGATTGTTCCGCTCATGGGGTCTCAACTGCCGTGACACATCATCCACAACCCACTCATCCTGCATCAACACAAGCCCAAGTCCGATTCTGGATGAATCACAAAAGAGGCTGTACTTTTTACCCTGCTCAGGTAAGATCAAGATAGGTGCGGTCGTAAACCGCTTCTTCAAATCTTGGAAGGCGTTCTCACAAGCCTAAGACCACTTGAACCTGATTCCTTTCTTGGTAAAACCCATGAGTGGTGATTCCAAGCAAGAGAAATCCAGAATGAACCTTCATTAATACATGGCCAAACCCAGAATACTCCAAACATCAGAAAAAATCTTGGGCGGCTCCCAAGATAAAACTGCATGCAATTTATCTGGATCCACTGACACACCTACCTTCAAGATGATGTGACCCAGAAAATGAACCTCATTATCTATAATTGACACTTTGATAGCTTTCCGTATAGACAATGCTCTCTTTCCATACGGAAGACGATGTCAATTTGTTGGGCATGGTCGTTGTGAGTTTTTCAGTACACTATGATATCATCAACAAAGACATCCACAAACTGATATAGATAGGGGTGAAAGATTGGGTTTATCAAATCCATAAACACCGCCGGTGCATTGGTCAATCTGAAAGGCATTACCAAAAACTCAAACAACCCATACCGACTCCAAAAATCTTTCTGCGGTACGTCAGAAGACCTCACCATCAACTGGTGATACCCTGACCTCAGATCAATCATAGAAAACATGGATGCAACCCTCAACTGATCAAACAAGTCATTGATTCTAGGAAGAGGGTACCTATTTTTCACCATCATCTGATTCAACTTTCGATATTCAACACAGAGCCTCAACAACCCATCGAACTTCTTTGCAAAAAGCACAGAAGATCCCCATATAGACGTACTAGGATGGATAAACCTCGTATACTCTAACTCCTCAAGATCAACCTTTAGTTCCGGGAGTTTTTTCGGTTCTATTCGGTATGGGGGAATGTAAACTAGCTCCGCTCCCGGCAGTAACTCGATTGTGAACCCAATATCCCTCTCGGGGGGTAACCCTGATAAATCCTCAGGAAACACACCCTGAAACTGTTCCACCATAGGAGGGAAAACAGACTGTTCCCCTCTTTCATTATCATCAAGAATGAGACATGCCACTCGAGCTATGAGTCCACTCTTCTGTTTAAAAAACCGCATTGCACCCCCTGCTCGAACATCCCATTCGCCACGATGAACATAAGCTTCACCCTCAAGTGACCTGAATGATACTATGTGGTGATAATAGTATATGCATGCCCGATACAACACCAATAAATCCATTCCCAAGATTGGGTCAAACTATGACATCTTGAGAATAAACAAATACCATGGAAAACGATACCCACCAACTTCTAAGGCACATCCCTTTTGCTGCTTGACATCCTCAACCTACACCCCCAATGAATTGTCAATTGACATGACTCCACACACCCTCTCCACAGGTAAACCCAACACTACCACAAGATGATCAGAGAAAAAAGAGTGTGTGGAACTTGTGTCAAACAACACACTAGAAAAAGTAGAAGCTACAAGGATTGTACCTCGAATAGTCAACGGTCCAGCTTCTCCATCACCAGGTGCAAACTGAACTGTCTGAAGCTGACCTGCCCCTCTACCCCGAGCTCCTGCCTGAATACCTTGTGCTACACTACCCTGATAGCATGAGTGATCTTGCCCTGGAGTCCCACATCTGTCGCCCCTGCCAGTACGGCCCATGGAGCTCCAACTGCCTGCCTGATACGGGGCAACTGATCCCCATACCATATCTGGCACCTGCCTTCCCTCATCATACTCGCCCAAATGCCGAGGCTTTCTACAGAACCTCTGCACATGTCCCATTCTTCCAGACGAATGACACTCAACTGGAGGTTGAGGACACTGACCATGCATATACCCTGTCCTACTACACTGATAACCAAACACCTGATTTCCACTCCGAGAGGCTGACCCTCTCTTCCATCTACTTTGCACACTTCCTCCATACTGTGATCTCTCATGGCGTTGCTTCGGACCCTCGGTAGCTACACTACTCGTCTTCCCCACTGGCACCACAAGCCCACTACCAGAACCTCCCTTCAGGTTTCCTTCTGTGATAAATGCCTAATCTAATACCTCTGTGAACCTCTTCAAGTGGAAGACATTTACTCAAGACCTGATCTCATGTCTCAGCCCATCCTGGAAATGCTTTGCTACCACTGCCTCATCCCCTGATAACACTGGGACGAAGCATCTCAAATCAGTGAAGCGACAAGCATAGTCCATCACCGATAGTGATCCCTGAGTCATGATCATAAATTTTGTAGCCCGATCCTGCCTTAAAGTCTCTAGGTAGAAATTCTACAAAAACATTTCTTGAAAAACCTTCCACGAACTTTCCTCATCCTGCTCGATTTGAGCCTGAATGTCCCACCAACGCCTAGCCTGACCACACAACATATAAGCGGCCAACTTCACTTGCTTTTCGACAGGGGTCTCTAGATGATCCAATATCATCTGGATAGACTCTAACTAGAACTCCGCTGCCTCTGGCCCACCCTCTCCGCTGAAGGTCAGAGGGTGCTGCAGTTGGAACTCCCTGGTAAGCTCGGACATACTCGGTGTAACCCGCCCCGTGTCCCGATCCATCATATGCATAAGGCGAGTCAAGTTCTCCCGGAACTGTTCTTCTCTACCTTCATGGATCGCTATATTCTCTTTCTCCTCTACTGGAGGAGTGTTCTCAGCAACATCCTCATGTTTCCCAACTAGTAACCGACGTCGTGGTGGCATTTCTCTACAATGCTAAGCACGGGATTTAGAACATGTACCATAAAACTTTCATGACTCTATCACAAAGGGCTCCATACTAGCCACAACAACCCGATTTTCATAAACTAAACCAACAAAATTTTCCACTTCATTTCCAACCCTTATATTTCATTAAACATCATTTACCCACTTGTTTTATTTCATTATTCTCATTATTT
Organism: Viscum album; assembly: GCA_963277665.1. NCBI lineage: Eukaryota > Viridiplantae > Streptophyta > Magnoliopsida > Santalales > Viscaceae > Viscum > Viscum album. The sequence continues at coordinate 1,400,745,817 of OY728125.1, forward strand.
ATTGGTTTCATGAAATGCATAATGCACCCTACCTTCCTACCTCACACACCCACCCCGTGAGTGTGCATAACACAATGCATGTCACCTATCTCCCTAAGTGCCTACAATGATGCATGAATGCAATTCATCATGTCGTTAAGTCCATGAGCCAAATATCATAAAACAGTCACATCAAACCCCATGTGAATCACCCAATGGTGAAATATCATCAACTGTAACAACAGACAACCAAGAACAACAATTCCCACCCAGGGTGACTTGGGTTTCCCCCATACATGGGTTAGCTACTCCCAAGCATGTGCTCATTACCAAGGCCCGTCACATCTTAATCCTTGGCTACCAATCCCATCTAATAAGACCTTAGAGAATCAGAAGAAAGACCTCCTATGATTCCACTTTGTAACGTCCCTAACCCAGAAGCCACTAAACCGGTGCTCCAATCTGGTTGGTTACATGAACTTAAGTGCGCCTCCCCGTACGCCAAAGGCTGCCGACATGCAGTGGGGGTCTATGGGGTCATGTGGGGAGACTATACCCCGTTTTTATCAGAGTAATCCACAACAGAAATAAACCAAATATCGGAAACAATAACCAATAAACAAGGAACATGTATATCAACCATTTCCAATAATAAATATGTCATGTCATACTACAAGTGAAAGAGTGAATAAAAACCCAAAATAAGTAAAATGACCGAAATTCCCAAAATAGTCCCGGCTCCAAGTATGGATCCTCCAAAAAGTGATACCCATGTTCACTCAACTATCTAGTAAGGACCCTTGCCCTTCTCCTGACCTAAAAACATGAATTCTGCTTAGGTACCCAACGGCGGCCCGAGCAGGGTGTGAATAAAACTCAGTAGGCCACCACCAACGATGTCTACAAAATATCTAGTATAAACAGGTAGTCCAAGTAAATGGATAATTAATGATAATTGCCAATTAATTAAGTTAGGTTCCAATAGCCAATTTTTGAGCCAAATCCATTGCCACTTCCATTACCATTCATTACACACCTAATATTATCACTCACCATCTCATCACATTTCCATGGATTAATCACATACATTATGTTACATTGTTCTAAGGCCAATAATCATGTGAAAGAGGTTGAACACATCGTTATCCTATATCACTAGGACTAACCCCCTCATAGAAACCATATCCTTACCTCAAAGCCTCATTTCAGGTGGATGCAACCGTTAGGAGAATAGACCCTCAGTGCCCTTTCCTAACTTGTGCATTTAGGGTGCAGTGTAGAACCTCTGTCTTAGCTCAACCTGTGGGTGTAGATCCTCAAGTCATACCCCAGTCTATGAAGCCATGTTCACATGCTTATATATATAATTAACCATCAACCATCCAAACCATTTCCCTTCGGAAAACACTATTCACAACTCCCCACATGGGAATACACATCATGCCATAACCCATTAACACATTACCATTTCACATCATTTAACCATTCACCCAATTCCCATGTGTTATGACTAACTCACTAAGCATTTAACACAATAACCATAACATATTCATTATGGCCTTTAATCAGTTTACACATTTATCCATTTAACATGTTTATCATTTCCATGACTCCACCATTCATGCCAATATGTTTATCAAGGGCTATACAATTCACTAAAACAAGGTCACTTGTTTAATAACAATCCCTAAACCCAGGAAAAGCTGGCACATCCCACGGATGGCCCTAAATTAGGTCAAGTCCATCCCCACACATCCCACAGGGATTACGAGGGTTCCCATTAGCCATTTTAAACATCATTATTACCAAACATGTCAAGGTTTTTCAAAACATAACCAAGGGGAAACAAGGACACTACTAAACATGCGAAAATACCCAAATAACCATGGGATATATCTTGTAGATCACCTACCTCGAAACTGCTATTTAACACACTCTCAATCGACTCCTTAGACCTCAATCCTACCAACCTTTGGAGCATCAACCTAAAACTCACCCAAATGAAAGTATTTTAGAGCTTCAGAACAATAGGGGGAGAAGATACAAATCCTAAACCAAAAAGAGAAGCAATTATGGGATTAGGCTTACCTGGAGCTTCGATCCGCAACCAACGACGCTCTAAATGGCCAAGAATCGAAGGAGAACCACCCTTCGGAAGCTTGGGTTGGTCAAGTTTGTCACTAGGGTTGAGAGGTGATGAATGGAGGGAAATCCCGAGTTGGGGTTTAAAAACCCGGAGTGGAAAACTTATAATTTCTCCAAACATTAAAAGGCCACACGGTTTGGGCCACACGGTTTGACAAAACGTGCACATGCTACAGTCCGGAGGAGGAGGGGTCACACAATTTTTATGGGCAGGCCGCACAGTTTTACCTAGGCCGTGCGCAAGCTGTGCGCCCAGCCTTGTCTTGCCTAGATTTCCCTTATTTTGTGCCCTGAGCCCACAAAACACCCCCAAGGTCTCTCATACATTAAGAAGACATCCCTTGAAGCCTGAAACAAGGGATTCAACCAAAATATAACAATACCATACCTTTCAAAAAAAACAAAGATCTTACAATATATTTATAATATAATTTTAGAAGAATTATTCTTTCATATATATCGTATAATTTTACTAAAACATACATAATAAATTCTATTTAAATATTAAACGAATCATGTCTCTTTGAGGAGGCTATAGTCTATACACCCACAAACGAAGTAATCATATTTATTAAAATAGAAAGTATTATGGTGTGTGTAATATAATAATTATATAAGCAGGTATAAAAAATTAAAATAATATATATTATAGAACAATATAAATTTCATCATTATTTTTCACCTTGAATGGTGGAACTGGAAGAACGAGCAAGATCAGTTTGTGAGGTTTTAGTCTTCTATACACACAAATGATGATTGTGTTTCCCATTTGAGGGAAGTGTGTGTGAGTATAAGAGGGATAATTCATATAAATAAATATCATAATTTTTTGGATACTTATTTTATTATATACATAAAAATAAATATAATTTATGGGGTTTAAGTAATGAATAAAAAACCATTCAATGATGAACAATACCTCTTCTTTGGGTATCTCCTTTTGATTTTAACAAAATGCATTCTTTGGTTGGATTTATCCAAAGGGTATTGATTATAGGATTAATGTAGGAATTCTTGAAGGATATAGGGGTATAATTCTTCCAAACAAAATAAGTTATTAGGTGGGAATAAATGAAAAGAAGATGTTCCCTTTTATAAGAGACAAATGGGAACTTTTGTAAAATCTCAATATATTAATTTATAATAAAATAAAAATAGATAAAAATACCTTCTAGAGGACATGTATTCTAATATTATATATGATAAGTTTTTAAGAAAATATACAAATTTACATTGTACAATTATTCGTGTAATTCTAAACCTTATCATTCAAATTAATACATACTTAAGACATTTAATTTTAAACTCTGCTAACAAAGTTTTCAATATTAAGAGGATGTAATTTTTACCTATAAATTGTAAATTGGAAGAAAATTGGACAAAATAAGATATTTTAGACCATATATAATTCCATTATTTCATTATTCAATATTTTTAAATTTATTAGTAATTTAATATAATATTATTTTCATAGAATACCATAGGTGTGAATTTTGACATTATACATTACTTTGATTTTAAGAAAATAAATAAAGCAACATTACTTCAATAAAAATCATTTATTAAAATAATAACATGTCATATTCACCTATAAAATTAATGGATAACATTAATTAATTCAAATTATATTTCTTTTAATTTTTTTAATATCATTTAATTTATTGTTTCGTTAATTGAATAATTCTTGGATCATCATTTTTTAATTAATAATGATAATTATTTATTCTATAAAACATAAAACAAATTCTATGATTTAGATAAATATTTAATATTTTATAATTATATATATATATATATATATATTTCAGAATAACTTCTATATATACCCATATTAAAAATAGTATACTTATTATGATTAACAACATTATAAATTTTCACTCAATTTGATACTAGTAATATCTATGTAATTTTCAATGAAAAGATTCCATGAAAAAATTAAACATAAAAATTTTGTTTTAATGGTATTAATAAATTCCTTCAATAATGTTTGGTAATGTTTCATGGTATTTTTCTAGTACAGGTAATAATATTTTTTCCATCAATTACCATATTTACCCTTAACCATGTTAATAAAAACTACTTAAGTTGCTATTCATATTGTATCGAAATATAATTCCCTTATTTAGTAATTTTGAACCTTATTATTAAAAATATTAAATCTATATTTCAAAATTTAATACACTTAATTTGACAATATCAATTTAAAATTAATCTCATTGACAGAATGATAAAATGTGTTTTTAAATTGAAAACATCCCAAAGATTGAAATGTTTTTATATCCTAATTAAATATAGATTAGATTTCAACGAACTAAATTATACTAATTGATAAATATATTTCTAATTATTCTTAATAAAATAATTTAATTTAATACTATAAATTATTTTTATGAAAAATGGGTTTTTAGTTAAAATGAAATAATTTTTCACAATTCACAAATACATTAAAATTAACATAAAAATACCAATAATTCAACCCAAAAAAATTTAATATCCTAATTCAAAATAAGAAGCTTATTTTTTTGAAATATATTTTATAAATTTTTTAACAACTATATTTAAAATAACTTTTCCCTCAAAAGGATGCAAAATTGGCTTTTTTTGAAAAATTCTTCTTTTATGCGTAAAATTGGATTTGTTTTTATATAATGTCTAAACACATAAGTATATTGTAAAAAATAATATTTAATATGTTATAAATATATTTCAATAGTATAACACAATAAGTTTTATTAATTTTTTTATAGTTATAACCCACTTGTGCACATTTAAATTATTTCTCAGAAAAACATTTTCTTTTATTTTAAAAAGGGATTTACATTCATTTACAATTAATTAGTCTATTAATTATATAAAAATGTGTAACATATTATTAATTATTTATTTAATAGAATTTTTACTCATTATTATAATGAATAGGTTATAATTGTTTTGTTTAAACAATTATATTTATTAAATATTGTTTCAGAGAAACTCAGTGGTGTGTGAAACACAATGAAAAATCATGTTGCATGTAGCGTAAGATTAACATGGATTGTTGTGTAATGAAATATATTAAAGAAATAATATTATCTAAAAGAATATTTCATAAAAATATCATGGTTTTACATTTTACCCCCCTTTGAAATTTTCCTGGGTTATCAACGGTTTGATACTTAAAAAATACTTTTACATAAACAAACATCATAAACATGAATAAAAAAACACCATTTAGAAAAGTAATTTTGTAAATATAGTAGTAACCTAATGTAACTCAATACTAGGTGTACACAATATGGAATATAGGTGGAAAGTGACAACATTAACACGGAATATAAATCTAACTATCTTGATCTGATCGGGAGTGATAGAGAACATGATTAATATAATGTTAATCATCATAGAATGATAAATATGTGATGACCTAAAGGACCATTTGATTATTAAAAAATATATGTACTATGATAATGATTTTGTTTCAATATAATTTTCGTAAAGTTTAAGAATTTTCTCAAAACATATTCTAACTTTATTTTAGCATAATTACACCCTTTTTTCCTTGATCAATTCCTACTTCATCTATTATTCTATGAAAAGGCGGTGAATTTCTAATTCTTTGAGTATTTTCAAACCATGAGATCCATAAAGATAATGATATGTCATTATGTCATTCTCTATCACAAAAAACAGTTATCAGAAGTTTTCCAATTTTTATAAATCCCTATATGGAGAGATAATACTTTAATCTCTAAAACCTCATATAAATTTCAATGTAAACAATTTCATAAAATTTTACCCTTATGAACTATCCATACAATTAAAATCCAAGAATTTTAAAATAAGGTTAACAAAAGTATAATTTATCCTTAAAAACCATGATGTAACACTTAATTGTCACGTAAAAAAAATACCATTATCGTTTTTTCTTTTAAATCATGATAATAACATTAATTACCATTAATACTCAGTGAATAAAATCATACTTTAAAAAATTATGTCTTTTCTCATACCATAAATCCAAAAATTATATGAACAAAAACCATAATATAATAAGTCACTTTTTCATTTAATCAATCCCAATTTTGTCAATACTTTCATATTTATTTTACCACAATCAAACATATCTGTATTTTATTATTGCAAAATCAAACACATATTAAGAGTTATCGTTACCTTAATCATGTATTTTTGAAATATATCACCCTACCACCTCAATAAAATTTCATGGTGGCCAGTACCATTCATCACCTTCTCTTAAATACTTATTGAAAAAATTTGGTGGACCAAAATATAAATGTTTCCTTATACTATAGTACTATAAAAGTACATCTATAACATTTTTCTTGAATTCTATTGCATAAATAATCAATAATTACACAACATTCTTATCAAACATGACATCACCAATAGTGATCTCATGATACATACCTTTTTCATTAGCTTTAAGATGTTGATTATGTTGATAGTCATCATAAACCCTCAGATTTGGGAATTGATTATCATAATTCACATATTACTTACTCATAAAGCATTAGAGTGTTGGGGTTCATTCTGTGTAGACTTCTCTCTATTCTCAGTATTTTTTAAATAATTCACATTACGTCGACATTACTATTTTAGATTACCTACCTTTCTATCCAAAAAATAATTTTCTAGTCTCATTCACACAATCTCCACCATGATTCCTCCCACACTTTTAATAAAAATAAAAACACATATTATATTCTCTATGGTTTTCAAATTTTCATTTAAACACTATGATCAATTTCTTATCCAAACCATGAAAATGATACATAACTCCAACCTCCATATCCACATGGATGGCACATCAGATTATTTCTTCATAACTACTAATGTTCCTTTTGGTTAAATCCCTTATGTGACATTATTTTAGAACACTAAAAATAGATCAACCTTACTTTTAGGTTGGATCATAATGCCAGAAGCATACCTTACAAGTCTGGTAAAATTTTCAATATAGGTTCCAATAGATTTAGAATCCTTTTTCTTTAACTCAAGGAATGCTTTTCCATTTTTCAATGAAGAATATGAGAAAAATATATATTGAAAAATAAGTTATAGAATTAATCCCATTCCATGGAATAAATTTCATCCCACTGCCTAGTATTCTTAATAATAATACACTGTTGATCTGCCTCACCTTTTATTTGATTGAAATCCAAAATGGCCTTCTCATGTCCTGAGCATCAGAGAACCAAAAATATCTTTTCATTGGTATGGATCCATTTCTCAGCCACTAGTGGATCGTAAACCCAGTAAAATAAGTTGAACGCTCAGACATAAAGGACATAAAAAATGTTGTCCCCGACATTTCTCATTCAAATTTTAGCATGATTAATAGTTATAGAATTTTGTGTGTGTATAACAATAATATTTTTCATTCTTCTCACATTAAAATTAAATTACTCAATATGAAAATATTTTGATTTTTCATCATAGTCATCATTAACAAGGTTCATTGGGGTTCCATCCACTAACTATAACCAGAATGCGTAGTATGAGAAACACTAATCCTAGTGGTAAAACCTTATAATCAATGAAAATTACGTATAATATTTCAATCAATGATACATTATATTTAATCCAAGGATATTCATGATTAGTTTTAAAACATTTGGATTGGAACCTATACATCGACTTATCCTTAGAGACATACCTAGACATATTATTAGAAATATCTATAGAGACCTCACTAAATTTTTCTCATCCAAGTTTCCTAAGGTTGAGAGAACCATTCCTCTAATACGAACTATATTTAATTAGGAGTTACATACATGGATATTATATCTTTTAATATGAATATTCATTTTATTAAAAAAACTCATGATCGGGGACTGTAATAGTTTATAGACTTTGGAAACATATAGGATATTCTTCTAATTTGGTGAATGATATTCATCATCTTCCACAATGGTCTTACCCTTTAGTATTTATACTTAAATCATTTATTTATAATTTGGGGAAATGAAACATAATAAAGGGTAGATCAGATGTTCAATAGGGGTAAAAAAGGGAGATATGTGAGCATAATTATGAACACATGGTATGAGAACTTGATATTAGAATTATAAAATCATACCATTCATATCACAGATCATATAAATGTTTCATATAATAAATAATGGAATTTCATAAGACCTGAAACATGTAGAAATAAAGATCATAAGCTAGGAAACAAAAAATAATAATAGGGAATGGAATTTATGGAGAACACATAAACATGTAATATCATTCCATATAAGTCAAGGCACATTTATAATACATGACAAGATATATAATGTGGACTAAACCTACTGGGTGGGAAACACCACCATACTTATCCATAGTTATTTCCTAATAAGGTATTTGGATTTCCCATCTTCACATAGTGGATTGGGTTTCCCTATATTCTCTGAGTGGATCGGGTTTCCCCATCTTCTATAGTGAATCAAGCCCATTGACTTCTTTTTATCATTATATCATGATATATAAATGTTTAAATAATAAATTTGGGGCATATATAGGTCCCACCCCTAACATAATAATAAACATACATATGTGTTTCACATGAACATAATTTATATCAGAACAAATAAAAATTAAGGAGTTTCATAAACATTTCATTATAACATAACTCCTAGAAAAGAATCATAATTCATAAAAATCTATAATCATTAAGAAAAAATATTTTTTAAATTAATAATAATATAATAATTATACCATATCCCCATTAAAACATTAGTTACATTAGATAATGTTTTCATGGAGTAATAATTGTTTCGAAATATTCCTTGAAATAATTGTGGAAGAAAATATCCTTTACTTTATGAAAAGTTATGTTTAAATCATAAAATATTTATCAATACTATTTTATTTAATTTATACTTGAAAACATATAAATGAATCTTTAAAACATTTTTCATCATTTTTGGAATACTATTTCCTTATAAATTCATAAAAGATCACGTAAAACATTTTTATAAATCCTTATTTTGAAGAAAGATAGGTTTCTGACTAAAGAGAGAGTAAATTTACATGAAATTTATAATATCATGAAAATTAGTAGATTAATTATAAAAAAATGTCTAATGGAACTATATACTCCTCACAAAGGAATACAGATTCATAACATAACATGTGTCCCAATGAAAAAAATTGAGACAAAATTCTAGTATTGATTTGGTCACATTTGAACCATAAACCCCATGAAAAAGAGATCATAAAATGTATTCATAAATACCCATAAATTTTCTAAATAACACTCACAAGATAAATGCATGGAATTTATAGACACCAACCAAAATAAATGAGTAGTATATAAGACATGCATCCCAAAGAATTAAGAGGAATACAAAAAACTCTTACATTATATACTGACTCACATAATACTCAGGAAAATAAACTATTTAATAAATATAGGTTTATTATAAATCCATTATAGAACCATATTCATGACTATAATACCATATATTATTTACTTATGACCTCCTATTACCCACTTATTAATAATTCCATGTTAAATTTATGTTTCTGGTAATAACCACCTTGTTTCTCATATATGTTTTGACTTATTATTCTTAGTCCCCATAATTAAAACATGATTTAATTTTCTCCAAAATGATAATAATGGTATTAATATAATATATATTCAGTATATATTTATTTATGGTTTTCTATAAAATATATAAATAGAAAATTAAATACACCATTTATAGAGATGGTAGGTCGTACGTACGCATGCATGTCACTTCCATTTCATGTCGTATTCAACGAAATAATGTAAATGAAATATATGTAAATATATATATAATATTGTTCTTATATAATTATTATTTCATATATATTATATAATTTTACTAAACCCATCCCTAATACATTCTATTTAAAGTGTTAATGAATCACCTCACTTTTAGGAGGTAGTAGTCCACACATCAGGAAACGAAGTTATTATATTTCACCAAAATTTACTGTATGAAGGTATGTATTATATAATATTTATATAAGTAAAAATACATAATATATGTAATATATATCATATAAAACAATAAATTACTTTAAAATTTCCCACAATTAATGAAGGAAATGGAATAATGACCGATATCGGTTCGGGAGGTGGTAGTCCGTTGTACACATGAATGATGATTGTACGTCCCATTTTATGGAAGTATATGTGAGTGTAGATCTAAAACATAATATAAAACATCTTATTATATCAAATGTACTTATGGTGTTATATAAACATGAACTAAAAAAATTAATATCTTTAAGGAATAAATAAATTAAAACATTCATTGATGAACGTTACCTCTTTTGGGTATCTCCTTTTCATTTATAAAAAAAGTACTCCATTAGTTCGTTTTCTTCCAAACATAAGTCTTATTTGATGATGTTAGGGATTTTGGGAGGATATATGGATGTATATGTTTCTAAAAAGATAGGTTATGAAGTGTGAATAAAAGTTATGAAGAGGTTCCCATTTATAAGAGATGGGAGGGGCACCTATAGAATTTCATAAAAGATTTATTAATAAAAAATAAATATCAATCCAAATACATCCAAATGAAAATCGAATCAAATATAATATAAGATAAGGTTACAATATCAACATGAAATATATTTTATACAACTATTAGAGTTATTTTAAACCATATCGTTTTAATTAACCTTGGGTTAAGCCATTTTAAATTTATCTAGAGTGAACAAGTTTTCAATATTTATAGGATGTAATTTTTACATATAAAGTGTTACATAGTTGATAAATTTAAATTTTATTACATTTTATACCATATATCACCCTATTTTATCTTTTTTGATAATATTATTATTTCTAAATAATTTTATAGAATATTTTTCAAAAAAATATCATAAGTGTCAATTTTGACACTATTTAATTGTTTGACTTTAACAAAAAAAATACACCAAGATAAATTTGATCCAACTAATTTATTAAACCCATAAAATTTTATATTTACCTATAAAATTCATGTATAACCTTAAATATTTGAAATATATTTTTAAAATGTTTCTACTATCTTCTAATCGATTCGTTTATAATTGAATATTTACTGTATAATCATTTTGTAATTATTTATTATAATTATTTATTCAATTAAAAATTTATATTTATATCATGTATAATTTTTTTTATATTTCATAATAATATATATAGTGAATAATATCATCTATTTAACCCCATATTAAAATATTATAATTATTAAAAGTAAGAGTGTGACATTGTATCACTCCCATTGATATTAATAATATCTAATACATTTTTATTAAAAAGTGTCCATTAAATTATTAATGCACAAATATTATGTGTTAATAGGTGGGGATAAATTCACCCATTAACTTTTGAGATATTTTTATGGTAGTTTTATAATATTTTTTTCAATATGTTTATGCTTATTACCCAATTTATCTTTAACAATGTTAATAAAATATCTAATGCTACTATTCATATATTCTAGAACTAAAAGGTACTTATTTAATAACATTTAAACAACTTATTTCAAAATTGAATCCTTTTTTTAAAATTTTAAACACATAGTTGGATAAAATTGATTTAAAATTAATACCATTGACAGAATGAGAAAACATGTTTTTAAAGTCAAAATTTCAGAAAGATTCAAATGTTTTTATATCCAAATTAAATTTGAAAACGATAAAAATGACCTATATTGGACTATATGGTAAAACATATATAAAATTATTATATAAAACAAACAAATAGTTTAATATAACACTATAAATTATTTCAATGATTTTTTAAATTAAAACATAATATTTTTTTCACTAGTAATCAAAACACGAACTTAACAGAAAAAACAAATAATTAAACCAATGTTAAATTTGATATTATGATTTAAAATAAGAAGTATATTTTTTAAATATAATTTATAATAATGTAAAAACTATATTAAAGACAAGTGTGCCATGAAAAGGCGCAAAAACTGTCTTTTTAGAGAAAATATTATCTTATGCGTGAAATTGGATTTGTTCTCATATCATGTCGATTCTACACATAAAATGAATGTTAAAAATTATATGGAGTATATTATAAATATATTTCATTAGTATAATGAAACAAGAGTTTTTTTATTTATTTTTATGTTACCCTTGTGCACATTTAAATACATTTTTTTTCAGAAAAACATTACCTTTTAGTTTAAAAAGGGGTTTACATTCATTTATATTTAATTTGTAAGAGAATTATATATAAATGTGTAACCATTTTCATAATTTAGTTAATGTTATCAATTATGTACATTCTAATTACTAGGTTATAATTTTTTTTAAATAATTATAATAATTAAATAATGTTTCATATAAACATAGTGTTGTGTGTATCCCAAGATACGATGCTGTTGTGTGTAGCGCAAGACTAACATGGTTTTTCATATTAAGAAATATAATAAAAATATCATATTATTTAAAAATAAATTTCCTAAAAATCATAGGGTGTTACAAAATTTGGATCACTTTTCCTTTTATTGTATCTTTATTGAGCCATAAATATTAAAAAATATTGATATCACGGTAACTGTAAAAGGGAAAATATTGGTTAAGAAAGATATAAGGGTAAAAAAATCAAAAATACATTAAAAAATTTAGTATATTATAGTTTATATACTAATAATAATCTCATATTGTAAATAAATCAATTTTATACTATTTTAAAATGAAAGCTTTTTTATTAATTTAATTATTTTGAAATTCCAAGAAATCCCCTTCCCACGCTTATAAAAGGGAATCACTATCCTCTTCTTCCCGCACATTAAGAACCATTTGGTTTAGAAAATTCTTTCCTAAATAAATTAAAAGCATCCTTATACCATTATTTATGTTTTATGTTTTGGCATAATACCAACCTCATATTGATTAAGGTGTAAAGAAAAAGTGATTATCCAAAAAAGTGGTATAGATGTTAACAGAATGTTTTAGTTTTATTTATAATTATACCTCACTAAAATATTCTTATAGTATAAAGTGATTATAAAATAATCATATTACTTATATTGAGATGTTATTATCTTTATTATATAACCTATATCTATCTCCACTTCCATTAAATTAGAAACATAGCAATAGTTTGTCGGTATGATGAACTGCAACCTCGTGAATAGATGTAATAAGTCTTCCGTCCCTGTCTGTCAAGATACGTTATAATTATGTATTTACTATATATATATATATGATATCAATTAAATATTTATTATTATTTAAATAAAATATATCATATTCTTTATTTTCTTTCAATCCATTGAAAAATAGTATTTTTTCAGTCGTACGTGTGAATTACCACCCCCATGAAGCAATGTGGTTATTTTTTCATGACCACATCACAAGGTCATTGTTTATAAAGTTATTTAAAAAATTACTTATTTTTTATATAATGATATTAATGATAATATAATATTATACATATCTTATTTCCATTATTATCATTAAAAATTTAAACATTACTTATTCATGCAAATGGTCTACATTGTCTATAATTGTCACACAGTTCATTTTTCATAACAATATTTCAAGGTAAGTTTTAAAAGTTTCAACAAAGTTTAATAATTATAATTATTTCACTATTATTAATTATTATATTATGTATTAATGACCTCTTTGACCACAACCAATAGAGCAAAGAATTTTAGGACATGTGAGTAGAATATAGTCAAAGCATCTAACATGAACTTAACCGACTAATTAATTTTTAACAAAATTATAATTAATAAAAGAAAAGTAATAATAGTCATAAAAAATGTTTATAAGTAAGTATATAATTATAATATGTTTACTCTCTTGGATGATAAAGAATGTACTTGAAAAATTAGGCTCAATGTAAATGAAACTTTACTTTAAAACCCATATTTTCTAATGTTTTAAAGGTTTATTTTATAAATATTTTTATTACATGATCGTATGATTAAAATTAAATTATTTATATAGTTATATAGAAATCAATTATTTATATTGTAAATTTTATATCTCTTTTTATTTTCATTCAGATTTTTTCAAAATAAATATTTTTATATATTTTATATGGAATGGTTTGAAAAAAGTGAAAAGAGAATGTTCATTTTTATCATATACGGCAGAAATTGTTTTTATAACCACCATAAATGTTATATGATGTATTTAATGTCATATAATATTTTATGTTTTCTTCATAGAAAATCACTATTTCGGTTTCTTATGTGTATTTTCTAAATGGTTTTTAAATGGAATAGATATTTCAATATCTGAAAATATTTTTCTTATTGGTGAAAAGAATATTTTTATGAAAGCCTTCATGTGATAAAAATTTATTTTTTATAGGGATTTTTGTATGAAAATGGATAATTCTTTTAAAACACATGGATGATTGGTTTCATTTTAAATGATTTTTGGGTGGTTCTATTATAACCCATGAACCATAGAGCATGGTATAGCTCTATAATACTATGGATATTTGTAAGAATGATTGTAAGGGTGACATGGAAATGATTCCCAAAGATTCCAAATATATATATATTTCACATATATATTTTTTATAAGAATATTATGATATCAAAATTTATTATATTTAGATTATGTTTAAATGAAAATATATTCTACTCCTTAAGGGTGAAATGTAAAACTTTTTTTGAAAAAGTTTTAAATGTTTTTACTGATTAAAAAAAACCTTTTGTGACATCCTTTTACCTTTATGATTTTATAGGGAATGTTTTATCATAATATTTGGTTAGTGAAATAGATTCCATGTGTATGTAAATGATTATTTGGGATCAAATATTATTTTGAAAAAGAAAAATTCTAATGAGTATTCATGGACTAATAAGGTTCATGCATTCTTTCTTGTCATATGTCCAATACTAAGATTTTTTTTCATCCAAAATTTTTAAACAAATTTTATAGGTTTTAAGGAATATTGGAAATATTAATAATGTTAGAGTTGAAAATATGGATGTTACCTTGATTGAGGAAGTCATGTATTTATAAAGAACTTTTTTTGGAAAGATTTATACTATGTTAAAATGTCTGATTTTAATGAGTTTTTCCAAATTATGTAAAACTATATTCTTAAAAGGCCCTTGGGAATGAATGTGATCCAATTTATAAATTTGATGTATATGTTTTTAAGTGTTTAAATTGGGACATGTTTATCTATATAAAATCTATAAATGTAAAGATATTGTTTTTAGCATCGAATATGGCAGTGTAGTTTCTGTGCTATCAAATTCATTATTTTCAAGGATAGTTAATCAAAGATATATTATAATAGGATTAATGAGATTGATAATTCCTTGAAAAAAAAGGATTTATGAATATATTATTGAGATAAAAAATTCAATGTAAATAAATAGTGGATTCTATTTAATATCAAAATATGATTTATTATCTTATGTATCTTGAACATTAAGAAAAATTGATAAATGTATAAATTATTCAAGTTTAGTCTTCACAAGAATTTGAGAAATGATTTTTTTCTATTAAAACCTTAATTGAGGAAATTTAAAATAAAATATATCTATCTTATTTCATAAATATATTTTAAAAATATATTGATATTCTTATAAAAATAAAAAATAAAACCATACCATTTTTTAAAAAATAATTTTTATAGTAATGTTTATTTCATGGAAAGTGAATGTTACAGTAAAATATTAAGAAAAATAATAACAAATAAAATTTTTGTGACACTAACCAATACATTAAAGGGGGAAATAATTCTATTTAGAATGAAATTCCTCTCAAAATAAGTATAGTGGAAGAAAAATTTAGCATAAAACAACATAATACTACATCTGGAATGAATGATTTTACACAGGTAAATTAAGTGTTTTTTGATATAGTTGGAGAAATTGATATTTTAATTTAATGGATATTTATTTAATTGATTAACCTTATAATATAGGGAAGATAATTAAATATTATAACAATGGTTAACTATAACTAGTTGACAAAATATACACTTATAATGTGAAGAATCTTTTTATTGATAATAGATTTAGAATTTTGCAAAACTTTTATCACAAGTGTAATGAACGTGGTCACTATAATGAAGAATTTTAGATTAAATACACCAGTAAATGTTCATTTACTAAAAGAGTGTAGAGACTAAGAAGTATAATAATGAAGAAGTAAAAAATAAATATTCTTTATTTACATATAAAAGAATTATTTTCCGAAACAAATTCCCAAAGTGGATATAAAGAATACTATAGTAATATGACAAAATTTCTTTTATTGTTTGTTAAGAGTGCACACCATAAAAATTTTCTAACAGTCCAAGAGACTAGGTTTTGATATAATTATGTTAAATCCCTTAATAAGTGCTTCATTCAATGAATTAAATTGAATGATTGGTTTATGTACAGAATCCGTGAAAAAAATAACAAAAAATCAAAGAGAGGGTGTCAAAATAAAATAATCATAGAGGTATTGATAAAAAAAGAGAAGTGAAATAAATGTAGTCACTTTTTAAAATATTTTTATATTATTTTACCATATAAATAAAATATTTTGAAGATTATAATTCTATAAATAAGAGTATAATGTTATTTAGGAGTTGAATCATAGATTTAATTGCACACAGTGTAATCACCAATATGGAAAAAAAGATTTCATGTCCCATGATGCCTGCTAATTAGAGTAATCATGTAAAATAGAAAGAATGAATAGTTTTTTATAAAAATAGATAAATGGAAAATAGTAAATTAGTTGATAACAAACACTCAATGTTATTTATATCACTAATTAGGTATGGATGGCCACATTATTCCAAAAAATGTTTTTGTTCTCTTACTTTTTTCATGGAATTGAAGGAGATATATATGAAGAGTGAGGTATAGTTTTTTAGAAATTTTTAAAATTTATTCATCTAGAAGAAGTGTATATCATTTCACTTATCCTTGAAATTAATACCCATTGAATTTTAAATTTCGTCTTTTCTGAAGATGTTACTGAACTTTACTCTTGAGGGTTGGACGAATGATAAATTTTGATAATTCTATCTAAATATATCAGTTTATGAAAATAATAAACGTCATGAATGTGATAGAAAATGTCATTGAAAAATTATATTTATTTTATTCTCTTATTCTATATTTAATATATATAATTCTTTAATTAAGGGTGGTATACATGGATAATAATATCCAAGAAAAAAGATGAAGATTATGAAGAATATATAGTTATAAATTTCATGTGTTGGGAAGTTGATTAATCACACTTATTTTATATACCGCTCATTTATGAAGTAGAATTAGATTAGATTAATTAATGGCATAAAAATTTAATATTATCTGATTTATTTAATTAAAATAAGGTGAAGAGAAGAAAATTGATGAATAAAAGTTTATTTTAATTTTTAATAAGGGTATTGATGAAAAATTCCAAAGTGTAGACTGTAAAATACATTGGTCACATGTTTTATTTTTCTCTATAAAAACATGATATCAATATATAGGGAGAATAAAATTTTATTATAACATTATAGTATCAAAGAATATGTAATGTGAAGATAAAGAGTAGGTATCCAATAAAGGTTTCCAATACACATTGAGTTTGGAATAATGAATTATGATTGATGAACACTTTGGGATTAGATATTTAATGGCAAATTTTTCATTATTTTTTTGCTTGAAAGGAGATTTTACAAGATATATCTATTTTATATATTACTGATAACATTATTATTCTTCATAAGACTTTTGATTATTTATAGATATATTTTAATAGTTTCAAGGTGATACGACGGGCAATTCTGATGACCGGTGTACCCAAAATGAATTTTATAAAAATATTAAAAATATTTTCTATTACACAAGAATAGGTTCTTAAAGAAAATTGGTTAAATCTTAAATAGAATATCAAATTAAAAATTTGATATCATGTTTTAATATAAAATGAAATTTTTACCCAAGGTGTGGCCTATAATTGGTCACCATGTGGTGTTCAGATAAATGCAGCTCTGTGCGGGTAGTTTTAGTAAAATAAATAATTACATTTATTTATTTAATTTATATAAAGTAATTATTTATTCCTTGAAATATTCCATTATCCTGTGATCATCAGGGGTAGTCTCATAACCAAATGATCATTCAGAGTCATTATTCCACCCAGTCATCGGTGACTCAAAATCCGACGATGATAAGTCTCTGGATCTCAGTAGATTAAGATGTTGCGAATACAATGACTCCTCTTATTCTTCGAAACATGCATTTTTTATCTAATAACTATCCATTTCTATGTAGGAATAATCAATTTATGGATTCTTCTGCCTTGGATTAAATTTAATAAGATTTATTGATATTATATCTTTGATATGCGCTAATTGAACCTTTTAATGTGCTTGAGTACTGACATTAAATTTTTTATTTCAATATAGATTTGTTACCCTATGTTTTCTCCCACAAATTCCCATAAATGTATGCATTTTCCAAGAATGCTTGTCCACAAAATTATTTTACAAATTTTTCAGGTGATTTCCACCTCTGTTATTCACATTCTTCATTGATTGACCTATAGGGTATTATTTAGAAGTTTATGAGAGGTATTGAGCCTAATAGGACCCTTAGAATCATGAAAGGTTCATGTATGATTAACATTTCGATGAATTATATACAAAAATATGTTAATAAAAATATTTGTGTGATCATTATGTGGATCTGATATTTGAATCAACAAACACACAACACGAGCAACGAATGCACATGAGGCATGTAGTGATCCCCCACTGATGAATTAGAATACAATTTAAACCCATTAGATGTATAAAAATGATTAATAAAGGCCATTTTTATAAATTTTTGGTGGCCTAGAGGAATGAATCAGTGAAATGGAAGTGGATCGAGGATACCAAACCAAAAATAATTTTTTTATAAAAACCAAACTACACACTTTGTATTTGGAATATTACACATAGTGTATTGTCCCTTTGGTTTTAGACCTAGGGTTTTGATACATCTAAGTATGAAAAATAGTGTGGATGGCCTAGACACCATGAATCCATCCCAGGTTAGATAGTCCTTATTGAAGAGCACATGGCGGGGACCCCATATGGGAGAACATGGCCAGGAACACATAGTGTGCTGATATACATAGACAAAGCCAAAGGCACGGTCTGAATATTATATAGGAGGAAGAATAATTATGTATGGTAAACAGACATGTGAATATTTAACTGGAAACATAATACAACATGGGTAGGACCCTGGGTGGATGAGGCATTCTTTTTTTTCCACCAATACATTTTTTGGTGCTATATAGTTAGTGAGTCATGTACCAATAGAGACACAACCATGCAGTAGAGCGGGACCACATAACATGTGGCTTCCTTACACACAATGTACCTCAACATTACTTTTTAGGAATATTAATATTCTCATTTCTATTTAATTTGTACTCTGATTTTGGCATGTGAATAGCCTATCCAGAGTGTTTCTCCGTGTAGAACATTATGGTGGCCTATATTGTTAATTTTTAGAAATGATGTGATAAATTCTATGTATGACTCTTATGTAAGGGATGATCGATGATGGTAGTGATCTGGAAGGATCATCAAAGGAATCAGAGTGGAACCCAACATCTGGGATGAATGTAGATCCTCTGTCTACTTGGTGGTACTAGCTCTAGAATTCAGGTGAAGCTCCTCTATCAATTGCAGTGGTTCCCCATTATGGGATTTTGGTTTGTGTCCTCTATCTATTCAGTGGTACACTTATATTTCATTAGAGTGTGGGTCTTTTATCTTACTATTTGTACCTTCCTATGTCATTAGGTCAAGGCTCCTATCTCTAGTGAGTTGTGTCTCCCTTCGGGATAGGGAACATGTCATCCTTACCCTGAGTGGTACCCCTTATGAATTTAGGGTGTGGGTCCCAAATCTACTGCTTTATACCCAACTTTTGGATAATATGTGATTTCTACTTAAACTGAGTGGTACCCCCAATGGTTTTAAGGAATGAATCCTTTATCTAGCTATTTTTATCCCACTTTTAGATATGGAGAGTGTCTTCATTTCACTGAGTGAAACACCACATACACACTAGGGCACATGTCAAATTCTTAGGGATCATACTGCCTCAACTATGTGGAATAGTGTCAAGGAATGTGCCCTCCAAATGGTTACTTATCTGGATTGACATTATAGATATTGCGAACTATTGATGGACTCTTGGAACTGCGAATACTCTTTTATTGGGATGGGCTCTGAGACAGAGATAAATTCCCTCCCTCGATTGAGATTATTTTTTGGAGAATATATATATATATATATACATTCCATTAGATTTTCAAACACTCTTTCTTTTGGTTGATATTTTGTTTTATTCGTATTGCGTCTCTTACTACATCCACTTCAAATTTGGGGGAATAACAATGGGTATTTATATACTCACCTCTTCATGGGATTTCCCACACATGGCTTGTCTTATACAAACAATACATAGGTTGATAGTGACTACATCGAAGCATAGGTATACCCGATTCATTGATACATGTATGGTGTTTTGGGCTTGGAGATTAAGAGTTGGGATGTCTCATAATTTTTCGTTTAATTTTTTTTCATGTTAGGAAATCATTTATGCTTGGAATGTACTTTTCCCCTCTACTTTTTAGTTTTCACTATAGTACTCTTGGTAGTCCCTTGAGGTTTAACATGCATGGTTGTTACTCAAGATGTTGCATCGTACTTTATTCCACATTATTTTTTCATAGAGATGATCATGTTTATGTGTGTATAGGTACATTAAGAAATTTCCCCACCGGTTATATATTCCATTGGGTGTCTGTCAGCATCACCTAGCCTAGGTGAGCTTCGGGTATTTTCGGCTCGAGCCCTATTGGGTCAGGTCATGGTAGATAGGTATCAAAGGTGGGTCAATCCTGGGGATGTTATTTGGAGTAGTCACCTTATGATTATTTGGTAGGGATTTCATGAAACATTGTCAAAGTGTTTCTCATAAATCTTCCAGACCAGGGAACCGAGTGCCGGTGCAATGGCTGACGTATCCATAAATCGGGACATTGACTAAATTATTTTTATCTCAGTATAATGATACATTAGATGTAGGTATCAATAGTGCATGAAAAATATAAGATTAATTCATTTTCTTCCCTTATTGAATCAGTTCTCCATTATATTTATGTTCTCATCTGATAATGGTATGTACTGATTAGATTTTCACAATGCCTCCTTGATAACAACCATCCAAGTTAAAGGTTTCAGATCATGATGATGATCTATTTGGTGATGAGGCATTAGTTTAGGGTTTATCCCATGAGATCGTTCCTCCATTTGGATTGGTAGAATAACCCCAACCTGTCAAACAATAGATCATTACAATAAATAATGATGAGGATTCATGAAGTCTTGGAACACTCTATGAGTATTAAAACCAGAGACCACTGAGGTTCTGTGGTGATCCCGATCTCTAGGACGTGAATAATTGGATAGATTTTGTGGACTATATCTTTAGGAATATAGAAACATCAGTGGATCATGTGGTTGTACTAGTAGTTATCCATTTTCATAAAGCATATGGGGGGTTTTTAGAGCCTTGTTAAATAGAATCAGGGTGAGTCGACACTCTCATGGGATGACTTTTAATAGTTTTCTATGAGGAGTATTACCCCTCTTATTTGTTCTCAGTTCAAAATCATGAGCTTACCGAGCTACATATGCGTGTGATGAAAATGGATGAGTATAATTTTATGTTGAAAGACCTTATGTGGTGGTCCCTTGACATGATCAAAGTTGGATCCTTCCATGAATAAAATCCTAAACTGGATCTCTGCTGAGATATCCATGCTGGTGTGGGACCCTTTTTCATTCCCACATATATCAAGGTGTTGTAGTGGGATCTGGTGACATAGTGCTTCCAGTCATGAGATATCTAGGTAGCTGAAGCTAGTAGTGTGAGTTATAAGATGAGTCATATGATGCAACTAGAAGGAACTAGTTGATAGGATCTCAATGTTGGATACCTCCCTAGGACCCGGATCTGGAATGCGGTCACAAGGAACAAAGAAAATACATAGGAAGAAAGAAAAATATGAGTGGGGAGATACTATGAATGTGATATGTAACGTCACATGAAACATTATTTCCTATCCCAACATGTCAAGGAGTGTAGAAAGATAGCTGATAGACAACCACTAAGGAGAGGGCACCTGGATCAGGGATCTCCTAAATGAGGGAATGTTTACCCTAGGGAAGAAAAGCAAGAAGAGGACTAGATGGAGCTTCAGTAGGAGGAGTTTTTGGCGGTGGATTGTGCTATGATATCCTAACACCACCACCACCAAGCATCCCACATTAGGCCTAGGGAGCTGGCAGTCAAGGTCACAGATAGCTGCAGGTTATGGAAGTGTGCAACCCTATGGAACATAATATTATTAGAGGTATGAACTATGTTTATTATATTATTTCTTTAGTATTATCAGACACAAGTGAAATTCATTTCTTCATATATTTACCCCCAGTGCAAGAGATAGAGCTCCTGATTGTGGTTTTATTACAACATCATTGTCTTGAGGTTACTACTTGTAATTATTCTTATATATCATTTATCTATAGGAAGTGAGAGCTATCTCTTGGAGGAGAGAGGTTCTTATGAGACATTTTGGTCTTTATGATTGAACCCTATGTCATCATTTTGGTATGGAGTGTTTTCCTAGGAATAATATTGACCATCACTATAGAAGACCAAAACAACTTAACACTGATGGGATGATATTCCCCATTATGAATGAGAGAGATCTCATGGAGGGATGAGTGGATTTTTTTAGAAGGATACTGAAGACTATCACCCATAAATTGGTGAGTGTATCCTTTTGTGTAGCTGTGTATTCAGGAATTTATATTCCTTTATTTATTAAGGAATTTATTGATGTATTCACCCAAGATGTTATGAGACATCCTATGAGATAAGATATGATGTTTTTTATCGACTTTTGTCTCAATACTACTTCGATATCCTATGAGAATGATCAGATATCCTCTATAAATATACAGAAGATGAGGATATAGTTGGTGAAACTTTGTGAGAAGTGTTATATTAGGACCAGTGTGTCCCCCTAGTCAGCTTTGGTGTTATTCAAGAAAAAGGTGGATGTGAGATTATAGCATTGTGTGTATTATCATTTTATGAACCAGGGTATGGTAAAAAGATTACCCCTTTCTGAGGTCTGATAGCCTCTTTGATTAGTTGAAAGATGTTATATGGTTCTTATAGATTCATATATGGTTTAGATAAAAACATTTTATTGTTTCAAATTATAATATTATAACATTGTATTTTTATATAGCTATATAAAATATGACTTCCTGGTGACACGCTTCGAGATGAATAATTCCCCCCTCCCATGTTTATGTTTTTTATAAATCATATATTCTAGCCATACATAGACTTATTTGTGGTTCTATTGATTGATTACATACTTATATACTCCGTATTAGAGGGTGAGAATGAAAATATCTTGAGGATGGTTATTGATTTTCTTCGGGAGCACCAGATTTATGGTATGCTCTTGAAGTGTGAGTTCTGGATCCTTAAGGTTAAATTTCTAAGGCATGTCATTTCCATGCATGGATTATCTATATACCTAGTGGATATCGTTGTAGTTATTTCTTGGGAGTCACCCATGAGTGTGTCATAGGTGTGGCATTTTTATGTAATGATGGGGTACTACTAGAGGTTTTGGTAGAACACTCCAGGATTTTATCCCCTTTGACCAACCTAATGTGGAATGGGAATCCATTTACCTAGAATGAATAGTGACAGTGGGAATTCAAGGATATGAGGTTGAGATTAAGGATTTATACTTTTTTGGGACTATTGGAGGAGAGAGTAAATTATATAGTGTTTTAGTAGACCCTAGGAGTTGGTCTCGGCTATGTGTTTATGTAAAGATAGGTAGTTATCACACATGGGTCATGTAAGTTGATACTCAAAGAGTATAACTACGTAAATCATGACCTAGAGTTTTTAGTGATAGTAGTCAATATGAGTATGTGGATGTGCTATATTCCAGGGGTGTACATTGTGGTTCACTCAGGCCATCATAATCTCTATTATGTTTTCACATATAGAGACCTCAACCTGGGACTGAGGTGATGGTTGGGGATCCTAATGGAGTATGATTTTTATATAGTCTATACTATCATGAAGTTAAACCTGGAAATATATTCCCTTAGCAGGAAGTCCAAGGATCATTTGGTGTAGGAAGCTTCTGAGCATTTGGTTTTCCTGTAACTGTTCTTGGTTGAGTAGGAGGGTGGATATTTTCTTCATTTAATGGTCTTGACTCCTCCACTTATCAAGTGTGTGAAAGAGTTATAGTTGGGAGACAGGAATTGTGAGGTTTTTTGTTACCATATATCCTCAGTACATTCAATAGAGAGATATTTTGAAGAAGGGAATCACATCATCCTTTTCCATGGAGCGATTTTGGGCTGAGTCAAGATGCTGGAGTGGGTGATGAGAGAGTTTTACACTTCACCATTGGTTGTACATCCAAGTGTTTATAATATTTATAGTAATAGAGAGTATATATTTTGGTGGGACATCATGAGATAGATCATGGTCAAGTTCATCTCTCGATACCTCGCCCGAGAATAGGTGAAGGCTGAGCACATGGTTCCAAAAAGTTTTTTGCATCCACTTGAGACCTTGAAGTGGAAATAGGAAGGAATATTCCATGATTTTTTTTGGATTCAATGGAAAATTATGGTCCATGATTCTATCTAGGTGATATTTAACGAACTCATAATTTCATAACACTTCCTTACTATCATAGAGCAGAGTTCTGTAGAGATTTTGGAGAAGTTGTAAAAATGGGAGATTGTTATCCTTCAGGGGTTACACTAAATATTGCCTCTGATAAGGATTCGTGGTCCCTGTCATGGTTGTAGAGAAGCCTACATATGGTATTCCAGACCAAGTTGGGAATGATTAAAAAATTCCATCCCAAAAAATATGGGAAGAACGAGCTAACTATATAGGTGTTGGAGGACATGTTGAGGCCTAGCATGTTAGACTTTAGATGAGGCTCAAAGGATCCCATTCCCTTGTTAGAGTTCACAGAAAGAAATAAACCACTCTTCTATCGACATGGAACCTTTTGAGGCCTTGTACAAGATACCCTTTAGTTCACCCTTATGCTGGATAGAGATTAGAAAGGCATATCACATGGGTCTAGAGATTATGAAGGTAACAATAGAGAAGGTCCCGGTCACCTGTGAGTGGATGAGGAAAAGCCAAAGAAAAAAATCCTATTAAAATAAATGTCATAGGCCATCTGAGTTTGATATGGGATACCTTGTTTTTATTAGACTCTCACTATAATGAGGATTGTGGATATTCAGTCTGGAAGGAAAGCTATCCCAATGTCCATTGTGTCATTCTAGATCTTGAATAGGGTTGACGATGTTGATTACTGCCTTTCCTAACCCCCATATTTAGAGTAGGAGGATGACATCTTCCATGTATTGTAGTTGAGTATATATATAGATTAATGAAACATGTTACTGACTAGGGAGATCTAGACATCGAGGATGGGGGAACTTTTGTGGGTCACTAAATGGAGTTCGATTATTGGCAAGAGAGAAACTTACAAGGATTGACCATCCCCTTGGTTCGTGTGTTGTGGCCGCATGCAAGCTTGTGAGTGATTTCAT